>CM060354.1:62825434-64062210 GCA_030545235.1 Helianthus tuberosus | reverse complement strand
AGCCGGGTACGCACATCATCTTCATCCATCGCTTCCTGCAAATCGAGTTCCCAAATCGTCATCAACACAACCTACAATTTGACACTTCTTCAATTAAAAAAAATCCAACCTTCACATAATAACTTGGTAGATTTGTCTCCATGGACATTAATGGAGGTAGGATGATATATAGGAGAAGAGGGGTAAATGAAGATATGAGGGAAATTAATGGAGAAGATATCTTGTAATTTTTGCTTTTAAAAAAGAAATAATCGAAAAGAAATTTGGGTTTGACAATGAGGTGATGTGCATTAATGATAATGTCAAATCAATTGGGGAAGATATCTTGGGGGTTGGGTGGATAGATGTACAATTACACATATACTCTTAAAGGCAAAAACCATAATCAGAATACTATGCATACGTGGAAGGTCCTTGGCCACATGTTGAGTTTGCAAAGTTTTCTAATTTTAAGGGGTTTTTTATAGAGCATTACCCTATATATATATATATATATATAGGGAGAAGATCATGCGAGAACCACCTCTTATTGCGAGAACCGCGAGAACCAATGTGAACACAACAAAAAATGCCTAAAAATACACAAAAATTTTTTTGTTTTTAATATTTTTTATATAAAAATCGTTACTTTTCGAAGACAAAAAAAAAATTTTTTTTGGCCACTAAAAGTAGCGATTTGACCATAAAAAATAATAAAAAAAAACAATTTTTAGATTTTTTTTAGATTTTTTTTTATATTTTTTTAGGTTTTTTGGGGGTTTAGTTTTTAGCATTTTAGCTTGGGGGGGGGGGGGTAGGTTTTTTTTTTTTTTTTGGGGGGGGGGGGGGGGGGTTAGGTTTTTTTTTGGGATGGGGGGGGGGTGGGGGTTAGGGTTTTTTTTTAGCTATTTTAGGTTGTGTTCACATTGGTTCTCGCGGTTCTCGCAATAAGGGTGGTTCTCGCATGAGCTCCTCCCTATATATATATATATATATATATATATATATATATAGGGAGGAGCTCATGCGAGAACCGCGAGAACCAATGTGAACACAACCTAAAATAGCTAAAAAAAACCTAAAAAAACCTAACCCCCCCCCCCCCCCCCCCCCCCCCCAAGGTAAATGCTAAAAACTAAAACCTCCAAAAAACCTAAAAAAAACCTACCCCCCCCCCCCCCAAAAAAAAAACCTAAACCCCCTCCCCCACCCCCCAAAAACCTAACACCCCCCCCCCCCTCCCAAGCTAAAATGCTAAAAACTAAACCCCCAAAAAACCTAAAAAAATCAAAAAAAAAAATCTAATTTTTTTTTTAATATTTTTTATGTTAAAATCGCTACTTTTAGAAGCAAAAAAAAAATATTTTTTTTCTTCGAAAAGTAGCGATTTTTTTATAAAAAATATTAAAAAAAAAATTGTGTGATTTTTTAGCTATTTTTAGGCATTTTTGATTGTGTTCACATTGGTTCTCGCAATAAGAGGTGGTTCTCGCATAATCTTCTCCCTATATATATGTATATATATATATATATATATCTTTACCTATATAGAGGTCGGTTAACGTACAATATCTCTTATCATACATTATGTACGCGATGCCCTCAGCCGTACGATCTTCAATCGATCAAACGCGAGCGAAACTAATTTAAATGATTAAATTAATCATTTTAATATATCTAAATCATACCAGGAAGGTTAAACGTCATTGCGAGGTCATAAATCTCTGTAATTGACCGATGATAGTTCAAAATCAAACCCTAAATCAAATTCAAAACCCTGAAAATCTTCTTCCCCAACCTCCCTTCGTTCCTTTTAGTGCGATATCGATAATAAGAACTACTAATTTGGGAGTTGTAAGGGTCAAACGGAAGAAGACTGACAATGATCGACCAACAATCAAAGAAGATGAACAGTAACACACACACAGATTTTTCACATGCGATATTCAATTTTCCACATGCGATTCTACACACCCCATGCCATTTTTCACATTACCCCATGCTAGCCATTTTTTCACATGCGATATTCAATTTTCCACATGCGATTCTACACACCCCATGCCATTTTTCACATTACCCCATGCTAGCCATTTTTTCACATGCGATATTCAATTTTCCACATGCGATTCTACACACCCCATGCCATTTTTCACATTA
Organism: Helianthus tuberosus; assembly: GCA_030545235.1. Classification (NCBI taxonomy): domain Eukaryota; kingdom Viridiplantae; phylum Streptophyta; class Magnoliopsida; order Asterales; family Asteraceae; genus Helianthus; species Helianthus tuberosus. The sequence goes on along the minus strand of CM060354.1, from coordinate 64,060,074 downwards.
CCCCATGCCATTTTTTCACATGCGATATTCAATTTTCCACATGCGATTCTACACACCCCATGCCATTTTTCACATTACCCCATGCCACTTTTTCACATGCGATATTCAATTTTCCACATGCGATTCTACACACCCCATGCTATTTTTCACATTACCCCATTCTAGCCATTTTTTCACATGCGATATTCAATCTTCCACATGCGATTCTACACACCCATGCCATTTTTCACATTACCCCATGCCATTTTTTCACATGCGATATTCAAATCTTCCACATGCGATTTTGTCCATCTACACACCCCATGCCATTTTTCACACTACCCCATGCTAACCATTTTTTCACATGCGATATGTATTGAATTCGCACCAGATCTGCACCTGATCGAACGGATGGGATGATCGCGTACGTATCGTACGATAAGCGCATTTGTATTTTACTCTTTACCTATATATATATATATATATATATATATATATATATATATATATATATATATATATATAGGGCAGGATTCTAGAGTGAACAACCTTCCAAAAGTGAGCTGTGTGAACTGATCTGCACCCTTGATTTCTATTTTAGTTGTTAAGGGTAGGATTGTAATTATATAAAAAATTAGATTTAAATCATTATTAATTAATTTACATCTTTCCTATTTTAAATTCATTATCCACAATATATTTCCTATTTTAAATTCATTATCCACAATAACTTTTATTTCAATTTTATTTTTCAGATTTCATCACCAGAATTCAAATTGTGATTTTTAAGATCCACCTAACCTTCATATTTCAACGGTATACCTATGTGTACTTGGATATAAATAGAACAGTACGCATGTGTACTCAGCATCGTACATATGTGTAATTAGCTACATAATACATACATAGAAACAAAACCTGTAAAACTATTTTATATTTAACAAATTACAAGTTCCATAATGTTTGCCAAACCAAGCAAAAAAACATACAATTACAAGTTCCAGTTTCGTAAAAACAATAAACGTAACATAATCGAAAAAAAAACATATAGTCTTTTACAACTATTCGCCACGTTGTATGCTGAATCATCCTTATCGACCAAGCAAACAAACATACGTGAATCATCCTTATCGACCTTTCATCTCCACTTTTCTCGTAAACGACATCTCCTATAATAGAACAAAAAAACTCAGCAACTAATACTTTGCATAATTCACAAGTGTACATCAACAACTTTACACATTCAATACACAAAAAATTATAACATATTACAAAAGCAAACGCTATACACATATGTATATCGCATTAAAATCAGAGTAAAATTAGAATACACATGTGTATATCGCATAAAAAATAGAGTAAAATCAGAATACACATGTGTACATCGCGTTAAAAACAGAGCAAAATCAAAAAATAGAACAAAAAAAAACTCAGCAACTAATACTTTGCATAATTCACAAGTGTACATCAACAACTTTACACATTCAATACACAAAAAAAACTGAGATATCACAAAAAAACAGATGCTATACACATGCGTACATCGCATTAAAAACAGAACAAAATCATAATACACATGTGTACATCGCATATAATAAGACCCATATAATAGAAAATGTTCCACAGGCAGAATTAACCAGATAAGCTCTTTGGCAACAAACCTTTGAGGAGTTACCCACTTACCAGTCCAGATTACCAACAGTATAAAGAGAAACATTACAGAAACCGTTACACTTTTTTTATTAGATTAGATGGCCACTTATATTGTCACACCCCGATATTTCCACGTATTACCGGTGGGGCCCGGTGGGGAGTATCGTGACATAGTTGATATAATCATAGTCAATTAATCACAGTTTATTGCACAGCGGAAGTCTAAAAGTAAATATAAAAGCCGAATTGAAAGTATAATAAAATATTACACAACGGATTGTAAGTGGATCCACAGGCGGATCTAAAATAGAAAGAAATATTGTTTAACAGATTTTAAGTATCAAAAGCTTGCAAGACTCTTTATTTAATAGTCAGGAGTTTCCAGCCCATTACGCGTAGTACCTGCACTTATCCTTTTTGAAAAATACGTCAGTTTACACTGGTAAATACAATTAACTGACTCTTTTAAAAAAAAGTGTTTATAAAATTGATTTGAATGCACAAGGCATAAAGTCTTTTATAACTTGGGACAATTATTAAAAATAATCTTGTATACAAATTTATATGTTTGTCGTACGTTCAGGACCCGTGATAGAAGCCGGAACAAGATTGATAGACACACCACATAATATAAACCCACGGCGAGTTATCCTCAACAGGCGGGTATATCTTTTTACATATGCACTGTCGGGTGTATGCCTACACCCCGTGCTTAAGTCGTGGCCATTTCAATGAATGAGCCAAGGATATCGAGGACACAGTCATTAACCCCCCAAAGGTTTAGATCAAACAAAACAGATTAAAACGAGTTATCTCAATGATTTAAACCACTAATCGATTAAAGATTCAACACCCGACCAAGCAGTATTATTAAATACCGTATCCCAAGCCTGTATAAGGGAAAATAAGTTAAAAGTATTTACCTGAGCTAAAATATAATTTTATTCTCAGTCGTATATCAATCAGCAAGTACAAGTAGCTTTTACTGGGCTCCTAATCTGGAACGAAGGTTTTAATAACCTATTAGATTCCTAACGGGTCTTATTTAAGTCTTAACTTAGACCGGTTAGTTTTAAATGAAAGGTTTTCGGTTCAAAACGCAAGATTAAGCGAAGACCAGATTAGAATGTGATTTAGATCCAACAAGTATGAAGACTTGTACTAAATGGGTAAACTAAATACATTCTGGATTTTGAAGTAAAAAGATGAGGTTTTACCCGTTTCGGCTGTAACACCCTGAAAACGGGTTTGGTAATCAAACCCCGTTAATACTAAAAGACGGGTAAAGTACCGTTAGCGGTAGAAGTAACCCGGTAAATATTAGGATTTAAATAAATAAACCTAATATTTAATAAAACGTGAATGAATACTTTTAAGGAAATAAGTTTATAAAAGGCCCGAGTTAACGGGACTTATATATAAAATGGGTTATAATTTCCCCGAACCCACCAAGTAACTAGGAATGTCAACCTAGTTAAATATGTGGCTTAAAACAAAGGAAACTTGGGAAATAACCCTTATTATAAAGTTACAAACTTGAGGGGCCAAAAGAGGAAGATTTAAAACTTGGTTTTTATTTAATTAAAACACTACACACACTAGTGTGTGTGTGTATGAAATCGATAAGAAGAGGAGCCAGGAGCTCAAACCCTAGCTCATCTCAATTTCACCAAATTGAAGGGCAAAACTAGCTCAAATCAAATGCATGATCATGTACAAATGATCACCAAGTCAAGGGGATCGTAAGGTATGCTAAATTTCGTAATTTGGTGATGTCTTAGAATTTATGATGAACACTCATGATCCAAATTCATGAATGAATGTTGAATGTATGAGTGATATATGTGTTGAATTCATGTTTAGAAACAAACCCTAGTTTAAAACTTGATGAATTGGTGTTAGAAACTAGGGATTTGATGATTACCCTTGAATGTGCTAAGTGGGTTTTGATTTAATAATGAAGATAATGATGTGCTTGTGCTAGGAATCATCACAATTGATGGTTGAAGCAAAATACTTGAACAATTTGCAAGTTTCAGTATATGATCATAATTGCTATGAAATGGCTCTAGTTGATTTGATGAAATTAATGTTGTATTGGTGTCTATAAACGCCATACTAACTCGTATGAATGAACTACTTGAACAAAATAGGGATTTTATTAAGAGTTCATAATTAATTAGAAGTGAGTATTGACACAAGAATTAAACTCATGATTTATGATTGAGTTTAAAGTGAAAAATAGTCAAAGAATCATAAGGTGTGAAAGTCATGATTTGGAATGACTAATCTAACAACCTTGTGAATAATGAATGATAGTTGGCACTTAACAAGCTAGGTGAAGCTTGGGGAGAAAGTGGGTCGAACGAGTCAAGCATAAAGGAAAAGCGTATCCGGGATGCAAGGTAAGTGAAACTTACACAATTATGTAGAATACTTGTTTATTCTATACGTTATGAATGCGATAGCGATAATATAGAAAATATGAATTTCCGACGCGATCGATACGAGTCGGAACATATAAAGATGATAAAAACCATTGTTTATGGCAAAAAAGGGCAAAACGGTAAATTAATCATGTAATGACTAAGAAATTATGAATTTCCGTTAAGATTACCTTGTAGTATAATCTAATAATGATGAAAAGGGTAAAATGGAAATTGGTCAAGTGTTGACTAATGTAAATCGAAGTTAAAAGGATACCCTTAGCGTAAGCCAAAATGGGTTGAATTTGTAAGAAAGGAATTTAAAAGAAAAAGGATTTGGTAATAAAATCCGGGATGGGATGGATGTATGAATTGGAAGTCAAAAACCATGTTTTTGATTAAATAGGCAACGTTGGGCATATAGTCCAAACGGATCGAATGGTGGTGATAACACCATTTGACAATATCGACTAATGTGGTTGTCAAGTCTTATGTTAACAGGACCGATTAGTGAATCGGATAATTGCGTCACCATTGATTATGTGATAATGAAAACGAGGTATAAATCGGGTCTACTTGTTGATCCGGGCCAGGTACGCATAATTATGTTGTAGTTAAAAGTGCTATTTTGGTCGAATAATTGGAGAGAGAGTCCTTCGTCGTAAAAGGACCAAAATTGACCAAAACGCCCTTGTAGGCTAAATTGAACAAACAACCCTTAGAGGTTGTTTGGAAACAAGTTTCATGATTAAATAATTACTTAGAATAAGTGTAGAAGTTGAAAGATGTAATACGTTAGTCAAATAGCTCTATTTGAGTCTTGCCGTAAAATAACAATCCGAAGGGTAAAACTCGGAACATATAGATATCCACATTTAAATCCAACACACAAAGAGTTGTAGTTGAAGATTACTTGATAAGAAATGTAGGAATAAGATGCTAGAAATGAATGAAAGCGATCTCAAGCTTTAAAGTGCTTAAAATACCCTTAACGGGTCAAAATAAGCATACGAGCAAAAACGGGTTTAAATTGTGTAATAAACATGTGATTAGAACCTAAAGTGGTAGATAACATTAATTTGAAGAAGTGTATGTGATATAAGGATCAAACAAATATGTTTGTTTGATAAAATGCATAAACGGGTTAAAATTTGGTAAAAATGTAACGAGTTGAAGGCTTAGAAGTCTCAAAATTTATTATGTTGGATGTTGGATTTTAACTCCATATGATGGAGAATTAAATTACGGACGCGTAGGAAAAAGAATCGGGTAAAACGGATTAAAAACGAGAGAGTTATGCTCGTTTCCGTGAAATCGGGTCATGCTGGGAATATGCAGCAACAGTTTAAAGACTTTCTGCCAAAAAGGGGGCTAGGTGGGGCGTCTAGCCCCTAGGCGTGACGCCTAGCCCCCCCTGAACATGAAAAACGTTTAATTTTGATTGTTTGACCCATATAACTTGTTTAAACTTGTTATTTAACTATCAAAACTACCTTTTAAGTTGGTTTTGATCATAGGTGATTGCCAAGAGTGCCGCGCGGCGTTTCGTCGTATCTTTTAAACGAAGAATTCAATTACATTAAGTTGTTCTAAACTTTTAAATTGTAAAAGTTTTAGTAAACTCGTATTCACATACTTACGTGTAATCGTATAAACATGCATTTTTACGAATCTTATATAAAATATTGTATTAAACAAGCAAGGGTGTTACATCGGCTAATTTATGCAAACTAGTTACATAAACCGTACCGAACGCGTATTTGCATAACGGGTAACCGAATGAGTCATGTACAAGTTTCACAAGCTATTATGCTTAAAATATGTTATGATATCAGTAGGATATCTTCCATTATGCCCAAAACGAATTTAAAACCAATTTATGTCCCGTAGGGGTTTTTTGGTCATTTTAAAGTTTATAAAAGAGGTTAAATAGCAATCTGAGGTTCTGGTCTGAAACAATCAGTAAAAATATAAATTTTATTAAGTTATATCAGTAAGATATCATACATATGTGAATTTTTTTGTTGGACTCTGTATACCCAAGACACATATTAAATTGATGTAGCTAGTACGTTATGATCCAAGTCGAGTCATACCCAAATACAAGCTAGACAAACACTTACAATATTTATTTATGATATGATCAAGCAAATACATATTAACACTTAGAATATTTAGAAATTGGTTTTCTAAATAATTGCACTTGACAAACTAATAAATTATATGGATAATTTATTTTGAGAGAATATTTTATTTTGTTATTTAATGGGTTAAATAACATAATAAAAATAGCATAAGTCTTATAACATATGATGTTATATTTTATAAAAGTTATAAAATACATATGTAAGACTTATATTATTTTATAAAAGAAAATTGAATTTTTTTTATATAAATAAAGCTAGGCCGCCACCCCACCCCCCCCCCCCCCCACATGTGTTCTTCCCTAGATTTTTTAAGCCAATTAGTTTACATGCAATTGCATGAACCTTGATTGGAGAAGAATGATGGTCCAATGACATTTCATGCAAATGTCATAACTAGAGGCCTTTTGATTGGGCAAGATGGGTGGCAAGATTCTCTCTACATTTATAAACATTTTGGATGGCAAAAGACAAGGAAATGAACTCAAGAATACTAGAAAAAAATGGCTGAAAATTTCGGCCATAACATGATCATCCAAGAGGGTTTTTCATTCAGAAAAATCAAGTGTAAGACTCTCTAAAGATCGGGTCATGTATGGTTGATCTAGTAGGCTTTTTAAAGTTCATAAATCAAGTGCAAGAACTCTAATATATCCTCTCATATTTTCGGCCACATGATGGTTCAAAGAGGGGATCTTTCAAGTGAGTTGCAAGTGTTCAAATCCTAGCTAAAACTAAGGTGTTTGTTGGAAGGCTTGGGGTATACAAGCTTGAGGTCTTCTACACTTGAAGGCAACCATTCAAGAAGCATCATCATCTTCATATCCTTTACTCCTTGGAAGGTAGTATTCTAAACACTCTATGGTTGTGTTTTATTTTGATAGCATGCATGTTCGTATATGGATCCGAGATTGGGTTTTACATATAAAATGGTTTTTATATCTTGTAAGTAACATGTTTTAAATAATAATTTTCCGCTGCGTTTTTATTTTATATGGATAAAATACTTTGATAAACATGTGAAAAAACCCAACAGTGGTATCAGAGCCGCTTATATGAATGCATGCTTCAATAGGATATGAAATTTTTGGGTTTCGGGTTTGGTTAAAACCCTACGGCCGAAATTTTATATATGGTTATCCTTTTGTTTTTCAAGATTATTTTGATACATGCATAAAAGTATCTTGAAAAATTATGTCATTTGGATGATTTGTTTGTTTGGACAAAAACCCACTTTTTCGGTTTTTTCATTCTTGACCGAAAAGTAGGTTGTAAAAGGAAACCATTTTTGCTTCTTGAATTTTATATATTTGGATATATATATTTTGGTGTTCATAACCTAGCCATGACCTTGTGTGAATATGTTGAATATTTGTGTTTGTGATTTATATTTGATTATTTCAATGGGTTGTAATAATTAATTATCTTTGTTCTTCCATTTGTGAAATATGTAATTTATTTATTTTCATTTGGTATGTAAGTAAATAGATTAGGTGCATTTTATTTTTACTAGAAAAATGTATTAGGATATTTTTTGTAAAAGAAGATGCACACAAAAATGCGATTTTGGTTTTGGCTAATTTCGGGCCAAAAGGACTTCATAGTTCTTAACGGGATTTTAGCCCGATAACCAAAACACATTTTTTGAAGTCCAAAGAAGTTTGGACCTGAATATAAAAGACATTTGGAAGCCCAAAGAATGTGAAGAAATCACAACACAAGATGGAGACTTGAAGCATTCGGATGCGGGATCAAGTGGGACTTCAACGACACATTATTTGTGTCAATATTCACCCCTTAGGAAGGACCTTTTGGCACACTTGTTTCGGCTAACAAGTGTGGTCAAAATAGTTGGCTATGGTTATGCACCTAATGATATGTGTGTTTTGCTTGTGTGGTTGTTTATTTTGTTGTTTGATGATATTTGGATATGCATGCTTAACAAACTAATAATCAACGACAAGCTTAAAATTGGTTCTTTAAAAGATCATTAAAATTGGTTAATAAAAGGTTATTAAAAATTAATGATTTTATAATAAAATGGGTTTTATTAAAAAGAACCTTGAAAATTTATTTTCACTAAAGTACCAAGGATTTGAATGCATGCAAATGTATGGTACATAAAGTTTTCTAAACTAGAATTTTGAAAACTCAAAATCCCTTTTAGAAAACAAGTCAAACACCATCCTTTTATACAACACTCGAATCACTTGGGAACTCTTTTGTGGGATAAAGGTCACCTAACCATATTTGAGGGAACTTGTATATTCGAGGTGGGTTTACCATGTTTGTGGGATAAAGGTCACCTAACCACTTATGTGTATAAACTCACACGTGTGTGTAAGTTGGACGATTTGATTTGGAAACCATGAACTTAGTGTCACCGAAGCATGGGGAACAAAGGTGTTGATGGGATTAAACATGCCAACTAAACATAAAGATGTTTAACCGATCCCATATGGCTAGAAGTTGCAAAGAGTTGCAATTGTCAAACGTTGACTACCTTGTTAATTTAAATAGAGGGATAAAGGTCACCTAACCAATATTTAAATGTAACGTTGGATTCTAGATTTTAATTATTAATTGTCTATGAGACACAAAAGGGTATTAATGATTAAAATATAATAATATCAAAAATACTAAAATTGAACCTTGTTAAATTTTGTAGATGGCCGCTAACAATATTACCCAAACCGTCCGTAACCTATCACTAAAAACAATCCTTAAAAGGATCGTTTCAATCAAAACACGTTATGGATTAATTTCGAAACTTAAGAATCGTTCTCAAGTAAGAAAAGATATCCTATGTGTTGAACGATCCTAATCCCAATGAACATCTTATGGAAGATAAGGATGCCTATAACGATTGGATTAAGTATATTGAGGATACTATGCAAGTTGTCTCATGTTAGGAATTATGATTCCCGAAATTCAAAAGGTTTTTGAACATCATGGGCATACGACATGATTGAAGGAAATGTTCCTACAATATGCAAGGGTAGAACGCTTTGGGCGCTTCATGCATATCGAATGGAGGAAACCCAATCGGACTCATCTTATGTCTTTAAGATGAAAAGCCACATTGATCACCTCGAAAGGCTCGATATGGATAAAAGGGTTTTATCCATTCTAACGATCAATGAGGGTGGCAACTAGAAAGGGCATCACCCCGACACCAAAGCAAATGTTGAAAATGGAAACGGGTAATTCAAAGGGAAATGATTAGAAAGACTAAAGTGAAACCACCGAAACCAAAAGAGAAGAAGGCAAAGGTTGCCATGAACGATCCATGCTTTGAGTGTGGTGAGATAGGGCATTTAAATAGGAATTGTCCAACTTATCTCAAAGAGTTGAAAAACAAGAGGGGTGCTAGGCAAACCTCAGGTACAATCTTGATGATACATATTGACCTTAATGTTATTTCTTCTAACACATGGGTATTAGATACTGGATGTGGAACTCATGTTTGCAATTCGTTGCAAAAGGTTCAAAAGAAATAAACATTACAAGAAAGGAGACTATGTTTTGAAACTTCCAAATGGTTTGGAAATTGTTTTAAAATGTCTTGAATGCTCCTAGTTTGACTAGGAACATTATTCAAGTTTCCCTTATAAGACAATATGGTTTTGACTTAAAGTTTGCAAACAATGACATTTATATCGATGAATGACATGTTTTACTTTAAACCTATGCCTTCAAATGGTATTTATGAATCGGTTCTTAATAATACATCATTTGATAGTTTAATGTACCAATCAATCACCAAGAAGCTCAAAATGGATTTGAGCAAGACCTATCCTTGGCATTATCGCCTTGGTCATATAAACAGATGTCGCATGTAAACACTTCGAAAGAATTGTCTTTTGGAAACAAATGAAATTGGTTCATTTGATACATGCGAATCTTATTTACAAGGAAAAATGACCAAGTAATCCCTTAGTGGGAAAGGGCAAAAGATTTATTAGGTATTATACATTTGGATGTATGTGATCTTTTTAAGCCAATAATTAGGAATGGTGAAAGATACTTCATTACCTTTTACCAACAACTATAGTAGTTGTGGTTATATGTACTTGACACAAAGAAGAAGTTTTGAAATGTTCAAAACCTTCAAAAGGTGAAGTACAAAATCAACTCAATCAAAGTTCTTCGTTCCGATAGAGGAGGAATCGAACTCTATTTAGATATGGTTCGATCTATGATGGCTAGGAGCGCATTATCTCTATCATTTTGGGGTTACGCTTCGCTCTCCGCGGCCCGAATAGCCTAAGCCAAGAAAGTGGATAAGACAACCTTTTGAAGTATGACATGGAAGGGCTCCATCATTATCATATTTAAATGTATGGGTTGTGAAGCTTATGTGAAGCAATACACCCCAAACAAATTGGAAGTACGATCCACTAAGTGTATCTTTGTAGGATATCCTAAGATGGTATAGGATATTATTTCTACGATCCAACAGAGCAAAAGGTATTTGTTGCTCGAAAGGCTGAGTTCTTGGAAGCTAAGTTCCTTGTGGAAGGAATTATTAGAACAGTGGAACTTGATAAGGATCAAGAACCACAAGCCGATACACGTTTGGTTAAAACTAACACTCAACAAAAGGTTGTTGAAAAACGATCAAATGGTTGATCAACACACACAAAGCGTTCGCAGATCTGGTAGAATTAGTAGTCCACCTGAAAGATATGGATTTTTCATAGATGGATGCTACGTGGTAGATTCAGATAAATCAACCACATACCATGATGCAATTTCAAAATTCGATTGTGACAAATGGCTTGAAGCCATGAACGTAAAGATGCAGTCCATGTATAACAACCAAGTATGAGAATTAGTTGTAGCACCTCTTAACTCCAAAGTAGTTGGAAGTAAGTGGGTTTTCAGGAAGGAAACCGATATGCATGGTAACTTGGATACTTGTAAAGCGAGACTTGTAGCAAAAGGTTTCACTCAAAGGGTTGATTATGATGAGACCTTCTTGCCCATGGCGATGCTAAAGTCAACTAGGATATCATTTGCCATACTTGCACAATATGATTATGAGATTTGGCAAATGGATCTCAAAACGACTTTCCTTAATAAATATCTTGAGGAAGATGTCTATATAGTTAAGCCTGAAGGTTTTGTCGATCCAAAACATCCTGACAAAGTATGCAAGTTAAAGAAATCAATATGCGGATTGAAAACAAGCATCTAGAAGTTGGAATCACCATTTTGATGAAGAGATTAGGGAATATGGATTCATCTAGAACGTCGATGAAGCTTGTGTGTATAAGATGGCTAGTGGGAGCATCATTACTTTCTTAGTATGATATGTCGATCACTATTTGGAAATAACATTCCAACCTTGGAGGGTGTAAAAGCCTGGCTTGAAAGTTGTTTTTCAATTAAGGATATTGGTGAAGTCGCCTATATTTTGGGAATAAAGATCTACAGGGATAGATCATGGCGCTTGATAGGTTTAAACTAGAGTGCATACATTGACAAAGTCTTGAAAGGGTTCAAGATTGAGAACTCTATAAAAGGTTTGGTACCTATTCTAGAGAGGACAATATTGAGTGCGTCTCAATGTCCAAGCTCAAAGGATGAGCAAGAAAGAATGAAAGGAATCCCATATGCGTCAGCTATAGGATTCATTATGTACGTAATGATATGCACTAGACCGGACAAGTTATGCGCTTTAATCATAACGAGAAGATACCAACGAGTAACGGTCATTAGGTGACTGTTATAAATATACTGAAATACCTCAGAAAGACTAAGGATACATTTCTAATATATAGATCTGGTGAAAAAAAAATTCGTTGTAAAGGGTTACATGGATAAGAGTTTCAAAACTAATCGAGATGGTTCTCGATCACAGTCAGGGTAGCATTGTCCACTACATAATCAGAATACATCGCCCCTTCATTGGTCAAGATAATTCATATGGATCCACCACTTGAATTATTGCCGATCTAAGGGGAGTCCATACCATTCAGGACCCTAGAGATCTTTGTGATAACGATGGTGCGATTGCTCAAATCAAGGAACCTCGTGTACATCAAAAGACTAGGCACATTGAGCGGAGTTTCAACTACATAAGGGATGAAGTTGAAAAAGAGAAAGATATGTATTCGCAAAGTTCAACTGATCAAAATATTGCGGATCCACTCACGAAGCTCCTTGAAAGGACAAAGCATGAAGGGTCATACTTGTGCCTTAGGACTTCGATATTCTAGTGATTGGATTTGATCTATTTTGTATTTGGATATTGGAACAACTATTATTATAACTCTTTATGGTATTTTGAGTTATGTTCCATATTAGCATGTTTAAATCCGTGAATAAGTTAATTATTCTAAATGTCCGTAGTCGATCATACTTGTGGGAACAAATATGAATGTAAGACTATTATGAACTTGGATTGGTTGAAATTCATTAGGTATGAATATAGAGCAAAGTGTTGCTGCCAAAGTTCATAGATATTTGTAGGAGACAAATATTGGACTGACTCGCTCTTAAATATTACAGCATGGAATCATTTGTGATCGATCATAAGTAAATTTGAGTAAAGGAGAATATCATAGTATCCTCAGACCTGAGATACATATTGGGTCTTGATATTCACCAAATATTGTACCTTGACTTATTTCTTCGCTGTTAGTAATATGACAGTACATAAGGCTAAGCTCAGGTGTGGTACAAGGTGATTGTGAGAGACGTATGTAGTCAAGATGGGATTTGTTCCTCTTATTCGTTGAGAGTAAGATGTCTAAGGCCTGCTAAAGTTAAATCAACAGAGAGTGATCACTCTGTGTCTCTGGATTTAACATGACATCTGTAACGAAAGGATAAATGATAGATTCACCTAAATCATATTCAAGTAAGGGACTTGAAGGGGATGATGTGATTGAATGGGACATATAGTCATACGTATTAGGGGTAGTAAACCGTAGTTAGGCGTCATTTACTACTTGCATCAATTTTCTATGTATCTTGTGCAAGTGGGAGATTGTTGGGCTCTGTATACCCAAGACACATATTAAATTGATGTGGCTAGTACGTTATGATCCAAGTCGAGTCATACCCAAATACAAGCTAGACAAACACTTACAATATTTATTTATGATATGATCAAGCAAATAAATATTAACACTTAGAATATTTAGAAATTGGTTGTCTAAATAATTGCACTTGACAAACTAATAAATTATATGGATATTTATTTTGAGAGAGTATTTTATTTTGTTATTTAATGGGTTAAATAACATAATAAAAATAGCATAAGTCTTATAACATATGATGTTATATTTTATAAAAGTTATAAAATACATATGTAAGACTTATATTATTTTATAAAAGAAAATTGAATTTTTTTTATATAAATAAAGCTAGGCCGCCACCCCCCCCCCCCACATGTGTTCTTCCCTAGATTTTTTAAGCCAATTAGTTTACATGCAATTGCATGAACCTTGATTGGAGAAGAATGATGGTCCAATGACATTTCATGCAAATGTCATAACTAGAGGCCTTTTGATTGGGCAAGATGGGTGGCAAGATTCTCTCTTCATTTATAAACATTTTGGATGGCAAAAGACAAGGAAATGAACTCAAGAATACTAGAAAAAAATGGCTGAAAATTTCGGCCATAACATGATCATCCAAGAGGGTTTTTCATTCGGAAAAATCAAGTGTAAGACTTTCTAAAGATCGGGTCATGTATGGTTGATCTAGTAGGCTTTTTAAAGTTCATAAATCAAGTGCAAGAACTCTAATATATCCTCTCATATTTTCGGCCAGATGATGGTTCAAAGAGGGGATCTTTCAAGTGAGTTGCAAGTGTTCAAATCCTAGCTAAAACTAAGGTCTTTGTTGGAAGGCTTGGGGTATACAAGCTTGAGGTCTTCTACACCTGAAGGCAACCATTTAAGAAGCATCATCATCTTCATATCCTTTACTCCTTGGAAGGTAGTATTTTAAACACTCTATGGTTGTGTTTTATTTTGATAGCATGCATGTTCGTATATGGATCCGAGATTGGGTTTTACACTTAAAATGGTTTTTATATCTTGTAAGTAACATGTTTTAAATAATAATTTTCCGCTGCGTTTTTATTTTATATGGATAAAATACTTTGATAAACATGTGAAAAAACCCAACATTTTTATCATTTATGGCCAAACTATGCACCGTAAGGGCATTTTGGTCATTTCACATATGCTTTAAGGGTCAATTTTGGAAATCTGAGTTCAAAAATTATACTTAATGTTAAAGTATAAAAATTTATTTATAACATTAGTAGATAACAAGTCGTAGGTGTTAAATATGGTTTTAAACCATACTACGCGCCTAAATCGCATAAAAGTCGGTATTTGACGATATTCGGTTTATTTAAGGAAATCTAAGATTTTGATCAGTCTCAACTGTTTAAAATATTTTATTTACTATATAAAATCAGTAGGAAAAGGTTTGACATGCAATTGATGTGTAAAACTCTTTTTATTAGTGAAAAAGGCATTATCGTCAATTACCGAGTCCATGCAAGAACTCTATGTTATGAACAGTTTAAAATTTAATAAAAATTTCTAAAAATCCCTAAATATTATATTATAATAGTGGGTTGAAAGTTTGGTGCCAAAATTTAGGTTTAAATATGATTTATGCCGAAAATACCATTTAATTAACACAAAGCTTTCATTTTACGATATCGCGCATAACTTCAATTTTAGACCATAAACTGATGTCAAAATTTTAGGACATGTTTATAATTCAGTAATAAAGATTTTGGTCCTCTCACATTTTCAAAAATCTCGTTTTTTATATCAAAAGGGCATAACGGTCAATGATATTCACCAATTTACACATATTTTAGTCCCCCATTTTATGCGTTTTCGGCCGTAAAACCGTTATTCGGATACTTAATCAGGTATACTTTTGTTTACAGGCCTAAAACAACATGCCAAACAAGATGATAGTGAAAACGAGGACTTTCCGGACGAAACGACAAACCTGCAAACATTCTGTGAAGATTCTGACCTGGACATTTGGCACGGCCGTGCAATGAATGGCACGACCATGCGGATCCGACAACATAGCCCAGCCCGGCAGTGCACGCCAGTGCGATCCGGAGTGCAAGCCTTTCTCGGAAAGGAACGATCCTGCGAATTGAGGCACTCCCGTGCAACTCCGACGACCAAGCCAAGCCCGGAAATGCACTGCCCGTTCAGATGTCCGTGCCACCCTAACCCGGAGATGCACGCACGTGCCACCAACAGAACGGTCGTGCGAGATCGAAGACTGGTCAAGATAAGATGATGTCATGCGGTATGGTGAACAGTAACTCCAATGATTCAAAAAGTGAACGGTCGTGCACTTTATTGGCACAACTGTGCGGTCGCAAAATGTTATAAAAAACATGCAGAAACATTCTGTTCGGAACTCTGGACATTTTGGGAGCTCTTCAGGCGATTTCCAGGCTCTGGAGGTATTAGCTTTCATCCGGATTCAAGCCACATTGTGCCGATTAGCTCCGTTATCTTCCGGATTCTTAATCTAGTGCTTGTTTATGGTTTGATTCTCTAATCTTTCCATAATTTTGTTAATGTTTCAAGCATTTAGATTAATGTTTTATGTATTATTGTAAGCCTTTGGGAAAAAATAACAATCCCTTGCTTAATTGTAACCATTAGTATGTTAATTTTGTTTGTAATGACACTTGGAAGTATTTTCTATGTTAATCTTTGATGATTAGTTTGCAACCTTGCTTATTGTTGTTGATTTCTTGATTATAAGTAATTATGTTGGATGATTAGTATATGGCTAGTTGAGATAGTTGAAAGATGAAACTTAATTAATCATGTATTAGTAGACTTTGAACATGCTTGACTTGTTTAACTTGTTTAAAATGTGTGCACCATGATACTAGAAATGGTTAGTGGTTTAATAAAATGTAATTATTGTTAATCAAGAAAGCTTTCCGTCACGTAAGGCCTTAACGGGTTAAATGGTGTTGTTATGAATTCTTGCCATGAATTGTTAGCTTAGTTAGTAGTTTAGGCCAAAATTGCTATCTTGGTGAATTTATGTGCAAGATTTGTAAAATGAACTCGGTTGTGATTTAATCTAGTTTATGCTTGTATCGGTGGTTGCATTGTGTTTATCGGTGTCACTTTCCTTGGTTAAGTGAGGTTAGAAAACTCCTAACGGATGACTAACTTATTTTTAAGAGATTTTCATAGACATTTATCAATTGCACGTTAAAGAACAATTTTAGGTGGTTAAAGTGTGTTTATCATTTTAGCTTTCCGAATGATTGTCATGTTAGGATTTCTGAAAGGGATACTAATTGTCTTGAAAATGAAGAATTGACCAAATGTTTCTAGTGGCAAAACCGACTTAGTTTGCATGCTGTGGTTGTGTATAAAGCAAGGCTATTTATCTATTTTCTTATTTGGAATCTACTATGTTTTATTAAATATTTATTTATGCTTATTTTAGTTTATATAAAATCAAACCACTTATCTTTCTTCCGTTAATTTAATGACAAAGGTCTTGTATTATTCCTCAGCCCACTTCCTTGGATCGATACTTGTTTCTTACCGATACTTTACTATATATATGACGGGGTACACTTGCCTCTTTCGTGTGTGTTTTGATGTTGAAGTATAAATCACTTTTATAAATTTAAAACCGAATCGTGTGTAAATTCATTATAAAAATATGTATATACGCACACACGTCAAGTTTTTGGCGCCGTTGCTGGGGAAGTGGCGAGCTTTAGGAACGACCCGAGTCATTGTTTTATCGGTGTATATACTTGTTAATATTTGTGAATATTTTTCGATTCATTTATTCGTTTATTTATTTGTTAATATTTCTTGTTTTTAATTCAATTTATTCGTTTTCAAGATTATTTTGTACACTTGTAAATTTTTATTTCATTTATTTGTTCGAATTCGAATTTATTTATTTATTTATTCTTTGAGTTTTCGACTTCAAAAAATCGTTTTTACATTAGCTGATTCGATTATTTTTATTGCTTTAATTTTTATAAAATTTCGGGCCTATTTTCGGATTTTTATAAAATTTTCTGCCCATTTAAAATAATATTCTGTTTCATTTAAGCCAAAAAAACAGCACTATTATATTAATAAAATATTCATCGTGTCAATTTTTCGTTTGCAGGTTGATGTCCTCAACCCCCGCTCCCGATCCTGTTGAGCCGTCAGACGAGCCCGAGCGTGATCTGAGGAGGCGTATTCGTGATAGATCCTGCGCGGTAGCGCTGCTACTCGCAGCTGGTGAGCCGGAGCAGGTGGTACCCGCTGAAGCCGAGGGCTCAGGGGCAGCAGGAAACGCAATCATGGCAGACGACGAGCGACCTTTGAATGAATCGAATCAGCCCGGAGGGGCAGGCCTGGAGACGAGTATCCTACAACCTACTATAGATGCACCTACATTTGAAATTAATTCTAGTATTATTAACATGGTGCAGAATTCGGTGCAGTTTGACGGGCGTGAGCATGAGGATCCCGGGAGACATATCGCTGCTTTTCTCGCAGTCTGTTCGACATTTAGGATTAGAGGTGTTTCGGAGGATGCAGTTCGGTTGAGGTTGTTTCCTTTCTCATTGCGTGACAAAGCTAGAGCTTGGCTTATGTCACTTCCAGCTGGATCCATCAGGACCTGGAATGAGCTGGCGGAGCTGTTTATGCAAAAATATTTTCCACCTGAGAAAACAACCAAGCTACGGAACCGGATTGTGACCTTTCGCCAGGACGAGGGAGAGTCGTTGCACGCGGCCTGGGAGAGATTTAAAGATTTGTTGATTGATGTTCCACATCATGGCTTCTCCAAGAGACAGCTGGTCTTGACGTTTTATCAAGGGCTCAGTTACAACACGCAGGAGATATTAGACGTGAATGCAGGAGGTAATCTAGGAACAAAGACGCCGAATGAAGCATATGATATCATTGAAAAAGCTGCGTTAAAATCCAGCTCGTGTCGAGAAGGAGATAGAGGCCGGGCAACATCATCATCATCAGCACCTCGCTCAGGAGTTCACGCTGTGGATGATTACACGGCCATTACTGCACAAATCTCGGCTCTTGCAGCGAAATTCGATAAGTCCCAGATAGCCGCGCAAGTTGGTTCAGGATGTGACCAGTGTGGAGTGTCACACGAGCCTGGTGCGTGCTTTCAGGGAGTCGTGTATGAGGGCCACAAAGAAGTGGATTTTGTGAGTAATCAGGTGAGGCCGCAGAACAACCCGTACAACAATACCTATAATCCCGGATGGAGGAATCACCCAAATTTTGGGTGGCGAGCGAATGTGGGTAATCAAAACCCATTGGGATTTACTCAGCGCGCTCCAGCGCCACAGCAGGCTCAGGGTCAGCAATTTCAGCGATACAACCAACCTTACCAGCAACGTCCATATTCATATCAGAATCAGGGCACTGGGAGTAGTTCCCAGCAGCAGGCCCCTCAATCTTGTTCCAAGCTGGAGGATATGATGGCTCAGCTTCTTACTAGCTCCTCGAGTGCAAATCAGTTGGCTGAAAAATGATACCAACAAAGCGAGGATCGTTTTCTTTCCCATGAGGGAGAAATGAGGAGTCACAAAGCCTCGATTCAAAATATCAAGAACCAGGTTGGTCAGCTGGCAAAGATGATGTCTGAAAGACCCCAAGGTGGTCTTCCGGGCAATACCGAGCCAAACCCACGCGGGCATGTGAATGCTGTCATGACCAGGAGTGGTAAGACTACCGGACCCGACATATCGGACTCATCACCGATCACTGGAGCGGTCCCGACTGATACACCGGACGAGGTGCAAGCCAGGCTACGCCCAACAAGTACAACACAAGTCCAGGAGCCAATCAAAGATTACACTCCCCCAGTACCATATCCGGGCAGGCTGAAGAAGCAGAAAAACGAAGAGCAATACGGTAAATTCCTTGAGTTGTTTAAACAAGTTCACATAAATATACCGTTTGTTGAAGCCTTGGCCCAGATGCTAAAGTATGACAAATTCCTAAAGGACATCCTCTCGAATAAGCAGAAGCTCGAGGATATATCATGTGTGGTGATGAATGAAACTTGTTCTGCCGTTCTGCAAAACCGTCTGCCCACGAAAATGGGAGATCCGGGCAGTTTCATGCTCCCTTGTTTGATTGGAAACATGTCTGTTAGCCATGCATTGGCTGATTTGGGAGCGAGTATCAACCTTATGCCCTATAAGGTTTTTACTAAACTGGATCTGGGTGAGCCGTCACCCACTAGAATGAGCATTCGGTTGGCAGACCGTTCAATCAAGTATCCGCGTGGATTTGTTGAAAACATGCTTGTTAAAATCTATAAATTTGTTTTCCCCGTGGATTTTTTTATTCTTGACATGGACGAAATTCAAGAGTGCCTTTGATACTTGGACGCCCATTCCTCAATACTGTGAGGACGATTGTTGATGTGGCAGCTGTCCAAATCACGCTCCGAGTAAATGACGAGCACGTGACATTTGATATCAAAAGATCAATGCAGCATCCGCAAAGTCACGATGACATGCTTTACTATGTCGACATTGTCGACGCATGTGTGTGCTCTCATTTTCAAGGCACTGTTGAAGAGATTGATTCGGACACACGTCTGTCGTGTGGGGACCTGATTTGCATTTCACAGGAGGGCCACGATTTCGAGCAGCCAGTCTATGACGATGGTTCCCAGAGTCCGGAGCGGTTTCTAGAAATTGGCCATGTAGAAGATGAGAAATCAAAACCTTCGATTGAAGATCCACCGTCTTTGGAGTTGAAAGAACTCCCACATCTCGAGTATGCATTTTTGGACGAGGAGTGTCGCTTGCCGGTCATCATCTCGGTATCATTGGAAAAAGATGAGAAGAAACAGCTTCTCGAGGTTCTGAGACTTCATAAGAGAGCAATTGCGTGGAAGATTATGGATATCAAGGGCATCAATCCTTCTTTTTGTACTCACAAGATTCTGATGGAAGACGAGTACAAACCCTGTGCACAGCATCAGAGGCGTTTGAATCCGAATATGCAAGACGTGGTGAAGAAAGAAGTGATTAAGTTGTTGGATGCCGGGTTGATTTATCCTATATCTAAATCTGTGTGGGTGAGTCCAGTGCAGGTAGTACCCAAGAAAGGGGTATTACTGTAGTTTCAAATGATAGGAATGAGCTGATTCCTACCCGTACCGTCACTGGGTGGCGAGTTTGCATTGACTACCGCAAACTCAATGATACTACTCGTAAGGATCACTTCCCGCTTCCATTCATTGATCAGATGTTGGAGCATCTGTCAGGGAAGTTGTATTACTGTTTCTTGGACGGGTTCTCTTGATACCTCCAAATTCCTATAGCTCCCGAGGATCAGGAGAAAACTACCTTTACCTGCTCCTTCGGCACATTCGCGTACCGGCGGATGCCTTTTGGGTTGTGTAATGCACTGGCAACCTTCCAGAGATGCATGGTTGCAATTTTTCATGATATGATCGAGGATTCTATGGAGGTTTTCATGGATGACTTTTTGGTATTTGGGGATTCCTTCGATCATTGTTTGGAAATTTTGAAGAAGATGTTGAAAAGGTGTGAAGAGACGAATCTGGTCCTAAACTGGGAAAATTGCCACTTCATGGTGAAAGAGGGCATAGTTCTGGGACATAAGATTTCTCATGCTGGTATGGAGGTCGATCCAGCTAAAGTTGACATTATTTCACGACTTCCGCCTCCCACCTCTGTGAGAGCGATACAGAGCTTTCTTGGTCATGTGGGGTTCTATAGGCGATTCATTAAGGATTTTTCAAAAATCGCTAGGCCTATGACCCGTCTGTTGGAGAATGACGCTCCGTTTATCTTTGGAGATGATTGCTTGAAGGTTTTTGACCTTCTCAAGCAAAAGTTGATTGAGGCCCCTATTTTAGTTGCACCTGACTGGAGTCTGCCATTTGAAATTATGTGCGACGCAAGCGATTACGCTGAAGGGGCTGTTTTGGGACAAAAGAAAGAGAAGCACTTTCACCCGATCTATTATGCGAGCAAGACTCTTCACGACGCTCAGGAGAACTACACCACGACTGAAAAAGAGCTCTTGGCGGTTGTTTTCGCATTTGACAAATTTAGATCGTATTTGGTGCTTTCAAAAACAATTGTTTATACTGATCACGCAGCCATCAGATATCTTTTCAGCAAACAAGACGCTAAACCGCGTCTCATCAGATGGATCTTATTGCTGCAGGAGTTTGATATCGAAATTCAAGATAAAAAGGGTGCGTTGAATGTAGCGGCTGACCATCTATCTCGGTTGGAGCATGGAGACATCAAGGACACGCGTTGGGATTCAATCAATGAAAATTTCCCGCACGAGTCGTTGATGGGTGTTGAGATATGCGATGAGTCACCATGGTTCGCTGACTTCGCGAACTATCTTGCTTGCGGGATTCTGATTAAAGGGTTGACTCACCAACAAAAGAGGAAATTCTTTTCGGATGTCAAGCACTACATTTGGGACGATCCTTTCTTATTTAGGGTGGGTGCTGATCAGGTGATCAGAAGATGCGTTTCAGGGAAGGAGGCGACCGATATTCTGTGCCATTGTCACGAGGGACCTACCGGAGGCCACCATGGAGCCAATTTCACCGCCAAGAAGGTGCTTGATTCCGGTTTTATTGGCCGACTATTTTTCGTGATGTGCAGAGTTGGGTTAGAGCGTGCGATGCCTGCCAGAGGGCGGCAAATATATCGGCACGTGATGAAATGCCTCAAAACTGGATTCAAGTTTGTGAAGTCTTCGACATTTGGGGGATAGACTTCATGGGACCATTTCCCACCTCACGAGGAAATAGGTACATCCTGGTCGCAGTTGACTATGTATCAAAGTGGGCGGAGGCACAGGCCTTACCCACCAATGATGCCAGGGTGGTCGTGAGATTTTTGAAAAGTTTGTTCGCCCGGTTTGGCGCACCGAAGGCGCTTATCAGTGACAGAGGGACTCACTTCTGCAATACACAGCTTGAGAAAACTTTGTCCCGCTATGGTGTGCATCACCGTTTATCCACGCCCTATCGTCCACAGACAAGTGGGCAGGTGGAGGTCACGAACCGGGGGCTAAAACGAATCCTTGAGCGGTCTGTAGGTGCAAACCGCAAGGATTGGTCGGACAAACTGGACAAGGCGTTGTGGGCTTTCCGTACGGCTTACAAGACCCCTATTGGGACTACTCCCTTTAGGCTTGTATACGGAAAAGCTTGTCATTTACTGGTGGAGCTGGAGAACAAAGCGATGTGGGCTCTAAAAACCGCAAATCTGGACTTAAAAACCGGAGGTGAAGCCCGGTTTCTTCAGATTCAGAAATTGGATGAGCTACGACAACACGCTTATGAGAGCTCCGTGTTGTACAAAGAGCGCACCAAGATATTACATGATAAACGCTTGAAGGACCACAAACAATTCCAAGTGGGAGATCTGGTCTTACTCTACAAATCGAGGTTGCGTCTATTTCCGGGAAAATTACATTCACGTTGGACAGGACCATACACGGTAAAAGAGGTATTTCCATATGGGACTGTTGCAATAGAGAACGCGGACGACGTTAGTTTCAAGGTAAATGGTCATCGTTTGAAGCTTTAGGTTGCCGGGCCGATTGAGTCGGCGGTGGAGGTTATCGAACTCCACGCCCCGTACACATCATAAGTGTGGGGAGGAGAGTCTACGCTACTGACTCGA
Source organism: Helianthus tuberosus (assembly GCA_030545235.1). Lineage (NCBI taxonomy): Eukaryota > Viridiplantae > Streptophyta > Magnoliopsida > Asterales > Asteraceae > Helianthus > Helianthus tuberosus. The sequence goes on along the minus strand of CM060354.1, from coordinate 64,037,149 downwards.
TGATTATAAAAAACATGCAGAAACATTATGTTCGGAACTCTGGACATTTTGGGAGCTCTTCAGGAGATTTTCAGGCTCCGGAGGCATTAGCTTTCACCCGGATTCAAGCCACATTGTGCCGATTAGCTCCGTTATCTTCCGGATTCTTAATCTAGTGCTTGTTTATGGTTTGATTCTCTAATCTTTCCATAATTTTGTTAATGTTTCAAGCATTTAGATTAATGTTTTATGTATTATTGTAAGCCTTTGGGCAAAAACAACAATCTCTTGCTTAATTGTAACCATTAGTATGTTAATTTTGTTTGTAATGACACTTGGAAGTATTTTCTATGTTAATCTTTGATGATTAGTTTGCAACCTTGCTTATTGTTGTTGATTTCTTGATTATAAGTAATTATGTTGGATGATTAGTATATGGTTAGTTGAGATAGTTGAAAGATGAAGCTTAATTAATCATGTATTAGTAGACTTTGAACATGCTTGACTTGTTTAAAATGTTTGCACCATGATACTAGAAATGGTTAGTGGTTTAATAAAATGTAATTATTGTTAATCAAGAAAGCTTTCCGTCACATAAGGACCTTAACGGGTTAAATGGTGTTGTTATGAATTCTTGCCATGAATTGTTAGCTTAGTTAGTAGTTTAGGCCAAAATTGCTATCTTGGTGAATTTATGTGCAAGATTTGTAAAATGAACTCGGTTATGATTTAATCTAGTTTATGCTTGTCTCGGTGGTTGCATTGTGTTTATCGGTGTCACTTTCCTTGGTTAAGTGAGGTTAGAAAACTCATAACGGATGACTAACTTATTTTTAAGAGATTTTCATAGACATTTATCAATTGCACGTTAAAGAACAATTTTAGGTGGTTAAAGTGTGTTTATCATTTTAGCTTTTCGAATGATTATCATGTTAGGATTCCCGAAAGGGATACTAATTGTATTGAAAATGAAGTATTGACCAAATGTTTCTAGTGGCAAAACCGACTTAGTTTGCATGCTGTGGTTGTGTATAAAGCAAGGCTATTTATCTATTTTCTTATTTGGAATCTACTATGTTTTATTAAATATTTATTTATGCTTATTTTAGTTTATATAAAATCAAACAACTTATCTTTCTTCCGTTAATTTAATGACAAAGGTCTAGTATTATTCCTTAGCCCACTTCCTTGGATCGATACTTGGTTCTTACCGATACTTTACTACATATATGACGGGGTACATTTGCCGCTTTCGTGTGTGTTTTGATGTTGAAGTATAAATAACTTTTATAAATCTAAAACCGAATCGTGTGTAAATTCATTATAAAAATATGTATATACGCGCACACGTCAGTCAACTTTTAAGCATTTAACGGAAACATGCAAATGATTCAGAATTCAAAGGAACCATTTAGTATAATCTCAAAGGGTTATACTAACATGTAATATGGTCCTAAAGGTACCCTAAGGCATATCTAAACTAAGCTAAATCGGGTCAGAACTGAAAGTCAAAGCAAAAGTTTATTTTTGCGACTTTCGGGTGCGAACCGAGCCTAAACTCAGAATTGTCGGGTTGAACATGCCTAAACATGTTCTTATAATATTTACCAAGTTATTTTAGTGTTAAAACATGTTCCACAACTTCTACATTATCAGTTATGAGTTATTTTATAAAAATTGACTCGTTTGACTTTTTATTAAATAGTTTGACCCGACAATTGACCAAGTAAAAGTGATAATCAGTAGGTGTCCTTTTAAGGGTTTATTACCTACATAATTACCAACTCATAGCCACTTTCAATTTGAGTAATGGCTGGATCGTTAGTGATTAATCACCAAGTCAAAGCTTAATTACGCTAACTTTGACTTTCGGTCATTAAGCTAATAAAACTTTAACTAAGGAAGCTAAGAACACTTACTAGAGTCCTTAGCATGAAAATTGAACTTGAGAAAGCTTCCTATAGCACCAGGAGGCTTCAGAGAGTGAGCTTTGAAGTGAAAGTTTTCAAGTGTGCATGAACAAATGAAAACCCAAGCTCTTATATAGGAATTTAGATGATCTTGGATCATTGCAACTGTCCCTATGATGTTACCAGATGTTCACAAGTGCCCCTAGGGCAGTAAAAACCATTTACAAGCACCAGGTATTGCTCAGAACTCATGCAAAGGCGGTGGACAGGCTGCAACATGCAGCTGTCCAATTTTTCTGACGCTGGCACTCTTACGCGGCCCGTGTAAGAATTGGAGTCGGCCTACGCGGCCCGCGACGATGGGGTATTCCGGTTAAAAGTTTGCAAGTTTTGCATTTTCAGTCCCTGGTCCAAATTTAATTTAAATAACTTTCTTTTATTGCACTATTAACCCCCATAGTTAACTAACAAGTGCCTTAGGTCACAAATTAACTCCGTTAAGCTCCCGGTTGGTTGTGAGATCACCCAAAAAGTCTTGTTTTCATCGAAACTGTGACAACTCGTATTTCAAACCTTTAGTCGTACTTTGATGTAACTTGTTTGAACGATATGTGATTATGTGATACGTGGTTTTAAATGAAATATTATGTTGGTATGATGTGATTGTGTGTAATGTATGTATGTATATATAATGTAATCGCACAATATCCTTTCGGCCCACACTCTTTGTACTCGAAACCCAAGGGCAGTCCATGAAGGGTTCGGCCCACTCTCTTAGTTCGTATAACACCAAGGATGTTAGTATAAATCCTACACTTCACCAAAACACACAAAGTTTAGCAAACCCTAAATCTCTCTCCCTCTCTCTCGAACTCGACGGCAGCCACATCCCCTTCTCTCAAAGCTTTCTTGATTCGGATCGACCCTTTGTTCTACTCTCTAGCCGGTTAGTATCTCACTATGGATTTTATGATTAGATGATGTTGTAGTTTATGTGTTTTACACGATGATGTTAAGGATGATATATGATTTTGAATATAGTGCAAATTGATGAGATTGATGTTCATATAATCGGCTCATGTATGAAGTATGATTAGATCATTATAGGAGTTCGATGATAGTATGATATTGATATTAGTTAAGAGCCGAACACAGGTTAATCGGCCATGATGTGTTATATTCGGATGATTTGGTTGTGTTGTTATGATTAGGATGCATGCTAGTAATCAAGAACATGAGCCGTGTTAATGTGTTTAATGATAGGGTTGTTGTTATGCCTTGAACATAATTAGGGTTCATATGAATTAATTGATAAAAACCATGATTTGATCGATTAAGGTGAAGATAGAAACTGTTAGAATTAGTTTGTAAAATAAATGGAAACTAGATAACCAAATTGCATGAAATATGGAAAGTATAACCAATTGCACAAGGCTAAACGCACAAGGGCAGTCGCACAAGCCCCAGTCGCACAATACAGTCGCACAAGATTTGGAACAACTGTTTAAGCATAGTGTACAACTTAGGAATTTTGCATGATCGCACAAGATATGTGGATCGCACAAGGCAGTGCTGATCGCACAAGTCTTGGGCCACACACACAGCTGTTTGAACCTTATTATGTTGTTGGGCCTTAAAGCCCAAAACTCAGTCGCACAAGTAGGTTCCAGTCGCACAAGCCATTTGTAATCGTACAAGTTAATATGGGTCACACAAGATTAAATGGACCGCACAAGTTGTTATTCTGTTTGTACGTTTGGGCCGTATAGGTTTTGTATTGCATGTTTTGGACCGGGTTTGTTTTCAGACGCACAACCCGTTGTGAGTCGCACAAGATTGTGCTGGACGCACAACAGGTTGGGCCAGATGTTTATTGGGCTTTATCTTTCGGATCGCACAAGAGGATTGGGCTTGCACAACCATAACAGCCCAATCACTCAAGTCGCACAAGTTTGGGTTATGTTCATGTGAATTGTATGCTACTGTTTGACTAGTTTCCATGATTCTACGTGTTTTCCATGATCGTTGTATGTTCGTAACTTGTTAGCCTACGTGTAAACATACGTGCACTACTTAAACCTTGACCTGACTTGTATGGTAACCATGTTAGGACGTGGTTGACCACATATGGCTCAAGTGACCTTTTCGTGTATTTGCCGAGCTAACCTAAGGTGAGTTCACACTTTCTACAAGGCATGGGATTCCAGGTGGTTTGGGAATGGGTTAAGGAACTAAAATGAACCTGCATATTCTCCTTGGGTAGAATATGTACCTCCGTCCTCCATGGGAAGGATGACAACATTAAACCTGCGTATTCTCCTGCAGTAGATTACGTACCTCCATCCTGCATAGGAAGGATGACAACATATAACTTACTAGACAAAACTCTATCATGAAGTCCCTCAATTTTTATATCGACTTAATCGCTGGGCCAATGGCGAGCGGGTCATTAGTTAAATAGCTCTATTAGGTTTGACAAGCCTCACACCGTGCCGCAGAGGACGGGAGTGGACTAATGGATTTGGACACTTAGTCAATGATGATAGACATTGACGCAGGGCACATAAACATGTCTTCAGTCAGTAGTCGATATGGTAACGGGTCTAGTGGTTAACATGGGGTAGCCCCCCACTGTTTATGGTTTGGGAAACAAGGAAATGGTTAACTCATGGCTTTCGAGATAACTTATGGTTTTTGGAACAACTTTAAAATGGACACCAACTGTGAACTCGTTCAACTTTGTTGTTGATTCGTTGCTACATACCTTGCAGGTCGTTAGGTGCTTAGATGGAGCTTGCACGAGAAGGAGAGGCCGTTGTGGGGCATGGACTGTTGAGTTTCATGCTAAACATTTGAACTTTTGAACTTATGTTTTGGTTTTAAACTTATTGCTTCCGCTGATAACTTGAACTTGGTTAATTTCTTTTGGATACCAATTATATTGTGGTTGGTTTTATATTTACTTTAATACATCGTTCAATATGATTGGTGGCTTGATCCTGGTCATGTCACGCTCCCTGCGGTGATACTCCGCTTGTGGAATTTGGGGGTGTGACAGAAACTCCATGAAATTACTATCCAATATTCTTGAGAGCAAAATATACAAATATTACAATGCTTTCGGATTCGTTAAAAGGTCACTCAGAAGTAACATTTAACATGTTGACACTTTTAACCCCTATGCTTTGTAAAATCCTTAATTTAAGCACAAACGACTTTCTATGTTTGACAATTTATTCACTAAAGAATACGAACGTCGTGTGAGGTCAATCAGAGGCACAAGATTGGCATGTTGACACTTTGGATCCTTTTACTTACATACTTACATTGTTCGAAAATTTTAGTCCCTCCAAATCAGTTCATTACACATTTAACCTTCATGACACGTGTCTTTATTATACTGGACGTGATTTTGCGAGGTGTTACATCCTCACCCCTTTAAAATAAATCTCGATCTCAAGATTTACTGAAACAAATGAGGGTATTTCTGCTTCATTGTGGATTCAACCTCCCACGTGTATTCTGGGCCTCTACGGGCATCCCATTTTACCTTTACGATCGGTACGTGCTTCCTTCGAAGCTTCTTAACCTGTCGATCCTCGATCGACAAAGGTTTTCAACGAACTTCAAGCTTTCATCTATCTGCACATCCTTATGTGACATTGCTAGCGATTCGTCGGCTAGCCATTTCTTCAAATTGCAGATGTGGAACACATTATGAATTCCACTAAGCTCTTCTGGCAGATTTAACTTGTAGGCTACAGTTCTGACACACTCGATGATCTCGAATGGTCCTATGTATCTTGGGCTTAACTTGCCCTTTTTGCCAAAACGCAACACCCCTTTCCAGGGTGACACCTTAAGTAATACTTTATCACCTACCTTGAATTTCAGAGGTTTACGCCTTTTATCCGCGTAGCTTTTCTGCCTATCCCTGGCAGCTTTCAAACGGTCACGGATTTGAATGATCTTATCCGTCGTCTCGAGGACTATATCAGGTCCTGACAGTTGGACATCTCTAACTTCCGCCCAACAATCTGGCATCCTATACTTCCTTCCATACAAAGCCTCAAAAGGTGCGGCTTGGATACTTGAATGATAGCTATTATTGTATGAAAATTCAATTAAAGGAAGATGGTCATCCCAACTTCCACCTAAATCAATTACACAAGCCCTGAGCATATCCTCGAGTGTTTGAATTGTACGCTCGTTTTGGCCATCGGTCTAAGGATGATAAGCAGTTCTGAAATTCAAACGAGTGCCTAAAGATTGCTGAAAGCTTTTCCAAAAGTAAGACGTGTATCTAGTATCCCTATCGGAGATAATAGATACTGCCACCCCGTGGAGAGATACTATCTCATCCACGTACAGCTGAGCTAGCTTATCGGAGCTGTGTGTTTCTTTAATAGGTAAGAAGTGAGCTGACTTGGTCAGTCTATCGACTATAACCCATATCGTATCGTTTCCACGCTTTGTCCTTGGTAACTTTGTGATAAAGTCCATAGTCACCATTTCCCACTTCCAAGTGGGAAGTTCAGGCTGTTGTAGCAAACCTGACGGCTTTTGATGTTCTGCTTTAACTTGTGCGCACCTCAGACATTTAGCCACATAAGTGGCTATAGATTTCTTCAAACCTATCCACCAATAATTTGCCTTTAAATCTTGGTACATTTTATCACTGCCCGGATGTACCGAATATTTAGAACTATGAGCTTCTTGGAGGATCACATCTCTAAGTCCTCCATGGATTGGAACCCAGATTCGACCATTCAATCTAAGGATTCCATCCTTGCCATATGAAAACTGATCTGCAGTAATACCTAACTTCTCAATTGGATAGTTTGTTTCTAATACAGCTTCGTTTTGAGCGGCTAACAATCTTTCATTCAAGCTGTTCTTTAGTTCAATGCTTTTGGCGTTGATCCTTATTAGTTTAATCCTTTCCTTTCTGCTCAATGCATCAGCGACAACATTCACTTTGCATGGATGATAACGGATTTCACAATCATAATCATTTAATGTCTCCATCCAACGACGTTGTCTCATGTTAAGATCCTTCTGGTTAAACAAATGTTGAAGGCTTTTATGGTCCGAATAAATTATACACTTGGTTCCGTACAAATAATGCCTCCAAAGTTTTAGTGCAAATACAACGGCACCCAAATCCAAGTCATTGGTGGTGTAATTCTTCTCGTGCACTATTAACTGTCGCGAAGCATAGGCAATAACCTTGCCTCTCTGCATAAGCACACAACCCATACCTGTGTGCGATACATCGCAGTAGACAACAAACTCTTCGATCCCTTCTGGCAATGTCAACATAGGAGCGTTGCTTAATTTCTGCTTAAGAATATCAAAGGATTCTTGCTGCTTGGGACCCCAGTCAAACTTGACATTCTTGCGAGTTAGCGATGTTAGAGGTGCGGCAATCCTTGAAAAGTTTTCAATGAAACGTTTATAGTTACCTGCTAGACCCAAGAAGCTGCGAATTTCAGTAGGTGTTTTGGGCGCCTACCAATTCATAATCACTTCAATCTTAGCGGGATCCACCTGGATGCCACGCTCACTTACCACATGTCCAAGAAATTGGACTTCCCGAAGCCAAAACTCACATTTAGAAAACTTGGCGTAGAGCTTCTCTTGCTGTAGAAGTTTAAGGATACACCGGATATGTTTTTCATGGTCGACTCGGCTCCTCGAGTAAATAAGAATGTCATCAATGAAGACAATGACAAACTTGTCTAAATATGGCTTGCAAACGCGATTCATGAATGCTGCAGGCGCATTAGTGAGCCCAAAAGGCATCACTAAGAACTCATAGTGGCCGTAGCGTGTTCTGAATGCGGTCTTGTGTACGTCTTCGTCTCTGACCTTCAACTGGTGATAACCTGACCTTAGATCGATATTTGAAAAGTAACTTGCTCCTTGAAGTTGATCGAATAGATCATCGATCCTGGGTAACGGATACCTATTCTTGATTGTAACCTTGTTTAACTCGCGATAATCAATGTATAAACGCATTGAGCCATCCTTTTTCTTCACAAATAGAATTGGCTCCCCAAAGGGATGAGCTAGGTCGAATGAAACCCTTTTCCAACAAATTATCCAACTGTGCTCTCATTTCCTTCATCTCAATTGATGCCAAACGATAGGGTGCTCTTGCAATTGGTGCTGCTCCAGGAATAATATCGATCTTAAACTCCACTTGCCTATCTGGAGGTAAACCAGGTAGTCCTTCAGGAAAAACGTCTGGATATTCAGAAATAACGGGGATGTCTTCGATCTTGGGCTTTGGTTCATCAATGGTAACCTGTGCCATATAAATGACACAACCTTTCTTCAAACACTTCGATGCCTTAAGCATAGACACTTGCTTAGGTAACCCATACTACGTATCTCCCTGAATTGTTAATAGCTCACCATAAGGAGTCTTGATAACCACTTGCTTCTTATCACATAAATTTTGGGCTTGGTTGCGAGACAACCAATCCATGCCTATCACTATATCGAATCCTGCTAATTTCAACGGAAGCAAGGACAACGGAAAAGAGTGATTCCTAATGGATATAAAACATCTATCCAAGATTGTTGAAGCAGTCTCTATGGTGCCATCGGCTAATTCTACTTCATACTTTATGCTTAGAGTTTTAATAGACAGATTTAATAACTCACAAAATTTATTGTCTACAAAAGACTTGTCTGCACCTGAATCAAACAAGACTCTAGCATAAACATCATTGATAAGGAATGTACCTATTATAACATTGTTATTCTGAATGGTCTCCTGAGCATTCATCTGAAAGACTCGAGCATTGGTCTTTTTAGCCTCCTCAGGCTTCTTTGCAAATTTTGGGCAGTTAGTCTTGATGTGTCCCTTCTCGTTACAATTGTAACAAGTTGCTTCTTTCATTTTCTTGCAATCTAACTTTCTACGCTCGTTTGATTTGCAGATCCCACAAACTCTAGGCTGCGATTGAGACTTTGATTCGAACCTGCACTTCCCTAAATGGCGCTTCTGGCAGGTTTTACACTTGGGCTTCTCACCTGTTTGTTGATTATCCTTTTTAAACCCAGAACTCTTCCTGTGATCTGAGTTCCCTTTCCTTTTCTTGTCGGAGCGATGAGAACTCTCATCCTCCCGTTTCCTCTTTCCTTCCTCAGAAGCTTTGACAGACTTGCTCCTGACAGCATCAAGTGTGAGAGATAGAGACAGATCTACCACTGACCTGTAAATGGTAGGCCTGGATGCTTTCACATTTCCCTTGATTTCTGGGGCTAGACCCCCAATAAAACGTGCTATGCGCTTCGGTTCTGTGGTGACCAAGTATGGAACCAATCGGGACATGCTATTGTAGCTTGTAACATATGCCTGACAGTCTAAGTTCTTCATGACCAAGGTTAAGAAGTCGGTCTCAATTTTCTTGAGCTCATGCTGTGGACATAAGTTTTCCTTGATCAATGCAACAAATTGATCCCAAGTAAAATTATATAACGGAATCTTCCCTGTAGCTTGGATTAACGACCTCCACTAGGTTAAAGATTCACCCTTAAATGATTGTGAAAGAAATTTCACAATGTCCTGTTCAGCACAACCACTGATGTCAACCACGGTATCCATCTCATCGAGCCATGTCATACAATCAATGGCTCACTTTTCTCCTGTGAAGTCCCTTGGCTTGCAAGAGACAAAATACTTTTAAGAACAAGTTTTAACACGTGGTTCCTGATTAAGCACAACTTGCTTGGATGGGATAAATTTCTGATTCGAGGAATGATGAGAATCGTCCATATTTGATTCGTGTGTTTTAGAAGGTGGTTTACTATGAGCCACAGATAGAGTTTTCGAGCGAGTATTACTTGGTTCTTTAGACTGTCTTTCAAGGGCTCGAGTAACATCATTATCTATTAACGCTTGTAGGTCTGCACCAGCTACATTAACTCTGGTGGTATTGTTTCTCTCCCTGGGGTGACTGTTAACTTCATCTGATTCAGCCATGTAGCTTGATTGCTACATAAAAATGATGACAATGATTTATTCAAAAGTCTTATTATGGAATTGTCATTTTTGACGATTCATTAACCATGGTAAATATAAACCATATTGATTAATTTGTTAGTCATATTTGTTTAGGGTATTCATTATAATTTACCCTTAGATATAAATTATTAAAGATATTAAAGTGGTACAAAAGGCCTAGTCACAAGGACAGTTTTAAAATATAATCCATGATTTTTATGAGATCAAGGCATTTAGGTTTGAACATAGTTCATCACCTTTTCTTGACAGGGAGTCATAGACTACAACTGTCTTTTGTCTTATAGGACAATAAGTGTGGCCCGTAGGCACTTCATCACTAATGGATGTTGAATATATGATCATCTTGATTGATGATTTAAACCTATGATTTTTAGATCATTAGGCTAGATAAGGGATTGGAAGAACCCAATATAAAGATGAAAGGTGTGATTTTATCATATCACTATTGTCAGGAGTGCTAACATGTTTTTAGATGTTAACAAAGATTTATCTTCTTAAAAAGGAACTACCATCATGGCCCTGTCATAAATTAACATATGGGCTAGGTTTTACCTTTAAGATTTTCCTTAAATGGCGGATCAACATTAAATTGGAATGATATTTTGATTTATTTCATATAATATATTCATACATATAATGACAAATGAAATTTAAATTAAAACATTCCATAAATTAAAAGAAATACATAGTTTCCCTAAACGGGACTTTAGTGAAACAAAATTGTCCACAAAGGGACTAAAATAAGAATACGAGTCCACGTAGGGACTGGATCATGGTTGCAAAAGTCGCTAGGCGCTCCCTAGTCGGATTCGGGAGTACTCGGGAAGTACTCGGCTTAGGTGGAGATTACTCAGGGAGTAATTGGCCTGGGAGAAGAGTACTCGTGCCTCGGTAGCCTACCTTGTAGCGAGTACTCAGGGAGTACTCGGAGCCTAAGCGGGACTTTTACAACCATCACTGGATACATAAATAAAATGTCCTCGCAGGGACTTAATTGAAAATCTAAGAAAATTACTAATAAATAGGATTTTTAATAATCCTTCTTCTTCTTCCCCTTTATTAGGCTTGCCAAACCCTTAAGTAGACCCCGGCGGCTTCTACACTCCTCCTGTACCTGTTACTCCACCTTCTGTAACCGTTGAAGGATTTCCTGCTGTTGCGGTGGTTGGATCTGTGGCGGCTGCGGTGGCTGCTGCTGCTGAGGTTGAGGAGGTGGTGGGTATTGATACCCGTATGCTGGGTACCCAGTTGGGTACGCAGCTTGGAAGGGTCCTTCAGGGTAGAGAGCATTATAGTTTTCCGCTTAGAGGTTGTCACACCCTGACTTTTGCAGAAGCGTATGATGTGTGACTGGTTTAATATCATTGCATTCAATCATAATAAACAACTACATGATCAAAACGATGTTCATCCATTCATGAAATTTGAGTATTACGAACACCGGTTATTTAAGTTTTAAAACACAACCTTCGACTAGGTTATAAACCAATAAAAGTGGATGGCATCTAAACTTGAAGTCTACTTCTAGAAACAACACCCATGCCCAAGATCCAACCTGTCACCTGAAATACATGTAATTTTGGAAAACATCAACAAAAGTTGAGCGAGTTCATGCGTTTTGTATGAGTACTGGTAAACTTGTAAACCTTTGAGAGACTCCTTTGAAAATAGGTATGAAAAGCGTGTATGAAAATACCAAATAAATGTTTTACAAGGACTTTAAGGCATGTGAGGACATAGGGAGTACTCAAAATGAGTAGGCTTATACCCTTGTCGATTTTCCCTCGACTATGTCGATTTCCCTCGACTATGTCGAATTTCCCTTCGACTATATCAATTTACCTTGACTATGTCAATTTCCCTTGACTATGTCGATTTCCCTCGACTGGGACACCGAAGCACTCAAGTGATCACATGAGGACCATGAGTGGGGCTCGGCCGTACCCGTTAGATCTAACCTTCGTCCCTAATTAAGAATTAATGGCATTTCAATATTTAGTCTATGCTCACATGATCTAATAGTGTATTTCATAGGCATTTCATACCGTTTAAGCATTCGTAACATGTATTCCACCCCCGAGAGTTATAAAATCAAAAACAGTTAAGAGAAAAGGGGGAGCATGAACTCACTGTTTTGCGTCTTCGGTATTCGTAACTCAAAATCCTTAGCAAACACAACTCCCTACAATGTACTAGGGTCTATTAGACGAATGGGTCGTGCCTTGACTTTGTATTAGTTAGTGTTTTTGAGTTACGTTTATTGTGCCTTTGGTATTATTCCAAGTCATAATATTATTTGTTAAAATAATAAATATTTTAACTTAAGTTACATTTATCAAATTATGGAATAATTGATTAAACCATATTTTTGTAACAATACTTCTCAAGTATTTATTTTCGTATTTCCTTCCCAAGGATGGGGGTATCTCATACATGTATTTTCATATTCTTGTATTTGTAGTTTCCAAAATAATATATTTTCAAGTCTTACTTCAGAAAATATATTTAAACTTGTTTTGTCCCAAAGATAATGTGTTTCAAGAAAATATAAATTTTTCTCAAAAATCATATATCTTCTAAATATTCCAAGAAAATATATTTTAACTTCCGAAAATAATATATTTTCTCCTTGTCAAAAATATGATATACTTTGTAATAATAATAAAAATCATACTTTCATTTCTTTTGTATCCAAAATAATATTTACCAAAAATATGCTCAACATGTAGTTTCCGGAATATCTTGTAAGTTACGTTCTTTCGTTCGGTTTCGCAATATTATGTGTGCAACTTATATAATTATTCCTTGTGATTTTTGGTATTATTTTGGATTGTAAATCCTTGATATTTTGTTAAGTTATATTACTTTAAATCCTAAAATAATATTACAATTACACCAAGTATACAAATAATCACACACAATGTGTTATTAATGTAAATATATATTCTAAATACATATTTATCCATTTTTATTTATAAAAACCAACCTCCAATACTTGTATTTTTGTAGCAAAGTCTATGGCAAAGTTTATATTGAAAACCATAGTTAAAACACACTTGTAAATATTTGTTTAGAAAATATTTTTCTAAGTGTTTATATTTTTAGAAAATTTTGCCATAGTTTCCCCTAAAAATGGAGGTGTCCATGCTATCAAAGCATATCATTTTCTTTTCAAAAATCATTATAAACAATAAACAATCAATCTACACTTACCAAGTGCTAAAACAAAGCTATCTACATAATGATCATGAACTTGAGTTTTCATTAAAACTTGTAGTAACTTGGTAGTATGTTTAGTAGACTTAGTTACCCTTTAAAGTGTGTTTATTTCTTTAAAAATCCCATTCTTAAAGGATTTAGGTGTTTACAACTTACTAGATGATTTTTCCAAAAATCATTCTTTTAAATTTTCTCTTGTAAACAAAGTGTTCTTATACTTGTTTTAACGCTAGAAACATGATTAGTTTCTTTTAAAACAATGTTCATGTAAATCTTTGTGATTTAGCTTGGTTTCTTTGGAAAACTATTTTAGAAATCATCCACTCACAAGACTTGTATTTTGTTTAAATCGTCATTACATGAAAACAACTTTTATTATTCAAGTTCATGTAAACATAAGGCATGATGATCTTGGTCTTTCACAAGATCATCACATTAACTTACTAGATCGTGTGTTTAATCACAATCTAGTAGGTTCCATGTGATGTCTAACATCATTAACACTAATAGTCAATCAACAAGAAGCAAATAAACACAAATCAACAAGTATTCATATGTTATTAAGCTTATGTTAGAGATTTATGATTTTGTTCTTTAGTGTTCATCATGTTTAACAATGTTCATCATCTATTAACCAACAATATATGAAGTATCAAGAGATCATAAGGGCCTTACTACTAGCACAAGGCTAGGGAAGAACACAAGATGATGGTGATGACAAAAGTGATGGATAAAAGCAATTGATGGAGGTCCTTCAAGATCCACAAGCACCAAGCTCCTTTGTATGGCTCCTTACACCTTAGAATGATCTTGGAATGGTTGGAAGTGAGATGGAAATGATGGTGATGGTGGTGCTATTTTTCGACCGAGAGGGAGAGGAGGAGAGGGAGAGAGATGAAGTGTGGTGAAGTGGTGTGAGAATGAGGGTGCATGTATTCTTATAACCATCCAAGTCTATTATCCAATGGGTTTCATGTTTCTAATAGTACAAACACAATCCTCTAATCAATCTTAAAAGATTACATAGGATCTTAGCAAGATTGAGAAGACCAAGGTGGTGGGGCCACCTTGAATCGTCCATGAGGGGGGGGGGGGGTAATTAGTTGGGTTTTGATGATAAGTTAAGTGATTTGGTTGAAATCTAAGTGTATTAGTTAGTGATCATGCATATGATATGTTCTATAGCGTGTTAGGGTGTTCGGGGATCATAACTAGCTCAGAAACATTAAAACAAGAGTTAATTACATAGTTAGTCCCTGTGGTTTGCACAAAGTAACATACTTAGGTACTAATAGTTTAAAATAACATTCTAGGGTATTAACTTTTCATTTTGTAACGTTTGGGGGTATTAAGCTTATTTGTAGGCTTAAAATCACATTCTGTTAGTATCTAAGTATGTTATTTTGTGCAAACCACAGGGACTACCTATGTTACTACCTTAGAAGTTAATACCTCCAAACGTTACAAAATGAAAAGTTAATACCCTAGAAGGTGATTTTAAACTATTAGTACCTAAGTTTGTTATTTTGTGCAAACCACAGGGACTAACTATGTAATTAACTCTTAAAACAATGCTTCTAGTATAATTTTGGTGTTTCGGGTAATGTCCGGTTGTTCGGTTAGATACCGGTTCGTTAAAGTGTCAAACTATTCCGTTTAATGATTTTTAAGTACCCTTTTGTGACGCTTTTAATTCTCGACACTTAGGAAAGCATTCAGGACCATTTAGTCATATTTTTGCATGTAACAAACTTGTTAAAATGCTGAATTTTGCTGAAATATGCAGAATTCTGCACTTTATGTGGGTTTTAGGCACTTTCCGGCACTTAAACTATCACCTAGAAAAGCAGTTTTGTGGTCCTTACTTCCTTGTATGTTTATGTACTGAACATTGTCAGCATTTTAGTTTGTCTGATAATGGTGCCAATTCTGTTCTGTGCATTATTAGAACTATATCGTGTTGCATGTAGAAACGATAAAAGTCTTGCAACATGAAATGCCATTGTAGGTATATAACAGAAATCAGAATTTCATTTGTCTCGTAAACTAGATCATGCACAATTATTAAAGCACATATTACTGTTCAATTAGTGTACGGAATGTACGAAAAAGTGACAGTTGTCACAGACTCCCCCCGTTAAAAGAATTCATCCCGAAATTTAAGCGATGCCATCGGTCGCAGGGGAGTTGTGAATCAAATGTGGTCACTTAGGTTTAAAATTTGTCTTCATGTTCCCATGTAACTCTGGGTCATGATATGAATTCTAGCATACTCAAGTAAAATAAACTATGTCTTCTCCGTGTTTTGTGGACTCTTAGTCCGCATCCTTAACAGGTTCTATAGTAAATTGGAGTTTGTCATTGACGTGAATCTTGTTTGTGGGAACAACGACTGTTCCTTGAGTCAGACTCCTCTAAAGACTAGACAGAATGTGTCGCGATCACTACTGATCTTTTCTGGAAGTTTCAGCTTGTGAGCAATGGTCCCGATCCCTACCAGGATCTCGAAAGGTCTAATATACCGGGGGTCCAACCTTCCACGTTTTCCAAATCGCATCACCCCTTCTCAAGGCGAGGCAACCATTAAAGCCATACTTCTTATCTCAAATTCCTATGATTTCTGCCGCTCGTCGGCGCAATCTTTCTGTATTCCGTGGGCTGTCTTGATATGATCACATATCTGAACGATCTTGCCTCTAAATTTTCTCGAACCAACTCGGGCCAGTAGATTGTTTATCTCCGGTCTCCGTTTAACACAACGGGGATCGACTTATTATGTTCCAACTAAAGCTTCACACGAAGCGATTTAAACAGCGGTGTGATAAATACTGTTGTAGGAAAACTCCACTAAGGCCAAGTGAGTGTTCCAACTTTTCATCAAAGTTTATCACCCAAGCACGTAACATGTCCATACAGTCTGCATCGTTCAGTAGCTCAGTCCATCTTCGTTAATATTTAAGTTCTTATGATCAACGGTGTGCTACAACCCTTGTGATTAGTAAAGGTCGTGCAGCGTTTTCTTACAGGTAATAACGTCAAATTTGCGGTGCGCAATTACTGTATCTAGATCAAGGTTTCTTCTCATGATCCCTTAATCAACGTGACGCGTATGCAATGCAGTGGTTTCGTTGCATCGACGCGCGATCGAGACTTTGTTGAGAAGCGTCACATAATTGCAACTCTAACTCCTTAGCTCTTGATTGCAGGGTTGGCATGAATCTCGTTCTTATCCACCATGTATCCTAAAGTTCTTACCTCGCGAATTCGAAATTCGCTTTTCGACATCTTAGCACATAACTGTTCTTTCTCTAAGAGTCACAAGATAAACTGCAAGTGTTGCTCACGACCTTCCTTGGTCGTTGGGCGTATAAGAATGTAGTCAATAAATATAATCGTGATCTATCCTGGTATGGCTTACACGTTCGATTCATGAGCTCCATAAATACTGTCGATGCATGTGTTATGCCAAATGGTACGACAAGGAACTCGTAATGCTCGAAGCGAGTCCTAAAGGTCGTTTTAGGGATATTTCCTTCTTGTATTCACAGTTGAGGGTACCCTTTCCTCAAGTCGATCTTTGAGTGGTAACTAGGACCTTACGATTTGTCTGTTCATGTCATCAATCCTTGGCAAAGGATACCGATCCTTGATATCCAATTATCTGGAATTGATGCAAAGTGGAAACGGTCAACTTTCTTCTTGTGTCCTTAACTGAGGGTGTCATGTCCTTAATTCCCTCTGTCTAGCAGCTCTTGCAGTTATATCGGAGGCTCATGCTTCTCGGACAAAGCTAGTCGGTAAGGCGTCATTCGGCACTGGTGCCGCTCCTAGCATTAGGTTCATCCTAAACTCCTCTTGCTGCTGTGGAGGTATTCCTGGCAAGTCTTCAGGAAGGTCTTCTGGGAATTCCTCCACCACGAGGTTGTCTTCTAGCACCAGCTCCTAGGTCTCCTTATCGGCAATATGAGCTAGGAAGGCTATGCAGTCTACTCGGAGGCGCTTCTGTGTCTCTTCGACCAATGAGAGATGTTGCAGACCCATGGTCTTATGGGGCCTAGTACCCTTCCACCTAACGTAAGAAGGTTGTGTACTATAAGTGTTTCATCGTTCGTAAGAGGGGTTCGCTGATTTTCATTATATCGAACGACTTCAGCTCTATACTTGGATATCCAATCCATGCTGATTATCATATACTGACTTCCCAAGTCAATGGTAACAAAAAGTTCCGGCCTTTTGAGTCCCCAAAACATAATCCTTAATTGCTTCGTCTGCTTAAACTAGCCTTCTATATGCCTATTTCTAAAGAATACGGGACGTCCATTCTACTCGAAACTAGGCCAAGCAGTTTCTTTGGTTCTACGCATGCAAGGTTAAAGTTGGTGCCAGTATTAATAAAAAATAGATGCATAAGGTTGGTTAATAGGGAACGTACCCGTAACCACATCTGGGTCCTGGCGTGCTTCACGAGCTCCGATCGTGAAGACTCTTCCTTGCTTGGTTCTTCCTAGGGCAATCTTTCCTAAAGTGCCCTACTTCACCACGCCTGTAGCAGCCTGGAATTTTTCCATTATCTCTTCCGTCTGGATCCTTTGCCCAACATGCATCCTTGCTGTGCCCTTCCTTTCCACACTTTCCACACCTAGGCCTCAGACATCGACCTTCATGGTAAAAATTGCATTCCTCGCATCTCGGCTTATTCCCCAAGTATATCTTACCACCGGCCTTATTGGCGGCTCCATAAGCTTTCCTACTACGAGGCGGGTTCACTTCCTTTCCTTTATTTGCTTTGGAGCTTCCATAGCTGACTTGGGTGCCTACCTTTAGGTTTGAAGACTTCCTCTTCTTATTGCCTGATGACTCCACATGAGTCTCTATCTTGTTATCCTCAGATTCCGAAAATTTTCCCATGCGTAGAGCTTCTTCAGTAAGAGTGACACTCAAATCGATAGCCTCTGCGATGGTTGGGGGCTTTGAGGTAGTAACCATGCTCCTGATTTGAGGTGCAAGTCCCCAAATGAATCACTCAACCCTCTTGAATTCCGGCTTGACTAAGTAGGGAACGACCCTAGACAAGTCGTGAAATCGCTGGACGTACTCAGAAATCTTCGGCCCGTCCATTTTCAAATTCCAGAACTCCACCTCAAGCTTCTAGATTTCAGCCCTAGAACAGTATTTCTTCTCTATCATTTCCTTAAGCTCATCCCAGCTCAGTGCGTAAGCAGCATTTGCACCAAGGGTCTGAACCTGAAGGTTCCACCAAGAGAGTGCGCCATCCAAAAACAACCCTGAGATATAGGTAACACTCCGCTGGGGTGAACATTTACTCATCCTTAGAACAGAGTCAGTCTTTTCTGCCCAATGAACAAATGCAACAGCACCTCCTGTGCCATCAAAATTCAATGGCTTGCAGTCCAGGAACTGTTTATAGGTGCAGCCAGTTGGAGGGTTATTTCCGGAAGTGCCTCCGTTGTGTTCGGAGCGGAGGGCTTCATGTCGTGCAATTGCCTGTGAGATGCGTTCTTGAAGCTCGGCTTCTGTCCTTGGTAACGTACTGGTGTTTGTGTCACGTCTGGGCGGCATTCTCTTCTGTCAAAATGGTAGGGAGTAGGTTAGACAACATTCCATAATTGTCTACGGGGCACATATTACCACAAGCAAACATGTAATCACCCAATATCACATGCATATATACTCAACAATGTATGAGCGAGGAAACGATTACTGAGCCTTCAAATAAGCTTGGCAGCTTGGCTTTTTGTTTGTAATGGGAAAAATAAAATGAACTCGAGGCTACATCGCCTTGGTCATACAAGTTTCATGAAGTGGTAGTTGTTTTCCTTCTTCATAGTTTTACAAGACGGGTATACTTCCCTTGAGATGGGGGTTGTCCAAGTAGGGGTGATAGAGAGTGTAACGTCACTGAATCTTTCCGAACGTTATCCATCTTTACTTTCTTAAATATCGGTTCTCAAACGTCTCGTATACGGGTAGAAGTGTCAGACACGAAGTAGGCAAAGACAGGTTTCCTACTTTATAAAGTGCTAAAGCAATGGTCTATGTATTGTTCTACCAGATGAAGGTGTGAACACCTATAGATTATTTTTGGACGGTGATCATTAACCTGACCCGCCGAGTCCACCAGGATTTCTATGCACTACAAGTTGTTATTACGTGGGCCCCCATAATAATAAATTGTCTTGCACAGTTACCCCAATTTTCCCTCGTCCAAGCTGATGATCAACCAAGGAGGGGACACTACTGTCCTTATACCTCTGGCATGGAAAGGACCTTTGCGGTGGTCCAGGCGCTAACACTCGTTATCGTTACGCGCGAATAGGTATGATGATTAGACGAAATAGGAATAAGGAGAATTCCAAGTAGTTGGAGGGGCACCTTTGAGATGAATGCTTCATCTTCCTTGTCTGGTCAAGTGTGTCGTCAATCTCGCTTCACAAAAGCCACAGGGATCTCGTCCTGCTGATTAAGAAGTTGTTCAAGGTTGCCGCCTCTGCCTCGCCGTCACTACCGTAGTCAGGCACCTTCACGATCGAGAGGGAAGAGCAGCTATCTCCAATGGAAGCAAGCTCAGAATCTTGTTTGGTAATCACTCCAGCCATGAGCTTTGCAATGAACGCGAGGCTGATAACTTCATCGTGCGAGTAAGAACAATAATAGGATTCAGAGTCGAAGGTATCTTATTCACGTCAATAATTATTCCGTACACTTATTTGTATGTATATATCGATAAACAAATATGTTACTTAGCATAAACAGGCAATTCGATGCATCATATCTCATATAACTCTCGTTTATCCTTTGGGGGGGGGTCATTTTGTCTTTGGCAAGTCTAACTCGTGTAGACTATGCCTTAGTTGGAACCTTATTTTGGGGGTATTCTCCTCCCTACTAATGTCCTTGCCTTGTCTCTTCTTTGAAAAATGTTTAACTCATGGATCTTGACGCTTACGTGAATGCAATGAAAAACCTTTTTTTTTGTAAAAATGTTTTTGTGAGAGAGTTCTAGTGATTGTAGTCTAGACTCGAGAAGGAATCCTAGTTCACTACAATCGATGCTCTGATACCAAACTGTCACACCCTGACTTTTGCGAAAGCGTATGATGTGTGACTGGTTTAATATCATTGTATTCAATCATAATAAACAACTACATGATCAAAACGATGTTCATCCATTCATGAAATTTGAGTATTACAAACACCGGTTATTTAAGTTTTAAAACACAACCTTCGACAAGGTTATAAACCAACAAAAGTGGATGACATCTATACTTGAAGTCTACTTCTAGAAACAACATCCGCGCCCAATATCCAACCTGTCACCTGAAATACATGTAATTTTGGAAAACATTAACAAAAGTTGAGCGAGTTCATGCGTTTTGTGTGAGTACTGGTAAACTTGTAAACCTTTGAGAGACTCCTTTGAAAACATGTATGAAAAGCGTGTATGAACATACCAAATAAATGTTTTACAAGGACTTTAAGGCATGTGAGGACATAGGGAGTACTCAAAATGAGTAGGCTTATACCCTTGTCTATTTTCCCTCGACTATGTCGATTTCCCTCGAATATGTCGAATTTCCCTTCGACTATGTCAATTTACTTTGACTATGTCAATTTCCCTTGACTATGTCGATTTCCCTCGACTGGGACACCGAAGCACTCAAGTGATCAAATGAGGACCATGAGTGGGGCTCGGCCGTACCCGTTAGATCTAACCTTCGTCCCTAATTAAGAATTAATGGCATTTCAATATTTAGTATATGCTCACATGATCTAATAGTGTATTTCATAGGCATTTCATACCGTTTAAGCATTCGTAACATGTATTCCACCCCCGAGAGTTATAAAACCAAAAACAGTTAAGAGAAAAGGGGGAGCATGAACTCACTGTTTTGCATCTTCGGTACTCGTAACTCAAATCTCCTTAGCAAACACGACTCCCTACAATGTACTAGAGTCTATTAGACAAATGGGTCGTGCCTTGACTTTGTATTAGTTAGTGTTTTTGAGTTACGTTTATTGTGCCTTTGGTATTATTCCAAGTCATAATATTTTTTGTTAAAATAATAAATATTTTAACTTAAGTTACATTTATCAAATTTTGGAATAATTGATTAAACCATATTTTTGTAACAATACTTCTCAAGTATTTATTTTCGTATTTCCATCCCAAGGATGGGGGTATCTCATACATGTATTTTCGTATTCTTGTATTTGTAGTTTCCAAAATAATATATTTTCAAGTCTTACTTCAGAAAATATATTTAAACTTGTTTTGTCCCAAAAATAATGTGTTTCAAGAAAATATAATTTTTTCTCAAAAATCATATATCTTCTAAATATTCCAAGAAAATATATTTTAACTTCCGAAAATAATATATTTTCTCCTTGTCGAAAATATGATATACTTTGTAATAATAGTAAAAATCATACTTTCATTTCTTTTGTATCCAAAATAATATTTACCAAAAATATGCTCAACATGTAGTTTCCGGAATATCTTGTAAGTTACGTTCTTTCGTTCGGTTTCGCAATATTATGTGTGCAACTTATATAATTATTCCTTGTGATTTTTGGTATTATTTTGGATTGTAAATCCTTGTTATTTTGTTAAGTTATATTACTTTAAATCCTAAAATAATATAACTATTACACCAAGAATACAAATAATCACACACAATGTGTTATTAATGTAAATATATATTCTAAATACATATTTATCCATTTTTATTTATAAAAACCAACCTCCAATACTTGTATTTTTGTAGCAAAGTCTATGGCAAAGTTTATATTGAAAACCATAGTTAAAACACACTTGTAAATATTTGTTTAGAAAATATTTCTCTAAGTGTTTATATTTTTAGAAAATTTTGCCATAATTTCCCCTAAAAATGGAGGTGTCCATGCTATCAAAGCATATCATTTTCTTTTCAAAAATTATTATAAACAATCAACAATCAATCTACACTTACCAAGTGCTAAAACAAAGCTATCTACATAATGATCATGAACTCAAGTTTTCATAAAAACTTGTAGTAACTTGGTAGTATGTTAAGTAGACTTAGTTACCCTTTAAAGTGTGTTTATTTCTTTAAAAATCTCATTCTTAAAGGATTTAGGTGTTTACAACTTACTAGATGATTTTTCCAAAAATCATTCTTTTAAATTTTCTCTTGTAAACAAAGTGTTCTTATACTTGTTTTACCGCTAGAAACATGATTAGTTTCTTTTAAAACAATGTTCATGTAAATCTTTGTGATTTAGCTTGGTTTCTTTAGAAAACTATTTTAGAAATCATCCACTCACAACACTTATATTTTGTTTAAATCGTCATTACATGAAAACAACTTTTATTATTCAAGTTCATGTAAACATAAGGCATGATGATCTTGGTCTTTCACAAGATCATCACATTAACTTACTAGATCGTGTGTTTAATCACAATCTAGTAGGTTCCATGTGATGTCTAACATCATTAACACTAATCGTCAATCAACAAGAAGCAAATAAACAAAAATCAACAAGTATTCATATGTTATTAAGCTTATGTTAGAGATTTATGATTTTGTTCTTTAGTGTTCATCATGTTTAACAATGTTAATCATCTATTAACCAACAATATATGAAGTATCAAGAGATCATAAGGGCCTTACTACTAGCACAAGGCTAGGGAAGAACACAAGATGATGGTGATGACAAAAGTGATGGATAAAAGCAATTGATGGTGGTCCTTCAAGATCCACAAGCACCAAGCTCCTTTGTATGGCTCCTTACACCTTAGAATGATCTTGGAATGGTTGGAAGTGAGATGGAAATGATGGTGATGGTGGTGCTATGTTTCGGCCGAGAGGGAGAGGAGGAGAGGGAGAGAGATGAAGTGTGGTGAAGTGGTGTGAGAATGAGGGTGCATGTATTCTTATAACCATCCAACTCTATTATCCAATGGGTTTCATGTTTCTATTTGTACAAACACAATCCTTTAATCAATCTTAAGAGATTACATAGGATCTTAGCAAGATTGAGAAGATCAAGGTGGTGGGGCCACCTTGAATCGTCCATGAGAGGGGGGGGGGGGGTAATTAGTTGGGTTTTGATGATAAGTTAAGTGATTTGGTTGAATTCTAAGTGTATTAGTTAGTGATCATGCATATGATATGTTATATAGCGTGTTAGGGTGTTCGGGGATCATAACTAGCTCAGAAACAATAAAACAATGCTTCTAGTATAATTTTGGTGTTTCGGGTAATGTCCGGTTGTTTGGTTAGATACCGGTTCGTTAAAGTGTCAAACTATTCCATTTAATGATTTTTAAGTACCCTTTTGTGACGTTTTTAATTCCCGACACTTAGGAAAGCATTCAGGACCATTTAGTCATATTTTTGCATGTAACAAACTTGTTAAAATGCTGAATTTTGCTGAAATATGCAGAATTCTGCACTTTATGTGGGTTTTAGGCACTTTCCGACACTTAAACTATCACCTAGAAAAGCAGTTTTGTGGTCCTTACTTCCTTACACACTATACTAGTGTAGTACGTAGTCTCTGGCTCATACTGGGCCTCAAAACACTGTCTGTTTATGTACTGAACATTGTCAGCATTTTAGTTTGTCTGATAATGGTGCCAATTCTGTTCTGTGCATTATTAGAACTATATCGTGTTGTATGTAGCAACGATAAAAGTCTTGCAACATGAAATGCCATTATAGGTATATAACAGAAATCAGAATTTCATTTTTCTCGTAAACTAGATCATGTACAGTAATTAAAGCACATATTACTGTTTAATTAGTGTACGAAATGTATGGAAAAGTGACAGTTGTCACAGAGGTACGGGTCGATTGAAGGGGCATTGTAGTAATTGTAACCCGAATAAGCCTGATGCTCAAACGGGTTATATGCTGCTGCTCTAGGGTAGGAAGGGATTGGGTTTTCATAACCCAGGGGCGGTGATGGTGCGACTGGAGCTGAGTCGACTTTAGAAGCTGGATTTGAAGGCCCACCTATTTGCGGGTCTTCATACAGCGGCGGGTAGTGGCTGCCGCTGGAGTGTTGAGGGGTGCTGAAATGAAATCCCCCACGCACGGACATCCGTGCACCGGTTCTTCTTCGCCTTGGTGGTTCTGGAGGCAGTTGCTGCTCTAGCGGTAGTGGTGGCGTGACCGCTTCAAAATGTGGGTCCTCAGAGGGGACCTGTTTGTGTGGTGGTGAGTAGCGGTGAAGGGGAGTATACTCCCACTTGTATGTAGCCCATCTTTCAGCAAATATATATGGGCCCTGTAAGGCGAACCATGGAAGGATGATCCGCTAGATATCTTGATAGGATGTGTGGGCGTCCCAGATGGCGGCATTTCTGGATCGGGATCCTCGTCCACATCCATATCCTGCATCTCAGGATAATGATCAGCTGGTCCCAAAGGGTTTTGACACTCTGGTTCTTCTATCTGGTTTGCCTGGTTAAACCGGCTTTGAAAATATGGGGTTGGGTCCTAGAAGGCATGGTG
Organism: Helianthus tuberosus; assembly: GCA_030545235.1. Taxonomy (NCBI): domain Eukaryota; kingdom Viridiplantae; phylum Streptophyta; class Magnoliopsida; order Asterales; family Asteraceae; genus Helianthus; species Helianthus tuberosus. Next base: position 64,012,484 of record CM060354.1, on the reverse strand, counting down.
CGAACTCGACCGCTGCAATGGTATGAAGGAATGGTGAGAATGGTCAGACTCGTCGTTTTGATGCAGCCCGAAAGAATCATGGTAGGATGGTGAGGTACTGAGCGAGACAGAGCGTCTCGCTGGCTCTAAATAAGTTCTCCAATCCTCGCGGGGACTAGAGCTAAGGTTTGCTGATGGTGTTCGTCGATGGGATGCCCGGCTTCATGATCATTTCTTGCAGTTATTGGGGCCTTTCCTCTTCCACCTCGGCCTCTAATACGTGGCGGCATTCTGACTTTGGAACCTGTAGAAACAAAAGAAAAAAAAAACAAAAGACAAAAATAATTAAGATTAGGATTAATCCTAAGTCCTTTGCCTAGACTCGGAAGTCGAGGAATGTGCAAACCGTGTCATTGAGATTAAACACAAAAGGTTAGTGTTTAACTCACTCAATGTTGGCTCTAATACCAACCTGTCACACCCCGATATTTCCACGTATTACCGGTGGGCCCGGTGGAGAGTATCGTGATGTAGTTGATATCATCATAGTCAATTAATCATAGTTTAATGCACAGCGGAAGTCTAAAAGTAAATATAAAAACCGAATTGAAAGTATAATAAAATATTACACAACGGATTGTAAGTGGATCCACAGGCGGATCTAAAACAGAAAGAAATATTGTTTAACAGATTTTAAGTATCAAAAGCTTGCAAGACTCTTTATTTAATACTCAGGAGTTTCCACCCCGTTACGCGTAGTACCTGCACTTAACCTTTTTGAAAAATACGTCAGTTTACACTGGTAAATACAATTAACTGACTCTTTTAAAAAAAGTGTTTATAAAATTGATTTGGATGCACAATGTCGCAACCCCCGATCCTTAATCCCCGGGAACGGGCTCCTATGTTTTGCATGGGTGTGTCTTCATGTATCGGGTAGCGTTGCACATAATCCCTAACTTCATCCTACCAGGGATCGTAATTTGGGTCTAGGGGGTTTGGTGCTGGTACCCTAGGGATTTCTTTTGGATTGAAATCATGCATCTCTAGTTGGTTTTCAGGGTTTTCTATCTCCATCGGTTGGTCAGGGATTGGTGGTTGTGGTTGGGGTGCTATTATTTGTTCCAAATTAGGGTCAGCTGCAGTGGTTGCTAGGGTGTGAATGTCGGCTATACCCCTATTGATCATATCCTGGGCATAGGCATCTGTCTCTCTCTTGGATGCTGCTAGTGCTCTCTGGTCTTGTAATTTTTCATACGTTTTCTACGCTCGTGTGCCCCTCTACTGAACCATCCCCTCTTTTTCTAAGGAAATGGCTCTTCTGACTGAGCCTTAAACACAAAGATTCCTTCTTCCGTATCAGCAGAATACCCTGAGAGGGCAGGCTGAGAAGAGGAGGTGCCTTCACTTCTAGGCGAACCAGACAATTGACGGTACGCGTCAAATGGTCCTTGGTCGCTCATACTGTAAACTAACAAATAGTCAAATAACACATAGCAATAAAATACAGTTATGCACGTATTTCCATAATTTATTTCCTAACAGATTGAATTTTGATGTCAGCAGAACACCTCTGTGGCTGAATCAGTGGCTTAGCTCTGATACCACCTTCTGTCGCAACCCCCGATCCCTAATCCCCGGGAATGGGCGGCCGCGAGCCAGTTTTGGTGGTATCTCGTATTGTCTAATTTGGCAGCGGAAATTTTCATCAGGACCGTAGTTAGGAAACATTGATCAAATTAAAATACCACATTTTCATAACATTAAACAGATGGGTTAAAACCCAAGTTCGTAGTACACACATTTTCATAGGAATAAATCCTATTTTATTAATAAAAACATTTGTTTTATCTTAGGTAACTTTATTGCCACTTTTCCAAGCCTTCAGTGCTGTCCAGTTGGCTTCTATTTGGCTTTCACAGTTTGTTACCTAAAACGCGTTTTAAAAACAATTGTCAGTGGGAAATACTGGTGAGTGAATCCCAGTTTAATCAAGTTTAAGTAAAACCCAGTGTACAGTATTGAGGGCGATCTCGCATATATATTTGTTTCCAAGACATATCAATTAACATCCATGGTACTATCGAACCCGACTTGTGGAAATGTTACTCCTTGACCAGGTGGTAACAAATTTTGTATACAAAACCCCAAGATACTCATCATAATTGTATTCTTACAAATACTCAATAACTGTTGTTCGCATGGAAAAGTATTTAAGGTTTTGTAAAACACTTAACAAAAAGGTTTACAAAAAGTGGATCAACTCACATTGCTGTCTTAGATTTTCCGTAAGGGTTTCCTGGTGACAATCTATAATTTACTCAAATGCACACGCGTTAGTATAATAACCCATTTTAACATTAGTAATACCCTCCCCGAGACGGCATTCCAACGACTACGTCGGGCAGAACCACGACAGCCGTTACGGAACCCTAGATCAATCGGGCAGCGTATCTAATACGTATCCAGGGGTTATAATACTTACAACGGAGCAGAACTTCGCTATTTAGGGGGTATAATACCCGAGTATTATGCCTATTATCAGAAATTCACGTTTAGAAAGAAAGATTTGATCGATTCTGAATGAAACCCGATGGCCTTCTTATATAGGTGCTGAATTTGGTTCTCTCGCGGCCCGCGTAACACACGCACAGGGCCTACGCGGCCCGCGTTGACTCCAGGTCAGCGTGTAGGTGATCCGGATCATCAGGTAGGCTTGCCGTGTGTTGGGCCACGTGGCCGCACCGGGCTTTTCCATCTTTTTAAGTTCACGCGGCCCGTGTGAAGGTTGGGGTGGAGCTTACGCGGCCCGCCTCAACTTAAATTTTCAGTTTTTAATTATTTTTAATACTATTTAATGTATTTGGGGCCCGTTTTCGCATATAGGGTGTATTTTGGGACATTTTGGGATATTTTAAAATATACTAGGGTGTCGGAATATATTCAAGGGTGTCGGTTTTATTGAGGGTTGTTACATCCTCCCCACCTTGTTTTAGAGCTCGTCCTCGAGATCTACTGGAACAAGTGTGGATATTTCCTTTGCAATTCTGATTCAAGCTCCCATGTGTACTCAGGTCCTCTTTTGGAGTCCCACTTCACTTTGACCAGAACTAATCTCTTATGTTTGAGATTCTTGACTTTCTTGTCTTCAATTTGTAGAGGCCTTTCTACAAACTTGAGTTGTTCATTTACCTCTATATCCTTAATAGGTACCATTAGCAATTCATCAGCTAGGCATTTCTTGAGATTAGATACATGAAATACATCATGTATTCCTGTCATTTCCTCTGGCAGTCGTAGCTGATAGGCTACAGGTCCTATTTTTCTAATAATCTCAAAAGGTCCAACGTACCTGGGACTTAGCTTTCCCCATTTGATGAATCTTACTACTCCTTTCCAAGGAGAGACCTTTAACAATACTCTATCTCCTATTTGAAATTCCAACGGTTTACGTCGGTTATCAGCATAGCTCTTTTGTCGATCACGTGCTGCTTTCAGTCGTTCTTTGACTTGAATAACCTTATCAGTTGTTTCTTGCACTATCTCAGGTCCAGATAGTTGCTTTTCTCCAATTTCTGCCCAACATACTGGGGTTCGGCACTTTCGTCCATAAAGTGCTTCGAATGGTGCAGCATTGATACTTGTGTGATAACTATTATTATAAGAAAATTCTATTAAAGGTAAGTGATCATCCCAATTACCTCCGAAATCAATTACACAAGCTCTAAGCATGTCCTCCATTGTCTGAATTGTCCTTTCGCTTTGTCCGTCTGTTTGAGGATGATAAGTTGTGCTTAGATTTAACTTGGTTCCCATTGCCTTTTGGAAACTTGACCAAAAATGAGAAGTAAAACGACTATCTCTGTCAGAAACAATTGATAAAGGTATTCCATGTAAAGAAACTATTTCATTTACATATAATTTAGCTAACTGTTCCATACTGAAGGTTTCCTTCATTGGTAGGATATGAGCTGACTTGGTTAGCCTGTCTACAATCACCCAGATTGTATCATTTCCTTTATTTGTTTGGGGTAATTTAGTAACAAAATCCATTGTTATTAATTCTCATTTCCACACTGGCATTTCTAACTGTTGCAATAGACCTGAGGGTTTCTGATGTTCAGCTTTAACTTGTGAACAGGTTAAACATTTAGAAACATAGGCTGCTATGTCCTTTTTCATTCCTATCCACCATAATTTTTCCTTAAATCCTGGTACATTTTATCACTTCCTGGATGCATCGTATATTTAGACTTATGGGCTTCTTCTAAGATACGATGACGTAGGTTTCCTAAGTTAGGTATCCACATTCTCTTTTCATGGAATCTCCAAATTCCATCTGTTCCATGTTCTAATTCCTTAATCATACCTTTTAATTTTTCAGTATCATCCTTGATTACTGATTCTTGTGCTTTTCTAATTTGATCATTTAAATCTACTTGTAGATTTAATTTAAGAGAACGTACCCTTTTTGGTTTTTCATGATACTTTCGGCTTAAAGCATCTGCCACTACATTTGCTTTTCCTTCATGATACTGGATATCACAATCATAGTCACTAAGCATCTCCATCCAGCGTCTTTGTCTCATATTCAACTCCTTTTGCCCGAAAACATACCTTAAACTCTTATGATCAGTGAATACGGTAAACTTACTACCATAAAGGTAATGTCTCCAAATCTTAAGGGTAAAAATTATAGCTCCTAATTCCAAGTCATGGGTTGAATAATTCTCTTCATGATTCTTAAGTTTCCTATATGCATAAGCTATAACATTTTGGCGTTCCATCAATACACATCCATAACCTAATTTAGAAGCGTCACAATAGACTACAAAGTCTTCAGTTCCTTCTGGTAACACTAATATGGGTGTATGGGTTAATTTATGTTTAAGAATTCTAAATGCTTCTTCTTGTTTTGGTCCCCATTCAAACTTAATGGATTTACAGGTTTACTTAGTTAAAGGAATGGCTATTCTAGAAAAATCTCGAATAAATCTCCTATAATAACCGGCCAATCCTAAGAAACTTCTAACCTCAGTTGGTGACTCAGGGGTTTTCCATTTGATAATCGCCTCGATCTTTGTTGGATCCACATGAATTCCTTCATGGTTCACTAAGTGTCCAAGAAATTGTACCTGTTCTAGCCAAAACTCGCACTTTGAAAATTTAGCATAAAGCTTTTCCTTTCTTAATAGACTTAAAAGTGCGTGCAAATGCTTTGCATGATCTTCCTTATTCTTAGAATAAATTAGAATATCATCTATGAAGACGATTATGAATTTATCCAAATATGGCTTACATATTCGGTTCATCATGTCCATAAATGCGGCTGGGGCATTGGTTAAACCAAATGGCATGACAGTAAATTCATAATGGCCATACCTTGTTCTGAATGCGGTCTTAGGAATGTCCTCTTCCTGTACCTTTAATTGATGATATCCTGACCTTAAATCGATTTTAGAGAAAAATCAAGCTCCTTGCAGTTGATCGAACAGATCATCGATTCTTGGTAATGGATACCGATTCTTAATCGTGACTTTGTTCAATTCACGGTAATCAATGCACATACGCATTGATCCGTCCTTCTTTTTAACGAACAGTATCGGCCCTCCCCATGGCGACGAACTTGGTTGTATGAATCCTTTTTCCAACAATTCGTCTAATTGTTTCTTTAATTCCTGCATTTCTGCGGGTGCCAAACGGTAGGGTGCTTTGGCAATTGGTGTTGTTCCTGGTAGCAGATGGATTCTGAATTCAACTTCTCTGTCCGGTGGTAGTCCTGGTAATTCTTCTGGAAATACATCTGAAAACTGAGACACTACTGGAATGTCTTTTAGTTCTTTTCCTTTAGTGTTAGTGATTATAGAAATCAAATACACTATAGAACCTTTTCTTATATAGCTTGCAGTTTTCATCACATAGATGAATTTTGTGGATCCAGAGGGTTTATCTCCTTTTATTGTGATCTTTTCACCTTTTGATGAATTTACTTGGATTGACTTTTGATCACATAAAATACTGGCTTTATTGGCTATTAACCAATCCATTCCTAAAACGACATCAAATACTGCTAGATTCATAGGATAAAGGTTTGCCCTAAACTTTTGATTTAAAATTTCTATTCTTGCTCCCTGCAAGATTTCTGAAATCTTAACTGTTTCTCCATTAGCTTTCTCTACGAGACATTCTTGTGGTAGTTTAGTTAATGACTGATTTAGAAGTTTGCAAAACGAAGTATTAATAAAACTTTGGTTCGCACCAGAGTCAAATAATACTTTAGCAAATACATCATTAACTAAAAACGTACCAGCTATCACGTCTGGAATCATCTTGGCTTCATCTGCAGTCAGAACGAATGCTCTAGCATTTTTAGTGTTCCTGTTGTTCACAGCTGGAGCCAATTTTGGACAATTCAGCTTGATGTGACCTTTTTCTCCACAGTTGTAGCATAGTCCGTTACTGGATTTTCTCCTGCAATCTTCTTCCTTGTGTCCTGGCATCTTGCAGAAATTGCAAAGAGTGGAGCATTTTCCCGAATGCTTTTTCTTGCAGGCTTTGCAGAATGGTGCAGAGGTAGAACCCATATTCCTACGGTTGAAATTCCCAGAACAGAATTCTTGAGTAAGCCTTTGGGTTATGTTTCTCCTCTGGTCTTCTTCCCTAGTACGGATTAACTCATCTGTCAAGGTATTTGCTAGTTCTACAGCTTCTTCTATAGTTTGAGGTCTAGCTGCCTTGACTACATGTCTAATTTCTCCAATTAATCCCCAGATATAACGGGAGATTAATACCGGTTCAGGTGATGCAAGGGTTGGTGCTATTCTAGCATATTCAAAGAATGTAGTAGTATAACCCTTACTATCTACTCCGGTCATTCTTAAGTTTAGGAATTTATTAGCTATCTGTTCCTTTTCATTAGGAGGGCAGAATTTCCTTTCTACCATATTCTTTAATTCCTCCCATTCCATGTTGTATACCCTATCACTTCCTCTTGACTGGAGGATAGTGTTCCACCATTCTAAGGCTGAGTTCTTAAACAGATTAGAAGCAAACATTATTTTATCTTCTTCAGCACATTTGCTTATTTGTAAAACAGCCTCAATTTTCTCTATCCAGCGTAGGGCTGCAATGGGTCCTTCATTGCCCGAGAATTCTATTGGTTTACAGGAACATAATTCTTTGTAAGAACAACCATAAGGCATGGTTCTTCTTCTTTTGGGAATGCGCACTTGAAGTACGGGTCCATTGTTCACGCTGTTTTCTGGTTCGATTGGTCGCTTACTGCTATGCTTACTTTTATTATTCGCTTCTTGGATCATTTGAATAATAAATGGCATTGCATCTATGATTCCTTGTGCCACTATATGTTGAACGGCACTATTATCCATTTGGTTTCCATTGTTATTGATGCTCGGATTCTCATTAACCACGTTAATGTTACTCTAGTTATCGTTATTCAGATTTCCTTGATTTCCTTCATCGGCCATCTGAATTTTTAAACATTTACCCCATATTAATATCACAAAACAATAGCTAATATAGTTAATCACATGACATGCAATTTAGCCAAAAGCGTCGATCATTGCGACTTTACTCTATTCATCTACTATATATCTATTACACACCATTACTGAAATAAAATTACAATACCAACTGAAATAAATAATAGTAGGCATCCGTACACACATATTTTATTATTTTATTATTATTATTATTACTATTACCGTTTTACCATTCTCACATTCACGGATATGGATTCATCCAAAAATCCATATTGCGCTCGTCGTACTTCCAGACGAGTCGCTCTCCCACCTGTCTCATTCTCTCACTACTTTCTAAAGTTTCCTCCCCAAAAGTCCTAAGTTCTTGTACGTTTTCTGCACTCATTGGGGGTGCAGGTTCTAGGACTGGGTTCGGAATCTGGGGTGCGGGTTCCTGATATGGGGGTGTAGGTGCCTGAAATCGGTAAGGATCTTCTAAAATCTCCCTAACGTATTCATCGTGGTAATAGGGATCTAAAGGGTCCATACCTAGATAGGCTCCTATGTTTTGCATGGGTCTATCTTCATGTATCAGGTAGCGTTGCACATAGTCCCTAACTTCATCCCACCAGGGATCGTAATTTGGGTCTAGGGGGTTTGGTGCTGGTACCCTAGGGATTTCTTCTGGATTGAAGTCATGCATCTCTACTTGGTTTTCAGGGTTTTCTACCTCCATCGGTTGGTCAGGGATTGGTGGTTGTGGTTGGGGTGCTATTATTTGTTCCAGATTAGGGTCAGCTGCAGTGCTTGCTAGTATGTGAATGTCGGCTATACCCCTATTGATCATATCCTGGGCATAGGCATCTGTCTCTCTCTTGGCTGCTGCTAGTGCTCTCTGTTCTTGTAATTTTTCATACGTTTTCTACGCTCGTGTGCCCCTCTACTGAACCATCCCCTCTTTTTCTGAGGAAATGGCTCTTCTGACTGAGCCTTAAACACAAAGATTCCTTCTTCCGTATCAGCAGAATACCCTGAGAGGGTAGGCTGAGAAGAGGAGGTGCCTTCGCTTCTAGGCGAACCAGACAATTGACGGTACGCGTCAGATGGTCCTTGGTCGCTCATACTGTAAACTAACAAATAGTCAAATAACACATAGCAATAAAATACAGTTATGCACGTATTTCCATAATTTATTTTCTAACAGATTGAATTTTGATGTCAGCAGAACACCTCTGTGGCTGAATCAGTGGCTTAGCTCTGATACCACCTTCTGTCGCAACCCCCGATCCCTAATCCCCGGGAACGGGCGGCCGGGAGCCAGTTTTGGTGGTATCTCGTATTGTCTAATTTGGCAGCGGAAATTTTCATCAGGACCGTAGTTAGGAAACATTGATCAGAGTAAAATACCACATTTTCATAACATTAAACAGATGGGTTAAAACCCAAGTTCGTAGTACACACATTTTCATAGGAATAAATCCTATTTTATTAATAAAAACATTTGTTTTATTTTAGGTAACTTTATTGCCACTTTTCCAAGCCTTCAGTGCTGTCCAGTTGGCTTCTATTTGGCTTTCATAGTTTCTTACCTGAAACGCGTTTTAAAAACATTTGTCAGTGGGAAATACTGGTGAGTGAATCACAGTTTAATCAAGTTTAAGTAAAACCCAGTGTACAGTATTGAGGGCGATCTCGCAATTATATTTGTTTCTAAGATATATCAATTAACATCCATGGTTCTGTCGAACCCGACTTGTGGAAATGTTACTCCTTGACCAGGTGGTAACAAATTTTGTATACAAAACCCCAACATACTCATCATAATTGTATTCTTACAAATACTCAATAACTGTTATTCGCATGGAAAAGTATTTAAGGTTTTGTAAAACAGTTAACAAAAAGGTTTACAAAAAGTGGATCAACTCACATTGCTGTCTTAGATTTTCCGTAAGGGTTTCCTGGTGACAATCTATAATTTACTCAAATGCACACGCGTTAGTTTAATAACCCATTTTAACATTAGTAATACCCTCCCCGAGACGGCATTCCAACGACTACGTCGGGCAGAACCACGACAGCCGTTACGGAACCCTAGATCAATCGGGCAGCGTATCTAATACGTATCCAGGGGTTATAATACTTACAACGGAGCAGAACTTCGCTATTTAGGGGGGTATAATACCCGAGTATTATGCCTATTATCAGAAATTCACGTTTAGAAAGAAAGATTTGAGCGATTCTGAATGAAACCCGATGGCCTTCTAATATAGGTGTTGAATCTGGTTCTCTCGCGGCCCGCGTAACACAAGCATAGGGCCTAAGCGGCCCGCGTTGACTCCAGGTCAACGTGTAGGTGATCCGGATCATCAGGTAGGCTTGCAGTGTGTTGGGCTACGTGGCCGCATCGGGCTTTACCATCTTTTTAGGTTCACACGGCTCGCGTGAAGGTTGGGGTGGAGCTTACGCGGCCCGCCTCAACTTAAATTTTCAGTTTTTAATACTATTTAATGTATTTGGGGCCCATTTTCGCGTATGGGGTGTATTTTGGGACATTTTGGGATATTTTAAAATATACTAGGGTGTCGGAAAATATTCAAGGGTGTCGGTTTTATTGAGGGTTGTTACACACAAGGCATAAAGTCTTTTATAACTTGGGACAATTATTAAAAATAATCTTGTATACGGATTTATATGTTTATCGTACGTTCAGGACCCAGGATAGAAGCCGGAACATGATTAATAGACACACCACATAATATAAACCCACTTCGAGTTATCCTCAACAGGCGGGTATATCTTTTTACATATGCACTGTCGGGTGTATGCCTACACCCCGTGCTTAAGTCGTGGCCATTTCAATGAATGAGCCAAGGATATCCATGACACGGTCATTAACCCCAAAGGTTTAGATCAAACAAAACAGATTAAAACGGGTTATCTCAATGATTTAACCACTAATCGATTAAAGATTCAATACCCGACCAAGCGGTATTATTAAATACCGTATCCCAGGCCCGTATAAGGGAAAATAAGTTAAAAGTATTTACCTGAGCTAAAATATAATTTTATTCTCACTCGTATATCAATCAGCAAGTACAAGTAGCTTTTACTGGGCTCCTAATCTGGAACGAAGGTTTTAATAACCTATTAGATTCCTAACGGGTCATATTTAAGTCTTAACTTAAACCGGTTAGTTTTAAATGAAAGGTTTACGGTTCAAAACGCAAGATTAAGCGAAGACCGGATTAGAATGTGATTTAGACCCAACAAGTATGAAGACTTGTACTAAATGGGTAAACTAAATACATTCTGGATTTTGAAGTAAAAAGATGAGGTTTGACCCGTTTCGGCTAATTTATGCAAACTAGTTACATAAACCGTACCGAACGCGTATTTGCATAACGGGTAACCGAATGAGTCATGTACAAGTTCCACAAGTTATTATGCTTAAAATATGTTATGATATCAGTAGGATATCTTCCATTAAGCCCAAAACGAATTTAAAACCAATTTATGCCCCGTAGGGGTATTTTGGTCATTTTAAAGTTTATAAAAGAGGTTAAATAGCAATCTGAGGTTCTGGTCTGAAAAAATTAGTAAAAATATAAATTTTCTTAAGGTATATATCAGTAAGATATCATACATATGTGAATTTTTATCATTTATAGCCAAACTATGCACCGTAAGGGGATTTTGGTCATTTCACATATGCTTTAAGGGTCAATTTTGGAAATTTGAGTTCAAAACTTATACTTACTATTAAATTATAAAAATTTATTTATAACATTAGTAGATAACAAGTCTGAGGTGTTAAATATGGTTTTAAACCATACTACGCGCCTAAATCGCATAAAAGTCGGTATTTGACGATATTCGGGTTATTTAAGGAAATCTGAGATTTTGATCAGTCTCAACTGTTTAAAATATTTTATTTACTGTAAAAAATCAGTAGGAAAAGGTTTGACATGCAATTGATGTGTAAAACTCATTTTATTAGTGAAAAGGGCATTATCGTCAATTACCGAGTCCATGCAAAAACTCTATGTTATGAACAGTTTAAAATTTAATAAAAATTTCTAAAAATCCATAAATATTATATTATAATAGTGGGTACAAAGTTTGGTGCCAAAATTTAGGTTTAAATATGATTTATGCCGAAAATACCATTTAATTAACAAAAAACTTTCATTTTACGATATCGCGCATAACTTCAATTTTAGACCATAAACCGATGTCAAAATTTTAGGACATGTTTATAATTCAGTAATAAAGGTTTTTGTCCTCTCATATGTTCAAAAATCTCGTTTTTATATCAAAAGGGGATAACGGTCAACTTTTAAGCATTTAACGGAAACATGCAAATGATTCAGAATTCAAAGGAACCATATAGTATAATCTCAAAGGTTTATACTAACATGTAATATGGTCCTAAAGGAACCCTAAGGCATATCTAAACTAAGCTAAATCGGGTCAGAACTGAAAGTCAAAGTAAAAGTCTACTTTTGCGACTTTCGGTTGCGAACCGAGCCTAAACTCAGAATTGTCGGGTTGAACATGCCTAAACATATTCTTATATTATTTACCAAGTTATTTTAGTGTTAAAACATGTTCCATAACTTCTACATTATCAGTTAGGAGTTATTTTATAAAAATTGACTCGTTTGACTTTTTATTAAATAGTTTGACCCGACAATTGACCAAGTAAAAGTGATAATCAGTAGGTACCCTTTTAAGGGTTTATTACCTACATAATTACCAACTCATAGCCACTTTCAATTTGAGTAATGGCTGCACCGTTAGTGTTTAATCACCAAGTCAAAGCTTAATTACGCTAACTTTGACTTTCGGTCATTAAGCTAATAAAACTTTAACTAAGGAAGCTAAGAACACTTATAAGAGTCCTTAGCACGAAAATTGAACTTGTGAAAGCTTCCTATAGCACCAGGAGGCTTCAGAGAGTGAGCTTTGAAGTGAAAGTTTTCAAGTGTGCATGAACAAATGAAAACCCAAGCTCTTATATAGGAATTTAGATGCTCTTGGATCATTGCAACTGTCCCTATGATGTTACCAGATGTTCACAAGTGTCCCTAGGGCAATAAAAATCATTTACAAGCACCAGGTATTGCTCAGAACTCATGCAAAGGCGGTGGACAGGCTGCAACATGCAGTTGTCCAATTTTTCTAACGCTGGCACTCTTACGCGGCTCGCGTAAGAATTGGAGTCGGCCTACGCAGCCCGCGACGATGGGGTATTCTGATTAAAAGTTTGCAAGTTTTGCATTTTCAGTCCCTGGTCCAAATTTAATTTAAATAACTTTCTTTTATTGCACTATTAACCCCCATAGTTAACTAACAAGTGCCTTAGGTCATAAATTAACTCCGCTAAGCTCCCGGTTGGTTGTGAGATCACCCGAAAAGTCTTGTTTTCATCAAAACTCCATGAAATTACTATCCAATATTCTTGAGAGCAAAATATACAAATATTACAATGCTTTCGGATTCGTTAAAAGGTCACTCAGAGGTAACATTTAACGTGTTGACACTTTTAACCCCTATGCTTCGTAAAATCCTTAATTTAAGCACAAACGACTTTCTATGTTCGAAAATTTATTCACTAAAGAATACGAACGTCGTGTGAGGTCAATCAGAGGCACAAGATTGGCATGTTGACGCTTTGGATCCTTTTACTTACATATTTACATTGTTTGAAAATTTTAGTCCCTCCAGATCAATTCATTACACATTTAACCTTCATGACACGTGTCTTTATTATATTGGACGTGATTTTGCGAGGTGTTACATATATTTACTTACAAGTTACATCACATAAGCAAGTATAGGAAACTTTGGAATGTTCACTGCCAATTATCACTTAGATATGAACCCAGAATGCAAAATTTTCTTGTTTTTTTCAAGAATAAAATAACATTTCCAAACAAATCAAAATACAATATGCAAATTGCATGCATAAATTTGCTCAATATTATATCTAGCCTTCAAAGTGAATGGAAAATATGCCTTATTTTTGTTAAACAATAACCAAATCGGTTCTTTTTAATTATTGACCATGAGAAATCTAAAATCCAGTTTATCGTAACCATGAACACAAAACGGATGAATAAAACTGAACACATTTTTGTTAACTCTTCATTCTGATTAATCTACTAATATTACAAAGTAATAAACATTCATTCTAGCAACAACATTTAATAAAACAAAAAACTACGCGGATGAGCTTACCAGGCTGAGAAGTGCGTTGAATCGCTCCAAACATGCCGATATTGGTCTGTTAAAGGTCAGTTTTAAACAAAACTAAAAAAGTTTACAAATAAAGAGCGTATTAGTATTGGAATCAAGTGTTACCAGCAGTGATTGATTGATTGGATGCAGAGAAAGATACGGTATGGTGAAGAAAGCGGGAAGAGTTCCGTTATGGTATGGTGCAGGTTTGTGTGTTTTCTTTGGCAACGTCTTTATTTTATGTCTTGTGGGAGGAGTGGCTTGCGGGAAAAACGGTGGTGGTTGCCGCTGTTCCGTCGGACGCCGCCACCAAGAGTGGTGGCTGGCGGACCCTGTACTTTTTCTCCAGATCTAGGGTTGAATATGTTGATTACTTGATTTGTGAGAGAGAGTGATTTATGCAATCAATTTAAGATGTAAATTACACATATACCCTTTTTGTATTTAATTAAATGGAAAAATTAACCACATAATTACCATCATGCCACTCATTTAAATCTCAAGATGATAAAAATCAAGAGCCCAGATCAGTTCACACAGTTCACTTTGGAGAAGTTCTTCACATTTGAACCTTATCCTATATATGTGTGTGTGTGCGTATGTGTATATGTTATATTTCTTTAATAGTAAACACATACTAATTCCAATATAGGTCCATTTGCAAATATAATTATTAACAAAAATATGTTGTTTTAAAAACGAACAATACGCGTGTTGTGTCGCCCTATGAAGTTAAGTATACCATTCATGTCATCAGTGGCAGCTATGATGGCGTGTGGAGCGAACCTCTGCACAAGACCCGTGATTTCAAGGGGCATACAATTTAAAGAAAAATCTGATATATATATATATATATATATATATATATATATATATATATATAGGAGCGCTAAAATGAAAACTACTTCCAGTTGTAAGAACCGAGAGAATCACTTTCTAGCCACTAGATGAACAAAATGGATGGAGGTGATTAAAAGTAACTAAAATTAATATTAAATACATTTTGTCTTATTATGTCTTTAATATTTTAATCTAAAAGGGTAGTTTAGTAAAATTACTCTTTTTTGCCTTTTTGTCTTTATTATTTTTTATTACTTTTTTTGTTTTATTATATTACTTTTTATTTTTTAAACATAATTTTTTTTATTAAAAGCATTTTTAAATTCAATTTTTTTTTACAAAACAACTTTTTTTTCGCGCCTGTTTTTGCACGCCGTTTTTACGCCCGGCTTTTTCACGCATCGTTTTTTAACGCGTCGTTTTTGCACGCCGTTTTTTACGCTTGGCTTTTTCAAGCGTCGTTTTTTAACGCGGCATTTTTTACGTCCCGTTTTAACGCGGCGTTTTATACGTCCCGTTTTTTCTGCGGCGTTTTTATGCCCCGTATTCACGCCCCTTGTTTAGACGCCGTTTTATCACACGGTTTTTTACGTTTTACAATTTACTTAGAAAAAGTTTTACGTTTTACGCGCCGGTTTTACGCCCCGTCTACGCCCAATTTTTTTGTACGCCCCGTTTTTTACCCGCCGTTTTTTACGGCGCGTATTTTACGACCTGTTTTTTTTTTCAAAAAAAAAAATTTACGGTTTACGGGATAAAATTTTTTACCTCAAATTTTTACGTTTTACGTTTTAAGTTTTTACGTTTTGCGTTTTACATTTTACGTATTACGTATTACGTTTTACCTTTTACGTTTTACGTTTAACGTTCTACGTTTTACGTTAAAAAGTTTACGTTTTACGTTACAAAGTTTACATTTTACGTTTTACGTTAAAAAATTTAGGTTTTACGTTTTACGTTAAAAAGTTTACGTTAAAAAGGTTTACGTTTTAGTCTGCATCCATAATTAAACAAGAAAACAAAACCTTAAGGCTCAAATCAAATGATTGGCATCTAACAAACAACCCTTAATCAAAATTGTAAAAAAAAAAATTAAAAAATAAAGTTCTAAATCTTTTTTTTCTTAAATCTAAAAAAAAATGAAAATAATAACAGAAAATAGTGTTTGGTAAAAATGTATGTAACCATATGTAAACAAGAAAACAAAAACTTCAATCAATCATTGGCATCCAACAAATAATAAATCTTGTTCAAAACTGTAAAAATAACTAAAATAAAAAAAACCCATGTTCAAAACTGTAAAAAAACATATCTTAAATCTGAAAAAACTTGAAAAAAAATATCTCCGATCTAGGAAAAGCAAGATTGAAGATAAGTTTCATCCATCCAGTGTTGTAGATCACCAACCCTTGCCGGAAATAACGTTGCCGGTGTCCTCAGTCATCCTCACCATCAATCGTCATCATTATCATCTTCGCTAACGACGGTGGTCGCCGGCAGAGCGACGCCGCCTCTCTCTTTCTCTCCGATCTCCTTCTCCGGTTCCCCTTCTCTCTCATGGAATCTCTTTCTCTCTTTCTCTCTTTGTCCTAACTTCTAACAGGTGAGTGTGCGTATATGAAGATAAGGGGGTTAGGGGTGTCTTTGCTGGAGAAATCGCCGCTGGCAGCCGGCCGGAGTTGCTCCGTCGACCGGAGTTGCGAGAGAGTAGGAAGGTGCGGCTGGTTTAATTGGGGTTAGGGTTTGAGGTCTGTAGTTTCTCTAAATAATGAAATGGAAAACTAGGAAGAGTCAAGGTGAAGGTGAGGGGTTATATTTTGAAGAGAGAGAAAAGTGAGAGAATTTAAATTCTCTGGTGGCAATAAATGGAGAGAGAGAGGAGATTTGACATTTGGGGTAAATGACCAAAATAACCTTTATGTTGGCATAATCTGATTGGTTGAAAGTGGTTCTCGCGGTTCTTACAACGGGGTGTGGTTTCTATTTTAGCGGCTCCCTATATATATATATATATATATATATATATAGGGAGGAGCTCATGCGAGAACCACCCTTATTGCGAGAACCGCGAGAACCAATGTGAACACAACCTAAAATAGCTAAAAAACCTAAAAAAAACCTAACCCCCACCCCCCCCCCTCCCCCAAGCTAAATGCTAAAAACTAAAACCCCCAAAAAACCTAAAAAAAAAACCTAACCCCCCTCCCCCACCCCCCAAAAACCTAAACCCCCCCCCCCAAGCTAAAATGCTAAAAACTAAACCCCCAAAAAACCAAAAAAAAAAAAAAAAAAAAAACTCTAAAATTTTTTTTTAATATTTTTTTTGCTCAAATCGCTACTTTTAGTGGAAAAAAAGTTTTTTTTAAAAATTTATTTATTTTTTTTTGCTTCGAAAAGTAGCGATTTTTATATAAAAAATATTAAAAAAAAAATTTGTGTGATTTTTAGCTATTTTTAGGCATTTTTGGTTGTGTTCACATTGGTTCTCGCAATAAGAGGTGGTTCTCGCATGATCTTCTCCCTATATATATATATATATATATAGGGTCGGGATTTAGAGAAAACGGTGGAAAGTGTGAGAACGGAGAGAACGCTTATGGATCGTCAGATCAAAACAATCCATGGACTAGATTGCGCGGTGGCGTTTTCATAAATAACATCAATTTTATTATGTGGGACGCGCTTCATTAAGGGTAAAATGGTCTTTTACCGCTCAAATTCAAAACGCCATTAAATGATAACACGCCATTCAAAAAAATAAAACGCCATTAAAAACAAAACGCCAAAAATTACTGAAAAACTCGTTGGATATTACAGGAAGAGGAAACAACACAGTAACTGAATTTCAGTTATTAACATTTATTAGAAGAAATTCCCTCCTAAATTACGCGCCAAAAACATCATTATATAAACGACGTGGAAACATCGCTTCCATAATCACTTCAATCTATCCATTTCTGCAAAAACATCTTTAACCAAAAACGCCAATTTAACCAAAACGCCAAAAATGCCAAAAATGCCAATCAGGCGATTCATCCTGCGTTTTGACAACAGAAGGAGGGTGTATGTTAGGACCATCAACGCAATTTTGAAGATGGAAGAAGAGGTACAGAGGGGTATCCTATCCCTTGGCATCGCTCTGGACAACTAATGCCATGAAACACATATGCTTATGAAAGCATTAACAAGTAAATTTGGACCAATTAAAGCAGATGTAAAGCCGGACCCTGTCATGACATCATGGCGTTTTGATGATGAAACAGACATGGTGACCGTTATATACGACATCGGAGAGCAAGAAGTCTACTGGCTTGAAAACATCATGACAAAGCAGGGGCTTGGATTCATGGAAGAATTGCATAACGCCACTTGTGTGAACACAGAAAAGAACTCAAAATTGGAGTTAATGCAAAACATGTTCAAGTGGAGGCTTCAGAATCTTCAGGAACAAGAAGCCGATGAAGGTGAAGGTGATGACATGGATGAAGATCCAGATGAGGAATCCGAGGAAGAAGATGACGCAAGTGATGGATACTTTTCGGATAAAGTACCTTCTAACAAAGGGTTTTATTTTTTTTCTTCTGTGTAACCTTCTTTTTTTTAAGATTATTAAATGATATATTTCTCTATTTATTTGCAAAACGCCAAAAAAATATTAAAAAAGTAATTGCTTACAAAACGCCAGAAATAACAAAAAAAAATTTCTTGCTTAATATTTTATTTTCTCCGTTATTGTATTTTGTCATCTTGGTCTGCATAACGCCATTTAAAAAAATGCCAAACTTAGAAGATGGGACGTCTATCACCTATAAAACTGATAAAGCTGATCAAAACAGTAAATACAAAACACAGTAACTGAAAAGACGGTTACTTTATTACTATCATTTATTACAACAAAAAAGTCCCGCCTAAACTACGCGCCAAAAAAGTACTATAAGAGAGGGGTCTATACACAATGAATTGATCACACCCAGAAAAACAAATGTCATATACTCTAGAAACCACTCATTTTAAAACGCCAAAAAATGTTAGTTAAAATAATCACAGATGGCAAAGCTTTCACTGAATGGATTCTTCTTTTGAGGGGGTTATCTCAATAATATTTTGCTGAATGAGATGGACAAATATTCAAGAAAAAGAGACTGATGACAGTGATAAGTCATCATGTGAGCTTTGTTCTTGATGACTCTATGCATGGAAGAAAGGGATCAACACAAGAGTAAAATTTTATTTTGGACTTCATTATTATAAATAGCATCAAGCAAGAGTTGATCTTCAATGACATGCCACCAAACAAGAATATCACACCAAAACACAGGATGCCACTATGCAGCTTCGTCTGAAAAAGGTTCAAAACGCCAAAACAAATTCAAGAAGAAAGAGGCTGATGACAGTGAACATTCGGAAGAGAAATTAGATTACCATTTTTAATTTTTTTTCATTTTATATTGTTTTGTTATCAAGTTATATGTTGTTTTCTTATCTAATTCTCTACAAATAAAATACATTATTATATAAACGCCAAAAACTACAAACACCAAAACGCTAGTAGTATGAAAACTGTGAGAACGGGTGCTGGCAAAGTACCTAGTCAAATGTATTAAACGCCAAAAAAATTCACTAAACACCAAGAAAAACATTTGGTTTTATTGTAATCTTATGAAACTATTAATGACTCGTAGTGAATTATTATACAAAACGCCACAAAATGTCACACCCCAAAATACGTCGAAGAGGAATATTAAACGTAGTGGTGACGGAAGTTGGTGCCTATTTATATCTTGTTGAACGATGTACTTTATTTGTTGGACATTTCGACATATTTTAAAACATAAGTTATTAAACATTACATTTTAAAAACCATGACACAACCACATAAGTTAAGATGTCTTGATCCTCGCGGATCTTATTACAAACGTCCTAGAAAGTTTAAAAGTTGTCCAACATTTTCAAACAAAACAACATGCATCATCAAACACAAGATACGCCATGATTCCCGAAGCCCAACTCAAGTACCTGTAGAACACGTTAAAATCAAGTGTCAACACAAAGGAAGGTGAGTTCACATATTCTCATACAAACAATTCATTCCAAAGGAAAACTTTCTGATTATGTGTTTATTTAAAAACATCCATATAATTTTTAGAAAGTCCATTTTACTTCCTTAATAAAATCCATGGGTCTTCCGTCGCGGTTCAACAACCCAACAATAACACTCTTACCCTGGTTTCGTATATTAAATTCATAGCGTCAATTTTCAGACTCGTATTTAGCTAGAAAATACGAACTATATATTTACCATGCAGGGATAATCAAAGCTAGACAATAATCAGAATATCAATTCGTCGTTTGACTTGACACGGAGCGACCGGTCACGACGGGGTTGTCAACCCGATAGATCTACCAACAATTCCTCGCGTGCAATACTTAACTGATTAAACGACATCATGGGCGCGGGGTCCACTCGAGACCAATATGATGTCTGCCTCATGTACAATATATATATCCTACTAATATGACAAATTTAATACACGAAGTTGTACGAACCCCCTGGATCCCCTTCCCTGGGACCAGGCCGGCATCCAGCCCAACTTTACGGTCTGTTTCGCCTCGGAAACACCTTTCCAATCCCATTTCATCCCGAAACAAATATATTCAACAAAAACCGTTTCATCCTCGAAACATATATTTTCTCAAATCCATATGTTTTCAACGAAATTATATAATTTATATAAAAAAAGTATGTTTTAATTCCAAAAACATTATTAAACCCTTTTATTGGCATGTTCTACCCCCAAAATATATACCAAGCAGTAAAAAGAGGGGTTTAGTGGCACTCACCTTTGGGTGCGTATTTTAAATAGCGAAATCCCGGAGATTGATTTCTACACGTCCTATTATATATATTTAGGAACGATTTTAAATCAATATACATAACACAAAAATCCTAAGTTTCTCTGTTTTCTTAGAATTATCACATAACTTTGAGATTTTCTCGAAAAGTTATCATTTTTTATTATGTTGGCACGTTTATATATATATATATATATATATATATATATATATATATATATATATATATATATACATATCCTTATGATTTTGTGACTTGAATGATTTTATTGGTGACCATTATTGTGTAAATCCATTAACACTCCCGTTTATACGCAATATATCTACGATTTGCGCGTCGTAATATATATACATAAACGTTCACATAGTTTATCATCGAAATACGCAAAATCTTGTTAACTTATCTATTTTGTCATTTTTAAAGCGAGTATACATAAAACATCTCATATGTATCAAATTTCATGCTCGACAAACATGTTACACATTTAACGCGATTTTTATCGTTTCTACCGCACAAAACGCACAAATATACATGCATAATCTAAATCCCCGAAATCATGTTAAAAAATTAACATAATTTCACATTCTCATGTTTAAATTACATAACACATTTTAACACATAAGGTTTACCCAAAATTTTACCCATAATAGTGTACATTGAAAAATGCGTATTTTAGCGATTCGGTAACGTTTTCGGGCGTCGGAAGTCACGTATGACCAACCAAACACCAAGTAAACTTAAAATTAGTTAAAATACTTATTTTTAAACTAAAAATATCAGTTTACTTACTGATCTAAATCAGTTTTATAAAAATTACTCGAAAAGCCGATTTTTAACCGTTTTAACGCATAGTTTTGCGTTAAACGTTACTATAATCATCCCAACTCGAAACGACTTGATATTTTAACACAATACATGTTATTTACTGATTAAAATAGTGGTTATAATAATATTAGTGTAGTTTTTGTGTAAGTCACATAAATCATGCGATTTCACGTATTTTACAACTTTTAATGCACCAAGTACAACATGCAAAGCTAGCAAACATTATGACAAAGTTATAAGTCACTAAACACTTTAAAATAACATCATTTTAGTGTTTATAATCGGCTCATAACTGATTTTTACTAGATCATACTCAAATCACCTTTTTAAGATCACATATCATCATGCATGTCTAAGTATATGCATCTAATATACTCATATCATAACATTATCATCTAACATGATCTCAATATGCATCAACACTTCACTAACATCATATTCTTTCAAATATTTCACATAATGCTTTAATCCTTCAAATCATTCATGCTCATTCATACTTAGATCTTTCACATTTAAGATTATACAACACTTTTATATGCATGCATACATATATACATACATATATACAGATTACATATACACACACATACTTCCAAAAATTTACTTTTCAATATATCACTTTAAAATCTCTAATCACTTTGGAACCTTCTTGCATGACAACCAAAAATTCCTTCAATCATCATATTCTTCAAGAAAGCAAACAAATCAAGAACTTTTCATCAAAAAACAAAATACAACTTATACACATACAATACATACACACACCATCGGCCATATATACCTTTCTTAGACGGATCAACATGTATGCCTTTATACACATACATATACACACAAATCAAGAACTTTTCAATCTTAGACGGATCAACATGTATACCTTTCTCATTTATGACAAGTCTGAGAAAATGAACTTCTCGAAATCCAAAACTCACATTTAGAGAACTTGGCATACAGCTTCTCTTCCTTCAACAACTCCAAAATCAACCTCAAATGATGCTCATGATCTTCTTTGGTTCGCGAATAGATAAGTATATCGTCGATAAATACTATCACGAATTTATCCAAGTAAGGTTTGCATACCCTGTTCATGAGATCCATGAACACAGCTGGCGCATTAGTTTGACCAAATGGCATGACTAGGAACTCATAATGGCCATATCGTGTTCGAAAGGCTGTCCTCGGAATATCTTCGTCAGCAACCTTCAACTGATGATATCCTGAACGCAGATCTATCTTCGAGTAGTAGCTGGACCCCTGAAGCTGATTGAACAATTCGTCAATCCTCGGTAAAGGATACCGATTCTTGATAGTTAACTTGTTCAGCTCCCTGTAATCTATACACATCCTGAAGGATCCATCCTTCTTCTTCACGAACAAGACAGGTGCACCCCATGGCGAATAACTCGGTCGAATGAAATCTTTGTCTAGTAGCTCTTGAAGCTGGTTCGACATTTCTTTCATTTCAGATGGTGCCAATCTATAAGGAGATTTTGCAATTGGTGCAGCACCAGGTACCAGATCGATTCAGAATTCGACCTGTCTCGCAAGGGGTAATCCAGGTAAGTCTTCAGGAAAAACTTCTGGAGAGTCACTAAGAATAGGAATCTCCTCGATCTTCCTACCTTCGGCCTTTGTATCTATCATGTTGACTAAGAATGCAGGATAACCTTTTCGCAACATCTTGGCCATCTTCATAACACTAACGAGACTCGACACACGACTCGAACGATCTCCAAAGACAACTATCGCTTCGCCACCACCAGGACGAGGTATCCGCACTTGTTTCTCCAAGCAAATAATCTCTGCTTTGTTCTTGGACAACCAATCCATCCCCACAACTACATCGAAGCTTCCCAACTCCACTGGTAGTAAGTCGATACTAAATTTATGATCGTCTAACTGAATACTACAGTCGCGAACGACTTCGCTAGTTTCTATCAGTTTACAATTCTCTAGTTCTATCGAGTACTTCTTATTTAGCTTACTTGTAGGTGAACACAAAAATGGTTCAAATTTTTTCGAGACAAAACTCAAGTCAGCTCCAGTATCGAAGAGTACGAACGCATAATGGATATTAATAAAAAAAAACATACCAGTGACAACGGCAGGATCGTCACGTGCCTTCCCAGCATTTAGCTCGAACGCTCTACCCCTGGCATTCTGACCTCCCACCTTAGGACAATCCTTCTTGAAATGTCCTTGTTCCCTGCACTGAAAGCATCCTTCCAGCTTCGTTCCTTCTAGAGTACTTTTGGCATAGCACTCGCGGGCAATATGTCCATTTCGTCCGCATCTGTTACATTTCTTCTGCCCTTCCTCACGAGTCTTCCCCTCGGATCCACCTCGGCTATCTCTGGTGCTATCTTTTCTAGTAGTGCTAGAACTGGCTACATACGCCTTCCTCGAACTGCGTTTCCTGTCGCGCTTCTCTTCAGTCTCCTTCCTCGAGCTCTCAGACTTGCGTTTCTTCGAATCTTTTGTCTTAGTCTCAGAACGCCTCGACCGTTGTAAGACCCAAACTTTAGAAAAAGAACTACAAGCTTTCATTTGACAAAGTTTGCAAACGGGTCGGATAATTTATAAGAAAATCCCGCTTTTAACTTCTCGTTACTAACGAGATTATTACAAAAATGATATAACCCAACATTTCATAAAACTATTATCAAGTCTTCAACTACATATTCAACATCTACGACTACCGGGTTAGTTTACATACAAAAGACCCATTTACAAAATGTTTAACTAAAGTTTAGGTCACAACTAGTAGCTTTGCGGAAGCGTGCAACATGAGTGTGTTCGATCCAAGTAGCGCCATCCGTTAAGTCGCTTTACCTACATTCAACCAAACAATTAAACATCTCAAATTTAATAAATTCATACAACTATAAATCATTAGTCGAACTACAAGAAGGCCTTTTTGATAAGAACCAACATTCGACACAAACTTCTTAACATGGCACATCGTTTCTTCTATCTCATTCAACATCTCTACATCGCGTATTCGACTTACGTTAATCTATCACAAGTACACGACTTTGGATAAAGAACATTAACATTTTACATCAACACATGCTAGTAATATTTGTAAGCAAGAACTTACCTTTATCGTTCTTCGTTTGAGACTCGGAACGGCTTGAGCTTTCCTCCTTGATTCCTACAATCCATAGTTACATACTTAGTCTTATGTCTTTCTTTCCATTCTATTATTAATAACTTCAATTTAACAACTAACTAATTCTCTATTCTAGTCATTTTAGCAATAAACAACACATGATCAACTCATTCAAGCATTTTGACAAACACTTGGTGTGCATGCCATTAGATAAACATAATGTACAAGTATTGTATGCATAACATGGCTAGTTCATGACAATAACATCAATATCAAATTCAAGCAATCTCATAAAACCTTTACCCTAATTCGATTCCACATAACATCATCTTGTTAATATGATCATTATACAACATCATCATACTAATTCTACAACAAATTTCGTATTACTAATCACTACCCTTTTATCATAAGTGGGTTTTTCATGCTCAATATCATTTCATCCAACTACAAGTGTAATTTGTGCTCTAAATGATGCAATCGATCATCATCATGTAACTTCTCATGTAGATTCATTGAATTCTTGAAACTCTATACATTCATAGTTACCAAAACATGAAATTCTTGTTACCTTATACTTTAATGGACCTAGATGATCGAGAATCTTCCAACATGCAAGAGTAATTATCTTGATTAGGGCTTCAATTTGTGCAATTTAGTGAACAAGAAGGGGGTTTTCATCCTGGCTTGCTCCTGGCGACATAAACACACGCATATGTGTGTGTGTTTATGTTACTTGTTCTTTTTTTTATCACTTAATTTCTCTTATTTACACTTCCCCCCCTCAAGTATACATACTTAATTTAAAAGACTCATACTTACTTAACCTAGCTAATAAAATTCTAATTCACATTCTCACTAAGTTCACATTCCTAGTTATTTCTTATAACATACCGTAGCAATGTACATAATTAAATTTTGGGGCGTTACAAGTCCATCCCCCTTAAAGAAGGTTTCGTCCCCGAAACCTGATTTACGTACCGAATAAGAACGGGTAGAACTTCCTCATTTCATCCTCCGGTTCCCAAGTGAGATCCGATCCCTTTCTATGTTGCCATTGCACTAACACTTGCTTGATTTCCTTGTTGCGAAGAATCTTCACCTTGGTATCCTTTATAGCTACTGGTCTTTCTATGTAGTTCATTCTCTCATCTGCTTCGATGTCTTCGAGAGGCACGTGAGCCGTTACATCCGAAAAACTCCTTCGTAATTGTGACACATGGAAGGTGTTGTGGATCCCTTCTAATGTTGAAGGCAATTCTAACCGGTAAGCTACTTTTCCCACTCGAGCTAAAATCTTGAATGGTCCGATGTATCGGGGACCCAACTTTCCTCGTTTACGGAATCTAATTATGCCTTTCCATGGAGACACCTTCAAGAACACTCGATCCCCCACTTGGAACTCATAATGCCGCTTCTTTTTATCTGCATAATACTTTTGTCGATCTTGCGCCGCTTTTAATCGAGCTCGTACCATGTCAATCTTTTCATTAGTTATAGCTACTACATCCTTAGGAGCGAGTTCTCTTTGTCCCACTTCTCCCCAACAGACAGGGGTTCTACACTTTCTCCCATACAACATTTCATACGGCGCCATTTTTATGCTACTTTGATAGCTGTTGTTATACGAGAATTCCACTAACGGCAAATGTTCATCCCAACTTCCCCCGAAATCCATCACGCATGCTCTCAACATATCCACAAGAGTTTGGATGGTCCTTTCAGATTGACCATCCGTTTGTGGATGATACGCGGTACTTATATGCAATTGTGTGCCCATTTCTTCGTGAAATTTCTGCCAGTAGCGCGAGGTAAATCGCGTGTCCCGATCTGACACAATAGAGACAGGCACACCATGGCGAGAAATGATTTCGTCTACATAAATTTCTGACAACCTTTTTGAGGAATAAGTCTCCCGTATAGGTAGAAAATGGGCGCTTTTGGTAAGTCGGTCAACAACGACCCATATTGCGTCATGCCCTTTTCTCGTTCTAGGAAGTTTAGTCACAAGATCCATGGTTATATCTTCCCATTTCCATACCGGGATTTCTAAAGGTTGCAATTTTCCGTAGGGTTTTTGATGTTCCGCCTTTACTTGGGAACATGTCAAGCATTTAGATACATACTTAACAATGTCACGTTTCATTCCCGGCCACCAATAGTTTGCCTTCAAATCTTGATACATTTTAGTGGCTCCCGGATGGACCGAGTAACGGGATTTATGCGCTTCCTCCAATAACAAGGCCTTTGCTTCACAATAACGTGGTATCCACACTCGCCCAAACCTTGTTCTTAGCCCACTTGTATTTGCCTCAAGTTCATTTTCAAATCCTTTCGTTCTTTCACCTTTCGGATCGCCTTTATTCAAAGATTCGTCTTGCGCCTTCCTTATTGTTTCAAGAAGGTTTGGTGTAACTATCATTCTCATCGATTTCACTCGAATGGGTGGTGGGTATTCTTTTCGGCTTAGTGCATCCGCCACAACATTAGCTTTTCCCGGATGGTAAAGAATGTCGCAGTCGTAATCTTTGATCAATTCTAGCCACCTTCGTTGCCTCATATTGAGATCTTTCTGTTCAAAGAAGTATTTAAGGCTTTTGTGGTCTGAATAAATAGTACACTTTGTTCCAAACAAATAATGCCTCCAGATTTTTAAGGCAAACACTACCGCCGCCAATTCTAAATCGTGGGTTGGATAGTTAATTTCATGCTGCTTAAGTTGTCTTGAAGCTTAAGCAATAACCTTGCCTCGTTGCATCAAGACACAACCCAACCCTTGATGAGATGCGTCCGCATAAACCACTAAGTCTTCTGTTCCTTCTGGCAGCGTTAAAACGGGAGAGCTTGACAATTTCTCTTTTAATATTCGAAAAGCCTTCTGTTGATCATTGCCCCATTCAAACTTTTCTTCCTTCTTCGTCAACTTGGTTAAAGGGAGGGCTATTTTAGAGAAATCTTGGATGAATCTCCGATAATAGCCGGCTAACCCGAGGAAACTTCTTACTTCATTAACATTCTTTGGGGGTACCCATTTCATTACCGCTTCCACCTTAGAAGGATCCACCAAAATTCCTTTCTCATTAATTACATGGCCTAAAAACTGCACCTCCCTGAGCCAAAACGCACATTTAGAAAATTTTGCATATAACTTTTCCTTTCTAAGCGTCTCGAGTACCTTGCGTAGATGACTCGCATGTTCCGACTCGCTACGAGAGTATACTAGAATGTCATCAATAAATACTATGACAAATTGATCTAGCATATTTCGGCATACTCGATTCATTAGATCCATAAAAGCGGCCGGCGCGTTAGTTAACCCAAATGACATTACTAAAAATTCATAATGTCCGTATCGGGTTCTGAACGCGGTCTTAGGTACGTCTTCATCCCTTACTCGAACTTGATGGTAACCTGATCGCAAGTCAATTTTTGAGAACCAACTCGCCCCTTGTAATTGATCAAAAAGATCATCTATTCTCGGGAGGGGATATCGGTTCTTTACCGTGAGTTTGTTGAGCTCACGATAGTCGATGCACATTCTCATCGACCCATCTTTCTTTTTAACAAACAAAACAGGCGCTCCCCACGGGGATACGCTTGGGCGTATGAAGCCTTTGTCAAGAAGTTCTTGCAATTGAGCCATCAATTCCCGTACTTCCGCGGGTGCCAACCGGTAAGGGGTTTTGGCTACCGGTTTGGCATTTGGTTCCAACTCTATACGGAATTCGACTTCCCGCTCGGGAGGGAGCCCCGGCAATTCATCCGGAAACACATCCGGGTATTCATTCACTATCCTAGTATCTTCAATTCTTGGGGCACCTATTTTTGTATCGACAACATAGGCTAAAAATGCTTTACTCCCATTCTTTACGTACTTAACTGCTTCTAAGATAGTACAAAATTTTGCTCCTACTTCCCTTTCCCCATGAATGGTTACTCGTTTCCCTTTGGGAGACGTCACATGAATGATCTTGTTTTCACATAAGATTTTCGCGCGATAACGGGACAACCAATCCATACCTACCACTACTTTAAATTCCCCTAAAATCATTGGAATCAAATCAATATCAAAATCTTCATCATCTATAGTAATTCTACAACCTCTACATATTTCGTGCAAAAGGTAACTCTTACAATCGGCAATTTCTACTTCGAGAGGTGCACACATTCTTTCTATCGTGAATAAATGGGAACATGCGAACTCACTAGAAATGAATGACCTACTAGCTCCGGTATCAAATAATACATATGTGGGTATAGAGTTTATCATATAGATACCTGAGACTACATTCGGGTGAGCCCTTGCTTCTTCCGTGGAGATTTGGAACATTCTTCCCTTAGCCTTTGCAGGTTCTTCTTTCTTTCCTTCTTTCTTCACCCCTTGTTTGAGCTTTGGACAATCAGCTTTCACATGGCCTGATTCGTTACAATTGTAGCACACCCTCTTGGGATTCGGACAGTTATAGTACGGGTGTCCTTCTTGTCCGCAATTGTAACACCCCTTCCTTCCCAATAAACATTCACCCGAATGGGGTTTTCCACATGTCTTACATCGTGGAAACCCTCCTTTGGAGGCTTCTTTCTTCCCTTGATCATGCGTCTTAGGTTTCTTGGAAGAGCCTTGTGTTGATCCCTTCTCGGATTGCCTTTTCTCCCCACGTTCATCTTGCCTCTTTATCTCGATTTCCCTATCCCTTGCTAGATCAATGATCTCGTCCAAAGTTTCACATTTAGAAGGAGTGATAAACTCTCGAATTTCTGCCTTAAGCATGCCATGGTAACGGATAATCTTCTTCCTCTCCGTTCCAACTATTTCTTCACAAAACTTCAATTGATCGAGGAAAGTGTTCGTGATCTCATTGACTGATTCATCCCTTTGTCGGAGTCGGAGAAAGTCTTCTTGGATTCGATCCACAGCTGATTGTGGACAATGGTACTTGATAAAAGGTTGTTTGAATTCTTGCCAAGTCAAAGTTTGAACTCGATTCTCTCCGATCTCCTTACTATACGAGTCCCACCAATCCTTGGCCCTTCGTAAGAGTTGCCCCGTAGCAAACATGACTTGATCTTCCTTGTCACAATGACTTCGAATAAACACCCCTTCCATGTTAGCAATCCATCTTTGGCATTCGATGGGATCAATCTCTCCATTATAGGTAGTAGGCTTACATGCCATGAAATCCTTGTAGGTGCACCGTCTTGCTTCCTTCTTGCCTTGAATCCCAGTTAACATCTCTTTCAACTCATCTATCTTACTTGTTATCATAGTCTCCACCGTGCTTAATACTTGACTTTCCACCTCTTGAGCTAGCTTCGAAACATTCGCATCAAACGCCTTCGTTACTTCATCCGAAACTACCTTGTTTAACTCATCTCGAGTCATTCGTTCCGCGGTATCCGGGTTCTTTCCACTTGCCATCTACAATTAAACGTTCGTGTCAAACAATATTACATTCGTTCTCCTTATCATTCTATATATTATTCATTCTTAATAATTCGTTTTCTTACTTTATAGACCCATTTGACCTTTCTTTACAACATTCTCATTACATTACTTACTTCATTGGTTCATATACACAACTTCTCATTATTTCGCACGTTCATTATTAAAACATACTAGCTATCTTGAATTTCTTAGTTTCATAGTCGAATCGGGGCATTCCTTACGTTTAATGAATGTCACAATCGAATCAAGGGTCTTAACATGATAAATAACAAATTCAGCAAAAACAATTAAAGGTGACCCGTCGCCGACGGGATAGAGACCCGTCGCCGACGGGCTCGGGAGAATCCCGTCGGAGAACTTTACCCGTCGACAGTGTGTTAAGCCGTCGGTGAAGGAGGTGCCGTCGGCGACGGGCTCTCATGCCGTCGCCGACGGGCTCTCTGATGCGGAAACGCTGTTTTAATAAAATTTCACTCCCAGGTCCTTTCTTCCAACTAAGTATATGCATCTAATATACTCATATCATAACATTATCATCTAACATGATCTCAATATGCATCAACACTTCACTAACATCATATTCTTTCAAATATTTCACATAATGCTTTAATCCTTAAAATCATTCATGCTCATTCATACTTAGATCTTTCACATTTAAGATTATACAACACTTTTATATGCATGCATACATATATACATACATATATACAGATTACATATACACACACATACTTCCAAAAATTTACTTTTCAATATATCACTTTAAAATCTCTAATCACTTTGGAACCTTCTTGCATGACAACCAAAAATTCCTTCAATCATCATATTCTTCAAGAAAGCAAACAAATCAAGAACTTTTCATCAAAAAACAAAATACAACTTATACACATACAATACATACACACACCATCGGCCATATATACCTTTCTTAGACGGATCAACATGTATGCCTTTATACACATACATATACACACAAATCAAGAACTTTTCAATCTTAGACGGATCAACATGTATACCTTTCTCATTTATGACAAGTCTGAGAAAATGAACTTCTCGAAATCCAAAACTCACATTTAGAGAACTTGGCATACAGCTTCTCTTCCTTCAACAACTCCAAAATCAACCTCAAATGATGCTCATGATCTTCTTTGGTTCGCGAATAGATAAGTATATCGTCGATAAATACTATCACGAATTTATCCAAGTAAGGTTTGCATACCCTGTTCATGAGATCCATGAACACAGCTGGCGCATTAGTTTGACCAAATGGCATGACTAGGAACTCATAATGGCCATATCGTGTTCGAAAGGCTGTCTTCGGAATATCTTCGTCAGCAACCTTCAACTGATGATATCCTGAACGCAGATCTATCTTCGAGTAGTAGCTGGACCCCTGAAGCTGATTGAACAATTCGTCAATCCTCGGTAAAGGATACCGATTCTTGATAGTTAACTTGTTCAGCTCCCTGTAATCTATACACATCCTGAAGGATCCATCCTTCTTCTTCACGAACAAGACAGGTGCACCCCATGGCGAATAACTCGGTCGAATGAAATCTTTGTCTAGTAGCTCTTGAAGCTGGTTCGACATTTCTTTCATTTCAGATGGTGCCAATCTATAAGGAGATTTTGCAATTGGTGCAGCACCAGGTACCAGATCGATTCAGAATTCGACCTGTCTCGCAAGGGGTAATCCAGGTAAGTCTTCAGGAAAAACTTCTGGAGAGTCACTAAGAATAGGAATCTCCTCGATCTTCCTACCTTCGGCCTTTGTATCTATCATGTTGACTAAGAATGCAGGATAACCTTTTCGCAACATCTTGGCCATCTTCATAACACTAACGAGACTCGACACATGACTCGAACGATCTCCAAAGACAACTATCGCTTCGCCACCACCAGGACGAGGTATCCGCACTTGTTTCTCCAAGCAAATAATCTCTGCTTTGTTCTTGGACAACCAATCCATCCCCACAACTACATCGAAGCTTCCCAACTCCACTGGTAGTAAGTCGATACTAAATTTATGATCGTCTAACTGAATACTACAGTCGCGAACGACTTCGCTAGTTTCTATCAGTTTACAATTCGCTAGTTCTATCGAGTACTTCTTATTTAGCTTACTTGTAGGTGAGAACACAAAAATGGTTCAAATTTTTTCGAGACAAAACTCAAGTCAGCTCCAGTATCGAAGAGTACGAACGCATAATGGATATTAATAAAAAAAAACATACCAGTGACAACGGCAGGATCGTCACGTGCCTTCCCAGCATTTAGCTCGAACGCTCTACCCCTGGCATTCTGACCTCCCACCTTAGGACAATCCTTCTTGAAATGTCCTTGTTCCCTGCACTGAAAGCATCCTTCCAGCTTCGTTCCTTCTAGAGTACTTTTGGCATAGCACTCGCGGGCAATATGTCCATTTCGTCCGCATCTGTTACATTTCTTCTGCCCTTCCTCACGAGTCTTCCCCTCGGATCCACCTCGGCTATCTCTGGTGCTATCTTTTCTAGTAGTGCTAGAACTGGCTACATACGCCTTCCTCGAACTGCGTGACAATCCTTCTTGAAATGTCCTTGTTCCCTGCACTGAAAGCATCCTTCCAGCTTCGTTCCTTCTAGAGTACTTTTGGCATAGCACTCGCGGGCAATATGTCCATTTCGTCCGCATCTGTTACATTTCTTCTGCCCTTCCTCACGAGTCTTCCCCTCGGATCCACCTCGGCTATCTCTGGTGCTATCTTTTCTAGTAGTGCTAGAACTGGCTACATACGCCTTCCTCGAACTGCGTTTCCTGTCGCGCTTCTCTTCAGTCTCCTTCCTCGAGCTCTCAGACTTGCGTTTCTTCGAATCTTTTGTCTTAGTCTCAGAACGCCTCGACCGTTGTAAGACCCAAACTTTAGAAAAAGAACTACAAGCTTTCATTTGACAAAGTTTGCAAACGGGTCGGATAATTTATAAGAAAATCCCGCTTTTAACTTCTCGTTACTAACGAGATTATTACAAAAATGATATAACCCAACATTTCATAAAATTATTATCAAGTCTTCAACTACATATTCAACATCTACGACTACCGGGTTAGTTTACATACAAAAGACCCATTTACAAAATGTTTAACTAAAGTTTAGGTCACAACTAGTAGCTTTGCGGAAGCGTGCAACATGAGTGTGTTCGATCCAAGTAGCGCCATCCGTTAAGTCGCTTTACCTACATTCAACCAAACAATTAAACATCTCAAATTTAATAAATTCATACAACTATAAATCATTAGTCGAACTACAAGAAGGCCTTTTTGATAAGAACCAACATTCGACACAAACTTCTTAACATGGCACATCGTTTCTTCTATCTCATTCAACATCTCTACATCGCGTATTCGACTTACGTTAATCTATCACAAGTACACGACTTTGGATAAAGAACATTAACATTTTACATCAACACATGCTAGTAATATTTGTAAGCAAGAACTTACCTTTATCGTTCTTCGTTTGAGACTCGGAACGGCTTGAGCTTTCCTCCTTGATTCCTACAATCCATAGTTACATACTTAGTCTTATGTCTTTCTTTCCATTCTATTATTAATAACTTCAATTTAACAACTAACTAATTCTCTATTCTAGTCATTTTAGCAATAAACAACACATGATCAACTCATTCAAGCATTTTGACAAACACTTGGTGTGCATGCCATTAGATAAACATAATGTACAAGTATTGTATGCATAACATGGCTAGTTCATGACAATAACATCAATATCAAATTCAAGCAATCTCATAAAACCTTTACCCTAATTCGATTCCACATAACATCATCTTGTTAATATGATCATTATACAACATCATCATACTAATTCTACAACAAATTTCGTATTACTAATCACTACCCTTTTATCATAAGTGGGTTTTTCATGCTCAATATCATTTCATCCAACTACAAGTGTAATTTGTGCTCTAAATGATGCAATCGATCATCATCATGTAACTTCTCATGTAGATTCATTGAATTCTTGAAACTCTATACATTCATAGTTACCAAAACATGAAATTCTTGTTACCTTATACTTTAATGGACCTAGATGATCGAGAATCTACCAACATGCAAGAGTAATTATCTTGATTAGGGCTTCAATTTGTGCAATTTAGTGAACAAGAAGGGGGTTTTCATCCTGGCTTGCTCCTGGCGACATAAACACACGCATATGTGTGTGTGTTTATGTTACTTGTTCTTTTTTTATCACTTAATTTCTCTTATTTACACTTCCCCCCCTCAAGTATACATACTTAATTTAAAAGACTCATACTTACTTAACCTAGCTAATAAAATTCTAATTCACATTCTCACTAAGTTCACATTCCTAGTTATTTCTTATAACATACCGTAGCAATGTACATAATTAAATTTTGGGGCGTTACAAGTCCATCCCCCTTAAAGAAGGTTTCGTCCCCGAAACCTGATTTACGTACCGAATAAGAACGGGTAGAACTTCCTCATTTCATCCTCCGGTTCCCAAGTGAGATCCGATCCCTTTCTATGTTGCCATTGCACTAACACTTGCTTGATTTCCTTGTTGCGAAGAATCTTCACCTTGGTATCCTTTATAGCTACTGGTCTTTCTATGTAGTTCATTCTCTCATCTACTTCGATGTCTTCGAGAGGCACGTGAGCCGTTACATCCGAAAAACTCCTTCGTAATTGTGACACATGGAAGGTGTTGTGGATCCCTTCTAATGTTGAAGGCAATTCTAACCGGTAAGCTACTTTTCCCACTCGAGCTAAAATCTTGAATGGTCCGATGTATCGGGGACCCAACTTTCCTCGTTTACGGAATCTAATTATGCCTTTCCATGGAGACACCTTCAAGAACACTCGATCCCCCACTTGGAACTCATAATGCCGCTTCTTTTTATCTGCATAATACTTTTGTCGATCTTGCGCCGCTTTTAATCGAGCTCGTACCATGTCAATCTTTTCATTAGTTATAGCTACTACATCCTTAGGAGCGAGTTCTCTTTGTCCCACTTCTCCCCAACAGACAGGGGTTCTACACTTTCTCCCATACAACATTTCATACGGCGCCATTTTTATGCTACTTTGATAGCTGTTGTTATACGAGAATTCCACTAACGGCAAATGTTCATCCCAACTTCCCCCGAAATCCATCACGCATGCTCTCAACATATCCACAAGAGTTTGGATGGTCCTTTCAGATTGACCATCCGTTTGTGGATGATACGCGGTACTTATATGCAATTGTGTGCCCATTTCTTCGTGAAATTTCTGCCAGTAGCGCGAGGTAAATCGCGTGTCCCGATCTGACACAATAGAGACAGGCACACCATGGCGAGAAATGATTTCGTCTACATAAATTTCCGACAACCTTTTTGAGGAATAAGTCTCCCGTATAGGTAGAAAATGGGCGCTTTTGGTAAGTCGGTC
This sequence comes from Helianthus tuberosus, assembly GCA_030545235.1. Taxonomy (NCBI): domain Eukaryota; kingdom Viridiplantae; phylum Streptophyta; class Magnoliopsida; order Asterales; family Asteraceae; genus Helianthus; species Helianthus tuberosus. Next base: position 63,977,268 of record CM060354.1, on the reverse strand, counting down.
AACAACGACCCATATTGCGTCATGCCCTTTTCTCGTTCTAGGAAGTTTAGTCACAAGATCCATGGTTATATCTTCCCATTTCCATACCGGGATTTCTAAAGGTTGCAATTTTCCGTAGGGTTTTTGATGTTCCGCCTTTACTTGGGAACATGTCAAGCATTTAGATACATACTTAACAATGTCACGTTTCATTCCCGGCCACCAATAGTTTGCCTTCAAATCTTGATACATTTTAGTGGCTCCCGGATGGACCGAGTAACGGGATTTATGCGCTTCCTCCAATAACAAGGCCTTTGCTTCACAATAACGTGGTATCCACACTCGCCCAAACCTTGTTCTTAGCCCACTTGTATTTGCCTCAAGTTCATTTTCAAATCCTTTCGTTCTTTCACCTTTCGGATCGCCTTTATTCAAAGATTCGTCTTGCGCCTTCCTTATTGTTTCAAGAAGGTTTGGTGTAACTATCATTCTCATCGATTTCACTCGAATGGGTGGTGGGTATTCTTTTCGGCTTAGTGCATCCGCCACAACATTAGCTTTTCCCGGATGGTAAAGAATGTCGCAGTCGTAATCTTTGATCAATTCTAGCCACCTTCGTTGCCTCATATTGAGATCTTTCTGTTCAAAGAAGTATTTAAGGCTTTTGTGGTCTGAATAAATAGTACACTTTGTTCCAAACAAATAATGCCTCCAGATTTTTAAGGCAAACACTACCGCCGCCAATTCTAAATCGTGGGTTGGATAGTTAATTTCATGCTGCTTAAGTTATCTTGAAGCTTAAGCAATAACCTTGCCTCGTTGCATCAAGACACAACCCAACCCTTGATGAGATGCGTCCGCATAAACCACTAAGTCTTCTGTTCCTTCTGGCAGCGTTAAAACGGGAGAGCTTGACAATTTCTCTTTTAATATTCGAAAAGCCTTCTGTTGATCATTGCCCCATTCAAACTTTTCTTCCTTCTTCGTCAACTTGGTTAAAGGGAGGGCTATTTTAGAGAAATCTTGGATGAATCTCCGATAATAGCCGGCTAACCCGAGGAAACTTCTTACTTCATTAACATTCTTTGGGGGTACCCATTTCATTACCGCTTCCACCTTAGAAGGATCCACCAAAATTCCTTTCTCATTAATTACATGGCCTAAAAACTGCACCTCCCTAAGCCAAAACGCACATTTAGAAAATTTTGCATATAACTTTTCCTTTCTAAGCGTCTCGAGTACCTTGCGTAGATGACTCGCATGTTCCGACTCGCTACGAGAGTATACTAGAATGTCATCAATAAATACTATGACAAATTGATCTAGCATATTTCGGCATACTCGATTCATTAGATCCATAAAAGCGGCCGGCGCGTTAGTTAACCCAAATGACATTACTAAAAATTCATAATGTCCGTATCGGGTTCTGAACGCGGTCTTAGGTACGTCTTCATCCCTTACTCGAACTTGATGGTAACCTGATCGCAAGTCAATTTTTGAGAACCAACTCGCCCCTTGTAATTGATCAAAAAGATCATCTATTCTCGGGAGGGGATATCGGTTCTTTACCGTGAGTTTGTTGAGCTCACGATAGTCGATGCACATTCTCATCGACCCATCTTTCTTTTTAACAAACAAAACAGGCGCTCCCCACGGGGATACGCTTGGGCGTATGAAGCCTTTGTCAAGAAGTTCTTGCAATTGAGCCATCAATTCCCGTACTTCCGCGGGTGCCAACCGGTAAGGGGTTTTGGCTACCGGTTTGGCATTTGGTTCCAACTCTATACGGAATTCGACTTCCCGCTCGGGAGGGAGCCCCGGTAATTCATCCGGAAACACATCCGGGTATTCATTCACTATCCTAGTATCTTCAATTCTTGGGGCACCTATTTTTGTATCGACAACATAGGCTAAAAATGCTTTACTCCCATTCTTTACGTACTTAACTGCTTCTAAGATAGTACAAAATTTTGCTCCTACTTCCCTTTCCCCATGAATGGTTACTCGTTTCCCTTTGGGAGACGTCACATGAATGATCTTGTTTTCACATAAGATTTCCGCGCGATAACGGGACAACCAATCCATACCTACCACTACTTTAAATTCCCCTAAAATCATTGGAATCAAATCAATATCAAAATCTTCATCATCTATAGTAATTCTACAACCTCTACATATTTCGTGCAAAAGGTAACTCTTACAATCGGCAATTTCTACTTCGAGAGGTGCACACATTCTTTCTATCGTGAATAAATGGGAACATGCGAACTCACTAGAAATGAATGACCTACTAGCTCCGGTATCAAATAATACATATGTGGGTATAGAGTTTATCATATAGATACCTGAGACTACATTCGGGTGAGCCCTTGCTTCTTCCGTGGAGATTTGGAACATTCTTCCCTTAGCCTTTGCAGGTTCTTCTTTCTTTCCTTCTTTCTTCACCCCTTGTTTGAGCTTTGGACAATCAGCTTTCACATGGCCTGATTCGTTACAATTGTAGCACACCCTCTTGGGATTCGGACAGTTATAGTACGGGTGTCCTTCTTGTCCGCAATTGTAACACCCCTTCCTTCCCAATAAACATTCACCCGAATGGGGTTTTCCACATGTCTTACATCGTGGAAACCCTCCTTTGGAGGCTTCTTTCTTCCCTTGATCATGCGTCTTAGGTTTCTTGGAAGAGCCTTGTGTTGATCCCTTCTCGGCTTGCCTTTTCTCCCCACGTTCATCTTGCCTCTTTATCTCGATTTCCCTATCCCTTGCTAGATCAATGATCTCGTCCAAAGTTTCACATTTAGAAGGAGTGATAAAATCTCGAATTTCTGCCTTAAGCATGCCATGGTAACGGATAATCTTCTTCCTCTCCGTTCCAACTATTTCTTCACAAAACTTCAATTGATCGAGGAAAGTGTTCGTGATCTCATTGACTGATTCATCCCTTTGTCGGAGTCGGAGAAAGTCTTCTTGGATTCGATCCACAGCTGATTGTGGACAATGGTACTTGATAAAAGGTTGTTTGAATTCTTGCCAAGTCAAAGTTTGAACTCGATTCTCTCCGATCTCCTTACTATACGAGTCCCACCAATCCTTGGCCCTTCGTAAGAGTTGCCCCGTAGCAAACATGACTTGATCTTCCTTGTCACAATGACTTCGAATAAACACCCCTTCCATGTTAGCAATCCATCTTTGGCATTCGATGGGATCAATCTCTCCATTATAGGTAGTAGGCTTACATGCCATGAAATCCTTGTAGGTGCACCGTCTTGCTTCCTTCTTGCCTTGAATCCCAGTTAACATCTCTTTCAACTCATCTATCTTACTTGTTATCATAGTCTCCACCGTGCTTAATACTTGACTTTCCACCTCTTGAGCTAGCTTCGAAACATTCGCATCAAACGCCTTCGTTACTTCATCCGAAACTACCTTGTTTAACTCATCTCGAGTCATTCGTTCCGCGGTATCCGGGTTCTTTCCACTTGCCATCTACAATTAAACGTTCGTGTCAAACAATATTACATTCGTTCTCCTTATCATTCTATATATTATTCATTCTTAATAATTCGTTTTCTTACTTTATAGACCCATTTGACCTTTCTTTACAACATTCTCATTACATTACTTACTTCATTGGTTCATATACACAACTTCTCATTATTTCGCACGTTCATTATTAAAACATACTAGCTATCTTGAATTTCTTAGTTTCATAGTCGAATCGGGGCATTCCTTACGTTTAATGAATGTCATAGTCGAATCGGGGCATTCCACCAGGACAGTGCTTCATCAAGAAAAGAACAAGAAGCATATCTCACCTGTTGATCAGCAGCACAACCACTGATTGCCATGACAGATTCCATCTTCTCAATCCATCGGGTGATATCTAAGGGTCCTTCAGCACCGGTAAATGATCGTGGGTTACAGCCCTGGAATATTTATATGTACATCCGTGCACTATTCAATAATGTTAATAGAAATCAGGAATACATTCCAATGGTATCATAACACATGAACTACTAAAACTTTCCGATCACATTTTACCTGGAGGATTTCCATTATGTGCCCCACCTAAACCTTGCCCGTGTGCACCACGTCCGCGTCCCTGGCCATCATTTTGGTTAGCATTGAGCTGTTCCATGGCAGTATTAACGTGTTGGGCTATGAGTTGAGCCAACTCTTCCGGTCTGGTAGGTAATACAATACCCTGTCTTTCTTTTGGCGGCATTTCGTCGTTTCTATTATTACAACAATAATATCCACATAAGACGATAACAAAAAATAATTCAATCATTAAATGTTAGTGGACCAAACATTGCGCATGTATAATATCCACGTATTAATGAGAACAATTTTAAACCAAAAGTAAATCATCGATAATTATTATAGAAATTATTTAAACTCGTTTTCAGTACCAAAATGACTGTCCTTGGCATGTCTACGTCGACACCCATAAACAAGTTCTCACAAAATTCCCAAATAATATCCAAAAATGAATCTGGCACGCATGCCTTAAACAAAAAGAGCATAAAAAATGTCTAACAATACAATCCAACAAACAAACAACAACGAACATCAACGCTTCAAACCTAGAGGCTCTAACATCTCCTCGACAAGTTTCTCCAAATCCACAACCCTCCAATGCATCTCATCTCTCGCAATATCGTCTATAACCTTCAAATCCTCATGATCATCCATCTGTCCTTCAAGGTACTTCGCCTTTCCTTTGGCTGAGTCTAGGTCTCTAAGAAATGTGCAGCGAGCTGTCGATCACAATGACAATATCGATCTACCCTATCTCCTTTCTGCTTCTTGGAAGCAGGTACCGTCTCAGCACATGACGTAGATGCAATATCCCCAGTGGACCTAATCCTCTTCCTACGACGATAATAAACTAACAGCGGCATAGAAGAAGTGCGTGACTCAAGGACATGCAAAGAAGACTCAGACAAAACGGGTGGAGGGATCTCAGCAACAGGCTCGATCACAGCAGCAGGTGGGATGACTGATGGCTCTAAGGGTCGAGCCGTGACAATAGTGGCGTCCACCACTGGTGCGATACTAGGAGATCCTCCGACAGTAGGGACACCCCTGATCACGTCATCGATAACTGGTACCATGCCAGATGATCATCCCGTCTCATGGATTGAGAGAGGAACATCATCATCTATCCACCCATTGCTAGTGAAAGCGTATCGGGGGGTCTACCTGGTTGGCAAAAGCAGCAGGGTCGACGTGGAAAGATGAGGTAAGCTCGGTAGTACCAACCATCTATGGAGCCGTGATAGGTGTCTCTGGCAGCATAGGTCTGGGTGAAGTCTCGAAATCTGGCTCGTAACCTGAGTCGTGGATCTCGATGACCTCGTGTTCGTGCGACATCTGTGACACACATATAACCGTACAAGTAAGTGCGTAATCAAAATGAACAATAATACATAAGGCCAAATAAACAGAAAAACACGTATGCACATAAACGCGTAAGGGTTTTCATACATGATAAAAATTTTCCATGTTTATTTAAAAATATTGGCTTCGAGAATTTTGGACTTCACATTTCAAAATTCTCCGGTTGAAGTCTAGTGTTTTCCCCCGAAAACATCTAGTTCGCTAACAACCAATGGCTCTGATACCAACTTCTGTCACACCCCAAAATACGTCGCAGCGGAATATTAAACGTAGTGGTAACGGAAGTTGGTGCCCATTTATATCTTGTTGAATGATGCACTTTATTTGTTGGACATTTCGACATATTTTAAAACATAAGTTATTAAACATTACATGTTAAAAACCATGACACAACCACATAAGTTAAGATGTCTTGATCCCCGTGGATCTTATTACAAATGTCCTAGAAAGTTTAAAAGTTGTCCAACATTTTCAAACAAAACAACATGCATCATCAAACACAAGATACGCCATGATTCCCGAAGCCGAACTCAAGTACCTGTAGAACACGTTAAAATCAAGTGTCAACACAAAGGAAGGTGAGTTCACATATTCTCATACAAATAATTCATTCTAAAGGAAAACTTTATGATTATGTGTTTATTTGAAAACATCCATATAATTTTTAGAAAGTCCATTTTACTTCCTTAATAAAATCCATGGTTCTTTCGTCGCGGTTCAACAACCCGACAATAACACTCTTACCTAGGTTTTGTATATTAAATTCATAGCGTCAATTTTCAAACTCGTATGTTAGCTAGACAAAACGAACTATATATTTACCATGCAGGGATAATCAAAGCTAGACAATAATCAGAATATCAATTCGTCGTTTGACTTGACACGGAGCGACCGGTCACGACGGGGATGTCAACCTGATAGATCTACCAACAATTCCTCGCGTGCAATACTTAACTGATTAAACGATATCATGGGCGCGGGGTCCACTCGAGACCAATATGATGTCTGCCTCATGTACAATATATATATATATATATATATATATATATATATATCCTACTAATATGACAAATTTAATACACGAAGTTGTACGAACCCCCTGGATCCCCTTCCCTGGGATCAGGCCGGCATCCGTCCCAACTTTACGTTCTGTTTCGCCTCGGAAAAAACACCATACCAATCCCGTTTCATCCCGAAACAAATATATTCAACAAAAACCGTCTCATCCCCGAAACATATATTTTCTCAAATCCATATATTTTCAACGAAAATATATAATTTATATCAAAAAGGTATCTTTTAATTCCAAAAACATTATTAAACCCTTTTATTGGCGTGTTCTACCCCCAAAATATATAAAAAGCAGTAAAAAGAGGGGTTTAGTGACACTCACCTTTGGGTGCGTATTTTAAATAACACAATCCCAGAGATTGATTTCTACACGTCCTATTATATATATTTAGGAACGATTTTAAATCAATATACATAACACAAAAATCCTAAGTTTCTCTATTTTCTTAGAATTATCACATAACTTTGAGATTTTCTCGAAAAGTTATCATTTTTTATTATGTTGGCACGTTTATATATATATATATATATGAGTCCATATATACATATTCTTAAGATTTTGCGACTTGAACGATTTTATTGGTGACCATTATTGTGTAAATCCGTTAACACTCCCGTTTATACGCAATATATCTACGATTTGCGCGTCGTAATATATATACATAAACGTTCACATAATTTATCATCGAAATACGTGAAATCTTGTTAACGTATCTATTTTGTCATTTTTAAAAGAATTATACATAAAACATCTCATATGTATCAAATTTCATGCTCGACAAACATGTTACACATTTAACGCGATTTTTACCGTTTCTACCGCACAAAACGCACAAATATACATGCATAATCTAAATCCCCGAAATCATGTTAAAAACTTAAAATAATTTCACATTCTCATGTTTAAATTACATAACACATTTTAACACATAAGGTTTTCCCAAAATTTTACCCATAATAGTGTACATTGAAAAATGCGTATTTTAGCCATTCGGTAACGTTTTCGGGCGTCGGAAGTCACGTATGACCAACCAAACACCAAATAAACTTAAAATTAGTTAAAATACTTATTTTTAAACTAAAAATATCAGTTTACTTACTGATCTAAATCAGTTTTATAAAAATTACTCCAAAAGCCGATTTTTGACCGTTTTAACGCATAGTTTTGCGTTAAACGTTACTATAATCATCCCAACTCGAAACGACTTGATATTTTAACACAATACATGTTATTTACTGATTAAAATATTGGTTATAATTAGATGAGTGCAGTTTTTGTGTAAGTCACATAAATCATGCGATTTCACGTATTTTACAACTTTTAATGCACCAAGTACAACATGCAAAGCTAGCAAACATTATGAAAAAGTTACAAGTCACTAAAACTTTAAAATAACTTCATTTTAGTGTTTATAATCTGCTCATAACTGATTTTTACTAAATCATACTCAAATCACTTTTTTAAGATCACATATCATCATGCATGTCTAAGTATATGCATCTAATATACTCATATCATAACATTATCATCTAACATGATCTCAATATACATCAACACTTCACTAACATCATATTCTTTCAAATATTTCACATAACACTTTAATCCTTCAAATCATTCATATTCATACTTAGATCTTTCACATTTAAGATTATACAACACTTTATATGCATGCATACATATATACATACATATATACGGATTACATATACACACACATACTTCCAAAAATTTACTTTTCAATATATCACTTTAAAATCTCTAATCACTTTGGAACCTTCTTGCATGACAACCAAAAATTCCTTCAATCATCATATTCTTCAAGAAAGCAAACAAATCAAGAACTTTTCATCAAAAATCAAAATACAACTTATACACATACATACACACACCATCGGCCATATGCACACACATATACACACTCATTTTTACTTTGATTAAAATCTCATTCTTTGTTTGATTCAAGTTTGTGATTCATTCCAAGTTCCATAGAAACCATCTAACATCTCTATCATCACTAAAAATCAAGAATGTGATTTTTAAAAATAAGTTTATACCTTCAAAGTTTCTAAGTGGGTTTTTGAGAAAAGATGGTGATATGAGACTTGTTCTTGCTTGAATCCACTTGAAATCACCTCCAAACTTCCTTATGAGCTTCAAATCACCATGTAAAGGCCTTGATTCTTCATGATTTGAACTTGAAAATGAAATGTTGATGTGTGAAGGGGGTTTCGGCCAAGAATGATCAAGGGAAGAGAGAGAGAGAGTGATTTTGAATTTGTTCTTGGGAATTATGAGTATATATGGAAATATAAGCAAGGTTTAATCATCATGTATCTTTCCTAGGTTGGATAAGTGTCCATGGTGCAACATTCTAGAGAATGTGGGCAGCCCACATTGCCGCCACCCACCTCTTTCTCTCACAACATATATATACATATATGTATTATATGTAAATTAGCTCAGAAACAGGTATTTTACTGAATACCGGGTATTTTATCTGGCGTTTTAATCCAGTTTTAGTGCGTTTTAAATGATTTTTATCATTCTATAAAAATAATCACTTAAATTTATTACTGAAATAATTACCAGTTGCCTAGAATGGCTGCGTTGACGGTATTTTGTTTAATTCGCGCAGTATCGCGTAGTACGCGCTCAAACTCGAAAGATAGAGTTTCTTAGCGTTTTAATTTATTTATCCTCACGGATATGATTAAAATTATTATTCTAATCATAACAGACTATTTTTAGGATTTTAACACTGATCGGGTGGTCACCGACGTTGGTTTCAAATTTTAATCGTTACGCGATAAGCGTTTGTTTTACTGTTGCCAACATGATTTTTATATACGTCTAAATTTATCAACACATAAAATATCATATATTAACATCACAATCAATCACAAATAGCCATTTTACATGTTCACTACACAGATTATTATTGTACGGTACGGCCTGAGAGCCGGGTGTCACACAAAACGCCAAAAAATTGACCAGAAAACGCTATAACTCCAAAAAATTATCTATGTGACACAAAAACAATTAATTCAATGCCAAAAAGTTTAATAAATACAATTAACGCCAAAACAATTCTTAGACGCCAGAAAATGTTATAGCGTGTTGGGAAAATAAAAGAAGATTGAAAAGACAAAAAAAAACCCTCGGAACCTGATCATGTCCCGCGCCACGTGTTTGGCCATAATGCGTTCTCACCGTTCTCACACTTTTGGGCGTTTTCTCCTGATCCCGTTTCTATATATATATATAGGGGGTCGCTAAAATAAAAACACCCCCAGTTGTGAGAACCGAGAGAACAACTTTACAACCATTAGATCTTCAAGATGGATGAATGAGATTAAAAGTAGTTAAAATTAATATTAAATACTTTTTGTCATATTATGTTTTTAATATTTTAGTGCAAAAGGGCAGTTTAGTAAATTTACTTTTTTTTGTCTTTTTGTCTTTATTATTCTTTATTACTTTTTTTGTATTATTATAATAGTTGGTTTTTTTAAACAAAATTCTTTTATTAAAAACCATTTTAAATTCAGATTTTTTAACTAAACAATTTTTTTTCGCGCCGTTTTTTTTTTGCGCGCCATTTTTGCACGCCGTTTACGCCCAATTTTCTTACGCCCCGTTTTACGTTCCGTATTTTACGACCCTTTTTTTTACGAAAAAAAAATTTACGGGACAAAATTTTTTACCTCAAATTTTTACGTTTTACGTTTTAAGTTTTACGTTATATGTTTTACGTTTTTACGTTTTTAAATTTTACGTTTTACGTTAAATTTTTAAAGTTTCGCGTTTTATGTTTTACATTAAAAATTTTACGTAAAGTTTTACGATTTACAATTTACATAAAAAAAAGTTTTACGATTTACTTTTTTTTTACAAAATCTTTTTTACACAAAATGAACTCACCCAAAAATCACGGTGTCTCAGATAGATTGAACTTGATATTCGTTAAATTACACATACTTTACTCCCCCATTTTACCCCCATTTTACGCGTTTTCGGCCACAAAACCAAGGATTAGACACTTAATCGTGTATGTTTTTATTTACAGGCCTTAAGCAGCGTGCCAAACAAGAAAATGAAGAAAACGAGGATTTTACGAGCGAATCAGCAGAGATATGAAGATTCTGTTGAGTTCAGCGCTGTTGGCATGGTAGTGCCAATTTTGGCACGGGAGTGCCAATGTTGGCACGGCCGTGCCATCCCGAAGACCAGCCTACAGCTCGACATGCATGGCCAGTGCGGCTGGCAGTGCCGGCCACCATTGGCACGACAATGCCAATGTTGGCATGGCAGTGTCATCCCAAAGACCAGGCCTACAACTTGGACATGCACGACCGTGCCACCTTTGGCACGACAGTGCCACCATTGGCACGGCAATGCCATTGGCATGGCAGTGCCAATCTTGAAAACCTGCCTAGATCTGCTGACGTCACAATATCTCATGAACAGTGCACGACCGTGCACTTTATTGGCACGGTCGTGCCGATTGAAAAGGTTATAAAAAACAGCAGAGGGCATTCTGGTTGAAACTCTGGACTTTTGGGAGCTTTTCTGGCGATCTATCAGGTTCCGGAGGCTTAGCTTTTACCCGGAATCAAGCCACCATTATGCCGATTAGCTCCGTTATCATCCGGATTCTCAATCTAGTGCTTGTTTATTGTTTAATTCTTGAATCTTTCCATTGTTTTGTTATAATTAAAGCATTTTGGTTGATTATTTATGTATTATTGTAAGCCTAAGGGAAAAAACACTAGTAATCCTTGCTTAACAACAACCATTAGTATGTTAATTATGTTTGTAATGACACTTGAAGCATTTTCTATGTTAATCCTTGATGATTAGTTTGCAACCTTTTTTATTGATGTTGAATTCTTGATTATAGTTAATTATCTTAGATGATTAGTGTGTGGTTAGTTAAGATATTTGTAAAAAGAAGCTTAATTAATCATGCATTAGTAAACTTTTAACTATTTTAAAATGTTTACACCATGAGACTAGAAATGGTTAGTGGTTTAACAAGGGGTCATTAATATTAATCAAGATGGCTTTCCCTCACGGAAGGACCTTAACGGGTTCGATGGTGTTGTTACAAATTCTTGACATAAGTTATTAATTTTGTTAGTAGTTTAGGCCAAAATTGCTTTCTTGATGAATTTATGTTTAAGATTTGTAAAATGAACTCGGTTGAGATTTAATCTAGTTTATGCTTGTCTCGGTGGTTACATTGTGTTTATCGGTGTCACTTTCCTTGATTAAGTGAAGTTAGAAAACTCCTAACGGATGACTAACTTTTCTTTTGGGGATTTTCATAGACATTTGTCAATTGGGCGTTAAAGAAAAACTTTAGGTGGTTAAAGTGTGTTTATCGTTTTAACTTTCCAAAGGGTTGTCATGTTAGGATTCCCGAAAGGGATACTAAATTTCTTTGAGAAATGGAAAATTGACCAAGTGTTTTAAGTGGCAAAACCGACTTAGTTCACATACTTTGGTTGTGCACAAAGCAAGGCTATTTATCTATTTTTATATTTTGGAAGTTGTTAAGTTATAAAAATGTATGTTTAGTCTTATTTTAGTTTTTAGAAAACCACCCACTTATCTTTTTACCGGAAATTTAATGGCAAAGGTTTAGTATTATTGCATCCGCCCACATCCTTGGATCGACACTTGGTTCTTACCGATACTTTACTACATGTATGACGGGTTGCCCTTTCGTGTGTGTTTTAATGTTGAAGTATAAATCATTTTTATAAATTTAAAACCGAATCGTGTGAAAAATTCATTGTAAAAACATGTATATACACGCACACGTCACTTATCATCATCGATTAAAAAAAATATATATAAAAAACCAACAACAAAAATAAAAAACAATGTGTGGATTCTTGAAAAAAACGGGGTTTGCCTCAGAGTTTCTAATAATCAAGGCTGCAAAGTGGGGTTGTAGGTTCAAAAAACCTATCCTCCACCATCATTGACGTGCCATCGTTATCAATTTTTCGGAAAAAAATGTTTCAAACTATCACTGCCAATCTCAACCCCCGATATAAAAAACACAAATCAATCGTAGAAGAATCCCACCAGAATCACTTTATACAAACACAAAACCAAAAGAATCAAAAACACAAATAAAAAATTGTTTCAAAAACTATCACTGCCAATCTCAAGCCCCCAATATCAAAACCCACCACCACCGTCAAAACAGCTTACACAATCACCTCAGACGAAGCTATAAACTGATAAATTGCACTCTGAAAAAAAATAAGAAGAATGATTAAAGAAACAAAGTAGCAATAATAACTATTGCAATCAGATAAACTATACCTGACCAAACCCACAACCACCGTTGCCGTCAAAACCCACCACCACCGTCGCCGTCAATCCTCACCGGCACCATTCACCACCGCCGCCGGAGAAACGAGGGGGCGCCGTCACAGGTGATAGGGGGTGTGGGTGACCCACCACCACCATCACAGGTGAAAGTTACCATGACCGGTGTCGCCGTCGACGCGATTGACGGCCATGAAGATGCCGGAGACGATGCTGGTGACGCCGAAGATGAGGAGAGAAACGGCAAGAGCCATTTCTTTGATGGGAGGACGGTTGTGGATGGTGTAAGTGGAATCGGAGTCCATCATGATGTCTTCGTCTGACATGGAGAATGCGTGATCTACGTATGTCGCAACCCCCGCCCCCTATCTGTCCCGGGAACGGGCGGCCACGAGACCAGTTTTGGTGGTATCGATGTTTATCATTTTGGCAGCGGAAATTACATCAGGACCGTAGTTATGAAATATTTTATCAGAGTAAATACCACACTTTTATAATATTAAACATATTGGAATAAAACCCAAGTTTTTATTACAAACATTTTTATAGAGATCATCTCTATTTTATTGAATAAAACATCTTCTTTTATTTAGGTAACTTTTATAGCCACTTTCCCAAGCCTTCAGTGCTTTCCAGCTGGCTTCTAGTTGGCTCTTACATTTTATTACCTGAACCGCGTTTAAAAATATTTTGTCAGTGGGAAATACTGATGAGTGAATCGCAGTTTAATCAAGAAGAGTTTTATCAGTTTTCACAGTATTGAGAGCGATTACAATGTTTATATCTACACAATTACTCATTCAGTACTTGTCACTCGACCGTATCTGTGGCTATGGTCATATCACACATTGGCTAACCCGCTGTCCAATTGTGAATATTATCAAGTAATGTATACAAAACCCCATAATACCGGCAGTAGTTGAAGAATTACAAAGACTCAATTACTGCTAATCATAATTTAAAATATTAAAGGTTTTGTAAAAACAGCTTACAAAAAGGAGATTACTCACATTGCGGTCTTAAATTTCTTCTAAGGGTTTCCTGGTAATTATCTATAATTTACACAAATGCACACGCGTTAGTATAATAGCCCTTTATATTTACATTAGTAATACCCTCCCCGAGACGGCATTCCAATGACTACGTCGGGCAGAACCACGACAGTCATTACGGAACCCTCGATCAATCGGGCAGCGTATCTAATACGTAACCGGGGTTATAATACTAACAACGGAGCAGAACTTCGTTATTTAGGGGGGTATTATGCCCGAGAATTATGCCTATTATGTGAAATTTTGAGAGAAAGAAAAGATTGTGAGCGGATTAGTTTGAAGGCCCGAGCTCCCAATTTATAGGAGCTGATTTTGATTTTATCGCACCCCGCGTAAGATGTAGCCATGGCCTACGCGGCTCGCAAGGGCAGCTAGGGTAGGCCCTAGCTTGTCCGACTCAGCCCTAGCTTCGACACGCTGCACGACACGTGGCAGCACCGGGTGCGGCCTGACCTCCTTGATGTCACGCCCCGCGTAGACCAGGGAGTGGTCTTACGTGGCCCGCGAGCGATATAAAAACTTTGTTTTTTTTTTAATTTTTAATTATATAAGGGTATTTGGGCTCGGTTTTCACATACGGGGTATAATTTAGGACATATAGGGATATTTTAAAATATATTAGGGCGTCGAAAAAATATTTTGGAGGGTTGTTATATCTCCCCCTCCTTGTTTTAGAGCTCGTCCTCGAGATCTATTGGAATAGGTGCGGGTATTTCCTTTGCATTTCCGATTCAAGTTCCCATGTGTATTTTGGTCCTCTTTTGGAGTCCCATTTTACTTTGACCAGAACTAATCTCTTGTGCTTGAGGTTCTTGACTTTCCTGTCTTCAATTTGTAGAGGTCTTTCTACAAATTTTAACTGCTCATTTACCTCTATATCCTTAAGAGGTACTACTAGTGATTCATCTGCTAAGCATTTCTTGAGATTAGATACATGAAATACATCATGTACTCCTGCCATTTCCTCTTGCAGTTGTAGCTGATAGGCTATAGATCCTATTCTTCTAATAATCTCAAAAGGTCCAACATACATGAGACTTAGCTTTTCCCTTTTGATGAATCTTACTACTCCTTTCCAAGGAGAGACTTTTAATAACACTTTATCTCTCACCTAAAATTCCAACGGCTTTCGTCTGTTATCTGCATAACTCTTTTGTCGATCACGTGCTGTTTTCAGTCGTTCCTTGACTTGAATGATCTTGTCTGTTGCTTCTTGTACTATCTCAGGTCCAGATAGTTGCTTTTCTCCAATTTCTGCCCAACAGACTGGAGTTCGGCACTTTCGTCCATAAAGTGCTTCGAATCGTGCAGCATTGATACTTGTGTGATAACTGTTATTATAATAAAATTCTATCAATGGTAAGTGATCGTCCCAATTACCTCCGAAATCAATTACACAAGCTCTAAGCATGTCCTCCAGTGTCTGAATTGTCCTTTCACTTTGTCCGTCCATTTGAGGATGATAAGCTATGCTTAGATTCAACTTGGTTCCCATTGCTTTTTGGAAACTTGTCCAAAAATGAGAGGTAAAACGACTATCTCTGTCAGAAACAATTAATAGAGGAATTCCATGTAAAGAAACAATTTCATTTACATATAATTTAGCTAATTGTTCCATACCAAAAGTTTCCTTCATTGGTAGGAAATGAGCTGACTTGGTTAGCCTGTCTACAATCACCCATATTGTATCCTTACCTTTTCTTGTTTTGGGTAATTTAGTAACAAAATCCATTGTTATCAATTCCCACTTCCATACTGGCATTTCTAACTGTTGCAACAAACCTGAGGGTTTCTGATGTTCATCTTTGACTTGTGAACAAGTTAAACACTTTGCAACATATGCTGCTATATCCTTTTTCATTCCTATCCACCAAAAATTCTTTCTTAAATCCTTATATATTTTATCATTTCAAGGATGCATCGTATACTTAGACTTATGGGCTTCTTCTAATATACGGTGGCGTGGGTATCCTAATTTAGGTATCCACATCCTTTTCTTATGGAATCTCCAATTTCCATATGTTCATTGTTCTAATTCCTTAATCATTCCTTTCAATTTCTCAGTATCATCCTTGATTACTGATTCTTGTGCCTTTTTAATCTGTTTATTTAAATCTATTTGCAGATTTAATTTAAGTGAACGTACTCTTTTTGGTTTTTCATGATACTTTCGACTTAAGGCATCAGCAACTACATTTGCCTTTCCTGCATGGTACTGGATATCACAATCATAATCACTAAGCATCTCCATCCAGCGTCTTTGTCTCATATTCAACTCCTTTTGCCCGAAAACATATTTTAAACTCTTATGGTCTGTGAAAATGGTAAACTTACTACCGTAAAGGTAATGCCTCCAAATTTTCAGGGCAAAAATTATGGCTCCAAATTCTAGATCATGGGTTGAATAATTCTCTTCATGATTCTTAAGTTGTCTAGAGGCGTAAGCTATAACCTTTTGACGTTGCACCAATACACATCCATAACCTAACTTAGAAGCGTCACAATAGACTACAAAGTCTTCAGATCCTTCTGGTAACGCTAGTATGGGTGCATTGGTTAGTCTTTGCTTAAGAATTCTAAATGCTTCTTCTTGTTTTAATTCCCATTCAAACTTAACGGATTTACAGGTTAACTTAGTTAAGGGAATGGCTATTCTAGAAAAATCTCGAATAAATCTTATATAATAACCGGCCAGTCCTAAGAAACTTCTAACGTCAGTTGTTGACTCAGGGGTTTTCCATTTAGTAATTGCCTCGATCTTGGTGGGATCCACATGAATTCCTTCATGATTGACTAAATGTCCAAGAAATTGTACCTGTTCTAACCAAAACTCACACTTCAAAAATTTAGCATAAAGCTTTTCTTTTCTCAATAAACTTAGAAGTGCGTGCAAATGCTTTGCATGTTTCTCTTTGCTCTTAGAGTAAATGAGAATTTCATCTATAAAGACAATTATGAATTTATCCAAATATGACTTACATATTCAGTTCATCATGTCCATAAATGCAGCTGGGGCATTGGTTAAACCAAATGGCATGACAGTAAATTCATAATGGCCATACCTTGTTCTGAAAGCGGTCTTAGGAATGTCCTTTTCCTGTACCTTTAATTGATGATATCCTGATCTTAAATCGATTTAAGAGAAAAATCGAGCTCCTTGCAACTGATCGAACAGATCATCGATTGTTGGTAATGGATACCGACTCTTAATCGTGACCTTGTTCAATTCGCGGTAGTCAATGCACATACGCATTGATCCGTCCTTCTTTTTGATGAATAAAATCGGTGCTCCCCATGGCGATGAACTTGGCTGTATGAATCCTTTCTCCAACAATTCGTCTAATTGCTTCTTCAGTTCCTGCATTTATGCGGGTGCCAAACGGTAAGGTGCTTTGGCAATTGGTGTTGTCCCTGGTAGCAGATGAATTCTGAATTCAACTTCTCTGTCTGGAGGTTGTCCTGGTAATTCTTCTGGAAATACATTTGAAAACTGGGACACTACTGGAATATCCTTTAATTCTTTTCCTTTAGTGTTAGTGATTATGGAAATCAAATACACTAAAGATCCTTTTCGTATATAACTTGTTATTTTCATCACAGAGATGAATTTTGTGGATCTAGAGGGCTTATTTCCTTTAATTGTGATCTTTTCACCCTTTGGTGAATTTACTTGAATTGACTTTTGATCACATAAAATATTGGCTTTATTGTCTATTAACCAATCCATTCCTAATACTACATCAAATCCTACCAGATTCATTGGGTAAAGGTTTGCAATAAATTTCTGATTTAGAAATTCTATTCTTGCTCCCTGCAAGATATCAGAAATCTTAATGGTTTCCCCATTTGTTGTCTCTACTAGACATTCTTGTGGGAGTTTAGTTAATGGTTGATTGAGAAGTTTGCAAAATGAAGTATTAATAAAACTTTGGTTCGCACCAGAGTCAAATAATACTTTAGCAAAAACATCATTAACTAAAAACGTACTGGTGATCACATCCGGGATCATCTTTGCTTCTTCTACAGTTAGAACAAATGCTCTAGCATTTTTAGTGTTCTTGTTGTTCGTAGCTGGAGCTAATTTCGGGCAGTTTGGCTTGATGTGGCCTTGTTCTCCGCAGTTGTAGCATATCCTGTTGTGTTTCTTCCTGCAGTCTTCTTCCTTATGTCCAGATATTTTGAAGAAGTTGAAGTATATGGAGCATCTTCCGGAATGCTTTCTTTTGCAATACTTGCAATAGGGTGCAGAAGTAGAACCTACATTTTTCCCACGATTAGAATTTCCAGAACGAAATTCCTGGGTAAGCTTTTGGGTTAGGTTCCTCCTCTGATCCTCTTCTCGTGTATGGCCTAACTCATCAGTCAAGGTGTTTGCTAGTTCTACAGTTTCTTCTATAGTTTGAGGTCTAGCTGCCTTGACTACATGTCTTATCTCTCCAATTAATCCCCATATGTAACGGGAGATTAATACTGGTTCATGTGATGCAAGGGTTGGTACTATTCGAGCATATTCAAAGAATAATGTTGTATAACCCTTACTATCTACCCTAGTCATCCTAAGATTTAGGAATTTATTGGCTATCTGTTCCTTTTCATTGGGAGGGCAGAATTTTCTTTCTACCACGTTTTTAAATTCCTCCCATTCCATATTATAAATTCTATCACTTCCCCTAGACTGGAGGATAGTGTTCCACCACTCTAAGGCTGAATTCTTAAACAAATTAGAGGCAAACATTATTTTATCCTCTTCAGCACACTTGCTTATTTTTAAGACAGCCTCAGTCTTTTCTATCCAGCGTAAAGATGCAACGGCCCCTTCATTGCCCGAGAATTCCATTGGTTTACAAGACCAGAATTCTTTATAAGAACAACCATAAGGCATGGTTCTTCTTCTTTTGGGAATGGGCGCTTGAAGTATAGGTCCATTGTTCACGCTGTTTGCTGGTTCGGAGGGTCGTTTACTATCACGGTTACTTTTATTATCAGCTTCCCTAACCGTTTGAATAATATATGGCATCGCATCTATTATTCCTTATGCCACTATGTGTTAGATGGCACTGTTGTCCACTTGGTTTCCATTATTGTTGTTATTTGGGTTTTCGTTACCCGGGTTATGGTTACTCTAGTTATCGTTATTCTGGTTTTCCGGGTTATTATCCGGATTCTCTTGATTCACTTGGCCGGCCATCTGAATTTTAAACATTTATCACATATTAATATCACAAGATAATATCTTAATACGATCAATCACATGACACGCATTTTGATCAAAAACGTCGAATATTGCGACTTACTCTTTCTTATAGTGTGCATCTAATACAAACTTAAAACAAACTGGAACTGGAAATTAAAATTACAATACTATTATGCATCACTAACCACGAAGTGGTCTATAATACGATAGATTTATTATTATTATTATTATAAATATTTTTTTTCTTTTTTCATAGACACATTATATATATATATATATATATATATATTATTACTACCTCCACTATCACCTTCACGGATATGGATTCATCCAGAAATCCATATGACGCTCGTCGTACTTCCAGACGAGTCGTTCTCCTACCTGCCTCATCCTCTCACTACTTTCTAAAATTTCTTCTCCGAAAGTTCGGAGCTCTTGCACATTTTCTGCACTCATTGGGGGTGCAGGTGCTGGTACTGGATCTGGGTACTGTGGCATGGGTTCTTCCTGATGATACGGATTCTCTAAAATTTCCCTAATGTATTCATCATTATCATAGTAGGGATCTAGAGGGTCCAGACCTGGGTAAGCTGCTAGGTTTGGCATGGGTAGGTCTGTTAGGTGGTAGCGTTGCACATAATCCCTATGATCATCAAACCACGGATCGTAGTCTGGGTCTAAGGGATTGGGTGCTGGTACCCTAGGTATCTCCTCTGGATTGAAATCAAGCATTTCGACTTGATTTTCTAGGTTATTTTCAATCTCTATTGGCTGTGTGGGAAACAAGGGTAATGGTTGAGGGGCTACTAATTGTTCCAAATTTGGGTCGGCAGATGTGGTTGCTAAAATATGGAAGTTTGCTAAACTTCTATTAAGCATGTCTTGGGTGTGGGTATAAGTTTCTCTTTTAGCGGCTGCTAGCACTCGTTGCTCTTGTAACTTTTTCATTCTTTTCCTACGCTCATGTGCTCCCTTACTGAACCATCCTCTCTTTTCCTGAGGGAATGGCTCTTCAGACTGAGCCTTAAACACGAATATCCCGTCTTCATTGTCAGCTGAATACCCTGAGAGGGTAGGCTGTGAAGAGGTGCCTTCGCTCCTAGGTGAGCTGGACAACTTACGATAGACGTCGGATGGTCCTTGATCACTCATATTGCTAACAAATAATCAAATAACACACAACAATAAAATACAGATATGGACATAATTCCTTAATTTATTTCCTAACACTTAGAATAATATATTGGGGTCAGCAGAACACTTATGTGGCAGAATCAGCGGCTTAGCTCTGATACCACCTTCTGTGGCAACCCCCGCCCCCTATCTGTCCCGGGAACGGGCGGCCGCGAGACCAGTTTTGGTGGTATCGATGTTTATCATTTTGGCAGCGGAAATTACATCAGGACTGTAGTTAGGAAATATTTTATCAGAGTAAATACCACACTTTTAGAATATTAAACATATTGGGATAAAACCCAAGTTTTTATTACAAACATTTTTATAGAGATCATCTCTATTTTATTGAACAAAACATCTTCTTTTATTTAGTTAACTTTTATAGCCACTTTCCCAAGCCTTCAGTGCTGTCCAGCTGGCTTCTAGTTGGCTCTTACATTTTGTTACCTGAAACGCGTTTAAAAATATTTTGTCAGTGGGACATACTGGTGAGTGAATCCCAGTTTAATCAAGAAGAGTTTTATCAATTTTCATAGTATTGAGAGCGATTACAATGTTTATATCTACACAATTACTCATTCAGTACTTGCCACCAGACCGTATCTGTGGCAATGGTCATATCACACATTGGCTAACCCGTTGTCCAATTGTGAAGATTATCAAGTAATGTATACAAAACCCCATAATATCGGCAGTAATTGAAGAATTACAAAGACTCAATCACTGCTAATCATAATTTAAAATATTAAAGGTTTTGTAAAAACAGTTTACAAAAAGGAGATTACTCACATTGTTGTCTTAAATATCTTCTAAGGGTTTCCTGATAATTATCTATAATTTACACAAATGCACACGCATTAGTATAATAACCCTTTATATTTACATTAGTAATACCCTCCCCGAGATGGCATTCCAATGACTTCGTTGGGCAGAACCACGATAGCCATTACAGAACCCTAGATCAGTCGGGCAGCGTATCTAATACGTAACCGGGGTTATAATACTTACAACAGAGCAGAACTTCATTATTTAGGGGGGTATTATGCCCGAGATTTATGCCTATAATGTGAAATTTCGAGAGAAAGAAAAGATTGTGAGCAAATTCGTTTGAAGGCCTGAGCTCCCAATTTATTGGAGCTGATTTTGATTTTATCGCGCCCCGCGTAAGATGTAGCCAGGGACTACGCGGCCCGCGAGGGCAACTAGGGTAATCCCTAGCTTGTCCGACTCAGCCTTAGCTTCGACACGCTGCACGACACGTGGCAGCACCAGGTGCGGCCTGATATCCTTGCTATCGCGCCCCGCGTAGACCAGGGAGTGGTCTTACGCGGCCCGCGAGCGATATAAAAACTTTGTTTTTTTTAATTATATAAGGGTATTTGGGCTCAGTTTTCACATACGGGGTATA
Source organism: Helianthus tuberosus (assembly GCA_030545235.1). NCBI lineage: Eukaryota > Viridiplantae > Streptophyta > Magnoliopsida > Asterales > Asteraceae > Helianthus > Helianthus tuberosus. The sequence goes on along the minus strand of CM060354.1, from coordinate 63,955,639 downwards.
CTTTAGGACATATTGGGATATTTTAAAATATATTAGGGCGTCGAAAAAATATTTTGGAGGGTTGTTATAACGTACGCCATTGAGGTGGATGGTGAGATTTGATTAGGATTAGGGTTAGGGTTTGATTGTAGTAGAGCTTGGGGAAGAAGAAGATGTTTAAATTTGAGGGTTTGGATGTGGGGAAAAGGGAAAAGTGATAGACAGAGAGAGAGAGACTTGCAGTCTTTAAAGAAAGACTGGACAGAGAGATGGACAAGACATTTGGATCAAATGACCAAATTACCCCTTATTCTGATTGGTGGAGAGTGGTTCTCGTAACTAGGGGTGGCTTCTATTTTAGCGGCTCCCTGTATATATACATATATATATATAAACGGGATCAGGAGAAAACACCCAAAAGTGTGAGAACGCATCCTGGCCCAACATGTGTCACGCGACATATAGATGGGCAGTGGGGCTTTTTTGTCATTTTATCATCCGTTTTTCCAATTCCGCTTTTCACATTATTGATTTTTTTTTGGGGGTTTAAGATTTTTGGGTGTTTTCTCCTGATCCCTTTTCTATATATATATATATATATATAGGGGAAGGTTCAAATGAAAACCACTAGTTATTGTGAAAACTCGAAAACTAATTAAAACAGCCAAAAAAACATACCAATTTTTTTTTTTTTTTGCATAATAATTTTCGCTACTTTTAGTATATAAAAAAATTTTCAAAAAAAAAAAAATTGTAGTGCAAATGTGTAATACAAAAAAAAAATTTTTTTTTTTGAAAAAAAGTTTTTTTTTTATATACAAAAACCTGCGATTTTTTATAAAAAATTTTGGTGTTTTTTAGGATTTTTTTAGTTAGTTTTCTAGTTTTCACAATAAAAGATTTTTGGCGTTAATCAAATTCAATAACTATATGGCATTTTAATGGTTTCATGGTATTAACGTTTTGGCGTTTATGGCGTTATGGCGTTTTTTCAAATCTCACTTAATGACGTTTTTCAAGGTGTTTTAGACAAGAAGGCTCATTGTTCTATTATTTTTTATATACATTTTGGCGTTTGTGGTATCTTGGCGTTTTACAATTCTAGAATTATATTACAACCACTGGGAAATAAAATAGAAGCGAAGAAAATAAATTAAAAATCCTAATCGGATCTCTCTCCACAATCTTCACTGTCATCAGTCTATCTCTTCTTTAATACTACAAGAACTGTCACCAAATATATGGCGTTTTATGTAAAACTTAACAAACCTATCGGTTTGATTATTTTGCCTGCTCGTCTGTTGAAGTGGCTTTTTGTGGATGTTTGGGGACATAGATCTATGACGTGTGGGTGGGTTTTTCGCTTTTTCTTCATCTTGATCTTCATCTTTATAATCATCCCACCCTTCAGTGTTATTGATCTTTTCTTCTCATCCAATCCTTCTTCAAGAACTAAGAACACAAAATGACATATGACTGTCATCAGTATCTTTTTCTTGAATATTTGTCCATCTCATGCAGCAAAATCTTACTGAGTTACTCCCCTCAGCTAATAATTCATTCAGTGAAACTTCACGAATAACAATACTGAATATCCAAGAAAGCATATTAGCCATCTTTGATTTTTTTTAATTTTTTAGCGTTTTACAGTGAGTGGTATTTAGTAGTATTGGCGTTTGTTTTTTTGGTTTGATCAAATGGAAGTTGCTGAGACGTATCATTTTATAGGATGTATTTTTGGTGCGTAACTTAGGCGGTGCATTATTATAATAAAGTATTCGTCGTTTCAGTTACTGTTTGTAATTATTGTTTTTTATAAGCTTTATCTCTGAAGTCTGTAACACATCCCATCTTTCAAGTTTGGCGTTTTAGATTCTAATATAATAAATTTTCCGTCTCTTCATTTTTACTATTTTGTAGTTACTGTTTCTAGTTACATTTTCAAGTTTGGTTTTTATTTTTTTTATTTTTTGGGTTTTTATAATACTTTTCCAAAGTAATTTTATTATAGTTTGGGAGTTTTTTGGGGCGTTTTACGGCATGATAACATTTTAACAAGCATTTGGCTCTCTAGCGTTTTTATTATATATGGCGTTTTTAATATATAACAATGAACTGAAAAAGAAAATTAAAAAAAGAATATATAAATAATTGATCTTCCAAATCTTCACTGTCACCAGTCTCTTTGTTCTTTTTTGAATCATCTTAACTGGCTGGTTCGACTTTCGTATGATTCATTTTGTTTTTTTTTTTTTTCAAGAAAGTTTTTTTGTGGCCGTTTGGAAGCACAAAGTCTGATATCAGCATCTTTTCTTGAAGATTTGTCCATCTCATGCAGCAAAATGTTATTGAGTTTACACCCTTCAGCCAACAATCTTGAATTTTCCAATGAACGATATTTGATTTTTTAATTTTGGCGTTTTACCGATAAAAATCAATAATGTTTTGATGTATGAGATGGACAGCATTGTTAATCCTCGGTTAAGAAAGATATCTGACAATGTTGTCCACCCCATACAGCTAAACTTTATTGACAACAAACCTCAATAATGTTTTTGTATGTTTTGGCGGTATAAATTGGATGGAAGTTGAGGATAAAGTCAATAAGATTTTACTCAATGAAATGGACAATATCCTCACTTAAGGATTTTTGTCCATTACATTGAGTGAAACCTTACAGACAACCAAACTGAATTTCAAATAAACGTTTTGGTTTAGAAGATATTTGATGTTTGGGTTTTTTGGCGTTTCTAAGACGAATGGTATATATTAAATATGGTGTTGGGGGTTTTGTGTGTTTTTTTAATTGAAGGTCTGAGATGTATATATAGGATTTTTTGGCAGTTTTTTTAGGCTGTATTTTATTATAATTAAGTTTGGCGTTTTATATCTAATGGCGTTTTTTAGTTAGAATGGTGTGTGCTATTTGTTTTGGAGTTTTATTTCATGAGATGACGTTTTGTGTGGAGAAGTCAAAAGACTTTTTTACCCTTAATGAAGGGTGTCCACGTAATAAAATTGATGTTATTTACGAAAACGCCACCGCGCCAATCTAGTCCATAGATTGTTTTGATCGGACGATTCATAAGCGTTCCCACCGTTCTCACACATTCCACCGTTTTCTCTAAATCCTGACTCTATATATATATATATATATATATATATGGTCCGGATTTAGAGAAAACGCTCAAAAGTGTGAGAATGGTGAGAACGCTTATGGGTCGTCCGATCAAAACAATCCATGGACTAGATTGCGCGGTGGCGTTTTCGTAAATAACATCAATTTTATTATGTGGGACGCGCTTCATTAAGGGTAAAAGGGTCTTTTACCGCTCATATTCAAAACGCCATCAAATGATAAAATGCCATTCAAAAAAATAAAATGCCATTAAAAAACAAAACGCCAAAAATTAGTAATAAAACGCGTTGGATATTACAGGAAGATGAAACAACACAGTAACTGAATTTCAGTTATTAACATTTATTAGAAGAAATTCCCTCCTAAATTACGCGCCAAAAACATCATTATATAAACAAGGTAAAACATAGCTTCCATAATTATAACAACCCTCCTAAAATCATTTCCGACACCTCTAATATATTTATAATATCCCTATACTCCTTAAAATATACCCCGTATACGTATAACCGCCCGAAATACCTTTAATTTTATAAACATAAAGTAAAAACAAAATTCTGGAGACTTTGGCGGGCCGCGAAGTCCTTGCCTTCAGGCTACGCGGGGCGCGACAGCTGGTCACCAGGGCACAGCCTAGTGCTTCCACGTGTCAGGCCATCCGTCAAAGCTACACTTGTGACTGGCCCAAGCTAGGCCCTACTACCCCTACGTCACGGGCCGCGAAGACCTTTGCTGGAGTCAACGCGGGGCGCGACAAAGTCATGATCAGACACTATAAATAGAAGGCATCGGCCTTCACTCCCAAATCGCTCACATCAACTTTCTCTCTCGAATTTCTATAAGTGTAGAAGCTATAATCAAGTATTATACCCCCTAATTAACGAAGGTCTGCCTCATTCTAAGTATTATAACCCCGTTTACGTATTAGATACGCTGCCCGATTGATCTAATGCTCCGTAACGGCTGTTGAGGTTCTGCCCGACGTACTCGTTGGAGTTCTGTCTCGGGGAGGGTATTACTAATGTAAATATTGGGTTATGATACTAACGCATGTACATTGCGTAATTAATAGATAATCACCAGGAAACCACAAAGGAAAAACCTTAAGATAGCAATGTGAGTAATCTCCTTTTTGTAAACCTTTTTGCAAACTGTTTTACAAAACCTCAATGCTTTACATTATAATTAAATAGTGATTGAGTATTTATAATTCTACAATTATCGTCGGTATGTTGGGGGTTTTGTATACAAAATTTTTTACTACACTGTGAGTAGTAACATGATCACAGGTCGGGTCGACAGTACCGTGAGTGGTAATTAAGGTAGAATAATAAACAAATGTAATTGCTGATTGCCCTCAATACTGTACAAGGATAAAACCTGTCTTGATTAAACTGGGATTCGCTCACCAGTATTTTCCACTGACAAAATGTTTTTAAACGCGTTTCAGGTAACAAAATGTGAAAGCCAAAATAGAAGCCAGCTAGAGAGCACTGAAGGCTTGGAAAAGTGGCTATAAAGTTACCTAAAATAAAGAAGATGCTTTATTAAATAAAATAGTGTTTATCCCTATAAAAATGTGTGTACCTGAAACTTGGGAATTTCCCATGTGTTTTTCGTTATAAAAGCGTGGTATTTTACTCTGATAAAATATTTCCTAACTACGGTCCTGATGTAAATTTCCGCTGCCAAACTGATAAACACCGATACCACTGAAACTGGCCGCGGCCACCCGTTCCCGGGTAGATAGGGGACGGGGGTTGCGACAGAAGGTGGTATCAAAGCTTAGCCACTGATTTCAACCAAAGAGGTGTTCTGCTGACATTGAAATTATAAATTTTGTTTGGAAATAATCAATAAAACTATGTGTATACGTGTATATTATTATTTTGTGTTATTTGACAATTTGTTAGTTTACTGTATGAGTGATCAATGACCTTCGGACGCTTACTGTCAGTTGTCCCACTCTCCTAGGGACGAAGGAACCTCTTCCCAGTCTACCCCCTCGGGGTATTTGGCTTCTACTGAAGAAAGAATTTTCGTGTTTAAGGCACAATCTGAAGAACCATTCCCTCCCAAGAAGAGAGAATGGTTCAGCAGAGGAGCTCAGGAGCGTAGAAAGAGGATGAGGAAATTGCAACAGCAAAGGGCCTTAGCAGCGGCCAATAGGGAAATGAATGTGCAAACCCAGGACATACTCAATAGGAGATTAGCTAATTTTCACATATTAGCTACCACCACTGCCGACCCTAATTTAGAACAACTCATAGCACCCCAACCACTGCAGTTATTCCTGACACAATCCATGGAAGTAGAGATTGACCCAGCCGACCAGAACCCACTACCTGACCTAAACCCAGCTGAAATCCCTAGAATCTTAGCACCTCCTCCACCAAACTATGACCCTTGGTTTGACGATCACAGGGATTACCAGCAACATTACCCAATCCCAATAGAGGAGCCCATGCAAGATCTAGTAGGACCTTACCCAGACCTTGACCCTCTAGACCCCTATTATTATAATGACCAATATATCAGGGAAATTCTAGAGAATCTGTACCGCCAGAAAGAACCGAAGCCCCAGTTTCCTGAACCAATACCAGCCCCAGCCCCACCCATGAATACGGAAAACCTACAGGAACTCCGAACCTTTGGTGAGGAGATCCTAGAAGGAAGTGAGAGAATGAGACAGATAGGGGAACGACTCGTCTGGAAATATGACGAGCGTAATATGCAATACTGGATGAACCCCTATCAGTAATAGTAATAATAATAATAATAATAATAATAATAATATATATATATATATTTCCTTTTCCAAACTAAGATAGATAACCCTATAATTATTGATGCATATTAGTATTGTATATTCATTTTCAGTTATGGTTTGTAATAGATAAAGATGCATAATATAAAATAGAGTAAAGGTCGCAATGACGATGATTTTGGATCAATGTGTTGTTTAGTGATTAATTGCATTCAGTATTATTTCATGATATTAATACTTGATAAATGTTTAAAATCCAGATGGCCGACAATGCAAATTAGGAAAACCAGAATAATGAAAACCAGATAAATAACAGTGCTATTCGACACATAGTAACCCAAGGAATTAGAGATGCCCTGCCATCTATTATCCAACATATTAGGGACGCGGATAATAATAAAAGTAATAATGGAAGTAAGCGAACCCATACTGAACCAGAACACAGCGTGAACAATGGGCCATTTCTTCAATTGCCAATTCCAAAAAGAAGAAGAACCATGTCTTATGGTTGTTCTTACAAAGAATTATGGTCCTGTAAACCAATGGAATTCTTGGGCAATGAAGGAGCTATTGCAGCCCTACGCTGGTTAGAAAAGACCGAAGCAGTCTTAAAAATAAGCAAGTGCGCAGAAGAAGATAAAATCATGTTTGCTTCCAACCTGTTTAAGAATGCAGCTCTAGAATGGTGAAACACTATCCTTCAGTCTAGGGGAAGTGACAGAACATATAATATGGACTGGATTGAGTTTAAGAATATGGTGGAAAGGAAATTATGTCCTCCTAATGAAAAGGAGCAGATTGCCAATAAATTCTTAGACCTTAGGATGACTGGAGTAGACAGCAAGGGTTACACTACTACATTCTTTGAATATGCTAGAATAGTGCCAACCCTAGCATCCCCAGAACTAGTGTTAATCTCTCGTTATATCTGGAGATTAATTGGTGAGATTAGGCTTGTAGTCAAGGCAGCTAGACCACCAACTATAGAAGAAGCTATAGAACTAGCAAACACCTTGACTGATGAACTGGTACGTACACAAGAAGAAAACCAGAGGAGGAACCTAGCTCAAATGCTTACCCAGGAATTTCGCTATGGTAATTCCAATCGTGGGAAAAATATAGGTTCTACCTCTACACCTTACTGCAAAGCCTGTAAGAAGAAGCATTCTGGAAGATGCTCTACCTACTGCAACTACTGCAAGATACCAGGACACAAGGAAGAAGATTGTAGGAAGAAACCTAGTAATGGAGTGTGCTTCAGCTGTGGAGAAAAAGGACATATCGGGACGAATTGTCCGAAATTAGCTCCGGCCGCAACCAACAAGACTACTAAAAATGCTAGAGCATTTGTTTTAACTGCAGAAGAAGCAAAGATGATTCCGGACATAATTGCCGGTACGTTTTTAGTTAATGATATTTTTGCTAAAGTATTATTTGACTCTGGTGCAAACTAAAGTTTTATTAATACTTAATTTTGCAAAATTCTCAATCAACCATTAACTAAACTCCAACAAGAATGCCTAGTAGAAACAGCAAATGGAGAAACCATTAAAATTTCTGAAATCTTGCGGGGAGCAAGAATAGAAATTTTGAATCAAAGGTTTATTGCAAATCTTTACCTAATGAATCTGGCAAGATTTGATATTGTATTAGGAATGGATTGGTTAGTAGCCAATAAAGCCAGTATTCTATGTGATCAAAAGTCAATACAAGTAAATTCACCAAAAGGTGAAAAGATCACAATTAAAGGAGATAAGCCAAATAGACGCACAAAATTCATCTCTGTGATGAAAACTGCAAGTTGTGCAAGAAATGGATCAATAGTGTATATGATTTCCATAATCATTAACACTAAAGGAAAAGAATTAAAAGATATCCCTGTAGTATCAGAATTTCAGATGTATTTCCAGAAGAATTACCATGACTACCGCCAGACAGGGAAGTCGAATTCAGAATTCATCTGCTACAAGGAACAGCACCAATTGCCAAAGCACCTTACCGTTTGGCGCCTGCAGAAATGCAAGAATTAAAGAAACAGTTAGACGAACTGTTAGAGAAAGGATTCATACAGCTAAGCTCATCGCCATGGGGAGCACCAATATTATTCGTTAAAAAGAAAGACGGATCAATGCGTATGTGCATTGATTATCGTGAATTGAATAAGGTCACGATTAAAAATCGGTACCCATTACCGAGAATCAATGATCTGTTTGATCAATTGCAAGGAGCTCGATTTTCTCAAAGATTGATTTACGCTCAGGGTATCATCAATTAAAGGTACAGGAAGAGGACTTTCCTAAGACCGCTTTCAGAACAAGGTATGGCCATTATGAATTTACTGTCATGCCATTTGGTTTAACCAATGCCCCAGCCGCATTTATGGACATGATGAACCGAATATGTAAGCCATAATTGGATAAATTCATAATTATCTTTATAGACGATATTCTCATTTACTCTAAGAGTGAAAAAGAGCATGCAGATCATCTGCATATACTTTTAAATTTACTGAGAAAAGAAAAGCTTTATGCTAAATTTTCGAAATGTGAATTATGGTTAAAGGAAGTACAGTTTCTTGGACATTTAGTAAACCATGAAGGAATTCATATGGATTCCACAAAGATTGAAACGATTACTAAATGGAAAGTCCCTGAATCGCCAACAGAGGTTAGAAGTTTTCTAGGATTGGCTGGTTACTATAGAAGGTTTATTCGAGATTTTTCTAGAATAGCCACTCCCTTAACTAAGTTAACATGTAAATCTGTTAAGTTTGAATGGGGATTAAAACAAGAAGAAGCCTTTAGAATTCTTAAACAAAGATTAACCAACGCACCCATACTAGCGTTACCAGAAGGAACTGAAGACTTTGAAGTCTATTGTGACGCTTCTAAGTTAGGTTATGGATGTGTGTTAATGCAACGCCAGAAGGTTATAGCATATGCTTCTAGACAACTTAAGAATCATGAAGAAAATTATACAACACATGATTTAGAATTAGGAGCTATAATTTTTGTCCTTAAGATTTGGTGACACTATTTATATGGAAATAAATTTGTTATCTTCACTGATCATAAGAGTTTAAGGTACATTTTTGGGTAAAAAGAGCTGAATATGAGACAAAGACGTTGGATGGAATTTCTTAGTGATTATGATTGCAATATCCAGAATCATGAAGGAAAGGCGAACGTAGTTGCTGATGCTTTAAGTCGAAAGTATCATGAAAAGCCAAAAAGAGTATGTTTTCTTAAATTAAATCTACAACTAGATTTAAATGATCAAATTAGAGAAGCACAGGAATCAGTTATCAAGGATGATACTGGGAAACTGAAAGGTATGATTAAAGAATTAGAACAAGGAACAGATGGAATTTGAAATTCCATAAGAAAAGGATATGAATACCTAAATTAGGAAACCTACACCACCGAATATTAGACGAAGCCCATAAGTCTAAATATACGATGCATCCTGGAAGTGATAAGATGTACCAAGATTTAAGAAATAATTTCTGGTGGATAGGAATGAAAAAGGATATAGGAGCTTATGTTGCCAAGTGTCTAACCTGTTCACAGGTCAAAGCTGAACATCAGAAACCCTCAGGTTTGCTGCAGCAATTGGAAATGCCAGTATGGAAATGGGAATTGATAATAATGGACTTTGTTACCAAATTACCCAAAACACGAAAAGGTAATGATACAATTTGGGTGATTGTAGATAGATTAACCAAGTCTGCTCATTTCCTACCAATGAAGGAAACATTCGGTATGGAACAATTAGCCAAAATGTATGTAAATGAAATAGTTTCATTACATGGTATTCCTTTATCAATTGTTTCTGATAGAGATAGCCGTTTTACATCTCATTTTTGGACAAGTTTCCAAAAAGCAATGTGAACCAAGCTAAATCTAAGCACCGCTTATCATCCATAAACGGACGGACAAAGTGAAAGGACGATTCAGACGATGGAAGATATGCTTAGAGCTTGTGTAATTGATTTCGGAGGTAATTGGGACGATCATCTGCCATTAATAGAATTTTTTTTACAATAACAGCTATCATACCAGTATCATTGCTGCACCAGTCTGTTGGGCAGAGATTGGAGAAAAGCAACTATCTGGGCCAGAAATAGTACAAGAAACCACAGACAAGATTATTCAAGTCAAGGAAAGACTAAAAGCAGCACGCGATCGACATAAGAGTTATGCTGATAACAGACGAAAGCCGTTGGAATTTCAGGTAGGAGACAAGGTGTTGTTAAAAGTCTCTCCTTGGAAAGGAGTGATAAGATTCATCAAAAGAGGAAACTAAGCCCCAGGTATGTTGGACCTTTTGAGATTATCAGAAGAATAGGATCTGTAGCCTATCAGCTACAACTGCCAGAGGAAATGGTAGGAATACATGATGTATTTCATGTATGTAATCTCAAAAAGTGCCTAGGTGATGAATCGCTAGTGGTACCTCTTAAGGATATAGAGGTAAATGAAAAGCTTAAGTTTGTAGAAAAGCCTCTACAGATTGAAGACAGGAAAGTCAAGAATCTCAAACATAAGAGATTAGTTCTAGTCAAAGTGAAGTGGGATTCCAAGAGAGGACCAGAATACACTTGGGAGCTTGAATCAGAAATGCAAAGGAAATATCCACACCTATTCCAGTAGACCTTGAGGACGAGTTCTAAATTAAGGTGGGGAGGATATAACAACCCTCCTAAAATCATTTCCGAAACCGCTAATATATTTATAATATCCCTATACTCCTTAAAATATACCCCGTATACGTATAACCGCCCTAAATACCTTCAATTTTATAAAAATAAAGTAAAAAAAAATTCTGGAGACTCTAGCGTGCCGCGAAGGCCTTGCCTTCAGGCTACGTGGGGCACGACAGCTGGTCACCAGGGCGCAGCCCGGTGCTGCCACATGTCAGGCCATCCGTCAAAGCTACACTTGTGACTGGCCCAAGCTAGGCCCTACTACCTGTCACACCCCGATATTTCCACATATTACCGATGGGCCTGGTGCGGAGTATCGCGACGTAGTTGATATCATCATAGTCAATACACACAATTATAGCACAACGAAAGTCTTGGAATATAAAATATTATTACAAACCCAAATGTCTGAAACGATCAAAGTATTTATTTTAGACGAGCCTGTAATAACAAATCCACAGGTGGATCTTTACAGAATGTATAAAATGAATTTTAGCAGACTTTAAGGCATCTTTAAGGATTTGCAAGATCCTCTATTTCGACACCGAGCAACTCCCAGCCTATTACGAATAGTACCTGTCACTTAGTCTATTGAAAATACGTCAGTTTTCACTGGTAAATACAATTAACTGACTCTTTTGAAAAGAGTTTACGAAAATTGATTTAAGCGCACAAGGCACACACTTTTATAACTTGGGACAATCTTTAATAAAATCTTGTATATAGTTTTACATGTTTGTCATACGTATGGGCTCGGTATAGAAGCCGAAACATGATTAATCGACACACCACTTATAAAACCCACAGAGGAGTTATTCCCAACATGTGGATATTTAGCATTTGCATCTGTTAGGTGAATGCCTACACCCCGTGCATAAGTCGTGGCCATTTTCAAATGAAATGAGCCGAGGATATCCAGGACACGGTCGTATTAACCCCCCATGTTTATGTTATCAAACAATACAGATTAAAACGGGTTATGCAAATTTATTAATCACAATCCGATTAAATGATTTCATACCCGACCAAGCGGTATTATTATAATACCGTATCCCAAGCCCGTATAGAAAAATAAGTTGAAAGTATTTACCTGAGTTAATACTTGATTCACAGCAAAATAACTCAGTCGTATCCAATCTATCTAAATGTAGGTAGCTTTTACCGGTTGGCTCTAGTCTGGAGTGATGGTAATATGTAACCAATTCAGAATGCTAACGGTCTTATTTAAGTCGTAGACTTAGACCGTCTAGCTTAAAGTATCTAAAGCCGTACAATACGCTAGATTAAGCGATGACCGAAATAGAATGTTATTTAGACCCAACAAGTATGAAGACTTGTATAATATGGGTAAACTAAATACATTCTGGATTTTGAAGCAAAAATGATAAGGTTAAACCCGTTTTGGCAAACTTACGTAAACTAGTTACATAAACCGATCCGAACGCATAAATGTGTAACGGGCAACCAAATGAACCATATACAAGTCCCTTATGTTATTATGCTTAAAATATGTTAATACATCAGTAGGATGTTAACATATATGCCCAAAAAGTATTTAAAACCAAATTAAGCCCCGTAGGGGCATTTTGGTCATTTTAACATTTATAAAAGAGGTTTTATAGTAAACTGATATTCTGGTCTTAAGTAATCAGTAAAAATATTTATTTTAGGTTGTTATAACAGTAAGATATCATACATATGTGTGATTTACCATTTATGGCCAAACTATGCCCCGAAAGGGTATTTTGGTCATTTCACATATGCTTTTAAGGACATAATTGGAAATTCTGAGTTCGTGAGTTATACCTACTGCAAAAATATTAAAATTTATTTATAAATTCAGTAGGTAACAAGTCTTAGGTGCTAATTATGGTTTTAAACCATACTATGCACCTAATTAGCGTAAAAGTCGATAATTGACGATATTTAAGATGTTTATGTGATTCTGAGATTTTGATCAGCCTTAAATGTTTAAAATATTTTATTTTTTTCATAACAAATCAGTAGAAAAAGGTTTGGCATGCTAATCACATGTAAATCGCATTTTATTAGTCAAAAGGGTATTATCGTCAATTAAAGAGTTTATACAAGAACTCTATGTTATAGTCAGTATCAAGTCTGACCCAACATTCCAAAAATTCCTAAAAATGATATCATAATAGTAGGTAATGAGTTTTGGGTCAAAATCCATGTTTAAACATGTATTATGCATAATAGCGTAATTTAATTAATAAAAAGTTATAATTTACGATATCATGCATAACATTGTTTTGCGACCAGAGAATCATGTTAAATTAATTTAGACATGCTTATATATCATTACTTAACCTATTTGAATGTTCACATATTCAGAAATCTGAAATTTTAACTAAAAGGGCATAATGGTCAAATATAAGCATAATAACGGAAACTAGCATATCATTCAAAATATAAATGACCAGGTAATATAACCTCAGAGGGTTATACTACAACATAATATGGTCCTAATGGAAGCTTAAAACATAAAAGAATTAAGCTTAATCGGGAAAGAACTGAAAGTCAAAGCAAAAGTCAAGCTTTTGCCACTTTTGGTTACGAACCGACCCTAAACTCAGAATTGTCGGGTTGAACCTGTTTGAACATGTTCTAATAATAATTACTAAGTTATTAGAGTGTTAAAATTTAATTTATAACCTTTGTATTATTAGTTTTAATTATTATTTATAATTCTGTCCAGTTTGACTTTTTAACTAAATAGTTTGACCCGACAATTAACAAAGCAAACGAAATAATTAGGAGGTGTCATTTTAAGGGTTAATCACCTACCTAATTATGGTCACATAACCACATTCATTTCGAACAGTGGCTGGACCATTTGGGTTTAAACCGAGAGTCAAAGCTAATTTACGATAACTTGACTTTTTAGTTTTTAAATTATAAAACTGAACTAAAGAGGGGGCTAAGACATTTACAAAGGGTCCTAGCAATCTTTTCTACTAGAATGGGTTCCCTTTTTGGTCAGGAAGCTCTAGAATTTTAAAGAAGATAGAATAAGAATGATATGTGCAAAAGAAATGGATGAACTCAAGCCTTTATATAGTTTTTGAGCATAGATTAGATCATGCCAAGTGTGTTGTGTAGCCTTCAAGGAATTATCTTGGCCTTAGAAGTGTTAGGTTGTGGTTAGAAGCCGTGCAAAGGTGTTAACTTGGTGCCCACAACAAAGGAAATAGCATAGAAGCCCCCAAGAAACAAGCTGGTTGCTGAAAAACAACCTGCTGTCGAAATGCTGAGGTCGCGTGCCGTGACAGAAGGGCCTTCAGGCCATCGTGCGATGCGAGCGCACATGCTGATGTTTCAGAATTGACAGGTTTAGTCCCTGCACACACTATAACTTGTTTTCGACGTGTTTAACTCCCGTTAAGCCATTTTCAAGGCTCTACAAGGATGTCAAACTGTAGGGGACTTGAAATATGTTTGGAAATATCACGGGTGTCGGTTCGTTTGGTCAGAACGTAAGATATGCGCGTAAATGTAAGCTTACGCAATTATTGACGCTTTTAACCCTTCTTCTTGAAAGTTTGCGTAATTAAAGCATAACGATAATGAAACCTCGTGAACTTATTATCCCTTATTCTTTGAGAGTATAATTGCACATCATAATGCTTCGGGTTCGTTAAAAGGTCATTCAGAGGTATAATTAAACATGTTGACGCTTTTAACCCCTTTAACTCGCAAACTTGCGCGTAACTTCACTTATTGGCATAAAAGCCTTGAATGGCCAATATTAGGCATTCCCGAGAATATGATCAAACATTATGAAGCTCTCGGCTTGTTAAAAGGTCACTCAGAGGTAAGAATTAACATGTTGACACTTTTAACCCTTCGACGCACAAACTTTCACATAATCACGCAAACGGTTCCTCTCGTCCAACAAGTGGCTCATTTTAGAATACGGACACCGTATAAGGTCACTCAGAGGCCTAGATTAGGCATGTTGACACTTTCAGTCCTTCTATAATCAAGTTTTAAATCGACTTTGACAAAATTAGTCCCTCATAGTCAACGTTCGACTTTATTAGGGTTTATTACACGTGTCAACACATCATTGGACACGATTTTACGAGGTGTTACACTACCCCTATGTCGCGGGCCGTGAAGACCTTTGCTGGAGTCTACGCGGGGCACGACAAAGTCATGATCAGACACTATAAATAGAAGGCATCGGCCTTCAGTCCCAAATCACTCACATCAACTTTCTCTCTTGAATTTCTATAAGTGTAGAAGCTATAATCGAGTATTATACCTCCTAATTAACGAAGTTCTGCCTCGTTCTAAGTATTATAACCCCGGTTACGTATTAGATACGCTGCCCGATTGATCTAGTGCTCCGTAACGGCTATCGAGGTTCTGCCCGACGTAGTCGTTGGAGTTCTGTCTCGGGGAGGGTATTACTAATGTAAATATTGGGTTATGATACTAACGCATGTACATTGTGTAATTAATAGATAATCACCAGGAAATCACAAAGGAAAAACCATAAGATAGCAATGTGAGTAATCTCCTTTTTGTAAACCTTTTTGCAAACTGTTTTACAAAACCTCAATGCTTTACATTATAATTAAACAGTGATTGAGTATTTGTAATTCTACAATTATCGACGGTATGTTAGGGTTTTGTATACAAAATTTGTTCAACACTATGAGTAGTAACATGACCACAAGTCGGGTCGACAGTACCGTGGGTGGTAATTAAGGTAGAATAATAAACAAATGTAATTGTTGATTGCCCTCAATACTGTACAAGGATAAAACCTGTCTTGATTAAACTGGAATTCACTCACCAGTATTTTCCACTGACAAAATGTTTTTAAACGCGTTTCAGGTAACAAAATGTGAAAGCCAAAATAGAAGCAAGCTGGAGAGCACGGAAGGCTTGGAAAAGTGGCTATAAAGTTACCTAAAATAAAGAAGATGTTTTATTAAATAAAATAGGGTTTATCCCTATAAAAATGTGTGTACCTAAAACTTGGGAATTTCCCATATGTTTAATGTTATAAAAGCGTGGTATTTTACTCTGATAAAAAATTTCCTAACTACGGTCATGATGTAAATTTCCGCTACCAAACTGATAAACACCGATACCACTGACGGGTAGATAGGAGATGGGGGTTGCGACAATAATCACTTCAATCTATCCATTTCTGCAAAAAAAAACATCTTTAACCAAAAACGCCAACTTAACCAAAACGCCAAAAATGGCAACAATCGTTTCATGGAGATACACTCTTGGAATCAGGCGATACGTCCTCCATTTTGACAACATAAGAAGGGTGTATGTTAAGACGATCAGGGCAATTCTGAAGATGGAAGAAGAGATACAGAGGCCAATCTTATCCATTGGCATCGCTCTAGACAATGAATGCCATGAAACACATATGCTTATGAAAGCATTAATGTGACAACCCGAGATTTCAAGTCCCCTTCATTTATGTATCTACTGTGTGACAGTTCTGTTTTGATAAAGTGTCTTGTGTTATGTGATATGTTATTATTTGAAAGACTATAGCTGTGTTGATCATTGAATTGTTATGTTTCTGTGAATGAACGAATTAAACTGCTTACCATTGAAACCATACATGACGAAACTTAGGAGTTTCGCCACAACACCCGCACGACGAAACCTTGGGGTTTCGTCCTAACACACCTCGACAAAACATTAATGTTTCGCTGGCCCAGGTTACGTCGAAGCCCAGTAAGGGCCCAATACTATCTCTTGAGTATATATTGCTTGGAACACTTGTCATTGGTCACGTAACTGCTCCATTGAAAACCCTAGAATTCTCCCTCTGTGCGACGGCAACCTTGAGTCCTCGAAGCCCTCTTTATCGATCAGTTATTGTTCCTTCTATCTCGGTTAGTGTTAACCACTATGATTTTGGATAATAGTCAATCTATCTGATGTTCAGTTAAGCTTGTATATGGTGTGTAGAGTAGGGTTTCATGGTTATGGTCATATGATAGAATATGTGGTTGAATTGATATGTAACACGGATGTATTTAATGATTAGGAATTGTGTTAGGATTGACTGAGCATGACGAATACGCAAGGTGACGAATCTGATTTTGTGAAATTAATCGTATGAATGTTCGAGTGTTGAGATCTGTTAGGGTTGATTGGATTGTATTATTCATCTAATTGGTAATTAGGGTTGTTTGGAAAGTAAATGATTTCTGGACTAATTGTGATGTTTGATCTAGATTGAACATGAAACTGTTAAAGATTCTTTTGCGAGAAATCTTGACGAAACTTGGGGGCTTTCGTCACACCCATCATGTCGACG
The DNA here is from genome assembly GCA_030545235.1 of Helianthus tuberosus. Lineage (NCBI taxonomy): Eukaryota > Viridiplantae > Streptophyta > Magnoliopsida > Asterales > Asteraceae > Helianthus > Helianthus tuberosus. Next base: position 63,938,727 of record CM060354.1, on the reverse strand, counting down.
AAACTCACTGGGTTTCGTCACTCACCAAGTCGACGAAACACTAAGGTGTTTCGTCATATGAAGTTTCGTCGCTTAAGTGTTTAGTTCACAGAAGACTGTAGAGATCATGTATATGAAACTTGAATGATTGTTACCTGCTTGTTAATGATGTTAAACGTGAATGGGGAAACATGTACCTACATATGAAAATACTTATGATCTGTGAACTCGATTAAGTTATATAACAGTTGTGTGTCGCTCGGAAACTGATACTTGAATACATATCATGACTACAATGTATACGTGAACATTGAGAGTGTGAAACTGATTATGCGTATGTGAATATCATAGGCTGTGACTGTTTAAGTGTGAACAAGTAATTAATCAAACCGAGCAAACCAAGGTGAGTTCACTGCTCTTTTTCCAAGCATGCATCCCGGGGAGGGATATCGGGTAACGTTCCGGGGAGGAATGTCAGGTTATTGGGATGTTTGTTATTACACTCATTTTCTATCATATAAGACCCCTTACATCTACCGATAGTTACCGGGGAGGCAACGAGGTTATTAGTTGATAGCGCTATTAGGTTTGGCACCCTCACACCGTACCGGGGAGGACGGGCGTGAACTAATTACCTTGACCACTTGACCAATGCTTTGATAGAGGCATTAGGGTTGGGCAAATACATCTTGTAGCCATTGGCGGTAAACGAGTTAATAACAACATCAAATCAAATCATTGAACTGTTTTATACACATATCTGGTAACTAAACGTGTTAACAAAACTTTAAACTCACCAGCGTCGTCTGACACACTTGTCTGCATGCTTCCAGGTCGTTAGATTCTTGATATGGACTTGCTATCTGGGAGTGCTGGAGTAGTCATGGATCGAGACTCTTGGATATTTGATACATTGGTTTTGAACACTTAATTTGCAACAGTTGTTTAACAATTTACCTTATGCTTCACTGAACGTTTTCTTTGGTTTAAACTTATGTCTTGGATTTTATCTTATGCAATGAATCGAATGTTTTATTTAAATATTTATTATTGGTTCAATGTGATTGGTGGCTTGGATCCTGGTTCGTCACACGTCCCGTGGTGAATCCGCATGTGGCATTTTGGCGGTGTGATAGTTTGGTATCAGTGCCACTGGTTATAGTGAACTAGGTTTTGAAACGTTTTCATAAAACCATACTATAACCGAACACCTTCGAAAATTGACCATGACACTTAGCTCCAGATTGCAAGGTTCGTCTTCTGTTTACTTTATGCATTACTTGTTTAGTAGTCACACCCTCACAGCTTGCATGAAACAACATACTAGATACTTTGGTGATTTGATAGTGTGACACTACTTTCCGACTTTTATGATTTGTAAATCCAGTGATACCTTCTTCCTTGCTACTTGAATGTGGGGGAAACTTTTTGCGCAAGTTAAGAGGCACTGAGATGAGCATGCAAATTGCCTTATTATTATGGGTGCACACATAATAATAAAGTAAGGTGCATGTAAGTCCCAGTGAGGCTTAACGAGTGTGAGAAGGGTTACGCCCTATTGTGTGTGAACTTGGTGGTTTGTAGATTTCAACGTGATACTTGACTCTTACCTCATCTCGACTCTTAAATTTGTTCCCTCTCCTTATATAGAATTATGAGTGGACGAGGTCATGGACGTGGTCACATCACGATGACCCAAGCTGAGCTGACAAACTTAATCAACACACGTGTGGCTGAGGCTTTGGCAGCCTACCAAGCTGGTACGAAATGTGCCAAACACTCTTTAATCTTGTGTCATGTACACAACTCTTACCCCTGTAATGTGTTTTCTTTCATCTATTAGGTCAGCAAGCGCAAAACAAAAACAATCCACCTGCTTGTACGTTCAAGATGTTCATGGATTGTAAGCCACAGACCTTTAGTGGGACTGAAGGGGCTGTAGGACTCCTGCGATAGTTTGAGAAGGCGGCATCGGTATTTTCAATGTGTAACTGTCCTGCTGGGGACAGAGTGAAGTATGCTACCGTCACGCTCGAAGATGGTGCCCTGACATGGTGGAATGCCCAGGTTCAGATGTTGGGCATCGAGGTGGCGAATGCCACTACTTGGGATGATTTTAAGGAGTTGATAAGGGAGGAGTATTGTCCTCGTGATGAGATCCAGAAACTGGAGAATGAGTACTATGATTTGAAGATGGTGGGATCCGAGATTGAGGCATACGTGAAACGGTCTCATGAGTTGGCTATCATGTGCCCGAACTTGTCACGATCTCCGCACCGAAGAATAGAACTGTTTATCAAGGGATTAGCTCCAAGAGTGAAGGGTTTGGTTACTGCAGTGAACCTCAACAACTTACCTCAGATTGTCCGTTTGGCTCACAAGATTACCGACCAGGAGGTGGAGAGTGGTTCGCTACCACCTCGCGTTTCTGCCACTACTGCTGCCACAACCACAGCTACTACGCCTGCTAGTGATAACAAGCGGAAATGGAATGATGCTGACAAGGCACCCAGTGCCAGTCAATCTCAGAAAAGGCTTGACAATAGCCATAACCGTAGCTTCAGTCAGTCGTCCTCAGTTAATCAAGGCCAGGGCAGCAATCAGAATCAGGGCTCCTACGTTGGGAAGAAGCCACAGTGCAACAAATGTGGCTATCATCACTATGGGCAGTGTGTCCGGGCTTGCCGTAGGTGCGAGAAAGTGGGCCATGAGGCCAAAGACTGTAGAGCCCCGCAACCAAAGCAGCAGTAGCAGCAAAATCAGCAGTATCAGCGACAACAAAGACAACAACCCCATCAGAACCAGGGCTTTAAGAAGGGGTGTTTCCAGTGTGGGGATGAGGGCCACTTTAAGTGGGATTGCCCTCAGTTGAATCAGAACATTAACGACAACAACAACCGCCAGAATAACAACAATGCTAGAAATAACAACAACAATGGCAACAATGGGGGCAATGGTGCTCGTGGAAGGGTATTCACGATCGGTGCTGGTGTTGCTAGGAACGACGGCAATGTCGTGACTGGTACGTTTTCTGTGAATAATCTTATTGCTTCTGTGTTATTTGATTCCGGTGCCGATTGGAGTTATGTGTCTCTAGAGTTTGGCCAATGATTAGGGTTAGCCCCAACACCTTTAGAGGTTAAGCATGTAGTAGAATTAGCCGATGGTAAAACGATAGAAGCTTCGCATGTTCTTTTTGGGTGTAAACTAGACCTCGTGGGTCAAGTGTTTGATATTGATCTCCTTCCTGTTGCCCTCGGTAGCTTTGATATAGTAGTTGGTATGGATTGGCTGTCTAAACACCAAGCTGAGATTCTGTGTAAGGAAAAGATTATACGTATCCCTCTCCCTGATGGAGAGTCATTATCGGTTCAGGGGCATCGCAGCGGTGCGATGGTTGGTATCATCTCGGCTATGCAAGCGCAGAAATGTCTACGAAAGGGGTATCCTGCAATTCTAGCACTAGTTACTGATACTCCATCTGAAGAAAGAAAGAAAGATCGAGGATCTGCCAATAGTACGTGAATTTTCCGATGTGTTTCCTGAGGAACTTCCTGGTTTACCTCCTCACCATCAAGTGGAATTTCAGATTGATCTTGCACCAGGAGCGGCCCCGATAGCTCGTGCTCCTTACCATTTAGCACCTGGAGAGTTGCAGGAGTTGTCTAATCAACTGCAAGAGTTACTGGATAGGGGCTTTATTCGACCCAGTTCTTCGCCTTGGGGTGCACCAGTTTTGTTTGTAAAGAAGAAAGACGGGTCCTTTCGCATGTGCATTGATTATCGGGAACTCAACAAGGTGACTATCAAGAACCGTTATCCATTGCCACGCATCGACAAATTGTTTGACCAGTTGCAAGGGTCAAGATTTTATTCGAAGATCGACTTAAGATCGGGCTATCATCAGGTGAGAGTCCGAGAGGAGGATGTTCCAAAAACGGCTTTTCGAACACGGTATGGGAACTATGAGCTTTTAGTTATGCCGTTTGGGTTGACGAAGGCGCCAGCGGTTTTCATGGATCTCATGAAGCATGTATGCAAACCGTATCTCGATGATTTCGTTATAGTATTCATCGACGACATTTTGATCTACTCGAAGAGTAAGGAAGATCACGAGCGACACCTGCGTCTTTTTTTGGAACTCCTGAGGAAGGAGCAACTCTATGCAAAGTTTTCTAAGTGTGACTTCTGGATTCGGGAGGTACACTGTCACACCCCAACCGATGGCGGAAACATCGGAGTGAGACGAAGAAAGATTGCTCATCACACATAACGCTAAATTGTGACAATAGAATTAAAGATAAATTGATTTCTTTCATAAATAAATGTTACAATACATGAAATTTGAAGTACAACATGTTAAATACAAGAAGAACAATACGACAACAAATATGACATTTATACAACGTATTTAATCTAAACGTCTATATGTGTATCTAGGTATCAACGCTACTTCATTTCATAGCCTCATCATCCTCAACCTGTAACATGTTTAAAATAGAGTTCAATGCAAAAGCAAAGGCGAGTATACAAGTTTGGTACATATATAACAAAAGATAAGTTTCGAACAATTCCTCATAGCAAGCATGTGATTCAAGATAAACAATAAATTTGGCATGTGTCTAACATATCAACCCAAAAGAGACGCGAGATGCTCATGACATAACCACAAGTCTACGGGCGGGGCGTCAATCCTATAGCGCTACATATGTCACGATTAGGCTCGTACAAAGTTAATGATAAGTTCAACACATAAGTTTCACCCAAGTTTAAAGTATCAAGCAATCACGTATACAAGCATGTTATAGGAATGCTCATGTGTTTACGCAAAAAGGCCCTCTTCATAGCACATGTCATCATTTCGTTGCTATGAAAAGTCCATAAGTTTATGATTCATGTGTAAGTTTTTGATAAGTGAACATGTTACACCCCAAAAGTGGTAAAAGTAAAAAGGGGAATAGGAGTATACTCACAAAGTTTGCATATGCTTTCCGATTATCCAATTGTTGACGATTAGAGGTGTAGAGTCCGAATGTATAAGGGTTTAAGTTCAAGTATGTTTAGAGTCGAGATTCGGAATAAAATAACATGAAAATAACATACGAGAATAACATGTGAAAATAGTCGTCTTCAACACATAACGCTTGTATGACACTTGGTAACCTCAAGGGTTATGATAATGTTTTCATGAGTTGTACACCCATAAGAATCACAACAAGGTTTAGGTCTTAGATGATGTTCTACTACTTTAACATATAAACACAAGTTCAACATTAAAGGTTCGAATGAGTGTATATATATATTTAGGCTAAGTATTACATATTATTTAGTCCAATAATTCAAGTAGGAGGTAGAAGATTAGGATCTTCATTTAGGCACCTCGAGTTATCATAGATGTCATGTATGGGGTAGGAAGAACATGCTTCCATTTAGGAACCCCTTGAATGTTCACCACTTCACTTGATGTAAAAACAACCAAGGAGGGTCAAGAACTATGATTAGTACAATAATATAAACAACCTACTAAAGAGAAATCATCAAATCATGTGAGGATTGTATGTTGGACAACCCAAGTTGTTCCATAATCACTCTACATTAAGAACTAAGCTTGAACATGACTTGTGGGTGAAATACCCTAACAAAACAGAAAGTATTTGAGGTTTTAACCTCTGATTTATAGTGTCTCAACCTTGTTTTTAAGCTTAACCAACCATAAGAGAGGTTGTAAGCATTAGGACATAGGTGTGAGATGTGTTAGACACAAGTTGGATGAGTTTAAACAAACTTTTGAAGAACTTGAAACAAAACAGAAAGTTTGTGGACAATTTCGGAGCAATTCCAGGTCTGATTTCTCCAAGGAGAAGTCAAGGAATCGAACCCCATGATTATCCAAGCAAGTAGGAAGAAGAATCAAGTAATTTCGTTAAGAAATGAGCAAGTTATGCTCACTTTTGTAAAGGTGTATGAATCTGTCTGAATTTCTGAAATATGCAAGAACTTGAGAGTGTTTGAGAGAGATTTGAGGGTTGTGAAAGTGTAGAAATGCTTGGAGAAGGGTTGTATTTATAGTGGAAGAGGTTGGTGGTGATTGGAGGTGTTTAGAGGTGGATTAGAGGTGATTGGGTGAGTTTAGATGTTGGGATTTTGTGCCAAATTCGCGTCAAAATGCAGCTGAAAGTGTTTTCTGCGAACCTGATGTCCACGCGGCCCACCTAAGGAAATAGGGGAAGTTCACGCGGGCCGCCCGCCCTTAAGGTTCTGGCACTAAGTTTCAAAAATTACAATTTGGCCCCTAGAGTTATTATTTTAGTGTTTTTAGGGCATTTAAGGGCTATAATTGCCACAAAAGCATAGTTTGAGGTACATTTAAGTATGAGGAGTATAAACCAAGTATAATTATACGTACGAGGATCGTATGTAAGTTTTGTATACGTTCATAATACGTTTTACGCACAAGTTTCGCGTATTTACAAGTTTAGCACGAAGTTTCCAAGAGTTACGAATAAGTGTCAATTGTTTCACGAAATTAGAAGTGTGACCATTTATAAAGTATGTAAAACATGCAATTAACAAAATACGAGTCTTATTTATGATCCAAGTCTCGGATTTTGCATCGCTTTTAACGAAAGAACGATTACAAGACTACGAAGTTTCCAAAAATAGCTTTACAAACGATGGTTTCTAAATATGGAAAGTATGAAAACGCGGGGCGTTACAGTCTCCCCTCCTTTAGGAAATTTCGTCCCGAAATTTATTCAAGAGAAAGACTTGAAAGGGTTTTGGTAGAAAGTTTGAGGCTTGAAAATTCGAAACGTTTTTGAAAGGTGTAAAATTTTGGGAGAATAAAATAAGTTTGTAAAATGATTTGTCTGGCTAAAATGGTTTTGAGGCATAAGCAGGGGTAAACGTGTGTAGGTAAAAATGATTTTGAATGGCTAAAATTGGAGTTGTGTTTTACAAATGTAATGTATTTACGAAGGAGGTCCTTATACAGTGGTTTGACATCAATAAAATAGATTGCGTAGGAAGTTTTAAAGATAATATAAGACTACATATTCGTAAAATTTGCTTCTCGAGTGAAACGAGAAAGCTTGGTAAAATCAAGTATTAACGACCTACTAACTACGTTTACACGAGAATAAAGGATAGAAAGACGATTCTAAAGGTAATAAGATAAGTTAGGATTCGAATGTTTAAACAAGCTTGATTGTGGACGAGGTTTGTATGAACGAAAAGGATAAAGGAGAATAATACGAGTACAGAATGAACGAATGTCTCTTAAAGAGTGCGAGTATAAGAATACCATAAGTGTTGGTTAGATGAACGTAGTGTGTTAAGAATGAAGTCTCTTCGTGGATAATCGGATACAATGCGTTTGTGAGTTGTCTAAGGTTGTATTAGGTCTAAATGGGTCTGTAAAATACTGAATTTCTCATGACACGTTTTACAAAAGTTTGGTAACGTGGTGAAAACACTTATATATAGGAAGTACCAGCGGCGTATCCACCATGTTTTGACCACATTACGTCCGTTTCGTATTCGGTGTCATGTTACGTTCCGTGTCTCACCATACACAGTAGTACACTCTATGGTTCTCATACGCCTATCACTATAATCACGTGTGCACCCGTGATTATATTGATAGTCGCATGATCCGCGTAGCTTGTACTAGTTGTGTATGAATTTGGGTAGGTATACTTTAAAAATAAGAATGTGTGCGTATAGGAATATAGTATGTAAGCAAGTCCATGCTTAAGTATGTATGGGACCCACGTAAGCGAATCCCTCGGATTACGCTCGCGTACGGTTACGAATGTATGATTCATGAATATGAATGAAAGTATGAGCATAAGTATAAGTTTAATTATGAATATGCACGTAAGTATGAGTATAAACGTAAAACGTATGAGTAGTATGAGTAGAAGTATAAGCATAAAATGTATAAGTATAAGTAAAAGCATGAAACGTATGAGTATAAATAAAAGCATGAAGGCATGAAACGTACGGGTATAAATATGAATACGAGTACAAGTATAAACATAAAATGTATTGTTATGAATATGAGTGTGAGTACAAATACTAATGATTTCGTATATAGTATTAATTTAAACATAACAAAGTTAGGCAAGTAAAAGTGCTCAAGAGATTGAGCATGTAAATACGAACGATACAAATGAAATTGTCGCGATGCCATGACTAAAACGTGTATGATGATATGCATGCATAGTTGTTTAAACAAAACGTTGAGTTCATCGAATCAAAATTAGATTGAGCTTGGTTTGAAAGGTAGAATATAGTTTGCATATGTAAAAGGAGATAAAGTACCCACTGGTTAATCATAATGCATTTGTAGTGAGTGGAAATGCTACTTTTGTTTTAAAAGAGTTTACGTAATCCAAGGATGGTCGGTCTCCAAGAAGTCTTCTTGCCCACGTGTTTTGTAAATTGGTGTAGGAAAAGGTTTTCAATCAAAAGTGAGTTTGTTTCATTAAACAAGAAGTTATGAATTTAGGAGGTTCTTGTGAAAACGAGGATCCTTAGAAAAGAATTTTAGTAAAAAGGGCTTAGTGATTGTTAAAAGTTCTAACAAATGATTTGTTGACGTTAAAAAGAGTCGTTGGTATAACGATCATATAACATCCATAAGATCTTATAGGTGTAAAAGAAAGGTTGGTTTGATTCTCCGATTGAGAATGATAGTCCTTAGTTTGGTGATATATATCATGAGTGCGTTTTAGTGATTAAATTGAGTAAGAGGTTTATGGGCAAGAGATTTGTTGGACCGATCAAATTGATAGGTAGCATTTCGTAAGGTTCGGAAATTTGTGTAGTAAAACATTTAAGATAAGTTTAAGAATCTCGTGTATATGAGTTAAGTAAAAGGAAATAGGTTGTAGGATAGAAAGTATGCTTGATAAAACGATGTATTTCGAAATCGTATACGTATGTATTTTGAATGATGATAAATAATTTAGGAATAAAACATGATCGAGTTTGCATAATAGGATATCTTGAAGAGACGTTTTGGTAGCGATCACCTAGGTAAGGGAATCACCCCTAACTCGTTGGTGAGGTCGTTTTTTTAAGAAAAGGGGAGTGGAGTCAATCGTCAAGGTAAGGAAATCACTCCTATCTCGATGATATGTCCCCACTCGTCGTTACAAGGAATACAAATCCAAATTATATGAAATTATGCATATGTATAAATGTATGAAAAGGATTTAATATATTGTGTGTGTGATGCGTAAATATCAAAAGTAAATTCGAATTTGAAAGATTACATCGCGTAAAATAAATAGTAAAACACGTGATTGATTGAAATTTAGGATGGTTCCAAAACGGAACTTTGACTAACCAAAGTGGTCGAAAAGTCTTTCGAATTTGAGGAGCATGCTTTGGCCTAATAGGTGAAATACTCTCGCCGACAAGTCGGTTAACGGTATTTACCCTTCCGGTTACTACATGTCCCCAATTCAATTGAAATTTCGAGACTTGGCGGGATTAATGAAAATCAAAGAGTGGAACTAGTCGACAAGGTGCGGGTTTCACCCCTAACTTGGCGATTTAGTATCCTAAGTGTGGTTGGTACTCGTCGGGTCAAAATTTGATTTCAACACTTTAATGAGGGTCCACTAGAATTCAAAATTTGAATTTCTCCATCAAGGTGAGGATTTCACTCCTAACTTGGTGGTGAATTTCGTGAAAGAAAAGAAAAGTAGAAGGATCGAGAGTCATTCACCAAATTGTGGGTTTCACGCCTATTTTGGTGAAGTCGTCTCATTTTTTGTAATAGGAGTGTTGTCGGATTTAGAATAATCGAGTAAAATGCATGAGGGAAGTGTATGTCAAAGGAAATACATAAACAAGTATAAACACATAAGAAAGCATATCAAGAATGGTGCTTGGATAACGAAATGATAAAACATGTATTAACACATAGAGAAATATGTTTAGAGTAATACATAAAGAATCGAACAATGAAGCAAGTATTAACACATAATAAGACAAGCATCGATGCATAAGAATAACATGTTGAATATTTCTCACGAGTGATACATATGTTTAAAATAGCATAAATAAGAAACAAATAAGATATCATGTAGTAGTTCAAGCAATCATACGAATAAGGCTCTAAAACTATAGACTAGGTAAAAGCATTCCTACTTTTCCTAATTCCCTATAGTTATGGCTCTGATACCAATCTGTCACACCCCAACCGATGGCGGAAACATCGGAGTGAGACGAAGAAAGATTGCTCATCACACATAACGCTAAATTGTGACAATAGAATTAAAGATAAATTGATTTCTTTCATAAATAAATGTTACAATACATGAAATTTGAAGTACAACATGTTAAATACAAGAAGAACAATACGACAACAAATATGACATTTATACAACGTATTTAATCTAAATGTCTATATGTGTATCTAGGTATCAACGCTACTTCATTTCATAGCCTCATCATCCTCAACCTGTAACATGTTTAAAATAGAGTTCAATGCAAAAGCAAAGGCGAGTACACAAGTTTGGTACATACATAACAAAAGATAAGTTTCGAACAATTCCTCATAGCAAGCATGTGATTCAAGATAAACAATAAATTTGGCATGTGTCTAACATATCAACCCAAAAGAGACGCGAGATGCTCATGACATAACCACAAGTCTACGGGCGGGGCGTCAATCCTATAGCGCTACATATGTCACGGTTAGGCTCGTACGAAGTTAATGATAAGTTCAACACATAAGTTTCACCCAAGTTTAAAGTATCAAGCAATCACGTCTACAAGCATGTTATAGGAATGTTCATGTGTTTACGCAAAAAGGCCCTCTTCATAGCACATGTCATCATTTCGTTGCTATGAAAAGTCCATAAGTTTATGATTCATGTGTAAGTTTTTGATAAGTGAACATGTTACACCCCAAAAGTGGTAAAAGTAAAAAGGGGAATACGAGTATACTCACAAAGTTTGCATATGCTTTCCGATTATCCAATTGTTGACGATTAGAGGTGTAGAGTCCGAATGTATAAGGGTTTAAGTTCAAGTATGTTTAGAGTCGAGATTCGGAATAAAATAACATGAAAATAACATATGAGAATAACATGTGAAAATAGTCGTCTTCAACACATATCGCTTGTATGACACTTGGTAACCTCAAGGGTTATGATAATGTTTTCATGAGTTGTACACCCATAAGAATCACAACAAGGTTTAGGTCTTAGATGATGTTCTACTACTTTAACATATAAACACAAGTTCAACATTAAAGGTTCGAATGAGTGTATATATATATTTAGGCTAAGTATTACATATTATTTAGTCCAATAATTCAAGTAGGAGGTAGAAGATTAGGATCTTCATTTAGGCACCTCGAGTTATCATAGATGTCATGTATGGGGTAGGAAGAACATGCTTCCATTTAGGAACCCCTTGAATGTTCACCACTTCACTTGATGTAAAAACAACCAAGGAGGGTTAAGAACTATGATTAGTACAATAATATAAACAACCTACTAAAGAGAAATCATCAAATCATGTGAGGATTGTATGTTGGACAACCCAAGTTGTTCCATTATACGTACGAGGATCGTATGTAAGTTTTGTATACGCTCATAATACGTTTTACGCACAAGTTTCGCGTATTTACAAGTTTAGCACGAAGTTTCCAAGAGTTACGAATAAGTGTCAATTGTTTCACGAAATTGGAAGTGTGACCATTTATAAAGTATGTAAAACATGCAATTAACAAAATACGAGTCTTATTTATGATCCAAGTCTCGGATTTTGCAGCGCTTTTAACGAAAGAACGATTACAAGACTACGAAGTTTCCAAAAATAGCTTTACAAAAGATGGTTTCTAAATATGGAAAGTATGAAAACGTGGGGCGTTACATACACTTCCTTGGAAACATTGTTAATGAATTGGGGATACACGTGGATCCTGCAAAGGTTGATGCTGTCAAGAATTGGGCGGCACCAAAGACTCCTTCTGAGGTGCGACAATTTCTTGGTCTCGTTGGGTATTATCGGAGATTTTATTAAGGACTTTTCGAAGATCGCTCAACCTCTTACTTCATTGACATAGAAAGGCGTTGTATACTCGTGGGGAACGATACAAGAGGAAGCTTTTCAGCTATTGAAACAGAAACTCTGCAGTGCGCCAATTTTGTCTTTACCTGAAGGAACAGAAGATTTTTTTGTATATTGTGATGCTTCCATTCAGGGTCTTGGTTGCGTGCTGATGCAATGCAACAATGTGATCGCTTATGCTTCTCGACAACTGAAGGTTCATGAAAGGAATTATACAACACACGACTTGGAGTTGGGGGTCGTTGTATTTGCACTCAAGATCTGGAGGCATTACCTGTACGATACTAAATGCACTATTTATACCGACCACATGAGCCTTCAGCATATTTTCTACCAGAAGGATTTGAACATGCGACAACGTCGCAGGGTAGAACTATTGAATGACTACGACTGTGCAATCAAGTATCACCCGGGTAAGGCCAACGTTGTAGCCGACGCTCTCAGTCGAAAGGAATCGAAACCCAAACGTGTCCGTGCCCTGCAACTCACCATTCACTCTAACCTACCTGACCAGATCCATTCGGCTCAGACCTAAGCGTTAAAGGAAGAAAACTATGAAGCTGAATATTTGCGTGGTATGGAAAAACGACTGATAAGGAGATCTGATGGTATTCTCTACTGCATGGAAAGGATCTGGATTCCGTTGTTTGGTAACCTTAGAGGTCTTGTAATGGATGAAGCGCACAAGTCTCGATACTCTGTTCATCCAGGTTCAGATAAGATGTATTAGGACCTCAAAGTTTTGTATTGGTGGCCGAAGATGAAAGCTGACATCGCGACGTACGTGAGTAAATGTTTGACTTGTGCGAAAGTCAAGGTAGAGTATCAGAAACCTTCAGGTTTGCTGCAACAACCAGAAATACCCATGTGGAAATGGGAGCAAATCGCAATGGATTTTGTCACTGGGCTACCTAGAACTCAAAATTGAAACGACGCCATTTGGGTGATCGTTGATCGTCTCACGAAGTCCGCACACTTTCTAGCAATCAAGGAAACGGATAAGTTCTCACAACTAGCTGCTGTCTATCTTAAGGAGGTGGTTTCTAGGCACGGGGTGCCAACTTCTATCATCTCTGACCGTGACCCGTGTTTCATCTCAGAATTGTGGCAGTCGATGCACAAATCATTCGGCTCGCGTCTTGATATGAGCACAGCTTATCACCCGTAGATGGATGGTCAGAGTGAGCGAACCATCCAGACACTTGAAGACATGCTGCGGGCATGTGTGATTGATTTTGGCAAGGGTTGGGAGAAACACTTGCCTCTGATAGAGTTTTCTTATAACAATAGCTACCACACTAGTATTCAAGCAGCTCCATTCGAAGCATTGTACGGACGAATGTGTCGTTCACCTCTCTGTTGGGCTGAGGTGGGTGACAGCCAGGTTACAGGCCCTGAACTTGTGTTGGAAACCTCAGAAAAGATTGTTCAGATCAGGAATCGAATGGCAACAGCGCGCGACCGTCAAAAAAGCTACGCTGATAAGTGTTGGAAACCTTTGGAATTCAAAGTTAATGATCGTGTCATACTGAAGGTCTCACCCTGGAAGGGTGTGGTGCGTTTTAGAAAACGCGGCAAGCTTAACCCTCATTATGTAGGGCCATTCAAAATCCTGGAGTGGATTGGTAAAGTGGCATACAAGTTAGAGTTACCTGCCAAGTTAGGTAACGTCCATGATGTGTTCCATGTGTCGCGATTAAAGAAATGTTTGTCTGATGAAACACTGGTTGTACCGTTTCAAGAGATGAAGATTGACGACAAGTTGCAGTTTGTCGAAGAACCAATAGAAATTATGGACCGGGAGGTCAAGGTTCGTAAACACAGCTGTATTCCGATCGTGAGAGTTCGTTGGAAGTCAAGACGTGGACCGGCGTTTACGTGGGAATGCGAGGATCAGATGAAGCTCAAGTACCCACATTTATTTCCAGAAGACAAGTCCAAGTCTGACAAACCTAGGTCTGGCTCAACTAGTGAATTTCGGGACGAAATTCCCAATCAAGTTGGGGATGATGTGGCACCCACGGAAAATGCCCAGCCATCTTGATCTAACACTGCACCGTTTTGGATTGCTTAACAAATTTCAGGACTAAATTTCTTTCAAGTTGGGGATGATGTGACAACCCGAGATTTCAAGTCCCCTTCATTTATGTATCTACTGTGTGACAGTTCTGTTTTGATAAAGTGTCTTGTGTTATGTGATATGTTATTATTTGAAATACTATAGTTGTGTTGATCATTGAATTGTTATGTTTCTGTGAATGAACGAATTAAACTGCTTACCATTGAAACCATACATGACGAAACTTAGGAGTTTCGCCACAACACCCACCCGACAAAACTTTGGGGTTTCGTCATAACACACCACGACGAAACATTAATGTTTCGCCGGCCCAGGTTACGTCGAAGCCCAGTAAGGGCCCAATACTATCTCTTGAGTATATATTTCTTAGAACACTTGTCATTGGTCACGTAACTGCTCCATTGAAAACCCTAGAATTCTCCCTCTGTGCGACAGCAACCTTGAGTCCTCGAAGCCCTCTTTATCGATCAGTTATTGTTCCTTATATCTCGGTTAGTGTTAACCACTATGATTTTGGATAATAGTCAATCTATCTGATTTTCAGTTATGCTTGTATATGGTGTGTAAAGTAGGGTTTCATGGTTATGATCCATATGATAGAATATGTGGTTGAATTGATATGTAACACGGATGTATTTAATGATTAGGAATTGTGTTAGGATTGACTGAGCATGACGAATACGCAAGGTGACGAATCTGATTTTGTGATATTAATCGTATGAATGTTCGAGTGTTGAGATCTGTTAGGGTTGATTGGATTGTATTATTCATCTAATTGGTAATTAGGGTTGTTTGGAAAGTAAATGATTTCTGGACTAATTGTGATGTTTGATCTAGATTGAACATGAAACTGTTAACGATTCTTTTGCGAGAAATCAGGGGATAGTGATTGAAACTCAATGATTGAAACTTGCGTAACTGGTGCCATGTGATCTCGACGAAACACAGAATGTTTCGCCATAAGCTGATCTTGACGAAACTTGGGGGCTTTCGTCACACCCATCATGTCGACGAAACTCACTGGGTTTCGTCACTTACCAAGTCGACGAAACACTAAGGTGTTTCGTCGTATGAAGTTTCATCGCTTAAGTGTTTAGTTCACAGAAGACTGTAGAGATCATGTATACGAAACTTGAATGATTGTTACCTACTTGTTAATGATGTTAAACGTGAATGAGGAAACATGTACTTGCATATGAAACATACATATGATCTGTGAACTCGATTAAGTTATATAATTGTTGTGTGTCACTCGGAAACTGATACTTGAATACATATCATGACTACAATGTATACGTGAACATTGAGAGTGTGAAACTGATTATGCGTATGTGAATATCATAGGATGTGCCTGTTTAAGTGTGAACAAGTAATTAATCAAACCGAGCAAACCAAGGTGAGTTCACTGCTCTTTTTCCAAGCATACATCACGGGGAGGGATATCGGGTAACGTTCCGGGGAGGAATGTCAGGTTATTGGGATGTTTGTTATTACACTCATTTTCTATCATATAACACCCCTTACATCTACCGATAGTTTCCGGGGAGGCAACGAGGTTATTAGTTGATAGCGCTATTAGGTTTGGCACCCTCACACCGTACCGAGGAGGACGGGCGTGAATTAATTACCTTGACCACTTGACCAATGCTTTGATAGAGGCATTGGGGTTGGGCAAATACATCTTGTAGCCATTTGTGGTAAACGAGTTAATAACAACATCAAATCAAATTGTTGAACTGTTTTATACACATATCTAGTAACTAAACGTGTTAACAAAACTTTGAACTCACCAGCGTCGTCTGACACACTTGTCTGCATGCTTGCAGGTCGTTAGATTCTTGATATGGACTTGATATCTGGGAGTGCTGGAGTAGTCATGGATCGAGACTCTTGGATATTTGATACATTGGTTTTGAACACTTAATTTGCAACAGTTGTTTAACAATTTACCTTATTCTTCCGCTGAACGTTTTCTTTGGTTTAAACTTATGACTTGGATTTTATCTTATGCAATGAATCGAATGTTTTATTTAAATATTTATTATTGGTTCAATGTGATTGGTGGCTTGGATCCTGGTTCGTCACACATCCCTCGGTGAATCCGCATGTGGCATTTTGGGGGTGTGACAATTAACAAGCAAATTTGGACCAATCAAAGCAGATGTGAAGCCGGACCCTGTCATGACACCATGGTGTTTTGATGATGAAACAGACATGGTGATGGTTACATACGATAGCGGAGAGCAGGAAGTCTACTGGCTAGAGAAACTTCATGACAAAGCAACGTCTGGGTTTCATGAAAGAATTGCATAACGCCACTTATACCAACACAGAAATAGACTCAAAATTGGAGTTAATGCAAGACATGTTCAGGTGGAGGCTTCAGAATCTTCAGGAACAAGAAGCTGATGAAGGTGAAGATGATGACATGGATGAAAATCCAGATGAAGGCTTCGAGGAGGAAGAAGATGACGCAAGTGATGGATACTATACGGATAAAGTACCTTCTGACGAAGGTTTTTAATTTTTTTTCCTCTTTTTTTTTCTTCTGTGTAATCTTCTTTTTTGTTTTTTTTTAAAGATAATTAAATGATATATTTCTCCCTTTATTAGCAAACGCCAAAAAAATACTAAAAATGGTTATTCCTTACAAAACGCCAAAAATAACAAAAAAAATCCTGCTTAATATTTTATTTACTCCGTTATTGTATTTTTGTCATCTTGGTCTGCATAACGCCATAAAAAACGCCAAACTTAGAAGATGGGACGTCTATCACCTATAAAACTGCTAAACACTTATCAACACAGTAAATACAAAAACAGTAACTGAAAAGACAGTTACTTTATTGCTATCATTTATTACAATAAAAAAAGTCCCGCCTAAACAACGCGCCAAAAAACTCCTATAAGAGAGGGGTCTATACACAATGAAATTAATCACACCCAGAAAACACAAACGTCATATCCTCTATAAACCACTCACTTTAAAACGCCAAAAAATGGATTCTTCTTCTAAAGGGGTTATCTCAATAATATTTTGCTGAATGAGATGGACAAATATTCAAGAAAAAGAGACTGATGACAGTGATATGTGATCATGTGAGCTTTGTTCTTGATGAATATCGGCATGGAATAAAGGGATCAACACAAGTGTAAAATGCTATTTTGGACTCCATTATTATAAATAGCATCAAGCAAGAGTTAATCTTCAATGACATGCCACCAAACAAGAATATCACACTAAAACACAGGATGCCACTATGCAGCTTCGTCTGAAAAAGAAAGGGTTTATGTAGGAAAGTTGGCATCTAGCTAAAGTATTCAAAAAAAAGGTTCAAAACGTCAAAACAAAATCAAGAAGATAGAGGCTGATGACAGTGAAGATTCGGAAGAGAAATTAGATTACCATTTTTTATTTTATTTTATTTTCATTTTTTATTTTTTTGATATCAAGTTATATTTTGTTTTGTTATCTAATTCTCTATAAATAAAATACATTATTATATAAAACGCCAAAAACTTCAAACACCAAAACGCTAATAGTATGAAAACTGGGAGAACGGGTGCTGGTAAAGCATCTTGTAAAATGTATTAAATGCCAAAAATATTCAATAAACGCCAAAAAAATTGGTCTTATTGTAATCTTATGCAAATATTATTGACTGGTAGTGAATTATTATACAAAACAACACAAAACGCCAAAAATTGACCAGAAAACTATATAACGCCAAAAAATTATCTATGTGACACAGAAACAATTAATTCAACGCCAAAAAGTTTAATAAATACAATTAACGCCAAAAAAAACTTAGACGCCAGAAAATAATATACCGCGTTGGGAAAATAAAAGAAGATTGAAAAGACAAAAAAACCCTAGGACCCTTATCATGTGTCGCGCCACGTGTTGGGCCAGGATGCGTTCTCACCGTTCTCACACTTTTGAGTGTTTTCTCCTGATCCCGTTTCTATATATATATAGGGTGAGGTTCTAGAGTGAACACTAATGTATTTGCGAACTGAGTGAACAAATCTTGACCATTGATTTACACACGTGGATGGTGTCACGGCCCCAGCCCCGGTTTTACCCGGTCAGGAGCCGCGGGACAGGAACCCGTGGTATTTATTAAATGATGCGACAGCGGAAGATTTAACAGGATCTTTTAAGAATTTAAAATGCCCGATTATTTTATTTCATAATTCGGGATAAACCCCGTAATTTACAAATAGAGGAATTTCACTGGGAAATTCCCTGATTTATAAAACATGTTTATTTATTTTAACTGAGCCACCTCTTCAAGCTTGTTAGTGCTCCGTAGCACGTTTTCCTTGATTTACAGCAGGTCGCCTGAAACATGTTTTAAAAATATTTTATCAGGGGAGAAATACTGGCGAGTCACTCAATTTGATAAACTGACACATAGTTATAGATTACAGCATAAGAGGGATTACAATGGCTTCTATCTTATTTTTATCTGGCGCCGTGTCACCTGGTGACGATGGTGATACCACTATTGGGTCTTTCCCCAAGTAGTGATGATTATCACTATTAGGATGTATTAGCCTAACCGTGAGAAATTAGTAATGTGCACAATACCCCAATTAGCCAGTGATTCAAGATAACCATGACTTAATCCCTGTAATTATAACTTTTGAAAATGCTTGGAGTATTGTAAAATACTGTTGATAAAAAGAGAATGACTCACATTGCAGATTTAAACGGGCAGAGCTTAGCCTACTGATTAGCCTTGTAACCTAAATTAAATAACAATGCACACGAACTAGGTCAGTAACTAATACAGCATTTACGATAACTCACGAGATTAAAACCCTCACGATTAATGACAAAGTGCTATACTTAAACATCCGTCGAATTCACGACTAATGACAAAGTATGGCCCTAATGTGGGCAGTACTTAAACATCCATCGGATAGTTTCAATCGATCGGACATTGAATCGTAGCAGCGATCGAGTTAATACCCGGTATCGTAGCAGCGTTGCACTACTGTGAATTGTAATTTCGACTTTTGGACAGTATAATTCGAGTTTTGAACTGAATTTTCGACACAGAATGATAGCTCGGGACCAAATCTATTTATAGCTGAAATTTGGGTCTCACGCGGCCCGCGTGAGCCCAACCTTGATCTTTACGCGGCCCGCGCGAGCCCATCCTTGATCTTTACGCGGCCCGCGAGGGGCACCTATTCGTAGATTAGGGCTAGCGTGTCACACCTAGGGCTGCCACGTGTGCGACGCATGGTCCGGCGTGCTTATCCGGTCAACCCAGCTTTGATGCGGCCCGCGTAAGGAGAAGCTAATCTTTACGCGGCCCGCCTGAAGACCAGAAATTTGGATTTCTTGATTTTTGATACGGATCAGGGTTTCAGGGGTCCGGGTTCGTACTTATTGGTTAATTTAGGACATTTTGTGAAGGTCCCCACCTTAGTTAAAATCTTGTCCTCGAGATTTACTGAAATAAGTGAGGATACTTTCGCTTCATCTCTGATTCTAGCTCCCAAGTGTACTCGGGTCCTCTCTTTGAATCCCATTTGACTTTGACTAGTACTAGTCTTTTGTGTTTGAGAAACTTAATCTTTCTGTCTTCTATCTGCAATGGCTTCTCAATAAATTTTAACTTTTCATTTACCTCTACATCTTGAAGAGGTACTACCAATGATTCATCAGATAGACATTTCTTGAGGTTGGATACATGAAATACGTCATGTACTCCAGCTAGCTCCTCTGGTAGTTGTAAGCGATAAGCAACTGGTCATATACGTTAGACTACTGGGAATGGTCCTACGTACCTTGGACTTAGTTTTCCTTTCTTACCGAACTGAACTACTCCTTTCCAAGGGGAAACTTTTAAGAGAACTTTGTCTCCAACTTGAAATTCCAACGGCTTACGTCGATTATCTGCATAACTCTTCTGGCGATCTCGAGCCGTTTTTAATCTTTCCTAGATTTGAGTGATCTTGTCGGTAGTTTCTTGTACTATCTCAGGACCTGATAATTGACTTTCTCCTATTTCTGCCCAACAAACTGGAGTTCTACACTTGCGTCCATACAGTGCTTCGAATGGGGCAGCTTCAATGCTTGAATGATAACTATTATTATAGGAGAATTCAATTAAGGGTAGGTGGTCATCCCAGTTTCCACCAAAATCTATCACACATGCTCTAAGCATGTCTTCCAGGGTTTGAATCGTCCTTTCACTTTGTCCGTCTGTCTGAGGATGATATGCAGTACTTAGATTTAGTCGAGTTCCCATGGCTTCTTGGAAACTTGTCCAGAAGTGGGAAGTGAAACGGCTATCCCTATCCGATACAATGGAGAGTGGAACTCCATGTAAGGATACTACTTCATCTACATACAACTTGGCTAACCTTTCCATGCTAAAGGTTTCCTTCATGGGTAGAAAATGAGCTGATTTGGTTAATCGATCCACAATTACCCAAATCGCATCATTACCTTTTCTGGTTTTGGGCAACTTAGTAACAAAGTCCATTGTTATGAGTTCTCATTTCCATACTGGCATTTCTAGTTGTTGTAGTAAACCTGAAGGTTTCTGGTGTTCTGCCTTAACTTGTGAACAAGTAAGACATTTAGAAACATATCTAGCTATGTCCTTTTTCATTCCTATCCACCAGAAATTATTTCTTAAATCTTGGTACATCTTATTGTTACCAGGATGCATGGTATACCTAGATTTATGGGTTTCCTCTAAAATTTTATTTCTTAATTCTCCCTGTTTAGGTACCCAAATTCGTTTCTTATGGAATCTCCAAATTCCATCACTTCCTTGGTCTAATTCTTTTATTCTTCCTTTCATTCCTTCAGCATCATCCTTGATTGCTGTTTCTTGAATGTTTTTCAATTGTTCTATTAAATCTAACTGTAGATTTAATCTAAGAGCACGAACTCGTCGTTGTTTCTCATGATACTTACGACTTAAGGCATCAGCAACTACGTTGGCTTTTCCTTCGTGATATTGAATATCACAGTCGTAGTCACTTAGGATTTCCATCCATCTCCTTTGCCTCATGTTTAACTCTTTTTGCCCAAATATGTATCTTAAACTCTTATGATCTGTATAGATAGTAAACTTACTTCCATACAGATAGTGTCTCCAAATCTTAAGGGCAAAAATGATGGCTCCAAACTGTAAATCATGAGTCGTATAATTTTCCTCATGCTTTTTCAATTGTCTTGATGCATATGCAATTACCTTCTTGCGTTGCATAAGTACACATCCTAATCCTAGTTTTGAAGCATCACAGTATACTTCAAAATCTTATGTTCCTTCCGGTAAAGCTAAAATTGGAGCGTTTGTTAACTTTTGTTTTAAAATCCTAAAGGCTTCCTCTTGCCTAGGTCCCCATTCAAACTTAACTGCTTTACAGGTTAGCTTAGTTAATGGTACAGCTATCTTGGAAAAGTCCTTAATGAATCGTCTATAGTATCCGGCTAATCCTATAAAACTTCTAATTTCCATAGCTGACTGCGGGACCTTCCATTTGGTGATAGCTTCTATCTTAGCAGGATCTACGTGAATACCTTCATGATTTACCATGTGACCTAAAAATTGCACTTCTTGCAGCCAAAATTCACACTTCGAGAATTTGGCGTAAAGCTTCTCTTTTCTTAACAAAGTTAAAAGTACATGCAAGTGCTCACAATGCTCTTCCTGACTCTTGGAATAAATAAGTATATCATCGATGAAGACAATTACGAATTTATCCAAATACGGTTTACAGATTCTATTCATCATGTCCATAAATGCTGCAGGAGCATTTGTTAGTCCGAAGGGCATGACTGTAAATTCGTAATGACCATACCTAGTTCTGAAAGCAGTTTTAGGTATGTCTTCTTCCTGTACCTTCAATTGATGATATCCAGAGCGTAAATCTATTTTAGAAAAATATCTAGCTCCTTGAAGTTGATCAAAGAGATCATCAATCCTAGATAATGGGTATCGATTCTTAATGGTAACCTTATTTAATTCCCTATAATCAATACACATTCTCATTGAACCATCTTTCTTTTTCGCAAACAACACTGGAGCTCCCCACGGGGATGAACTAGGTTGTATAAATCCTTTGCTTAATAATTCATCTAACTGCTTTTTTAATTCTAGCATTTCGGTGGGTGCTAACCGATAAGGTGCCTTAGCTCGCGGTGTAGTTCCAGGAATTAGATGAATTCTAAATTCTACCTCCCTATCAGGTGGTAATCCAGGTAGTTCTTCTGGGAATACCTCTGGGTATTCTGATACTACTGGAATTTCCTTAAGTTCCTTACCTTTAGTGTTAATGATTACTGAAATCATATACACCATTTCTTGTTTTCTTGAATAACTGGCCAACTTCATTATTGAAATGAATTTTAGTGGCTTTCGCGGCTTATCTCCTGTAATCACCACTAATTCTCCTGTGGGTGTATGAATTTCTATGGAATTCTTATCACAAAGAATTCGAGCATGGTTGGCTACTAACCAATCCATTCCTAACACAACATCGAATCAGGCTAAATTCATAGGTAATAGGTTTGCAGAAAATTTATGGCCTAGAAGTTCTATCTTTCCTTCTTGCAAAACCTTATCTATGTTAACAGAATTTCCATCTGCCGTTTCGACTGTAAAAATCTGCCTAAGGTTGGTTAAGGGTAGGTTAAAAGCTTGGCAGAATGAAGTATTTATAAAACTTTGGTTTGCACCAGAGTCAAATAATACTTTTGCATAAACGTTATGAACTAGGAACGTACCAGCTATTACGTCATGAATTAGTTCTGCTTCCTGAGTAGTCAACTGGAAGGCTCTCACGTTCTTCTTGGTAGCTCCTTCTGCAGGTTTGGTTTTGTTGTCAGCTGGTTTGGCCAATTTAGGGCAGTCTGGCCTAAAATGTCCAGCTTCTCCACAGTTGTAGCAGATTGTGGATTTCTTCTTCCTGCAATCTTCTTCTTGGTGCCCTGGGATTTTGCAGAAATTGCAATACCCTTTGCATCTTCCAAAATGCTTCCTTTTACATGAATTGCAAAATGGAACAGTGGAAGATTGCCCGGTTCCCTTTCTCTTGAAGTTACTTCTCTTACCCATACGGAATCCTTGGGTAATCTTTTGGGCCACTTCCTTTTTCTGGGTTTCTTCTCTTGTGCGTACCAGTCCATCAGTTAGGGTGTTAGCTAATTCCACAGCATCGTCAATAGTGCGTGGTCTCGCAGCTTTGACGATATCTCGAATTTCGCCAATCAATCCCCAAATATAGCGGGAAATAAGTACCGGCTCTGGCGAAGCCAGGGTTGGTACTACTCTTGCATATTCGAAGAATGTCGAAGTATACCCTCGACAGTCTACATTCACCATCCGGTGGTTCAGGAACTTATTTGTCATTTGTTCCTTTTCATACTCGGGACAGAATTTTCTTTCCACTAGCTGCTTAAATTCTTCCCAACTCATGGCATAGGCCATATTTCTTCCTTTAGCTTGAAGTACCGTATTCCACCATTCTAGCGCCCCTTCTTTAAAAAGATGCGACGCGTACATGACCTTGTCTTCCTCGACACATTTACTTATCATAATTACTGCTTCGGTTTTCTCCAACCAATGCAGTGCCGCAGTCGCCCCTTCATTGCCTGCAAATTCAGCTGGTTTACAGGCAAGAAATTCTTTGTAAGTGCAACCAGGCATTGCAGCTTTCATTCTTTTGAAAATTGGGGCTTGCAGTTCATCATTGTTGTTATTAGTATGGTTGCCGCCTCCGTTTACACTATTACTGAAATTGTCACCGTGTATGCGTTTACTAGGAATAATTTGTTGAGGTTTAACTGGATTTCGAGCAGCAGCAAGTATTGCTGGAATAGCATTGGCTATTCCCTGAGCAACGATATTCTCGATATCTTGCCTATTCAGAAATTGATCTTCATTGTTATGCTTAGATTGATTAACTTCATTATTGGGTTCATTACCAGCATGTGCCATCTGGTAATTAATTTATATAAGTAATTAGTATAAAATGATTAATAACCAAACATAACAAACTAATTGCACATAATCATATTAACAAGTATAGCCAAAATTGTCGATCTTTCGACGTTCGATATTTTATATATTATAATAGGCATCCGTACAAGCTGGTTATCTTACAAAGTTATATTTTTAAGTTATTTCACATAATTATATTTTGATGATTATATTATTATTATTAAACACACATTCCTACAACCACATATTCTCCCGTCAGCTGGCTTATCAGAAACGACGCTCCCTCTCGTCATATTTCCAGGTGATTCGTTCTCCCACATCCCTAATTCGGTTTCCCGCATCAATCAGCTCCTCGCCATAGTGGCGGAGTTCAGCCAGATTTTCAAGGCTCATTGGTGGGTGTAGTGGAGGCTCTGGGTCGAACTGAGGGAAAAAGGTATCAGGGTTATTTAGGAGATTCTGGAACTGCCAGTCGGTGGTCCACCATTCTTCTAGTTCTGCTGGTAGAGGTTGGGTGTGGATAATAGGATCTGGGAAAGCAGGTTCCAGATTAACTGGAAGTTGGGCTTCTGCTGGGCAGTTGAAAAGGTCTTCTTCGGCAACTCCGAGGTTTTCATTAACAGGTTCGAGGTTTCCATCGGCAGGTCCGATGAGGTCACTAAGTGCTAGTTTATGATCCAGTTCTTCCAAGGGTGGCATTTCCTGGTTTTGCCTGGAACTTTCCCCAATCTCTATTACCTTGCCTTTACCTTTGGGATCTTCTGTCTTGGTAACTTTTCGTGTCGCTGGTTTCTTCCTGCGCACACGCCTCCAGCCCACAATTCTTCTTCTCTTCTTGGGTTTAGGTTTCTCCGGTGGTTGGGTTTGAAATTCCATAGGTTCCTCCTCGTCGGCAAAATACCCGGTGAATTCTCTGGAAACTTCCACATTAACAGGATAGAGATTGAGATTCTCTAGAGCTTCAGATAATTTATTCATGCTGTTTTAGCAGTTTATGAAGAAACACACAAAATTCTAGGTTAAAATTTTGTAAATCACAGAATCATAGAATGGCAATTTAGAAAACTTAAATACAATTTATTTGATTAAAACGAACTATTACTAGATATTTATTACAACTGAACTTTTCCGAAAAATACTAGTGATTATTTAATAGTTTAAAGTTTCTGGCTCGTAGCTATCGTAGGTGCTGATACTGGTTTGGTGATTTAAATTATAAGTTAGCATTTACTGCTACAGTAGCTAACATATAAAGATTTGTCCATTGTTCATCTAACTCATCTTCCCATGGTGGGTTATTGCCTATTTCCTGGGTTTCCTAATTAATCATCGCTCCTTTTGGTTGAGACTTCTTTATTTTCTCTTGACTTTTTCTAATAATCCAACTTCTTTTATTAGGGGTAAGTGGTTTCTCATACTGTGCCTTACGAACAAATATTCCATCCTCATTATCTGTTGAGTATCTTGAGGAATTTGATTGGGATGAAGTTCCCTTATCTTTTGGTGAACTATCTAATTTAAGATAGATATCCGAAATTCTTTGGTTACCCATACTGTAACTAACAAGTTGTTAGTTAAAACATATAATCACAAGACGATAATCAGGAAAATTAAGTATTTTAAATACTTAATAGGCTTAAATCAGTGGCTCTGATACCACATTTTCCTGTCAAGACCCCAGCCCCGGTTTTACCCGGTCAGGAGCCGCGGGACAGGAACCCGTGGTATTTATTAAATGATGCGACAGCGGAAGATTTAACAGGATCTTTTAAGAATTTAAAATGCCCGATTATTTTATTTCATAATTCGGGATAAACCCCGTAATTTACAAATAGAGGAATTTCACTGGGAAATTCCCTGATTTATAAAACATGTTTATTTATTTTAACTGAGCCACCTCTTCAAGTTTGTTAGTGCTCCGTAGCACGTTTTCCTTGATTTACAGCAGGTCGCCTGAAACATGTTTTAAAAATATTTTATCAGCGGGGAAATATTGGCAAGTCACTCAATTTGATAAACTGACACATAGTTATAAATTACAGCATAAGAGCGATTACAATGGCTTCTATCTTATTTTTATCTGGCGCCGTGTCACCTGGTGACGATGGTCATACCACTACTGGGTCTTTCCCCAAGTAGTGATGATTATCACTGTTAGGATTTATTAGCCTAACCGTGAGAAATTAGTAATGTGCACAATACCCCAATTAGCCAGTGATTCAAGATAACCATGACTTAATCCCTGTAATTATAACTTTTGAAAATGCTTGGAGTATTGTAAAATGCTGTTGATAAAAAGAGAATGACTCACATTGCAGATTTAAACGGGCAGAGCTTAGCCTACTGATTAGCCTTGTAACCTAAATTAAATAACAATGCACACGAACTAGGTTAGTAACTAATACAGCATTTACGATAACTCACGAGATTAAAACCCTCACGATTAATGACAAAGTGCTATACTTAAACATCCGTCGAATTCACGACTAATGACAAAGTATGGCCCTAATGTGGGCAGCACTTAAACATCCATCGGATAGTTTCAATCGATCGGACATTGAATCGTAGCAGCGATCGAGTTAATACCCGGTATCGTAGCAGCGTTGCACTACTGTGAATTGTAATTTCGACTTTTGGACAGTATAATTCGAGTTTTGAACTGAATTTTCGACACAGAATGATAGCTCGGGACCAAATCTATTTATAGCTGAAATTTGGGTTTCACGCGGCCCGCGTGATCCCATCCTTGATCTTTACGCGGCCCGCGATGGGCACCTATTAGTAGATTAGGGCTAGCATGTCACACCTAGGGCTGCCACGTGTGCGACGCGTGGTCCGGCGTGCTTATCCAGTCAACCCAGCTTTGACGCGGCCCGCGTAAGGAGAAGCTAATCTTTACGCGGCCCGCCTGAAGACCAGAAATTTGGATTTCTTGATTTTTGATACGGATCAGGGTTTCAAGGGTCCGGGTTCGTACTTATGGGTCAATTTAGGACATTTTGTGAAGGTCCTTACAGATGGCTAGGATTTCATCATCAAATCGTAAAATACACTAGTATATTTCATTATCAAATCCTGACCATTGATCTACACAGATGTATGGCCAGGATTAGTTCACTAAGTTAGCAAACTACACTAGTGTTCACTTTTGAACCTAATCATATATATATATATATATATATATATATATATATATATATAGTGGAGGGTTAACTTGAGAACGCTAAATATTGCGAGAACCGTGACAACGAATGAAAAAACCAATCAAAACCGAATATTTTTAATGCAAACCTCATTGTAATTCAAATACAACATCAAAAAAGAATTTACTACATCATTTAATTAATTTCTCCTCTTAAAATCACTCTTACTAGATTTTTTACGCATTTGTAAATATAACAAATTTACACATGTGTAAATGAGAAACTTACAGATGTGTAAATTTTCTTTAGAGTTATGTTGGTGCATGCGTCTGTCGACTTCGTCTTGTATAGAGTCATGTATGAGATTAGATAAATCAGAGCACGTAAAACGAGAAAATAGGTCAACAGGCAATTTCAAACGAAATTAACCTTGTTAATTCCGTTTGAAACCGTAATTTCGTGTGAACTGATTTCGTTTGAGCATGTTCAAGCGGAATTAGGTGGTTTATAAATAGGGTTGTCCTGATTTCGTTTGAGTCATTCGTGAATGTGTGATTCCGGAGCCGAAGTGCTGCCTAAGTGTCGTCTTGCTGTAAAACTTTGTCAAATCAATCAGAAAGATAGTTAAAGTGAATATCTAGCTGAATCAAACTCGATATGTCTGTTTCCGCCTTTCATATTGAGTAGAACGCCTCTAAATGACTCGTTTTGGGTCAGTACACGATCCTACATGTGGTATCAGAGCTTAGGAGGAGGAGTTCTATCATTTTCAGCTTGATTTCATCTGATTTTCTAACTTCTACACCTTCTTTTCAAAATTGGACAACTTTTCACGGTTAAAATCGGCTAATTTTCTCACATATAGTGCGAAACAGTGTTTTAACAAACCCTTGAGTGTTACAGACCTAAATTCTGCTTAAAATCTGATCAATTTGTAATTTCGCTTGAAAAGTTGGACCGAAATGATGATGTCAGCTTAATTCCGTTTGAAATTGCATCTAATTCCGCTTGAAATTAGTATTTCGCTTGAGTATTCCGTTTCAGTGTGTAATTCCGTTTGAAAGTTTCAAACGAAATCAGTGATTCCGCTTCAAATCGTTATTCCGTTTGAAGGCCTTATTCCGTGTGAGTTAGTATTCCGTTTGAAACTGGTTTGCAGGTATTTTCGCTTCAACAGGTGATTCCGTTTGAACAGTGGTTCCGTTTGAAAGAGCTATTTCATTTGAAAGTGTCAGTTTTTTGAAAAATTTTGCCGAAACATGGAAGAGGAATTCTACAACGCGTTTGCTACATCCCCGACTACTCCAGCTGAAATTGCTAAGAACCTAAACATGGAAAATGAAACCGGAACATTGCAAAAACCCCCGAAGCTAATGGGAATTGAAGAGTATTACGGTTGGAAAGATAGGTTTGAAAACTTGGTTCAAGCTAATCATTTGAGATCATGGGAATGTGTTGAAAAAAAGTATGTGCTACCACGTACAGAATTGGGAGTTGAGAAAAAGATTTATGAATTTAATGATAAAGAACGAGACATGTACAAAGCAGAAAAGATGATGATCAGTTTACTTCAGCAAGCTATTAAAGAAGACATATTTGTGTTGCTTCAAAATGATAAGACTTCACGCTCAATTTGGGAAGCACTTCGAATTAAGTTTGAGGGAAGTGAGAAAATGATCATGAGTAAAAAGGCATTGCTAAAGAAAGAATTTGACTTATTTACAAGTTTGCCAGGAGAAGATACAAAGAAACTGATTGAAAGATATTATCACTTAGTTCGTTCAATTTCATTGTTAGACATCAACAAAGATCGTGAAGAATGGGTCGACAAACTAGCTGATGCTTTACCTCAGAAAGAATGGGGTACATTTTTGATGATATTGAAAAATACTGGAGAATATGATGGATTGACAATTTCCCAGTTCATTGAAAAGATTGAAGGTCAAGATCTGGAACATCAAAAGATTGCAAGAATGAACAATCCAAGTGCACAACAAGATGTTAAGATGTACTATAAAGGGAGTGTTCAGAATGTAGAAACTAGTCCAAAAATCCAAACTGCTTTCAGTGTTGAAAATTCATCTGGATCAGTCAATCAGAGTCCAAACAGTAGTAGTGGATTTTCTTCATATCCGAGTGTTAATCCAAAAGTTTCAAGCTCAAATCATCAATCTCAAAGCTCAAACAGCAACAATGGTCATGTTTTAAATTGCAACATTGCATTACATCTTCAGAATGGTCAAAATTTTTCTGAAGAGGTTGTTAAAAGTCATATGGGATTACTTGTGACAGTGTTGGAAACAAATGAAGGATTGGTTGTAGGAAGGATCGGAAATCCTATGTTGACGAAAGAGGATTACGATCAGATAGATGCAGAAGAGATGGAACTTATGGACATCAAGTGGTGTTTAGCAAGTGTGTTGAGGAGAGCTGAAAAGTTTAAAATGATTACAGGAAGAGATGATTTTTTGGATGCAAAAGTTTCTACTTTGGGTTTTGATAAATCTAAAGTTACTTGTTTTCGATGCAGAGAGAAAGGCCATTTCAAGAGGGAATGTACCAATCGAGAAGCAAGTGAAGCAAAGAATCCGTTTGGTGGAAATGATTATTATAGAAAAGCCATATATCAACAAATTTCTCATCAACCGTATCAACAAAAGGAACCACAAACTGCACATGCGAAAATGATTGTAGAAGCTAATAAGAAAGCTTATTATGGTATTATTGATCAAGATGATGAGAAAGTGGCTGCATGTTTCAGTTGGGATAAATACACTCCACCTGATTCAAAAATAGCAGGTCTCATTGCACAAATCGTTCAAGAGCCAGATTTGATGACAGAGTGGATGAAAGCGTTTGCCAGTGATGAGAAGAATCAAGATGATGAATCTAGTTCTTCTGATGCTAGTTCAGAAGAAACAAAATTGTTTGATCAATCATCAACTGATAACAGTGATGATGAGGAAGAAAAACATATTAATATTGCAAAAACTCATTTATCTTCTGAAAGTTTTCAATTTTATTTTGCAGATCGTGTGGAAAAGCTGAAGAGGAAACGTGCAGCTAAAAATAAAAACAGGTGAATAGTGAGATTGTTGCACAGGAAGAGAAGTCTGAACAGATTGAAAAAGAAATTGAAGTTGCTGAGAAAGTGGTTGAAGTTGAGAAGATAGCCGAAGTTGAAAAGATTATCGAAGTTGAAAAAATTATTGAAGTCACAAAACCGTGTTTGAAGTGTTTGGAATCATGCAAGCAGTGTGAAGAAAAAGAGGAGAAATTGAGTGAACAAGACAAGATGAAAGAAAATTTACTGTTCAATCTCAATTATGTGAAAGAATCATATGATGTTTTGAACAGAACAGTAACTGGTTTACAAAAGACAAATTCTGAAAGAGAAGATGCGTTGACAATGATGAATACTGTGATGATGACAAAACAAAAGGCTATTAATCATTACATTGAAGAATGTGCAAAGCTGAAGCAGGAGTTGGAGACAGAAAGAATTGAAAATGAAAGAATTAGAATATTGTTGCAAAGTTATTCTAGTTCTAATTATTTGATTGATCGAATTTATCCAACTGTTGCAGGTTTTGAAGCATTTCTAGACAAGAAGCCTGAAGAAAAGGATACTGGTAAGAAACAAAGTGCAAATTATAACAAGTGTCCACCTCCAATTTGGGAAGGTTATTCTCCCAGAAAACCAAATGAGGAGCAAGTCAAAAAGGAAGTCAATATAGAGTTAAAGTCCGAAATAACTGATGAATTACCAGAAAATATTGATGTTACGTTCACATCGTCTGACGCTGATCATGAGTCTGAGTTAATAAAAAAAGTGGTCGATCAGGTGTTGGATAAGGATGAGGAGTCAGAGTCAAAGTCCGAGTCTGGAAGTTCAAGTTCGTCTGTTGAAAGTTTGAGTTCGTCGGTCAACAGTTCAAATTCGTCGATTAAAAGGGTTTACAATAAAGAATTTATATTATCAAAATCTAATTTGAATGATGAACCAATCAAAATGGCATATACCTTGATTGATTCAGACAAATTATATTCTGATGAGAAATTTCCAATAAGAGGTGTTAAATCAGAAATGATCAAAAAGGTTTTCAAACTAACAGAAATTAATATTTCTGAAATAAAAGATGTAAATCTTTCTGAAAAACCAAGAACTTACACCTCAAGAGTTCAACAACGTTTAAACAAGAAAAAAGGTTACAGTTCTGGTTTAGGTTTTCAAAAGAAACCAAACCATAACGGTAATTACAAAAAGAAAGGTCTAGGTTTTATTCTACCTAAAAATCATAAAAATGAGAAAACTTATAAAACAAAAACTGTATTTGTTTCAGGGACAAGTTCGGAAGAAGAACAAAAGAGCTCATTTTGGAAGCAAACAAACAAAGAGTTCTTTGCTGAAAAACAGAAATTTGTGAAGAATGGAGCTTATCTGAGAAAAGAGACAAGAATCTGTTACAGATGTCAAGAAGTTGGTCACATTGCTTGGAATTGTCCTAAAGCAACCAACATCAAACAGGAAGTTGTTTCTAAACTCAAAGAGAAGGTTGTTGATAAAAATGAACCACCAACTGAAAAGTTCAAAGTGTTTAAAAACTCAACATATGAAGTTGGTGAATGTTCAAAGAAAAGATTTTACAAAAGAAGAGTGAATCTTGACAACCAGACGTGGGTTGTTAAGAAAACATATGTGAAATCTGGCGATGAATCTGATTCCACAAAATCAGAGGAGCCACAAGATGAGATAAAACTGGAAACATCAGTACCGCCAATGGATGATGTCAATTTTCCACCGTTGCGGGCTGAAAAATTTAAACAAAATGTTGGAAAGGTTGAAATCTCGAATCAATTCTATTCTGAGAAGAAAGAATTTGATGTCGAAAAGGTTTTTAATGGAAATGTTAAAAAGATTTTTGGAAAAATGGTCGATGGGAAAGTAAAAGGGGTAAAGGATTTTTATGAAACAAAGAAGGCAACTTATTACCCAAGTGAAGTTGAGGAGGAAACATCCAAGTTTGGTGAAGCTTGGATGTCTGTTTTTCATAAGTGAGAAGTATGACTTGCCGGAGCTCCCAAGTAGGTCATCGTGGAACATGAATCGGCATCATTCTTGAAAATTTGTTTTTGAAAAGGTTGACTTGCCGGAGCTTCCAGGTTGGTAATTGTGGAGCAGGTATCGGCATTTTTCTTGAGAAATTCACGAAAGTGATTTCAATTTACAAGTGGTAAATCAGGGACATTAAGTTGTACTTAATTTTCTACAAGTGGTGTTTGATGTTTAAACTTAAAAAATGTTATATTTTTCAAGTGGTTGAAAGAACAAGGTGATGAATGAATCCCCGAACTTACATGTGGTTTTATTAAAGAGTTAAATGCCATTTTAGTCCCTGTGGTTTGTGCCATTTTGCCAGTTTAGTCCAAAGGTTTCATTTTTATCCTGTGGGTCCAAAAAGGTTTCATATTTGCCATTTTAGTCCACTTGGTTAACTTCATCCATTTTTTCTGTTAACGAGAAGGCCAATTTGGTCATTTTGTATGTAATTCTGTTAACTAAAAGGGCAATTCAGCCATATAAAATGACCGAATTGGCCTTCTCGTTAACAGAAAAAATGGATGAAGTTAACCCAGTGGACTAAAATGGCAACTGTGAAACCTTTTTGGACCCACAGGTTAAAAATGAAACCTTTGGACTAAACTGGCAAAATGACCCAAACCACAGGGACTAAAATGGCATTTTACTCTTTATTAAATAAACAAAACTAATTTTCCAGAAAAACCATTTGATTAAAACAAACTTAAGTGTTTTGAAATCATAATGGGAAAATAGTTTGTTGTAAGGGGGAGTTCTGATTGTTTATGCCAAAGAGGATGGCGAATTGAAGCGATTTGATATCAGTTGTCACTATACCTTGTACAGTTTGTTTTCAAATTTCCTTTAAATGATTTTGAATTTTAGGGGGAGTAAGAATTTACAGAAAATCCAAAAACATTAGAAAATTTGAAAAAGTCAAAAACATGATAAAATCAAAAATTGAGTTTTGTTGAGAAAAGAGGAAATGATAGTACATCAGTGGACTATCACAGCATGCTAAAGAATTGGAAAGTCAAATGTGATAAACGGTCTCACTGATGATGTGCCAGTAGGTTTTTACTCATTTAGTAGATTGTGACGTGATATAAACCTAAATTTCAAACTTACTTATATCGTGGGGAACATCTCTCGGATATATGGGTAACCCCCGAAATCTTGTTTGAAAGGTCCCTCTTTCTGAGATACTAGGTCTTTATACTCAGTGATATCTGGGGTATTATCCCGGGACTTCTGATTTTGCGGAAGCAATGGCCTAGTCCCCGTATAATACTTTCTGCTTGCTTGAAATATAGCGCCGCCCTCAGTACAAAAAATGATGAAACATTGAAAAATGCTAATCATGTGCTGTTGAAGAAAAGATTCTCTAAAGGGAACACACCAAAAGTCGAAGTCGTCATCTCTCTGCTGAACGGAAGTTCTGACCTGAGCTCTTACGGCCCTCGCATTTAACCCTTTACAGATATCATCTAGGTATACTCACCTGTAAGACTGAATATTGGGATCTGGATACGAGAGTATATTCTGAGGTGGGACACGCGAATAAGTTTAAGTCGCTTAAAACATTAATCTCGTATCTCGGATCAGTTGAACTTTGTGTGAAAATTTAAGTGGATCAATATACTGACAATCTAAGTGAATCGTTTTGAACTTAAAATGTCAAAAGCTTAACGGTGTTGGTGATTTGTCTCAAAAGCTGATACGATCCTCTTACACAAACTCACAAAAATATTGTCTGTAAATGTTTCTTTACTGCATTCTTTTTATATTAAAAAAATTCAAAAAGATTTTCAGTGTGTTTTAGCATAAATTTTGAAAAATACAAAAAGATTTTCAACAACTGATGTTGGAGAGCTGATTTTCAAAATTCCAAGTGCTAAACATGATGATAACTTGTGAGGAGGAGTCTGTTTGAAATAAGAAAAGATTTTGAAAGAAAAATGTTTTCATACAAGTGGTTCATCAGAGATTAACATTGTAAAATCATTTATTGATTTGTGTATACAATTGATAAGCAAAAAGTATAAATTTGTCAAATTTTAAATTTGTGAAATTTATTGTGAGGTAGAGTTTGTACAGGATTGAAGAGTGGAGAAAGCTAGGTTTCTGATCCTAAGCTTAAAAAGAATCAAGAGATAGGGAGAGATAAGAGCCAGGTAGAGATCCTGGAGATGAAGAGAAGACAGAGATTGAGGAAGTTTTACACTGTCAGATACTTCAGATAGAGCAGAAAGACTGATAAAGACTGAAGATGTTGAAGACTCGACACTGAAGACTCGTCAACATTCGAGGGGGAGTCTGTTGGTGCATGCGTCTGTCGACTTCGTCTTGTATCGAGTCTTGTATGAGATTAGATAAATCAGAGCACGTAAAACGAGAAAATAGGTCAACCGGAAATTTCAAACGAAATTACAAGATGTAATTCCGTTTGAAATGGATCAGTAATTTCAAACGATATTAACCTTGTTAATTCCGTTTGAAACCGTAATTCCGTGTGAACTGATTTCGTTTAAGCATGTTCAAGCGGAATTTGGTGGTTTATAAATAGGGTTGTCCTGATTTCGTTTGAGTCATTCGTGGATGTGTGATTCCAGAGCCGAAGTGCTGCCTAAGTGTTGTCTTGCTGTAAAACTTTGTCAAATTAATCAGAAAGACAGTTAAAGTGAATATCTAGCTGAATCTAACTCAATATGTCTGTTTCCGCCTTTCATATTGAGTAGAACGCCTCTAAATGACTCGTTTTGGGTCAGTACACGATCCTACAAGTTAATTGCCAAAATCGTCCCTGAGGTTTGGGGACGTTTGCCATTTTCGTCCAAAATACTTTTATACCATTTTGCCCCCCACGTTTGTAACTTTTTGCTATTTTCGTCCAAATGCCTAACCAAGTTACTTTATATTATCTGATGTGGTAATTTTGAAAGTTTTCAAATATAACGGGGTAACTTGTAATATCAGACCTTTATAATATTCCTTCCTCATTAAACACATTTACAGACATAAGAAAACCCCCTTCTTCTTTCTCATTATCCCCTGTTTCTTCCACCAAATCGTTCTCCTCTGTTTTTGCATAAGACTAGTCACTATGTTGACCAAATTGCACAAACGGTTGCCACATGGCAAATAAGACAAAATTGTAGGGAATTTTTTTAATTAAATAATTAAAATTTATGGACAACCAAGTTGGTATGGCAACCAATGGTTGCAACCAACAACCAACATAATATTAATTCTTTATTCTTTTTTTTCTATTATTTAACTTCTATTTCTTTATAATATTTAATTCTTTTTCCATTTTTTATTATTTAACTTCTATTTCTTTATAATAAAATATTAGTTTCGGTTGGGTTGTGAATGTGGGTGAAAAATTGGATTGGGTTGGGTTGTGTAGGTGGAAGAGAGAGGAATTAGTATTTTAATAAAAGATTGGGTTGGGTTGGATTGTGATAGTGGATAGTCTAATCACTATCTTCTTCTTCTTCTTCCATAAATTTCTTCCTCAGACCCCCTTTTCTTTCAATAAACCTTTCGATTTCCCTATCATGTGATAAATGCTCATCCAATTTAGCTTTTTTTCTTGTTCTAAATGATGCATTACTTCGAATTCTTCTATGCACTGTT
The DNA here is from genome assembly GCA_030545235.1 of Helianthus tuberosus. Classification (NCBI taxonomy): domain Eukaryota; kingdom Viridiplantae; phylum Streptophyta; class Magnoliopsida; order Asterales; family Asteraceae; genus Helianthus; species Helianthus tuberosus. Next base: position 63,902,733 of record CM060354.1, on the reverse strand, counting down.
TCTGTTCTTCCCCTGTTTTGAAACTGTTCTAGCACGCTTCTTGAATTTCGTTTTAATTCACCAGACAACTCTCTCTCTCTCTCTTCTTCGTCTCTTGTCTCTCTCCTCTCTCATCCACCATCACCAACACCACATCCGCCACCAATCCCCACCACAACAACACCTCCACAACCGGCTTCATATCTCTCTCTCCCTCTCCCTCCAACAACCACATAACCCCCAACTTCAACTTCACCTCCATGATTACCCATGTATCTCCTTTTACCCAATTAGGTTTTGTGTCAATCAGCTCATGTTCGGATCTAGAGTGAGAGAGATAGGTCGGATTTGCGATGGAGCCGTAGCATACAAATCGAAAACGAGGGAGATGGCTAGGAGTTATGATGGTGCCGGAGTTGCAGGTTGTGCCGTCGTTGTTCAGATCTAGAGTGAGAGACGGGGCCACCGCATACAGATCTGAAGCCATTTCCGTTGCAGGTTGTGCCGGAGATGGTGCCGGAGTTGCAGGTCATTTTTCACATTTCCGTCGTCTCCCTTCCCTAACCTTTTCATCTCGTTTTTCTGGGTATGCAATTGTGGTGGTGGTGATTTGACATGAAGTGAGATATAATTTCAAGTGAGATGAAGAAGAAAGGGGAAGGATTAAGGGTTTTTTGTTATGTCTGTAAATGGGTTATTTGATAAACGAATGCTTATAAAGGACTGATATAATATCAAGAAGACATAATTACAAGTTAGCCCCTTATCATTAACAAATTTCAAAAATAACCTATCGACGGTGTAAAGTGACTTGGTTAGGTATTTGGATGAAAATGACAAAAAGTTACAAATTTGGGGGGGCAAAATGGTACAAAAGTGTTATTTTGGACGAAAATGGCAAACGTGCCCAAACCTCAGGGACGAAAATGACAATTTACTCTTTTCTTTATTTACGAATTCACGTAAATTTAAACGTTTAAATGTAATTTCTAACATTGTATTCGAACAATAATGATAAGTGTAAAAAGAAATTTTGAATTTGAATTGTTTTTGACCAAGTTCTCGTGGTTTTTTCATTCGTTCTCACGGTTCTCGCGATATTTAGCGTTCTCATTTAAACCCTCCCCTATATATGTGTGTGTTATCTTTTTTTAAAAAGTAAACACATACCAATTCCAATATAGCTCCCATTACAAATCCTTTTTTACCGTTTAGAATTTAGTCCACTTGACATTAGATGTATTGAGCCAAATACTAATTTAATTTTTTTTAAATAATAATAAAACATTACCTAATGACATATTTTTTCGAGCTCGAACAGGGCACGTGAATTCTTAAAGACGTCTTTGCATGTCATAAATGGATTAACCCTACTTACTCAAGTTTTAATTATATGTCATTAACAGGTTGCCCCCTTTATGACAAAACATGTTTCCGCCAAACGCTAAACCATTCAATTTTATGTCGAGTCATGTTACGGTAATGGGTTGGTTCATAAATCGTGAACCTTAAATGAAACTACCATCTGTTTAAGGGATAAATTATGCGAAATTTTAAGCCAACCAAATAATTGTTTATGTAATTTACTCTCAGAACCTGAAAATAACAGTACTAAGTGATATGGATGAAAATTAACGTCCGATCCAATAAACACTTCTAACTAGGGGATATGATCATATATTATTTGTAACATAATGCTTTCAAAGATTTGAGCATGGCTAAAGCAACATGGAAATAAAATTAAGACGATGATTGTAATTGTTAAAACTAAAAGGATATAAAGTGCAACATCAGCAACTTGTTAGCCTTTCTTCGCCGCAAAGTATTTTCATTATTTAATTTGTCATTTTGCGTCAACTAGACCTGACAACTACAATCAGGGTCTTGTCACTGTTCCACATGCACTAGATCGCAACTTTTTAACGGATATGGATATTTTGTTGGGATTATGTTATATTTTATTAGTTAAAGGGTAAACTGTAAAAGAATTCATTTTAGTAATTAAATCTAGATTTATTATTAAAAGTATAATAAATCTTTTAAGAGGCTACCTCTTAATTGAACTATTAAGAATTTTATAAATGAGAAGGTAGAAGAATGTGACATGTGATGATTTATCATTCAGAGGTTACCTCTTAACCATTCAGACTTGAGGTTACCTCTTATTCATTCAGAGGTTTTAAACCATTAAGAGGTAGCATATGAATGGTCATTAAAAGGCAACCAAACAACCCCTAAAACAGCATAAACACATTAATATTGTTTCATATTCTTATCTTTGGTTTGTAAATAGGAGTTTAAAGTGAACATGGTATATGGGTGAACTGGTTATAAAACCCTATCCGGCCATATTTCTCTAGAGTAAGGGGCTACTGGGAACATCTGAATGGTTAAGTGCTGAACTAGTAAAAGATCTGAATCATTAAGTGCTGAACTAATAAGAGGTCTGAACCATTAAGAGTCTGTATAATGATTAACCGTTCGGAGACAAATGCCTGACCAATTCAGATTAGAGGTCTTAAGCATTCAGACTCCGTATAAATCTTAACCATTCAAAGGCAAGTGTCTGAACCATTCAGACATCTGCTTGTGAAACAAACAGTCTGAACCATTAAGTGTTGAACCAGTAAGAGGTCTGAACCATTAAGATTCTTATTAAGAGGTAAACAAACAGCCCCTCATGGCTAATACACCCTATGGTATATTAGCTTTCCTCGTATGTTATTGAAGAAAAAAACCATTTTATCATTTCTATAAAAATATGGAGTGTCTAAATACACCTTCTATTACTTGTTATACTCTCTTTTGTGAGAGGAAAAATGATGGGCCCCACCTCACTAATAGTCATATGATTAGCATTGGTGACGCGGTCCATGATTTTTTTCTCATGGAGAAATCGGTAGGCTTAGCTAAAGTTTTAAAGGAGGCAATTGATTTTTTTGTCTAAAAATAACAGTAAACATTGTTTTTGAAACGAGGTGGTTGCCCCCTTATAGAGTGGGTACAACCCTGACGAGGGTCGATATCTTTTTTCAGTTGTCTAACTTTTTATTGTTTTATAACTAACATTCATCTCGGGTGTTTCTGTTAATGACACGATAATACTCCAGCGGTTCGTCAGCGATCCAAATTTACTGTTAAAAAAATGTTAAGATCTAAATTATACTATTAATGTTTTGATACAACCGCGTATCAAAGATAAACACATTTTCCGTTATTTTTCTTATCAACCATCATACAACAAAACTGCTAAATTCGACATTCAACAAAATTCCTTAAAAAATGGTTACAAAAGCGTAAAAGTTGATGTCATTGATTTGATATAATGGATATTAAAGGCCCATCAAATCCATGTAATTTAATAACAGTCAAAATTCTAGGTGAAAGTGTTTTATTTAACATGGTGTTCGTCTAAGGGTGGAGGAGGCACTCACCTAACAACCCAATTCAACCCACATGCAATAGAATTATGTCAATTTATTTAACCTAAAACAATCCATTTCAACCCAAATAGATTTCGGCCATCTACCCGCTACCCAAAACTACTCGGCAACCAGCTCAACATGCTCGCACCAACTACCCGGGTAGGTTGAGGCGGTGTACCCACCCTACCCAAAGCTACTTGCAAGAACTCGGCCTTTTTGGGTTCTCAGGAAAAAATAGAAAAAATTAGTGAGAACCTTGTAGGATTTGAAAAAAAAAATTAGTGAGAATTTACCAAAAAAAAAAACCCAGTAAAAAAAATTTATGGATCCGCCAACGGGTAAGGCGAACCCACCACCCTAAAGGACTTTGAACCTAGTACACAACAAAAAGTTATATAGCATATTAGCATGTAAAAATATGCAAGGCACACTCGCATTCAATAAGTGTGGTGTGATCGGTTATCATGGTTGAGGCCCGGGTTGAACCCAACATAGGACAGTTTCTATTACCCTTGGTTTCCTTTTTCTTTTCATTGTTAAATGGGCTTTGGGAAGGGTCTGAAATACGACTTACAAAAAAAAAAAAAAAAAATGATTAACCCAGAACCGAACTAGCCGTCAAAAACCGTACCCAAATAAACAAACTGAAGCTAATAACAAACTGTTCGGGTTTCGCTTATACCTCATGGCTCATTCCAAAACCAAACCAAACCAAACCGCACTTAACTGAGCTTGGCAACCAAACCACACTGAACACGTTTGAATGTTTGTTATTGGATTTATGATCTATCATCTATATTATTTTGGGTCAAAGTTCAAAACTCAAATTCATTATAAAGTGGTTAACCAATGTTTTAGGCCAAAAATTACATGCTTAAATATATTATAAGGAGTTCATTTTTTTTCTAGATCAAACATTTCAGGCCTAAATGTAAAAACGAAAACCAACCTGTAACTTAGCTGAACCCTTATGAAAAACTGAAAAACGAAAAATCAGAACTGGTCGGTTTTTATAAACCTGAAAAAACAAATTTAGTTTTGGTTTTGTTTGAGTCCAAAACTAACCACGTGCACCCTTTTTACTACAAGTTTGAAGAGGTATGGTCTCAATTCCTTGCCTACACGTCAAGAACCACACCACTTTCTCATCCTACATGGCATCCGCATCAGCAAATGAATCCAGAAGCTTCTAGAAGCTTCTGGAATACGTCAAGGTGGCACCAAAGATGCTCCTTCTGACATAAAGGACAATACGTGTCACCACCCATCGTGCGCCATGTAGACCTGCAGCTAATCAAGGAGCAGACCGACAATTCCAGTACGACGTTTCCAGCATGGACAAATGTAGGCGCGCCACGTGTACCACTACACTGACCACAGCAGAGGAGACCAAGAGGATATTGTAAGAAAATAACCACTGATGAAATCCACTGATTAGAAACCACTGATCAGTTTGTTAAACTACTGATCAGTTTAAGCACTGATCAGTCTAACCACTGATGAGCTTAACTACTGATCAGTTTAAGCACTGATCAGTCTAACCGCTGATCAACCACTGTCGGTTTGAAACAGTGGCAAGTTGAACAGAACCACTGATCAGAACAGTGGTTAGAAAAAGTTGCAATTAGAAGTAGAAAAGAAACAGTAAACGATTGAACCGGACTTGTGTTTAACACAATTCCCTTAAACAGATTCGTCGTCTGTTCCCAGGGTACGCCGGTTCGAAGCAGCACCGCGCACTGCCGGACTTGATCACTTGCCTGAAAAGAACAAGAAGCTGTGTTGCAGAAACTGAGATAGAGAGAAGAGAAGTTGTTTTCTGTGTGTCTCAACTGATCAGCTTTGCCTTCGATTTATAGTGCTAGAACCATAACCGAAATCAGCAAATTAAAGACCAAATAATGGTCATTAGAATATAAGTTACGAAACTGATAGTCAGTTTGAAAAATGAAATAATGATCCTCATTCATTTCAGTTTCAAAACATAAATCAGTTAATGATCATTCATTCATTTCGGTTACAAAACAGAAAGTCAAGAGTGCAAAAAACTGCTCCACGCGGACCCGGGTTTTTGGAACTGCATTCGTGTCCGCAGGACGTGCGGGCGTACACGAGTTCAACTAAATCCGGTTCCATTTTTTGCACCCCCCCCCCCCTGCGCGCGCGCGGGTAGGACTTGTGGTAAAACATGTCATAAGACTTTAAAGGCTTCATTAAGGTTTCACCTTATAAGTAGCCTATCTTTTTGTTCCCATTCCGATGTGGGACAAAGTGGTTTTACCACTTGTGACTTTCCATTCACACTATAACTTCCAACAGATATTCCCCTTGGTCGGACAGCTGGCGCCCTATACCAGCTGGCGAGGACCAAGGTTGGAGCGTTTCCCATGACTTTTCTTTCCGCCCTTTCCACTGTTTTTTCCCTTCGAAGATTGCCCATGTTCAACAAGATTGGCCTTCACAGTTTCAGGACCATCAACCTTTTTTAGGGCCACTTTGTTATCTTCTTCAATCCGAAGACGAACAACAAGATCTTCAATGGTCATCTCCTTTCGCTTATGCTTGAGATAGTTCTTGAAATCAACCCAACTTGGTGGCAGTTTTTCAATCATTTCCGCAACTTGGAATGTCTCGCTGAGGACCATTCCTTCCGCATGAATATCATGAAGAATAACTTGCAATTCTTGGACTTGGCTCATGACAGTTTTAGCATCTATCATTTTAAAGTCCAAGAACTTAGCCACCACGAATTTCTTAGTGCCCGCATCTTCTGTTTTGTATTTGCGATCCAACGACTCCCATAATTCTTTGGCAGTCTTGGCTTTGCAATACACATTATACAATGTGTGACAACTCGAGTTTCCGACTTTCACTTTCGCATTAAATGCACGTTGACTTTGACTGATTAGTTGTTTGACTTGTCTTACTTTGTAACTGTACACCTTGTTAGAATGAAACGCATTGTGTTTGCATGATTTTGTGTTTGGTTGTATAACATGAGACGGTTTAGAAAACTAAAACTGTTTAACTATAAAAGAACCCGACGAAACACAAGAGTGTTTCGCCATAGCCAGTTCCGACGAAACAGATTTGTTTCGCCATCAACCATCTCGACGAAACAGGGAGTTTCGCCGGCCCAGCTTCGCCAGAAGCCCAGTACGGCCCAGTATGTTATTTTCGTGAATATTTACGTGAAACGGGTTCAGTTTCACAAGTTAAGCAATCAGAAAACCCTAGGACTCTCTCTCTTCTGTGCGACGGCAACAACCATCGTTCACCATCATCCCGAGCTCTCGAATCCTTGTTTGTTCATCTCGAATCGGTTAGTGTGTGTTTGTTAATCGATTTCATGTTTCTGTATTATCTCGATTCACGTTTGCGTAAATGATTGATGAGTGTTACTGCTGTGATTATAGTATGATGATATGGATTTCGATATGTATGATGTAGTAGGATATATGCGATGCTATGCGAAACTTAACGTGATCGAATACTCGGTTCTGGATGTAAATATGTTCTGATTCTGAATACACATTAGCATCTGGATAGGACTCGACGATATGATGTTGTATGTTAATCTATATGTTGTACACATAAACTAGGGTTCATGCTAGACAATGATTCATGGATGATTGAGTTATGATGATTCTATATGCACATTGATCCCCATATGATTTCTATTGTTGATGACGGCTGATAGAATGATTAGGGTTTCTGTATGACGTAACTGATTATACGACGTAACTGATAACTCGACGAAACAGACATCTTGGCGAAATAGAAAGTGTTTTGCCAAGGAAAGTCGACGAGATAGAAATCTTGTTTCGCCAAACAAGACTCGACGAAACAGGATATGTGTTTCGTCAATATTTGTGATTCGCCAACTTATGTGTTTCGCCAACCTGTGTTTCGCCGACTTGAATATTTTGCACAGTAACCTGACTTAACTCTGTTAGAAGTTAACTGAGATATTTAACTACTGTTCAGTGATGTGCATGACTTATATGATAATGGTTACATGCTAGTACTTCTATGATTATATCTATACGTGAACAAGTTGGATATAAACTGATTATGCATACGTGAATATTTAGGACGTGATTGATTTACTTGAGCACATACTTAGCATACCGAGCAAACCAAGGTGAGTTCACACAGCCAAGGCATGGGATTCTCGGGTTGGGAATCGGGTTGGATTATTTGAAATGGATAACTACTCGTACTTACGCTATCGCTAGACTATAGACCATCGTCCTCAGGATAGTCAGGACACTTACGTAAAACCTACGTAACCTAGTATCTACCATTGTCTCCCGGGTCGGGAGGACACTTACGTAAAACCTACGTAAACTAATACCTACCATTGTCTTCCGGGTCGGAAGGACACTTACGTAAATCCTACGTAAACCCCACACGTACCACTGTCCTCGGGGAAGGGCACTCACGTAAATCCTACGTGACCTTGTACGTATTCCTGTTCTCGGATTAAGAAGAACACATGGTTGCAAATAGTCTAGTAAGTGCGAACATGGGAAGCCCCCATTAGTAAAGATAAACGTGGGAAACCCCCACTAGTAATACATATGACCATGGGAAACCCCCTCCATTAGTACGTATTAACATGGGAAGCCCCCACCAATCGAACATACAAACGATCTAGTTAATAACATAATGATATGCATCGAACTTACTTTCTGTGAACTCGCTCAACTAGTTGTTGACTCTCTGCTGCATGCCTTGCAGGATCTTAGGTATATTGGAGCTTGCACAGGGAGGAGCAGGTCGTTGTGGGCACGGATTGTGGATCTTATATTGAAACATCAAACATTGAACTTATTACTTACGTTGGGTTTACATTTTATGCTTCCGCTATACACTTAACATGTTTTGTTGGAACACCTTTCATATCGTTTGGTTTAATTACATTTAATTCTTATTACGTTTGATATGATTGGTGGCTTGATCCTGGTCAGTCACGCCTCCAAGCGGTGATACTCCGCGTGTGGATTTTGGGGGTGTGACACAATGTGTCCACCAAACCATTCAAAATAAAATTGCGGCACAGGAAATCCGAATGATTCCAAGCATGCATCGCGCTCACAGTTTGAGTATCCAAATCCCCTTCATCAACATGGGGTTTAGGTTCAGTCAGGAACCTTGCCAGATTCAACGTGGTCAGATAAAAGAACATCTTTTGCTGCCACTGTTTGAAATTCACACCACTGAATTTCTCTGGTTTCTCAGCATGCGACACTGCATTAGGCAGTGGTGTCACCAGACCGGTAGTAACGGTAACAGCAGAAGTCATGACCGCAGAAACAACACTGGTCATGACAGCAGAAACAGCAGTAGTCATCGGCTGGGATTCCATTCTGAAAAGAACAAGTACAATTAGTAAATAAAATCTGTTTAAGTTTGTAAGAAAATAACCACTGATGAAATCCACTGATTAGAAACCACTGATCAGTTTGTTAAACTACTGATCAGTTTAAGCACTGATCAGTCTAACCACTGATGAGCTTAACTACTGATCAGTTTAAGCACTGATCAGTCTAACCGCTGATCAACCACTGTCGGTTTGAAACAGTGGCAAGTTGAACAGAACCACTGATCAGAACAGTGGTTAGAAAAAGTTGCAATTAGAAGTAGAAAAGAAACAGTAAACGATTGAACCGGACTTGTGTTTAACATAATTCCCTTAAACAGATTCGTCGTCTGTTCCCAGGGTACGCCGGTTCGAAGCAGCACCGCGCACTGCCGGACTTGATCACTTGCCTGAAAAGAACAAGAAGCTGTGTTGCAGAAACTGAGATAGAGAGAAGAGAAGTTGTTTTCTGTGTGTCTCAACTGATCAGCTTTGCCTTCAATTTATAGTGCTAGAACCATAACCGAAATCAGCAAATTAAAGACCAAATAATGGTCATTAGAATATAAGTTACGAAACTGATAGTCAGTTTGAAAAATGAAATAATGATCCTCATTCATTTCAGTTTCAAAACATAAATCAGTTAATGATCATTCATTCATTTCGGTTACAAAACAGAAAGTCAAGAGTGCAAAAAACTGCTCCACGCGGACCCGGGTTTTTGGAACTGCATTCGTGTCCGCAGGACGTGCGGGCGTACACGAGTTCAACTAAATCCGGTTCCATTTTTTGCACCCCCCCCCCCCCCTGCGCGCGCGGGGGTAGGACTTGTGGTAAAACATGTCATAAGACTTCAAAGGCTTCATTAAGGTTTCACCTTATAAGTAGCCTATCTTTTTGTTCCCATTCCGATGTGGGACAAAGTGGTTTTACCACTTGTGACTTTCCATTCACACTATAACTTCCAACAGATATTCCCCTTGGTCGGACAGCTGGCGCCCTATACCAGCTGGCGAGGATGCTCCTCCCTCTCTCACCCTCCAGCTATAAATAGGACCCTTCATCATTCAGGTTGATTCATTCTATTCTCTACTCTCTCACCCTTAACACACACTGTCTTGCCTCCTCAGAACAGTACTTATTCTCACGGCGGAGCCCGATTAAGAGGGAAACCCCCATATTCCCCTCTTAACGAGCTAACGGTGTTGCTGTTTTGCAGGAACCGTCATTTGGCGAGCGACGAAGGAGATTGATCCCCACAAAAGAGATGAACCGGCTAGTTTCACCCTAGGTGTTAACCAGTGTTTCATCATTGGCGCCCACCGTGGGGCTCGAATACGAGGCATTCCTTGCCGGTTTGAGGTTAGCGATAAAGATGGGAGTCAAGCCCATAGAGGCGCATGTAGACTCCATGTTAGTAGCTGGGCAGATTAACAGCCAATATGATGCCAAAGGAGATGTAATGGCGTTGTACCTAGACCAAGCGAAAGCATTGCTGCAGAACTTCAACTCGTACAAAGTGCACCACATTAATCGATGTGAGAATAAACCAGCCGACGCACTCAGTAAGCTAGCATCTACAAGTTTCCAGCACTTGGCCAAGGATGTGCGCATCGAGGTCCTCAGCAACCCATCGGTACCGTTGAGGCAAGTGAATGTCATTCAGTTGGGAACGACATCCTGGATGACCCCTATAATCATGTATCTTCAGTCCGGGATACTGCCAACAAACAAGGCTGAGGCAAGGAAGATCCAATACAAGGCCGAGCACTACCAGATGGCTGATGGAATCCTGTACCGAAAATCATACCTCGGGCCATTGCTGAGATGTGTCGACCCGGAAGACGCAAACTACTTGATCAGAGAAGTGCATGAGGGGATCTGCGGCATCCATGCCGGACCGAGAATGGTCGTAGCTAAAGTGATGAATGCCGGGTATTACTGGCCCGGAATGCATCTAGACGCAGTGAAGGTTCTGAGAAAATGCAGCGGCTGCCAGAGACACACCCCCAAGACGATGCATCCCAAAAACGAATTAGTCCCCATAACAACGGCATGGCCGTTTCAACAATGGGGCATAGATATGGTTGGCCCCTTCCCTGAAGCGCCGGGTGTAGTTAAATTTATTATAGTAGCGGTCGACTACTTCACAAAATGGGTAGAGGCGAAGGCATTGGCGTCAACCACATCTACCGTAGTACGGCGTTTCATTTGGGAACAGATAATCTGCAGATTCGGGCTACCTCTGAGAATTATCACCGATAATGGTACGAATTTTACTACAGAAGACCTTCAGCGATGGTTCAAAGAGCTACACATAGAACACACCTTCTCCTCGGTTGCGCACCCGCAGGGGAATGGTCAAGTAGAAGCCGTAAACAAAAGCATCGTAGACGGCATCAAAGCAAGACTGGGAGAGAAAAGAAGGGGCTGGGTCGACGAATTGCCCAGCATCTTGTGGGCCCATAGAACGATGCCCAAAACAAGCAACGGATAAACACCGTTCAGCTTAGTCTATGGGTCCGAGGCTGTGATACCAGCAGAGATCGGGCTGCCATCACCAAGAATGCTCTCCATGAACATGATCAACAACGAAGAAGAAAGGAGGTTAGACCTTGACCTCCTAGAAGAAAGGAGAGAGATGGCAGCAATCAATGAAGAAAAGTACAAAACAAAGCTCGAAAAGTATTATAACTCCAAAGTCAGGATCTGCACCTTCAATCCGGGAGACTACGTCCTGAGGGACAACGAGGCGTCTAACGCCGAAAAGCCCGGAAAGCTAGCTCCCAAGTGGGAAGGACCTTATGTCGTAGAGGAAGTACTTGGAAAAGGGGCATACAAGTTACGCACCCTGGATGACAAAGAAGTTCCACGAACCTGGAACGCCTAACAATTAAGAAGGTGTTACATGTAAAAGGCCGAAGTTTTCCTATGTACTTGTAACGGCCGCGCGCCAACACAGTTAACATTAATACAAGAAGTGTTTGGCCATTCTCCTTCATGTGAATTTCTTGTCACAACTGCATATATTACTTTGGGCATACACGAAAACATCAATGGCTCGACCTTAGGAAACGTTGTAGACCTTCAAGGCCTGTCACAAACAAGTGCACAGCCGGGTCAAAAACACAACTAAAGCCTATAAAACGTCAAATAAGTACTTCGTGCCCACATAAACACGAAAGCATCGAACACATGGTAAATAAACATTGTAAAAACCCCCAAGGATGAACACAGCTGGGTGCACACAATAACCTGTAACTCGATCACTTCGTATTCACGAACAAACCTGCGCATAATAAACGACAAAATAAACGTTGTAGCTAACACAACACAACCTGTCAGCGCCACCATTCATTTGTGATACCTGAATCAAAGTAATTAAAACATGCACATATTGTAACGATCAAACAAAATCCACAAGAAACCAAAATGCGTATTAAGCATTAAACATGCCAAAAATAGCAAAACTTGGCACATGTACGACAGTTATAAGTCAAATTGTTCACGACAACATAAAGAAAATTGTTCAAGGAATTGTCAAGTGGATTACAATGCCATCAAAGCCCATACACGGCATACAAGCCGGATGCCTTCACTCCGGGTGGCTGGGACCAGTGCCCCCAGTCGCGCCATCCCCATCTCCAAGGGCCTTTTTCAGTAAGGCAACACCATCAGGCCTCCGAGCCAACTTTTCGGCAGCCTTAACAACACCAAATTCTAAGGACGCGAACTCTTGTCGTTTTGCGATATAAGCAGCACCACAATCCTCCTTATATAACTCGAAGTGATAGTCCTTCTCATTGTTGACAGCCGCAGCTCTACCCTCACTGTAACCATCCTTCCGCCCGCTATTGTACCCTGCCTGACCCAACTCATACATATAGTTGGCAAGTTCAGGGGATTTCACTATACGACCAGCAATCTACAGGAAACACATAGCAAAATAAGTAGAGTAACTACTGCAAACCGAAAGCGAACATAAACAAAGGAAGTTACCAGAGGTACAGCACGCGATAGCAACCACTTGCAATCAGCGGACATCTCTTCAGCAAGGAGTTCAGAGGCTTTACACTTGGCAATCTTCTTCTCAACAAACTCTTCCAACGCAGCTATACGCTCAACATACTCTGCCTCCTTTTTCTCGGACGCAACACGCGCCTGTTCAGCTTTTTCACCAATTTCACGCTTTTCAGCAGACATCCGCACAATCGCATCACGTTGCGACTGCAACTCCTTGTTAGTACGTTCACAGGCAGCCTCCCAGTCTTTCTGTTTCTGCGAATTAGCCTGTTTTTCTGCAGCAAGCTTGTTCTCCGCATCTGAAACCCTCCACATTAAACCTTTCTTCTCAGCATTAAACTTCTCCCTCTCCTCAGCAAACATTTTCTTCTCATTCTCAAACTCAAGTGTGTCCTCCCCCATCAACTTCCACTCACGAACAATCTCCTGAGAAGTGGACAAAAAGTTGACCCTGGCACGAACATGATCGTCTAACAGCTCTAACCGGCGGCGCTTCTTCTGAAATAACCTCTCAGCTGGGGGGAGAGACAAAGAGAAGAACTCATGGCAGTTGTCAAGCTGATTCATCCGGGAGCCCTGGGTCAGATTCCAGCGAGGAGCATGTGGCAAATCATCACACGCTGGGTTTTGAGTATCCCAAGACCCACCTTGAGCATGCTCAAACTCAGAACCCCGACCCACTCCGGAAGTTGCACCACCACCACCACCTGGTGGACGCTTGGTATATATGGTCTGGTGAGGAGCGATCTCACTTGACTCCACCCCGATTTCAATACCCTTACCACGATCAACACCACCAGCACCACCTGTATCACCACCACCTTCTCCAACCTGCTCAACATTTACGTCATCTTCTTTCATCTTCTCACCAAGAACATCACGAGGAGGAGACAACCCAAAAGTTCTTGACGGTGGAGAGGCAGGAGGAGTGATTTTTGAAATGTCAATTTTGTGTGAAGTCTTGGCTGGCTTGGTACCTGCTCTAAAACGAGCAAGATATTTAGAGGAAAGAAGGGAAAACAAGCAACCAGAAAAGAGAAATGGAAAAACTGATAAAGCGAATACCGGAAGCCTCAAATATTTTCTCCAGCAAATTCCCATGTTTCTCAGTAAAAACACCCATGTCACCCTCCGATTCCGAGGGAGCGGGAGGAGTCTCTTTTTAAAGCTTAGCCCTTTTTGACGCCAGCATAGCAGCAGCCTGCTAGTCAAGTTTCCGCTTCTTATCTTCCAGAGCCTTCTTCTTCATCATTTCTGTCAAAGTAGCGCGGTCTTCAGGATCAGACACACGATGTTTCTCTCCGGTTCCTAAACCAGACAATGTATCAGAAACTACAACGTAATCTAGGACAGGAAGAGTAGAAGGTCGCTTACGAGGAGTCTCAGTGGCGTGTTCCTCGGCCCCCTTCTCCTTCCCCTCGGGCTTGTCAGCCTTTGATTTTTTCCTTGTTTCCAACTGATCAGCCGTCTCAACCGGAATTTCCACATCATCATCAATGGGTTCATTAACCGGCTCACGCGCAACCCCCTGTGCCGGACCTGCACGCGGGGAATGAGAAGTTAGGCCTTTATAAGATCTATCAGATCCATCACTCGAAAGAACAACAACTTCCTCCCGAGTAGGATTAATAGCATCATCATCATCCTCACTGTCTTCACCTAAAACAGTGTTGGCATAAGCGGTAAAACTCTCGTTGGTCGGATGCAAGAAACGGTCACGAATCTGATCCAACCACGTCGGCTTCCCGTCCTCCTGAACCGCCTCAACCATCGCTCCACCGGCCTTCGGGTCAAGAGCATTCAGTAAACTATACCCAACTGCGACAATGCAAAGGCATAAATGAGAACACAACGAAATCAGAAGAGTATACACAAGATCACAAAACAATAAAAATTACTTACGTTTGCCTTGATAACCATAAACCGGGACACCCAAAGCACGCTTCGGGACCCACAACATACTTATACCAGCACCCACCAACGCCATCTCATCAAGCTAAGAAATAGCAGTAGCCTTATGAGTCAATTTCTTGTACCATGCTTGTTCAGCAAAACCAGCAACAACATTCACCTTAGGGATCCCCTCGCTCCCAGCCCGATAGTGCATGTCCACTGGGATAACACCACGGCGAATGTAGAAAAATCTTTGTTTCCAATCATGTAAGCTCTTCAAAGGAGTAGAACAGTAGGGAATAACACCACCGGTCCGGGAGTTAAAAGAATAGAAACCGCTGGTGTAAGTCACAGTATAAAACACATTAAACATTTCAAAAGTAGGATCCACACGGTTGGCCCTACATATAAACTCAAAATGGGTAACACGGGGAAGCCCTATAGCGTTGATTTGCGAGATATAGAGTCCATAATTTCTCAACACCTCAGCAGTAAACTTGGTCATCGGAAGTCTGAAGTTACCCTCCCGGAAAAAAGCAGCATACAGTGTAATATAACCAGGAGGCGCGTCCATGGCAGTAGAACCCGGAGTTGGGAACTGAGCACCCCATTCTGGAAGGAAACCCATCTCCCTCACTAAATTCTGGAACTCCTCCTCTTTCCAATTTATAGATGCCTGGTCAGGGCCGGGAGGGTTCTTACCCTTGTTTCTCTTTTTCCTCGAAGAAGGATTTGCCCCAGACATATCGGAAGAAGATATGGGAAGTAATATGAATGAACTCAAGAAAAAGGGGAATCAAGATAAAGGAACAAGAGAGAAATCCGGAGTTCAAAATTTGAAAAGTGGAAAAAAAGGAAGGAAACCGCCACATATTTATACCCATCGCATTTAATGCGATGGGTAGTGGGCCGTCAGGAAATCAGAAGGTCACCCAACGGAGAGAAGACACGTCAGCAGAAAGAGAAACCGTCACCTCTTTTTCCGGGAGCGTGGGCGGCACACATCTGACAAAGGCGTGGAAAGTAGCTGACACCACTGAAAAGGCGACTGTTCATCTCAGACAAGACAGAGACATCAGACGGTCACATCAGTTCTCTTTGCCCCAAGTACAGAAACTTCCACCAGAAGGAAACACCAATACGCCATGCGCCATGCGTCCGTTTGGCTCAACTTTACAAAGTTACCAACCTTCCATGCGCCATGCGTCCGTTTGGCCTAACTTTACAAAGTTACCAACCTTCCATGCGCCATGCGTCCGTTTGGCTTAACTTTACAAAGTTACCAACCTTCCATGCGCCATGCGTCCGTTTGGCTCAACTTTACAAAGTTACCAACCTTCCATGCTCTATGCGTCCAGTTGGTTCAACCTCACAAAGTTGCCACTACGCCATGCGCCATGCGACCACTCGGCTCAACCTTACAAAGCCACCAACAACCACTTCCCTAATAAGTCCAGAATCCCTCCTAGACGATTAACTCAACTAGAAGGCACACTGAACTGGGGGGACTTGAAGAGGTATGGTCCCAATTCCTTGCCTACATGGCAAGGACCACACCACTTTCTCATCCTACATGGCATCCGCATCAGCAAATGAATCCAGAAGCTTCTAGAAGCTTCTGGAATACGTCAAGGTGGCACCAAAGATGCTCCTTCCGACATAAAGGACAATACGTGTCACCTCCCATCGTGCGCCATGTAGACCTGCAGCAAATCAAGGAGCAGACCGACAATTCCAGTACGACGTTTCTAGCATGGACAAATGTAGGCGCGCCACGTGTACCACTACACTGACCACAGCAGAGGAGACCAAGAGGATATTCCCCTTGGTCGGACAGCTGGCGCCCTATACCAGCTGGCGAGGATGCTCCTCCCTCTCTCACCCTCCGGCTATAAATAAGACCCTTCATCATCCAGGTTGATTCATTCTATTCTCTACTCTCTCACCCTTAACACACACTGTCTTGCCTCCTCAGAACAGTACTTATTCTCACGCCGGAGCCCGGTTAAGAGGGAAACCCCCATATTCCCCTCTTAACGAGCTAACGGTGTTGCTGTTTTGCAGGAACCGTCATTTGGCGAGCGACGAAGGAGATTGATCCCCACAAAAGAGACGAACCGGCTAGTTTCACCCTAGGTGTTAACCAGTGTTTCATCAAAGTTATAGTGTTAAAAGTCATATAGCTATTCCAATTTGAGATGGCAAACAAACTTAAATCTAATACCATCCGTAGTGGCCCAATTTTTGGGCGTTTTCTCTTAAATCCACGCCTCAAAACGCCGCTGCCACCGCCCCCTTGGGCGTTGTTTTCAGAGAATGGGGGGAGGCGTTGTGTAAAGAACGCCGGTGCAATGTTTCTCCATTATTGTTTGACCAATCAGAAGCTTTCAAGTATTATTTTTTGTTTTATTTTTTTTAAAAGATAATAATTAGGTAATCATTGATGTGGCATTATTGGGCATTATCCCACTAGACCCATATATGAAAAACGCCCCATAATGCCTGATATTTAGCCTGGATCACTTATCCTTAACGGATGATGCAGGAAGGCTGAGGATTAAGAATCCTTATAATTATTTGCGTTATCTAACAATTGTTCTTTATTTCTCTAATGTTTATTCGCATGTATTTGGCGACGTGGACCTAGTCTATGCTGGAATCTCAGTGAATATGCTCCAAATAAACACTTGCATGTTGAAGGGTAGCCGTTATGGACGAACGTGTGGGACTTGCTCATTTTTCGTATTGTTAGTTGGCTAGGACATTTCTAATTTTATAAGGGGATTGATAAAAACACACACACACACAACACTATCTACTCGCGAACACTCTGCTCTAGCAACACTCAAACTACTCTCAAACTCGTACACTAGAATACACGTGTAACAAGCTCAATATCATCCGAAGTTGTATCAAATTGTTTGTTGTTTGTTCAATATAGTTGGTGATCGGTAGTTTCCATCACCCGAGGTTTTTTATGCTGGAGATCTTCTAAAGATCAAAGGCTTTTTCCTCGTGTAAATCACGGTTTTCATTGTTGTTTACATTTCACAATCATTTACATTGTTGTTCAAACACATAAGCACTCAACCTCACAAACAAAATTTAATTACATTATCCTTAAACTGATTTTTGACCAAAACAGTAGACACGAAGTGTAAAACACAATGCAACGTGTGACGGGTGGAAATGTATAGTAAGACAACACACGATTCGTAAAACGTAATGTGTAAAAGACAATTACAAAAAAGTGTAAAGCACAATGCATAAAAGACAATTATAAAAAAAAATGTAAAAGACAAAGGTAGACACAAAGTGTAACAATACAATGCCTAAGACATTTCATTATATACAATGCATTGCATTTGAAAAGGTAGAAGCAGTAATCTAGGGGTTAAAATTGCAATTTTTTTAAGTTGAGTGAGCGTTAAAAATGGGGTAATATTGTAAGGGGTAGAAGCACAAAGTATAAAACTTGAGAAAAAAAAAGTAGGGTAAAAAACGGAATGTATAACAGTATATAAAGCAAAGTGTAAAAGTAGATGGTGGTGGCGAAAATGTGTAAAAGATGAGGGGTGGTGTGGAAACGTAAAAGTAAATGGGTGGTGGCGTAAATATGTAAAAGCTGTGGGGGAGATGGTAGAAAAGCAAAATAGAGGGGTGGTAATGACAAAGTTTGAAAGATGAGAGTATGATTGTGAAAATTCAAAGTAAAAGGGTGCTAGTGACAAAGTTTGAAAGATAAGTAGAACATATTTAAAATGATTAAAACTTTAAAAAGTTTTGACGATATCTATTAATGTTAACAGATCTATTATGACTTAGAAACCAACCACGAAAAGAAGGCTTGGGCCTTGCAAAGTGGACTTAAATTAGAAAAAAGATTACATTAAGAAAAGAGCCTTGGGAACTTGGTACGACACCAATGTAGTCTAGGGACTAGATCTGCATGTTATATATAAACAAATCTTTTGTAACCTTAATGTTATTATAACAATCAAGTGCAATTTTCTTGGTCTAAATGTATATGTTCCTTCATTTATGTTCATTCACATATGTTTATTTCATATTCATAGAAAAAAAATTAGTTATTAGTAATGCTATTTGACTAATTGGTCTATCACGCATCATCCATCAATCTAATAAAAAATTTTAGAACCAAGCCCTTGTAAGTTGCATGCATTATGAACTAACCCCGTTATTCACTTGAGATTTTAGTTCTTGGCTTTCTAGCTTTAGGGCATGCCGCATGAGTGCATCATCCCCATTCCCCAGTGATTCAACCATGATTCAGGCATTAACGATATAAACGTACATTGATCTATGTTTTTTTAGAACAACAGTTCACACATTCCCCAATTCTATTACTAAATCACACATTTTTGTTCACTACGGGGATTGAACCCTTACCATTTGAAAAAGTACACACATATCCAACACCTTGTTACCGCTAAGCCAAAGGCCCTTTGATAAACATCTATCAACTTATTGCATGTTTGTTTGATCTACAACTTATGTCCAAATTAGCTAACATCGATTCAACTGGTTGAAAGGACAGATTTACTGTGTGATTGATCTATTGTTTGTGTCCATTCAATTTTAGACAAAAAAACTAACCGCGCTAAATTCTTTTTCAAGGGGTGCGAACGAGGGGTTTAACCAAAATTTTAAGAGGTGCGATCGGGATTTTGTCCTATAAAATACACTAAATTCTTTTTTCAAGGGGTGCGTCTACCCACCCAGACCTCTACCTAGGTCCGCCCCAGACTACGCTTGCTTCTGCATTACCATTAACCTATTGCTTGTATCCATTTGTTTAAGGTGTTCGAGCTTATTCACTTGTTAACTGAAAGTTAAATAAACAAACATGATCAATCATCACTACTAATATACATTCCACTTGTTACTACGATAGTTGCATGGATTTTTTTCATGATTTCAATTGAGATCAAATGCTATAATTAATCGGTTTGGATTACTATTTCCTTTTTATATGATTGTTTCTAGTGGAAGAAAAAAGGGGTGAGTGACGTAATTTAACACACTCGGTTTAAAAAAGATAACAAATGTCCGAAAAGTTGCAACACTTCTCCATTTAATAAACGTATTATGACAAGTTTTAAATTGTAGTTTATTTTCTGCTAGAGCTAGAATAAACTCATAAAAGAAGAAAAACAAAAACAAAAGAATTTGACATGTTTTTTTTTTATAATGGCATGTGGTGGGGTCGGACCCCTCAACAATAAAATCAGTTATATTCAGGACCGGTCCTATAACGTATAAAAGTAAGACAGCGGTTTAGGGCCTCACCTCTAAGGACTCTCAAATTCCTTTTAAGATTTGATGAGTTACAGTTAAAGAAATATCGATTAATCTATGATTTGAGAGATGATCGTACTACATTTGTAGTTGTAATCTCCAGTTTTTCATACTTGTTTGCAAAAATTTTCATTTACATTTGATTAGATCATGACTTCATCAAGATAAACATTGAATTTTGGTTGATTTTTCCAAGATTTTATGAAGTTGATTTAGTTGATTAGTTAGATAATATAATTGCGTTTATGTGCTATGCATATATACTATTTTTTAATAATCCGTCAACTAAAACTTCTTAGTTTATTGTTGTCGGTCCAAGCCCAGGTAAAAGAGAAAGGTTTATATAAAAAAAAACTCTAAAAGGCCCCCAACTTTTTAGTTCGTTTAGTGCCTCCAAAAACGTTAGACCGTGTCTGATTATAGCCAACAATAATGTTAACGAAACAAAGTTATAATGCACCAAGATTTGGATGATTCAGCTTCTCAACACAAGCTAATCTACAAACAAAACTCATTAGGTGTGAGTGGCACTCCAAAATGAAGCCAATGAAAACCAATGAGGGAGTGTATCCAAATTGACCTTGATGAACCAAAATTATAAGGCTCACTCCAAAACTAAACTCGAATCCCATCTAGAATTCCCAAATTGTTGGGCAATAGTCATCATCTTCGGCTTCCATCTTGAGTTCACCATCAAAAATTCCCATCCTAAATCCCATCCCGGCCATTTGCAGCGCCCATCCCGTCCAACCCGATGAAACCAAGCCCCACATCCCGACGGTGCCCCTTCACCCTTATAAGCTTGAGGATTGGTTATTTAAATAAAGGCATTATTTAAATCAACATTAGTAGAAGGAAGCGGTGAGTTAGCCTAGCCTACCCTAAAAGTGGAATAGTAGGGCATATGAGGCGAGCAATAGATCTACTACGCTACGAAAAGGTTACGAAATCACATATCTCGACGTTGGGTGCGTCAATGGTAAACACCATACCTATATAGAAGAACCACCGTTTACTAACTTTCCGACGTATAATCTTTCATCCTTTGCTGAAAAGGGGCAATTAGCTTTGCTCCACTAACAGACTTCTTATGAATTAATTGATACTCTCAATCGCCCTCTCCCTCTCCATCTTCCTAAATTAGATCACAATCATGAGACGTTGTTGACATTACCAAATATTCAAAGTCTCACGCTACACAAACGAGACCTCCAATACGACTCTCATTAGTCACCGGTCTCCATCTCCTCGTAAAGAAAGAAGAAGGCTATATTTATAATTTGAATGCATACTAATTCTCTAATAAACTCATATTTATAGGATCCAAATAACTAATCTCTTCTAGCTTTTGATAAATAAATAAATACATAAAAACCAATTTAGGGTAAGTCGATTCGAATTTGTAGTTGAAGACATTAGAAAGGGGTGGGTTTTTTCTTGTTGCCATCCAATTGGGATTGGCCCAAACTGAAGCATGAGATAGCCAGGACCTACAACTACAATTGGACCATCTCAACACCCAAAAAGTATTGTATGATTTCAAGTCCTTGTCACCATTTGGACCCCAAGAAGATGACTTTTTATCTTCAAACATCAATAATTTCATATTTAAATCATTTTCATTGGGACCTATTTTCTTTATATAATAACATTAAAGAAACCTTTTAGATAATCAAATCTAAAGTAAAATATGATCATATGGATATCATTATAAACATATGTAGGATTACATTTAATATATGGATATTATATTGAATCTGATGCACACGTACCTTATAAGATACTTTTTCCTTCATATGTAATTTATTTCTTTTTTCCTTTTGTTATTATTAATAATAATAATGGTACCAAACTAGCTTTCTCAAGACATAGATTTACAATTCCTCCTTGTGTTTCTTGAAATTGATAAGGTACAATTGTCCTATATCTTTCTAAGTACCAATATTAGGAATATAAAACCTATAATGTCCTATATCTTTGTAAGTACCAATATTAGGAATTTAAAACCTAGGATCAAGATCAAAGGAAAACCCTTCTGACTTGTGAGAATTTAGAGAATTTGGCCTTCCCGTGTGAGTTTTGCCCCTATTTTTCACACATGTAAATTAAAATGTTAGAAAAGATTGTCGTAAAAAAATAAAAATAATAATCGTAGTGGTGTTTTTCAACTCCTTACAGGAGCTGTAAAAAGCTAATGACATAAGCATGACATCACTTTTTACAGCATTTACGACTACTGTAAAAGAAAAAAAAAACTAGTTTTTATTTTTTATTTTTTTGAAAAAGTTGATTTTTTTAGGATTTTTTGTAAAAAAAAAATTTAAAAACCTTTCGTAAGACTGAGTTCTCTAAGTTCTTACAATTCGTATAAGTTTTCATTTTACCCAAACCCTTAAAACCTATAATGATAATGGTAAATAATTAAATATAATTGTAATGGTGAGGTACCCCTTCTCACAAACTTAAGGGAGGGACCCACCACTAATAATTTTTTTTCTCTCACAAATGTGGTTTCTCTAAAAGAGGAAGGGTCCGTTTAGACACACCCAATATCAGTGGCTGATCTAGTAATTTTTTTCACTGGGTTTCTTTTGATAGATTTTTACTAATTCTTACTATTTTTTTTAAATCATATAAAATTTCCACTATTTTTTTATTTTTTCAAACCAAGTGGGTTCCCGGGAACCCCCAAAACACCCATGGATCCGCCACTGCCCAATATAGTATTGCGGCGAGCTTAATGCACCTTAGTATAACTCTCGTAATCTAAATTTACAACCGTTGGGTTATTTTTCTTTTTCTTACACCTCTATCTTTCTTTCAAGCCTGATTTTCTCTCTTACATTCACCCTTATTTTTATATCTCATATGGATGCATAAAACAGCACCCAAAAAAAAATTATACTCACATGAACATGCAAATACCACTAATTGAAAGAAAATCATGCAAGTCATGATTCAAAGAGAATAAGACTAAAATCAGAAGAAAACAAGAATGAAAAGGCAAAAAAGGCTATTGGTGCTATCTTTCTTCTTCT
Source organism: Helianthus tuberosus (assembly GCA_030545235.1). Classification (NCBI taxonomy): domain Eukaryota; kingdom Viridiplantae; phylum Streptophyta; class Magnoliopsida; order Asterales; family Asteraceae; genus Helianthus; species Helianthus tuberosus. The sequence goes on along the minus strand of CM060354.1, from coordinate 63,879,691 downwards.
ATGTCAATTTTTGGCACATACACTAGAATTATATCCTACTACTACATGATACAAGGTGTGCAATCACCATCCTACAAGAGCCTTATTTTTCAAACCTGTAGGTTTTAAGTAATCTTCCACCCATGAAAATGACATTCTTTTTTTCTACATAAGATCATCATTCAATTCATTCCTTTTTGTGGTTTTGATTATTGATTGATTGATTTATTTATTTCACCTTCATTCACCTCTTGAAACAGACACAAACACACACACAGAGACCTATGTTTCTAAACAGTAACTTGGAAGCAAGGCTTTAACAGATGTTGTCAAAACCCTTCTTTCTTGTGTAGTTATATTAAGAAAGAAAACATTTTTCTTATGTAAATCCAATTTTGGCAGCTTTTTAATTCTGGGTTTTATTGTATTTATTCAACATGTTTGTGGGTTTTAATCTTTTACTAAAATATTAACCACCCCCAAAACTCTCTTTTTTTGAGAAAAGATTTTATATCCTTTAGTTAAAAGTTGAAATTTAAGATTTTAGTTTGTGGGTTTTGTTTGTAATTCAATATTGCATAATGGGTATTCATCATCAAGTGAAAAAGTTATGATCTTGAATGATTAAATTTGGTGAAATTGTAGATGAAGTGTGAGAGTGAGTGTGTGGGGGTAGTATTGGAAATATTGGAAGAGTTTGCCGGAAAAGATGGACCGCCGGAGCTGGTTGTGGCGGAGGAAGTCGTCGGAGAAGAATACCGGAGAAACTGAAAGCTCCGGTGGATCAGTTTCTTCTCATTCTGAAAGATTTTCCGATGATCAGGTTTGGTCAACACTTTTTAAGTTAATGCTTGTAAGATCTTGTCATCTATTTTTTTCCTTAAAAAATATGTATATTGTGTTCCAGTTGTAAACATGTGAGTAAAGTGTACAACCATAACAGCTAATGGTACAACATTCATCTTTCTAGCTTAGGTAAATGTTTTTTTGGTGTGGTTGACAATGGTGGATCCTTACATTGGAGTCAGTTACTTGATATGAATAAAGAATCTCATTTTGACTTTCAAAAGTAAAAAATAAATTGTAATAACCATCTTTTCTGCTATTGTAATTTTATATATGTCTAATAACATACATACAAATATTATATACACTTTTAGTTTAATTGTACTGTATACCTTTTTTTATTATCTTAATTACTAAATATATTAGACGCTCGTTTTTATAGTCAATAGCAGAAAATATTTTCAATGGTTGGGAATAAGGGGTTTAACCAAATTTTCAAGGGATGCGATCAGGATTTTGTCCTATAAAATACACTAAAATTTTCTTTTAAAGGGGTGTGCCCCCCCCCCCCCCCCACACCCACACACCCAGGGCTCTACCTAGGTTCGCCCCAGTTCAGGGGCGGATCTATAGAGGACCAAGGGGTAGCCTCCGCTACCGCTTGGTCGGAAAATTTTTGACGTGTTTAGTGTAAATTTTGGAAAAATTTGACGTTTTTTCGATTTCGTTACCGCTTATTTATAAAACGTTCCCGCTTGGTCGGAATCCTAGATCCGCCACTGCCCCTGTTTATAGTTTGCCTAGTTTTGAAAAATAAATAAAGTTGTACATAATCCGACTAGGGTTATTAACAAGTCGAGTTCAAGCCGCCCTAATACCAACTCATGCTCATGCAATCAAGCTAGTAATTATATAACCCAAGCTGGCTCGACATGATATTTTTAATGAGCTAGAAATTGAGCTCGTACTATGCTCTTCATTACTACTATAGGGCACAAATTACTTGCACACCACAACCATTTATGTTCAATTATTGTCTCATATGCTTTATAAGTTGTTTACAAGTTTTCCCTATAACGACATACCGGTTTTACATTTGTGAGGTACAGGTCAACTTCATTTGGAAATAGAAAGTCATTTGTACATCATAAGTATTAGTTTTATTCTTATGCTCTATGTTAATGTTTTATTCCTTTTGGTAAGGTGTACTCGAATCAAAATTCACAATCACTCGAAGTTGCATCAACGGTTAGTTCACGCCCAAGTGAACCTAACAATGTCGTGAAGACCCTTTCAGAGAAATTATCCGAAGCGCTGCAGAGCATCAATGCCAAAGAACAGTTGGTAAATCAGCATGCTAAAGTAGCAGAGGAGGCTGTCTCAGGTATACACCCTTTCTTAAATATTCAGTTTTCTCACACACTCAAAACTATATGATTATCACAACTTCAAACACCACATTAATTTTATTTGGTTTTCATTCAAACAATGATCTTGTTGGTTATATAGGATGGGAGAAAGCCGAACGGGAAGTCGTGCCATTAAGGCAGCAACTCGAGCTTCTAACTGTCAGGAACGCGACCCTCGAGGATCGAGTCGTTCATCTTGATGAAGCCCTGAAAGAGTGTATGAGACAACTGCGACAAACGCGAGAAGAAAAAGAACAAATTGCGAATGAAGCTCTCGAAAAGAAAGTTTCCGAAAGTGATAGTTCTTCGACATCCATTGACGCCAATCTTTATCACAAGCTTGAAATTATTGAGAAAGAAAATTCTGATTTAAAACACAAGATTTCGTCAATGGCTGAAGAGCTTGAAATTCGGATTATTGAAAGGGATTTAAGCAATCAAGCTGCTGAACAAGCCAGTAAGCATAGGCTTGACAGTGTAAAGAAAGTAGCTAAGCTTGAAGCCGAGTGTCGTAGGCTAAACTTGGCTCTTAAGAAAGCTAATGGTCATCAATCAAAAGCGCGTAAAATGCCACCGATTGTTGAGAATGGTGATTTTAAAGAGACGGGTGGATTTGGGAGAAACCGAATGGATTCGTTGGTGGAGATCGATCTCATGAATGACTTTCTTGAAATGGAAAGGCTTGTGGCGTTGCCCGGAAGTTCTGAAGTCGAGGAGCGGTTAAAAACGGTTGAATCATTGGAGATTGTTTTGAAAGAGCGTGAAAACGAGCTTAACGTATCAGGAAAACGGCTTGAAGAGGCTGAATATAAGTTGGCAGAGCGTGAAAACGAGCTTAAAGTGTCAAGAAACCAGCTCGAAGAAGCTGAATCTAAGCTGGCTGAGCGTGAAAATGAGCTTAAATCATCAAGAAACCGGCTTGAAAAGACTGAATCTAAGCTGGCTGATTGTGAAAACGAGCTCAAAGCATCAAGACATCGGCTTGAAGAGGCTGAATCTAAGTTAAGTGAGCGCGAAAATGAGATTCAAGCATCAAGAAGCCCGCTTAAAGACGCTGAATTTAAGTTATCCAAGTGTGAAAACGAGCTTAAAGCATCAAGAAAGCAGCTTGAAGAGGCTGAATCTAAGTTATACGACCGAGAAAACGAGCTTAAGGCGTCAAGAAAATGGCTTCAAGAGTCTGAATTCAAGTTGGCAGAGCGTGAAAACGAGTTAAAGGAATCAAGAACCCGTCTTGAAGAAGCTGAAATCAAGTTGGCTGAGCATGAAAACGAGTTAAAAGAATCAAGAACCCGTCTCGAAGAGGAGGAAATCAAGTTGACTGAGCATGAAAACGAGCTTAAGTTATCGAGATATCAACTTGAAAAGGCTGAATCCAAGGTGGCTGAGCTCGACATCGAGCTCAATGCATCAACATATCTACTTGAAGAGGCTGAGTTCAAGCTGCATAACACCACAAATCGGCTAGAAATGTCTGAAGCAGGACTAGAAGCTGCCTATACGAAAAAAGAAGAGGCTGAATCACGGTGTAAGGCATTAGAAGCCAAGATAGAAATCTTGCTTTCGAAAGTCGATCATTTGGAAAACAATATCCAAAAGGAACGCGAATTATCAAGGCAGACCGAGGCCAGGTATCAGGACCTCAAAGATGAGGTATCGAGACTGCAACACGAAGCTCTGGAAACAAAATCAGAAAATCGAGCTGAAGAGTTCCGAATCCTCAAAATAAAACAGGTGAGTTTCAGACTATGCACGTTACATACATACACTTGAGAATAACTTAAATATGTATCAACAATACATTTTACAAAAATTTCACTAAGAAGTTTTAGGGTATTCATGTCTCATGACAAAACTTTAGTCTCAAGTTTTAAGTTTGTTTTATGAATATAAGACCTACAAATGAACTCTTTTGATGTGACATTTGCAGGAGAAGGAGTTAGCGATGGCCGGGAATAAATTTGCGGAGTGCCAAAAGACATTTGCGTCTCTTAATCGGCAGTTAAAAGCACTTGCAACTCTTGATGACTTCTTGATTGACACCGACCACTTGTAACGAGTGTTTGTGGATGGTAATGAGTAACGGACAATGATCTTGAACATATATCTTTTGTGCCTTGGGTACTAAGTTCGGCTCATGTCACATTTTTTCAGAGCTAAGAATAAAATAAAAATAGTGTTATGTAAAACTAAAAAAAAAACAAGGAAATCTCTTTAGAGGATTTCAATGTCTACTTGACATAAAATAATTTTTTTTTATAAAAGGGACAAAATCTTTGAATTTTGTAACCATAAAGCAAAGTAGAATGATGGATCTATGAAAACTAATAGGGTTAGCCATGTCCAGGAACATTATTTAATCACCCCCCACCACCAAGTTAAAAGTAAAAATTAAAAGTGATTTTGACACTCACATGCTGGAATGCATATTATCTATCATACACAATAGATAATTTACAAACAAAATACTATCATTGTTATCATTGCAGTTATTGAGTGACAGACATCATCTTTTCAAAGTAACTACTGCTTAAGGCAAAAGGCTTGTAGCGTAGCGATATCAAGGTGTGAAGAAAATGTATCACTCCTATCTAGTTGAGGGTTCAAGTCTCATAATGAGCAAATGTATAAATTTATAAGTAGGATTAGAATGGTTTGTGAGTTAGCCGGCACAAAAAAAAATAATAATAATAATAACTAAATAATAAAAAAAATACAGCTTTGAAACAACGGTTCTTTCAAAACTTAAAACATCAATTGATTGTAGACACACCTTGTGAACTTTTGACACCACAAAAACCTAACACGAAATTCATGGGTTTGACTTAAGTCTATACGGGTTCAGTCGCACCTAGGGGTGTAAACAAGCCCAGAGGCTCGAGAGCTACTCGTGATCGGCTCAGTTAAAAGCTCGAACGAGCCCGAGCTCAAGCCTGAAAATAGAGCTCATTTAATTGTTATCGAGCCCGAGCTCAAGCCTGAAATACAAAGCTCGTTTAGCCTAAACGAGCCCAAACAAAACTTTAGTTTTTTTATATAATATAATAATGATGATATGATACATTGGCGAGCCGAGCTTTGGCTCGTTTAAGCGATATTGAAGCTAGCTCGAGCCGAGCTTTTAGCTCATTTGAGGTTGTTCTCAAAATAGCTCGGGCCGAGCTAAAGCTTTGGGTTTTATTCGCGATCCGAGCTCGAGTTCAAATAAGTAGGCTCGAACCGAGCCGAGTTCAAGCTTCATAAAAACATGACGAGCTAAGCTCGACCCTAGTCGGGCTCAGCCCGGCTCGTTTACACCTCTAGTCGCACCTGTGAGCACATTTAGCTAAAAGGGTTGTGTTTGGGTCGACTTCAAAGGTTTGTGGGCTGACCCGTTTATTTTTGTAAATTAAAAAAAAATGTTTTTTTTTTTTTTGTCATAACTTAAACTAAGTAAGTATTTTATGTCATAACTTAAACTGGTCGGGTATTTTATGCCAAAATTTAAAAGATTACAGAGAAATTAGAATCAAGTCCTATAGTTTAAACCTAGTTATTTTGTATACATTGTATTTTTTTTTTTTTTTGTTGTAAATTTGTAATTTTAGGATATCAATATGCCAAAAAAATACCGGATTAAACGGGTTGTGCTCATGTCAACCCACAATGGGTGTGTTCATGTTCATGTGCCCAACACAATTTATAGGTTCATGCCAAACTTTCAGATTTTTGTTGTGTCAGACCCACCAACCAAACGAACACAACCCATTTAACAATCCTACCACCCGACCCACCCATTTTGATACCTCTAATCTAATAATTTGACAACATGAAAAAGGACGCCAAACAAACACAAGCCTTTGACTGGTCAAAAAAGCTGCTGAGCTTAGTTTATATAGTCTTTAGAAAGGTTGTTCAACTTGCATTCAAGCATCATGTTCTTCACTCTACTAACTAACAAACATGAAAATAAAATCCCTTTGAAAAACAGAGCGGATTCCACGGTTAAGGACCAAGAAACAGAGAATTATCAAAAGATTAAAATTGGATCATTACCGAGATTGATTCTTGGAACTTGGGGTTTGAGTGATTGCTAGTATTGGTTTGTTATCGCGATTTAAGTTTCGCTGAAAGCTTGATGAGTTCTTGCTCATCTTCAAGTTTCTTTCTTCTAGCAGCCTTCTCTTTTTGTCGTTGAATCAGTTCAAGCTCTCTGTGTCTTTCTTCCTCTTTTCTTTTAAGCTCAAGCGCTTCTCTTCTTTGAGCTTCTTCTACCCGCCTTCTATTCTCTTCCAACATTCTATCCAGCTCTTCTCTCTCTCTTCTCGCTTTCTCCTGCTTATTTTCAACTTTTCATTAGATAAATATTTGTAATAATATTTATCATAATAAAATAGGATAACTGGATTTAAATAATCCCAACTATTACATATTGGCCAGCAACAGTCCCAACTAACCAAATGTTTTTTGACAGTCCCAACTCTTAACCTATTTTTTCCCAACGAGCTTTTTCTAACTGAGGTCTAACCCAGTTAGTTTGTTGCTGACGTGGACTGCTTATGTGGCAACAAAGTCAAAGTTGTGATGACATGGACTGCTTATATAGAAAAAAGTCAAACTTCTGATGACATTGATTGCTTACATGGCAAAAGTCAAACTTTTGATGACATTACCCTAAAGACTTAAAGGACAAAGTCGGTGGGAAATCCCACCGGCTTTGCTCCATGCCCCCCTCACTTTAATAATTTTGCAATTTTAGCCCTTTACTTTGTCTTTGTTCCATGCACCCCTCACTTTAATAATTTTGCTATTTTAGCCATTTACTTTGTCTTTAAACTTTTATAAAATAACAAATTTAGCCTCTAAACCTCCTACTTGAATTTCAAAAACCACAACCTCATCTTTCAAACTTTACCAGCACCAACCCTCTACTTTGGTTTTTCACCATCAACCCCTTAGCTCTTACATAGTTACGCCACCAACCATCTTCTTTTACATTTCTACCAACACCCCCTCATCTTTTACACATTTCCGCCACCACCCCTAAACTTTTACACTTTGTTTTTTTTAGACTTTGCTTTTTTACCCATTGGACTATTACTCCATTTTTACACATGCCCAACGTTTAAAAAAATGCAATTGTAACCCCCTAAACTACAACTCCTACTTTTGCAAATGCCAATTCATTGTGTTTTACAAAATGTCTTAGGCATTGTGTTTTAAATTTTGTGTCTACCTTTATGTTTTACATCTTTTTTAATTGTCTTTTACGCAATGCGTTCTACGAATCATGTTTTGTCTTATTATATGTTTCCACCCGTCGCGCGCGGCCGCAACGCGTGGCGGGCAAAATACTACTACAATCTTAAAGGAGAACGTCGGTGGGTTTCCCACCGGCTTTGCCTCCCTGTCCCCGTACTTTCACGATGTTGCAATTTTAGCCCTTTGACTTTGGCATCTTCAAACTTTCACAAAATGACAAATTTAGTTCCTAAACCTCCCCCTCATCTTTTACACATTTCCACTACCACCCCTATACTTTTAAACTTTGTCTTTTTTATACTTTGCTTTTTTACCCCTTGCACTATTACTCCATTTTTACCCCCACCCAACTTTAAAAAAATTGCAATTGTAACCCCTAGACTACAACTCCTACTTTTGCAAATGCCAATGCATTGTGTTTTACGAAATGTCTTATGCATTGTGTTGTACACTTTGTGTCTACCTTTGTGACTTACACTTTTTTTTGTAATTGTCTTTTACGCACTGCGTTTTACGAATCGTGTTTTGTCTTACTATATGTTTCCACCCGTCGCGCGCCGCCGCAACGCGCGGCGGGCAAAATCCTAGTTGATTGCTTATGAGGCAAAGTTTTGATGATGTGGACTGCTTATGTGGCAGTTCATGTCAGCAAAAACTAACTAGGTTAGACCCCAGTTAGAAAAGGCTCGTTGGGAAAAAATAGGTAATAGTTGGAATTATTTAAATCCAATTTTCCAATAAAATAATAAAAATAGACATAAACATGTTTGAGGGTCAACCAAAGCCCATCCCGGCATGTTTCGGCCCGTATTACACAATGACCCATTAACCCAACCCGAGTATGTGAAAAGATTGTTCACCTCTTTCTGTCTTGCTTCAGTAAGGGCTGCTTGTTTCTCTCGTTCAAGTTGAGCCACCACATCATCAAAAAGTTTCTTGTGGCCTTCTTCGACTCTTCTTTCTATTTCTAGTTTGACTTCATCTGACTCCAGTTTCTCCTCTACTTTTGCTCGGATTGCTTCTTCTATTCTCTTTGCTGTCTCCTCTTCTAATATTTTCAGCTCCATCTCCTGTTCAGCCCTTAAAACACATGCAGATTGTCAAGTACTTTTCGTTTTATATTTTTTTTCAACAAACTCCTTAAAACAGAATCATTTTAAATGTTTGGTTTACAACGAAATTTGATTTCAACTTTTTTTACATGGTTCAACCCGAACCCGAACTGTTTTTTTCTAATAGGACGTGTTAGTCGAACGAACCTGTTTTCTCCGTGTCGGGTTCGGCTCGGGTCAAGAATTGCCGCCCCTGGTTGGGGGTGGGGTGGGTTTTATATAAAATAAATAAAGATATTTTGTTTTTTTTAATTGCCAAAATGGCCTCTTAGGTGAAAAATGACAATTTTGCCCCTGAGTTAACACACCTCACTTAATGCCATGATAAAAAGTGGGCCAAAATGGCACTTTTAAACCTTCCAGGGTCCCAGTAATAAAAAAAAACTTCTCTGTCTAAAGTCGCAAATCAGGCCAAACCTCAGGGGCCATTTTGGCAGTTTACTCATCTAGATCTAGTGCATTATTATATGTCTGGATATCTGATGTATTCACTTATATAATGCATTAATCAAATATAAGCTTAGCTTTGAGCCAACAAATACTAAAACAGTTTCCGATCAGCAATGTAAACAATCTAAAATGAACCCAATACCATTACTGAGGTTCTTCCTAATTTGATCTATTACTGCTATTCTGATACTTCTAATAGCTGCACACATCATAATTTTATTTAAAAGTTAGATTTGACTTTGACTGACAATCATGAGATAAAATTTGCATAGGTCTGCCCTTGACCTCATATACGCTCAAAATCATTAGACAACTAATATACCAATAAAGTTTAACACGACTGCTTTCAATATATCATATATTCACACATTCACCTCAACAAGATCATAGACTAATCCTACTTGCATATATTAAACCAATGATCACTAGCACAGCCCGCTCTAATACCTAATTAGTCAATACTTTCTTTATAGAAACTCAACATAAATTACCAAACAGACAGTGGTAGGCAAGAAAATCATAGTTTTGCATACCTTTTCTTTTCTTCCATTTCCTTTCTTGATTTAGCAAGGGCATTTTTACGTTCAGCAGACGTAGTACTTGGGCTCGGAGACCCAGCCGGACTTACTGAAGCAGTCCTGCTTCTTCGCCTTCTGTGGCGCCTAGGTGTTGGAGACCGACTTTTCTTGTGTCTAGAAACCGGTGATCGACTTCTGCGGCGACGAGGGGAACCAGAACGACTTCTTCGCCTAGTGTCATTTCATAGTAAACAACATGTTACAAAACCATATTGAATACCAAAGTCAAAGTTCATTTGCCCATTTCATAAGAAACTAAGTTGTAAATTAGTCAAAATCTACCTTAAATTTCCCTTCTTTGTGTATGAATAAACTGAACCCTAAATACTTTTGAACACTAAAATTGAACCTAAATTTGTGTGGTTAATGTAGACAACTATATTTCACATACACATTATCACTCAATTACTTAGTATTTTCCCTTTATGTTTCGTTTTTAACATATCCATTACCAGGGTCAAGTTATTCTACAAAGGCTTCTAATTGTAAGAAGTGTAAGAAGGATTTATAGAGTGACAAGTGTCCAATAACCTAAAACTAAACCCACTACATCACCACCAAAAACCTAAACACCCACCCCCCCCCCCCAAAAACCTAACCCCCCCCACCCCCGCAAAAAAAAAAACAAAAAAAAAACTATACCTCACCAAAAAAACCCTCAAACCCCCCCCCCCCCCCAACCCCCCAAAAACCTAAAAAAAAACTAAACACCCACCCCCACCACCACCCAAAACCTAAACCCCCACCCCCCTCGGCAAAAAAAAAAAGAAAAGGGGTGGGTGATGTGGGGGGTAGGGGGGTGGGGGGTTGGTGGTGGTGGATGTTTAAGTTTTTTTTTTTTTTTTAGTGGGTTTTTTTGTGTAGTGGGTTTTTTTAGGTTATTGGACACTTGTCACTCTATAAATCCTTCTTACACTTCTTACAATTAGGATCCTTTGTATTTGATCCTAATCCTCCATTACCAATACATAACTTTTATAGCTAAATTCGGTTAAATCACAGAGATACATAGTATGTGTGATAGGGTTAAAACCTTGGGGAAGAAGAAAACTAAGAGATAGAAGGAAATTTGACTCAAATTCTGGCTGATTTTCATTCCATACGTAAACCCATTAAATAAACAAGACACTTACACAAGACACCCCCAAACTAAACCAAAATAACATCCTAATCCCTTGACTTAACAATAGTAATAAAACTAAAATATAAAATAAATAAGTTACGTAACAATACTCCCCCCTTAACCTACTTTTTGCCCTCAAAAAGTAAGCTCTTCAATTTAATCCTTAACCATTGTCGTCTTGTTCAATTTCCTCATCGCCTTCCACATTAATCACAAAAAGTTGTTTCTTTTTGCACTTGTGTCCTGGAACGAACTTTTCAGTGCACCAAAAGCATTCTCCTTTTGACCTTTTTAACTCTAGTTCCTCACCTGACACGCGCTTTGCGTTAATAGTTGTTGGTTTATAAGCTGGTGGCCCAGGGACTCCTGTTGGATCTGGAAGCAACGGAAGTTTTGAAGCGTTAACCGGATGTGTTATTTTGACATCTTCAGGTTGCAGCCCAACCTGAAAACCGAGGAAACTCAACCTTCCCGACCCGCATAGGCCGAGTACCCGTCCGCGAATCATCACTAAACAACCCCTTATCAGGGCCGCCTCCGTCGCCGCTGAAGCCGCCTCTGCCGCCGCTAAAACTGCCACCGCTTGAATGCTCCTTGAGTGCTCGTAAGATCTCTTCTTGTTGTTTCATCGACTGTTCTTGTTGTTTCAACATGGTGGCTAGGGTTTCTTGGAGATTTGAGATTGCCTTGCCATGTTCCTTGAGAGTGCTATCAATTTCTTGATTGCGAGTGTTAGTCATGTTAATCGAAAGTAATTCCGACCGGAGATCGGAACGGCTCTGATACCCTTGATAGGGTTAAAACCTTGGGGAAGAAGAAAACTAAGAGATAGAAGGAAATTTGACTCAAATTCTGGCTGATTTTCATTCCATACGTAAACCCATTAAATAAACAAGACACTTACACAAGACACCCCCAAACTAAACCAAAATAACATCCTAATCCCTTGACTTAACAATAGTAATAAAACTAAAATATAAAATAAATAAGTTACGTAACAATGTGAAGTGACCTGCTGTGAGTAGTGGTGTAAGGAGAACGGCTCCGATCTCTCCAGCGGCGGCGACTGACCGGGGACGGCGAGTATCTCCGGCGGTAAGACGACGGTGACCTCGAAATGCTTCGAGGCATTATTCCTCCTTATTGATAATTTTGGTGGACTGAAAGCCTGTTTTGATATTTTGAAAGAGAAAAGTCACAGATTTCGTCCCTGGGTTATTGTTCAATCTACATATTTAGCATGAAAGTTTAGATGGTTGATTGGTTGTAAATCTAGTTTTTTTTTTATACCAATTAAACTATTCCCTTGTCCACATTTGAATTTAAGATCTCACCTCTAAGAGGCAAGTGTCTCTACCAAGCGGGCTAACCCCACATTGACAATAATGGGTTGCAACACAAGGATTTCCCTGGGAGTCACTCATCGTAATACTACTCACTCTGTTGTAAATCTAGTTAATGAAAAGTTTGTTTGTAACAAACAACTATTGTACCTAGTAAATCCCACTCATAGTCAGATTGTTAGTATGGTATGTGAAGTGTAAGATGTAGGCAAACATTACCTTTGTATCTGAGAATAAAGAGGTTGTTTTCAAAAAACACGTTGGCTCCCAAAAAACAACAAACATAGAAACATTACTAAAAGTAGAAAGCTACTAATAACTGAAAAAAGATGAAAGTGTTAAGTAAAAACATAAATACAATGTAAATACAGGTAGGCAATACCATGCACACTAACCTAAAGTATAAGAGATCTAAGCCCCAAGAGACTAATAAAAGTTTGTTACCACATCATGGGTGCATATCAGTTTCATGACAATCATTTATTTTTCATTCCTAAATACCATCTAATTGTAAAGCTAATTACTTGAGTAGTCGTCTTGATTTGCACTTATTTCAGCAATGCCCCAATTTACATCAATGTTTCTTGTAGTTTGAATTTTGTAATTGTAACACCTCGCTTTTTGGAACTTTCCTCAGTTAGAAAGATCACTTGTATTTCTACCTTTGGAAACTTGAATTCGTATCATATTCATAATCCACTCCAAATTTCGCAATTTGAAACCTTGATCGTAACGAAGTTCATATTTTATACATACTTGTTACTCGTTCAATCGATCGTTTAAATACATTTTTACGCAACCTCGCACTTATTATACATACAAATTCATTCATTATTTTATACATCTTACTTATGCATTGCACTTACACGTTTAAAATGCTTAAAACTGACAAAATACGCAAACTTGAATTTCGAACAAAAGGGACAGGTCCCTCTCGCACGAGAGGACCCTCTCGTCCCAAATCCCTTACTTGCTCGAAACCCAGTCGTCCCAAACTTGTTTTCAGTCTATAAATACCAATCCACTTCCTTCATTTTCAACCTTCACAACTCCGAATTCTCTCTCAAAAACCTAAACTTGAGAAATTCTTTAAGCTTGTTCTAGCAGTTTTCTAAGTGAGTTTGCAACTCACTAACACCGATTTCTTCTACTCTTCTTCCATTTTTCTAAGTTTTTACAAGATTCATCAGAACTTTTCACCTGGTTAAACATATCTGCATTGGCAATCTGATTAGAACTCTCCACAGTAATGACCAAGTAGAATAAAGTGGAGTAATCTTACAATCTTTTGCAAAACAAACTTTTTAATGTTAAAATTGGCCGAATCAGAGACTCTCTGAGCTCACAAGCTAAGCTCTTAGCTGTGGATTCATGTTAGAGTCGATTCCACCCGAGAAGATGAACAGTTCAACCAAAACCGAATTGATTTCGTCTCGAAATAGTACCACTCGTCCAAGAAGGAGTAGCCCTCTCGCACGAAAGGGGCAACCCTTTGGCGCGAAAGGCGACTCCTGTCGCCCGAATGAGACTGTTTCAATATGTTCCGACAACTTCTAAGTGTTGTATGATATTTCAGATCCCTATTCTCAATATAGTCGACTCTGTGATATCAGTGTGTGATCTGTGGGAGCCTTGGCTTCCAATCTAGTTCCACCACCTCACTTGAACTCGTAAAACGAACACCCAAACAATCTCCTAGACCTAAAACAAGTTAACCTCGTCCAGCCTCCGACATTTAGTTCATTCTTTCTATGTCGTGTTGGCACACCTGGGTTGTCCTTGTTCGGTTGTTTGGTTATTATTTACATTCTGTTATTTCATTTTTGTATTCATGACCAACCGATTAGTTAACTAATTTAGCTGATTTGTGCTTTAGTGAACAATAATGAGGATATTAGTGTCACACCCGCTCATAGGCGGAAGCACGAGGTGTGATCGTGATTTGTTCTCATAGCATATGATGTCAGTAAACAAGCTATATGAATAAAATAAATACGTTGTTCATCCATGAGGTAGATTTGAGATAAAGTTTACAAGCCACAATATGTTCAAAAAGACAACACCAAGTTATATTGTTAAACAAGTGACTTGTTAGAAAATAAGGTTTAGATGAGTGAAGGCTTTGCATTCTATATCTCGCTCGAGGGCGAGATATACAAACCAAACCCTTCAAAATGGATGACATCGACTCCCGACTCTTGTTCATTTCTTGTATCCTTATGCAAAGTCCATTAATTGCCTGAAATACATGTAAGTTGAAAAGTCAATAAAAGTTGGTGAATTCATGTGTTTTAGTTGTATCAAATGAATCTTTAAAATGTGAGATGTATTTGTATAAAATCCGGTATGTAACGTAATTGGAAATCGAGATCATTAATGTTTCGCGAGGACATTAATATGTGTGACGATATAGGAAGCATCCAAACCTTGACGATTTATGTGCCGATTACCCTTCGACTGGGACACAAAAGCACTATTTCGTATGGGTCATGTGGACCAAGAATGGTGCTGCCAAAACCTAATAGATCTACCCTTTCTGTTCCTTGGTCTAAACTTAGATTAATGGTGCTTACGTATACCCTATTCGCACGTGATCTATTTTATCATTCCTTAGTCTAACATACCATTTGTACAAGTATTTCCCCAAAAATTTAGAAAACTAGAAAACGTTTAAAAGAGGGGACATGAACTCACTGATTGTGTTCTGTGCTTACCGTTGGTGATTCGCTCCAAATTGACGGAATATATATTTTTACACCAAAAATATATATTTGTACACATAATGTATCGACATTTTTATATTCGTTTATATCCATAAACCATATCACTTTCGAGTACACCAAAATAATATATTTTTCTAACCCGACTAGACAATAAGAAAGGTATATTATGTGTGAATAAATATAAATATATATAAATGATATATTTACTTCTTTCTTTTTGTGAATAAATCTTGTAACTACGATGAATACTCATACAAAAATAGTAAGTTTCTATTTTCATACATGCACTTTCTTTTAATAAATCGAAAGTATAGGTTATGATGATTTTTTTGTGTAAGAAGCATTGGCGAAGCTTGCCCCTCCCCCCCCCCCCCCCCAATTTTTTCGAAACCGGTGGGGTGGAAACGTATATACCTAAAAATTTTCTATACGAAAGTACTATTCATAATACTACGCATCGAAAAGTTCGAGGGGTCGGGCGCCCCCTCGGAACAAGCCTAAGCTGCGCCACTGGTAAGAAGTACATGTCTTCATATCCGTACCATATTTATTTATTATTAATTTATGTAGAAAATATATGTTTTAAGTGTAAGTGGATACTGACACTTATATCTTTAACATATATGTATAGAGATTTAAAGTTCTTTTCTAGCATAACTACATAACTAGACTCGTGATCATGCGTATAAATAGTTATCTAAAAATCATAAGGTTTCTTATAAACTTGAATATGCCAAAAATAATATATGGTTATGGACACTTTGCTCAAAATTAGTACCCAAAGTATACGTACTGCATATATTCAAGTTAGTATTTTCCAACTGGATTATTAAGACATGCATTAAGATATTGATACTTTAATTTATCACCTGATAAAATTCTAACTCCACTTGGAACAATGCCTTACGTATATCTTAGACCGGTGGGTGTGGCTGAGCGTCACCCGCCACCTCAGCCTCCATAGCGCCCCTGGGGGGCCATCGTCCACACCGAGCAAATGAAAGGGGGGCACCATCCTTCTCCTCGCCATTGTGTTAACGGAAGGAAAGGGGGTGCAGGTGGGGCCCACCTCTTTTCAACCAATAGTTTTTTTTATTTTGTTTAATAGGGGACTTTATACCATACCCTGCAAGTTAAAGGAATGGGCTTTAAAGCCCCTGTGTGATGTGGCGTTGACGTGGCACTAACGTGGCGTGATAAAGCCCTTAGAGGCTTTATACCAAACCCTCCAGGCTTATAATATACTTATTTTCATGTCTTTCAAATCCATTTGAATTACTTGTAAATCACAAAATCCATGTACTGCTAGTTTTAGAAAGAAACATTTTGTAGTTTTATTTTTATATTTCCTTCTTTATATATATATATAGAGAGAGAGGAAGGTTAATGTACATTACGGCTTAATGTACATTACGTACGACAGGTAATTACGCACGTTCATTTTAAAATTACGCACGTTATAACTCAAAAATCCAAAATCATGCATGTTGAAACACAATGATCAAGCACAGGGCCGGCCTTGGGGGTGGGCGGGGAGGACCACCGGCCAGGCCCCGGTATTTCGGAGGGCACGCTATTTTTAGAAAAAAAACCTGATATGTATACGTAAAAATACATTTTTAATAGGGTATACCTATATAAAAACCAACATACGCCCACTTACAAAACTATTCTTATGCTTTAGATTAGTTATTAGCCAATTGGCATTAGTTTTAGACCTTTATTGAGCCCAATATCCAATTTCGTTTAGATCAAATGGATGGCATTTTCGTAATATCTGAGTTATATAATTAGAGACTTTTAATATAGTGAGGGTATTTTGCTAATTGGAAGTGTTTTAAATCAGTCAAGAAACTGCCATATCAATAACCAATCCCTAAAATCATGCGATTTCCTCTCTTTCTCTCTCGATGGCGCTGTGTGTTGCGGATTGAGAGGACTTCTAGGAACAATCACAAAATCATCATCAACACTTGTTTTGACGGCAGCCAGATGTTGTGACAACATCATACATCATCATCGACAGCAGGTTTTGGAGGGCACGATTTTTTAGAAGAAAAACATCATCATTCATATTGGCGGCAACATCATATCAAGTATTGATCATCATCACGTGAATAAGGAAGATTGGAAGTTATTAATTTTGTCATTCTTCTTTTATATTATATTATAAGGAAGATGATGATTTTAATCGTTGGTCGGCCGGTGATGTTTCCCTATCGGTTGTTGTTTTTCATACTTGTTTCAATTTTTTTTATCTATCATTGAATCGGGTTCTTTTTTTGACATCTGAATATGTTGATTATGGCAGTGTGTTTTAAGGTTTATGTGTTTTACCAATTTAATGTTGATGATGAAAGTGTGTTTTAAAATGACATCTGAATATGTTGATGATGGCAGTGTGTTTTAAGGTTTATTTGTTTTACCATTTTAATGTTGATGATGACAGTGTGTTGAAGACGAAGACACTGGGTTGTGTTGAAGACGAAGACACTGACAGTGTGTCCAGCAATCTGCTTGCTGTTAAAACACAATGTCAAGAAATATGATTGCTGTTAAAACACAATGTCCATCAATCTGCTTGTTGTTAAAACACAGCGTCAAGGAAATCTTCTTGCTGTTAAAACACAATGTCAAGAATCCATCAGCAATCTGCTTGCTGTTAAAACACAACGTCAAGAAATCTGCTTGCTGTTAAAACACATCGTCAAGAAATCTGCTTGCTGTTAAAATACAGCGTCAAGAAATCTGCTTGCAGTTAAAACACATCGTCAAGAAATCTGCTTGCTGTTAAAACACAGCGTCAAGAAATATGCTTGCTGTTAAAACACAGCGTCAATTTGAATTAAATGGAATATTTAGTTTCCATAATTTTCTGGTTAGTTAGTTATTCAAATAATATCCTAATAAAATAATCCATAATTAAAATAATATTCAAATTACACAATTGCCCTTTTAGTTAAAATCCTTCAATGCCACATGTCGCGTTCTTATTGCTTCCTAGACTTTCTAGGAAAAACACACTTTCCGCAGGAACCCTACTGAGTATTAATGGCTTAGATCAAATGGATGGCATTTTCGTAATATCTGAGTTATATAATTAGAGACTTTTAATATAGTGAGGGTATTTTGGTAATTGGAAGTGTTTTAAATCAGTCAAGAAACTGCCATATCAATAACCAATCCCTAAAATCATGCGATTTCCTCTCTTTCTCTCTCTCTCTCTCTCTCTCTCTCTCGATGGCGCTGTGTGTTGCGGATTGAGAGGACTTCTAGGAACAATCACAAAATCATCATCAACACTTGTTTTGACGGCAGCCAGATGTTGTGACAACATCATACATCATCATCGACAGCAGGTTTTGGAGGGCACGGTTTTTTTAGAAGAAAAACATCATCATTCATATTGGCGGCAACATCATATCAAGTATTGATCATCATCACGTGAATAAGGAAGATTGGAAGTTATTAATTTTGTCATTCTTCTTTTATGTTATATTATAAGGAAGATGATGATTTTAATCGTTGGTCGGCCGGTGATGTTTCCCTATCGGTTGTTGTTTTTCATACTAGTTTCAATTTTTTTTATCTATCATTGAATCGGGTTCTTTTTTTGACATCTGAATATGTTGATGATGGCAGTGTGTTTTAAGGTTTATGTGTTTTACCAATTTAATGTTGATGATGAAAGTGTGTTTTAAAATGACATCTGAATATGTTGATGATGGCAGTGTGTTTTAAGGTTTATGTGTTTTACCATTTTAATGTTGATGATGACAGTGTGTTGAAGACGAAGACACTGGGTTGTGTTGAAGACGAAGACACTGACAGTGTGTCCAGCAATCTGCTTGCTGTTAAAACACAATGTCAAGAAATATGCTTGCTGTTAAAACACAATTTCCATCAAACTTCTTGTTGTTAAAACACAGCGTCAAGGAAATCTTCTTGCTGTTAAAACACAATGTCAAGAAATCTGTTTGCTGTTAAAACACAATGTCAAGAATCCACCAGCAATCTGCTTGCTGTTAAAACACAGCGTCAAGAAATCTGCTTGCTGTTAAAACACATCGTCAAGAAATATGCTTGCTGTTAAAACACAATGTCAAGAATCCTCCAGCAATCTGCTTGCTGTTAAAACACAACGTCAAGAAATCTGCTTGCTGTTAAAACACATCGTCAAGAAATCTGCTTGCTGTTAAAACACAGCGTCAAGAAATATGCTTGCTGTTAAAACACAGCGTCAATTTGAATTAAATGGAATATTTAGTTTCCATAATTTTCTGGTTAGTTAGTTATTCAAATAATATCCTAATAAAATAATCCATAATTAAAATAATATTCAAATTACACAATCGCCCTTTTAGTTAAAATCCTTCAATGCCACATGTCGCGTTCTTATTGCTTCCTAGACTTTCTAGGAAAAACACATTTTCCGCAGGAACCTTACTCTCTCTCTCTCTCTCTCTCTCTCTATATATATATATATATATATATATATAGGGAGGGGCTCATGCGAGAACTCCATTTATTGTGAGAACCATGAGAACCAATGTGAACACAACCTAAAATAGCTAAAAAAACCTAACCCCCACCCCCCCCCCCCCAAAAAAAAAAACCTAAACCCACCCACCCCAAGCTACCCCCCCCCCCCCAAAAAAAAAAAAAACCTAACCCCCCCCCCCCCCCAAGCTAAAATGCTAAAAACTAAACCCCTAAAAAATCTAAAAAAAAATCTAAAATTATTTTTTTTTGCTTCGAAAAGTAGCAAAAAAAAATTTTTTGTGTGATTTTTAGCTATTTTTAGGCATTTTTTGTTGTGTTCACATTGGTTCTCGCGGTTCTCGCAATAGGAGGTGGTTCTCGCATGATCTTCTCCCTATATCTATATATATATATATATCTATATATATATATATATAATATTAAATTTAATATGTTAATAAATATTATTAAAAAAAGAGAAAAACACTATTAAAACAAACAATTCATACCCACTTTCGAATTATATATATTAAATTTAGAATAAAAAAACAAAACAAAGTTTCCCCTATAGGGATGACTTGTCGTCTCTATATATTAGATTTTTTTTTCAAATTTTTTTGTCAGATGGTGGGAAATTTTGTCGCCTAAATGAAAATTAATTTTGACCAGTCAAACTTTTTATAGACGACATGTTGTCTCAATAAATTATATATTTTTTTTAATTTTCAATATTTTTTATCATTAACAAAAGAAAATCAAAAGAAAAATATTTGAAGTTTCTCTATAAGTTGAAACATTTTTTAGTGTTTCTAATTCATTAAACTAGAGAATATAAAAAATACAAAATAAAATATTTTCACCCTATAGAGAGGATATGCCGTCCCTATAGAGTAACTTAACTCAAAAAGCACGAAACCCTTCTAGAAACAACTTGTCGTCTCTATAAGGTAATCTATAAAGCCGTCTTATATCCTCGCTAAAGATGTCGTCACTATAAGGATTTTTTCTTGTAGTGTAAACCAAAAACCCACCATAGGGCCTCATCCACCACCTTCCACCTCCAAACCAATCCACCTAGGCACTTCCATTGCTACCTCTTGTCCGCCTCTTCGTCCGGATTTCAAACCAACGCACCGCGGTGGGTTGAAGATGCTCTAATTAGCGTGTATAAATAAAAGTAATATATAAAGTTAAATTAATGTATACTATTAATCAATAAACTTTCCTATACTATATAAACTTATATTTACCAATTTTTTTAGTTTTCAAGTTTACTAGTGGGAATGCCCGCGCGTTGCAGCGGGTGTTCCGAATGATATAAAATTCAATGACAAACATAAAAAGAGCATAAATTAAAAGCAATTGTATTACATATAAAAATTAAGAAACTTATCCAAGGGTAGGATTTTATTATTCAGTAGTAGTTGGGCTAATGATTTTTGAGCAATTAAGCATGCATAACCACTGCTTAAACCAGCAGGGACTTACAACGGAAATAAAAAAAATAAAAAAAAAACTAACTGATCATCAGGAAGGAAAACCCACCCACACTATTCTAGAGGTACCCTTGACTCAAATCTATCTTCAACAAGAGACTAATACGAAGGACCCGATCTTTCAACGACATAAAAGCTCAACATTACGTAGCATGGAACGCATCCAAGCACTTGCTAAGCCCACCTTTCCATATCGTATGATTATACTCCTCGAATGTAAACTGTCGGTACACAGCAGGCTCGTCATCGGTTACCAGTTGCGAACATAGGCGAGCCTTGACAATAGAGGTTATGAGTGTCATTGTTCAAATTGTCAGTATAGGTTAGTATCGGCCAATAAGTCAAATTGATTATTAAAAAAAAAATCCAATTTGCTAACTTCAAAATAGTTTGTATAATTAAAGTAGAGGTTGCCTTTTGTCCCGGTTAAACTTGGATCAAGATATCGACGACTTGAGCACATTTTATTAACATCTGGTGATTGAGCCCAATCAGTGTATTCTGTAGCATCTGGTGAGGTTTCTTGTAACCCATCTCCACCATCAGCATTCAACGAGTACGGTCCGGGCCATTCAGCAACCCGTTCTTTGAAAAGGTTGCTTATTCGGTCTAACCCGTTTCTCGAGGCGTGAACCTCATTTGTATCATTTTGACTTGCGAAAGAGTCAACTCTAGGTGACATCAATAATGTCATATCAAAAGTGAGTGTTGCTATTCCAGGAAATGGCAAGAACATGTAATTGGATGTGCGTTGTGCGAGAAATCTTGAGCGTTTCTACAACACAAAAGATTAAAACTTGATTATAATAAGCTTACATTTCAACATTTTTATCCTACAAAAGTTGACTAAAATGCTATGATTTTTTCTTAATAACGAAAACCCGTAAGGTATTGTGTGTTATTCATCATATACACATACAACGATATAATAATAATACAATGAATATAGTATATAACTACAAAAGCAACCTAATCAAATAAAATAATCTACTACAATAAACAAAAATATTCTATTTAATAAAAAAAAATTGTACCTTATAGAGAAACTGGATTGTGGGTTACTGTTGGCATAAAGATCAGCAAACAGATCTATATCAGAAACAGAAGCATGGGACTTTTGTTGATTATGATGATCAGAAGGTGAGAGATCTAGTGGATAGGGTATCATCTGCTATTAATAATATTTTGTCTTGTGCTGTTTAAACAGTCAAAAGAAGCGGTGAACAATGAACGGTCTCGTATCTAAAAAAATCAATCATCACAAAGCGGTGAAATTGAAATCAAGAAAGACTTACCTGTGCTTCTGTGTTGACACTATTGATACAAGTTCTGATGCAGGGATATCAGATATTATTTTATATTTATTTGAATTTCAATTTCCTAATATTTTGTTATTTAGTTTCCTATTTTATCTTTTTCATAGTTATAAATTAGGGTCTAGGGTTATTTGTTTATTCAGTTTTTGTTGATTATTAATATAAAGAACTTTGTTCTTGGAACCGTTGGTTCGATTTATCGTCTTTGATAATCGATTGTTCTTGAGCCATTTGAGTGCACGCGGAACTGCATCATTTGGTATCAGAGTTTTGGTTTTCAAATGGCTCGACGTGATAGTGATTACTCTTGTGTTCGTAGAATCGCCGACCGAGGCAACGGCAAAGATGGTCCCGACTCACGTGCTCGTGGAGAAGACCGATATCTTACCCGCAGAATCGCCGACCGAGGCAGTGGAAGAGTTGGTGTTGATCCATGGGATTTTGAGATCAGAAGATTCCGTCGACGAGTTCGAGACCTCGAGTTAAAACACGAGATCCGACGACTTAAGCAACGGATCCACGATCCTGAGGCACCGTTGACATGGGAGGAAACGGAACCGGAAGGATTCGTCGGGGACGAGTTATCCGGGGATGAGGAGCATCCTACCAATGGCGACACTATCTATGACTCTCCTCCCGTGTATGATGAATACGAGGACGGGGAATGGTATTCTTGGATGACCGGGTGTGTGATCGAAACCTTGGAAGTCCGTCAGATAAGCGATGTCAAATTCAGGAAGGTTGATGAGTTTCATCACCATCTTGAATATCCAACCTTTCGTAGCCGATCAATAAAGTTTGAATCTGATGAAGGGGGTGATGCGGTGGGTGCTGGTGTCGATGGAGTGGGTGGAGGTGCAAACGTGGTGTTAGAAGTTCCAATAGTATTGCCGAAAATTATGGGGAGATTGAGCAGCTTGCGAAACGTGGGGTCTCATGGGAATTTGAAAATTCAAAACAAGGAGGAAGTAGACGAGGATAATCTTCGTGATACCCGTAGGTTATCATTTTCAAAAATTCCAAAGGAAGGGTCACAAAATAAGGAAATAAACAATATTAAAGATTGCATGGCTGTCATGAATAAGGGGGGGCGGGGCGGTTAACTAGTGATGGATTCTTTCACTCACAAGCACCAATCAAGTTTCGCCATGTCAGCAACCATTTTTCCATCACTCACAACCTTTTTTAGGTGGGGTGGTCATCACTCACCACCACACCCAACAATTTCCCCCCAACCAACAAATACCCTCACATCATAAAACAATAACGGAGTGATAGAAATAACGAAATGATGGTGCCGTGATACTTTAACGCGTTGAAGTGGTGGCCGGCGGTGGAAATAACGCGTTGAATGGGGCTTCCGTGATAAAATAACGGACGAGCCCGTCCCCCCTAAGGAAAGAGATAAAATTATGAATGTGGATGATGAAGATGAAAATTGTGATTCCTTTCATAGTGGAAATACACGTGGGTTTCAAGGAAAAAATGAAAAACTAATTTTTGATGGTGACTCAGCAAATATGGGGCTTTATGAGAAAGTCACCAACAAATTTAGTTCCAATGGTGATGGCAACTCAACGTCGGATCTCAATCTCTCAACAGCAGGTTGTACGAGTCTCGAGGGCGAGATGACCCGAGAAGTTTGGCGAGTCGTGATGATTATAATAAATGGTAGTCGGGTTGATGTTCCATTCGATCCGGGTGGCTTTGGTTCGAAGACAAAACTCGAGGACAAGTTTTTTCGAAGAGGGGGAGTATGATGCAGGGATATCAGATATTATTTTATATTTATTTGAATTTCAATTTCCTAATATTTTGTTATTTAGTTTCCTATTTTATCTTTTTCATAGTTATAAATTAGGGTCTAGGGTTATTTGTTTATTCAGTTTTTGTTGATTATTAATATAAAGACCTTTGTTCTTGGAACCGTTGGTTCGATTTATCGTCTTTGATAATCGATTGTTCTTGAGCCATTTGAGTGCACGAATGATGCAGTTCCGCGTGCACTCAAATGGCTCAAGAACAATCGATTATCAAAGACGATAAATCGAACCAACGGTTCCAAGAACAAAGTTCTTTATATTAATAATCAACAAAAACTGAATAAACAAATAACCCTAGACCCTAATTTATAACTATGAAAAAGATAAAATAGGAAACTAAATAACAAAATATTAGGAAATTGAAATTCAAATAAATATAAAATAATATCTGATATCCCTGCATCATACTCCCCCTCTTCGAAAAAACTCGTCCTCGAGTTTTGTCTTCGAACCAAAGCCACCCGGATCGAATGGAACATCAACCCGACTACCATTTATTATAATCATCACGACTCGCCAAACTTCTCGGGTCATCTCGCCCTCGAGACTCGTACAACCTGCTGTTGAGAGATTGAGATCCGACGTTGAGTTGCCATCACCATTGGAACTAAATTTGTTGGTGACTTTCTCATAAAGCCCCATATTTGCTGAGTCACCATCAAAAATTAGTTTTTCATTTTTTCCTTGAAACCCACGTGTATTTCCACTATGAAAGGAATCACAATTTTCATCTTCATCATCCACATTCATAATTTTATCTCTTTCCTTATTCATGACAGCCATGCAATCTTTAATATTGTTTATTTCCTTATTTTGTGACCCTTCCTTTGGAATTTTTGAAAATGATAACCTACGGGTATCACGAAGATTATCCTCGTCTACTTCCTCCTTGTTTTGAATTTTCAAACTCCCATGAGACCCCACGTTTCGCAAGCTGCTCAATCTCCCCATAATTTTCGGCAATACTATTGGAACTTCTAACACCACGTTTGCACCTCCACCCACTCCATCGACACCAGCACCCACCGCATCACCCCCTTCATCAGATTCAAACTTTATTGATCGGCTACGAAAGGTTGGATATTCAAGATGGTGATGAAACTCATCAACCTTCCTGAATTTGACATCGCTTATCTGACGGACTTCCAAGGTTTCGATCACACACCCGGTCATCCAAGAATACCATTCCCCGTCCTCGTATTCATCATACACGGGAGGAGAGTCATAGATAGTGTCGCCATTGGTAGGATGCTCCTCATCCCCGGATAACTCGTCCCCGACGAATCCTTCCGGTTCCGTTTCCTCCCATGTCAACGGTGCCTCAAGATCGTGGATCCGTTGCTTAAGTCGTCGGATCTCGTGTTTTAACTCGAGGTCTCGAACTCGTCGACGGAATCTTCTGATCTCAAAATCCCATGGATCAACACCAACTCTTCCACTGCCTCGGTCGGCGATTCTGCGGGTAAGATATCGGTCTTCTCCACGAGCACGTGAGTCGGGACCATCTTTGCCGTTGCCTCGGTCGGCGATTCTACGAACACAAGAGTAATCACTATCACGTCGAGCCATTTGAAAACCAAAGCTCTGATACCAAATGATGCAGTTCCGCATGCACTCAAATGGCTCAAGAACAATCGATTATCAAAGACGATAAATCGAACCAACGGTTCCAAGAACAAAGTTCTTTATATTAATAATCAACAAAAACTGAATAAACAAATAACCCAAGACCCTAATTTATAACTATGAAAAAGATAAAATAGGAAACTAAATAACAAAATATTAGGAAATTGAAATTCAAATAAATATAAAATAATATCTGATATCCCTGCATCATATGATGCAGTTTCGTGTGCGATCAAATGGCTCAAGAACGATTGATTAATCAAAGACGATAAATTGAATCAATGGTTCCAAGAACATAGTTCTTTTCATTTAATAATAATCAAAAACTGACTAACAATAAGCTCTAGACCCTAATTTATAACTATGAAAAAGATAAAATAGGAAACTAAATAACAAAATGTTAGGAAATTGAAATTCAAATAAATATAAAATAATATCTGATATCCTTGCATCAAGTTCCTTGTTGAGTGTCCCATAACTTTATGCACCCGTCATTGGTGCCGCCACCAGAGGCCAACACTTCAAAGTTATAAGGGCACCATGCTAGCGCCTTGACTGCCGCCACATGGTTCGTGAACCGGTACACGAACTGCGCTGAGTTCATCCTTGAAGCCTCCCATATGTACACAACATTATCGTCACCGCGACTTGCCAATAAGTTACCGTAATCGACCATTTCAAACCGCAAACTTTGCTCCTGTGCGCCTTTAAACGCGACACCAAACTGTTTCTAACCCTCACTGCCAACCAAAGTTGATACATTTTTTATTTCATTTTTAGTAATTTAACTTTTTTATAAAGAAAAAGGAAATGTGGTTAAGAAATAATACGATCATGGTTCAAAATGGCTTTGCCACTGCCTGATGTTAAAATGTGGCCATTCCATGAAGTTGCACCTACATGATGACCTTCTAGTCTGTTTATAAGTTTGCTGGTTTGCGCGTTGAAAAGCTGAATATGTGATTGTGAAAGACCAACCGCGAGTGTTTTGCCATCGTGAGACCATGAAAGACTGGACGTAGGGTCATTTAAATTTTCGGTTCTAAGTAGACGATGTGTGTCTTCATTCACGGGGTTCCAAAGGTACAATTCTTGTCCCAATTCAACTGCGAGAATGTTGTTCTTCCCCCAATCCATTACGTTCATGTAGAAATCGTCCTGAATGAAAGGTGCATCCAGTATTTTCTCGTTTCCTTCTGAACAAAATAACATAAAATCAGTACTAAAAAAAAAGAAATTGAGAAAATTTTTCAAGAAAATCTTAAAAGCTACCTTGGGTAATTTTCTTTGTTGGTTAATGTGATTCTTGTTTTTGAAATTGTCTTCATCGCTACGCCTAATTTCATCAACATATCGAATCGATTTTCTACTTGATTTCGGGCTTCCTCTAAAAACAATCATTCTAAACGGTCTTCCTTCACTATCCAGAGTCAAATTTCCCTCCATTATTCTTCTGTATTCTGCAGGTTACAGATAACATTCATCAGCAACATTAAAACCCTTTTCAAGAATTTTAAGATTTGCAACACCCTAATCCCAATCTAAAATACCCTTTTATCCAAATTGCATAACATTTAAAAAAAACCCAAAATAAACAAAAACAAGATAAGATCTTTTGAAGAGATACAAAACCCATAAAGAATCAAGATTTGCAGAATCCTAATACCAAAAACCAGTGTTGTAAAAATTTTATTTACGGAAAAATTTTAACAAAACTTTCTTCATGTATAATATAATACTTACAAAACGAAAAATATAAATGATGGTTTCTAAAAGCGGTTTTTGCTTCACTTTCTCTCCATTTTGATTCTCCAATTCAGGACTAAAGCCTTCAACTGGCAATGAACTATCATCATGCAACAAACAGAATTGTCAACAATAGTTATACCAGGGGAACAAATTAACAAATAACAAACCCTAGACATATAATCATATGAAAAAAGGGAAACACACGAGACACAAAAGAATCAAAATTCACATACCTTGAACGATTTTAGGGTCTTGTAATCAAATCTACAAAAGCCAGTAAACACTCCAAACAAAAAAAAAATCGAAGCACCTAGGGTTAGGGGTTACCTGTTTCTGAATCTTCGTGGGTGGATCTCAAACTCTAATCTTCGTTTTCGATTGAACCCTAGATTTTTTGAACCATCTATCCATCTCACAAATTGTGATTTTGATGATGATCAGGAGGTGGGTATGGGGAAGAGGGTGCATTTGGTGTCTGATGATGATGAGACGTTGAGGAGGTTCGGGTTCAGTTTGAGAACAACAATAAAGAGTGAGATGTTTGGAATTCCTAATTGAATGTGGAGAGATAATTACAGTGGGGAGTTTAGGTCGATTAGGTTTCTTGAGGGCAGTTGAGGAAATGTTTTTTTTGTGCGTGTTTATAAAGTGGGACCTAAATTACTGTTATACCCTTTCAGGTGTCTTAAAATGTGTACTCTTTACAATTTTACCCTTATAAAATAGGCTTTCATTAGCTGTACACATTGCTTCAAAAGTTGGACGCCATGTAAAATTACTTTTGTGTACGTCACTTCTCCTTTTTATAATAGTATAGATATATATATACTATTAATCAATAAATAATAACTACCATTTTTTAAGACGTAAAAGCATTAAAGTATTATAACAAATTATAATTGTAAAAGTTCTATTATTTCACATCCAAGATTGAAATTTCCAGGCAATTTACACGACGGTGATACCAAAAGTAGATGTGGACTTGTACTTTAAAGTTGTACCAAAAGTAGATGGGGACTTATTTATACTTTAAAGCCTTTCACACTTTTGTTTCACAGCTTTGTTGGTGACATAAAAGCAGCCGGGACATTCCTTTGGGTCAAAACGCGTGCTGGCCACTAGGCCCAATGTGAGTCATTCCTTTGGGTCAAAACGCGTTATTATTTTCAAATCACACTAATTAGACCCCTAATTAGACCGCCCTATTTATAAACCCCTGTTTAATTGTCTAAGTTCTTGTACTCAAATCACCTTGCTTAACTTCTTTCTTCTAATTAAACTCCTAAGTAATTAGACCGCCCTATTTATAAATAAAAAAAAAAAAACTGTTCACCTCTTCAATCAAATCACTCGAACCTTCCAATAATTCATATCCTCAATGGTTATTCTCACTGAACATGAAATTTTACCAGGATCCTCATCTTCATCATCAACACCTGATCATATTCATAGATATGACGTATTTTTAAGTTTTAGAGGTGCTGACACTCGTAATCATTTCACCGCTCACCTCTACGAAGCCCTAGTGGAGGCCAATTACGACACGTTTCTGGATGATGAAGAGATTGAAACCGGACAACCACTAAAACCAGAACTGGAGAGTGCGATTCAATCATCTAGGGCTTCTGTTATCGTATTGTCGAGGAATTATGCTTCTTCAACATGGTGCCTAGATGAATTGGTGTTAATCCTCGAGCAACAGAAGAAGTTTAACCAATTCGTCATCCCCATCTTCTATGATGTGGAGCCTATTCATGTTAGAAAGCAACAAAAGAGCTTCGGGGAAGCAATAGCAAAGCATAAACAGAGGATGGAGGAAGAAACGGATGTGGAGAAAAGAAGTGAATGGGCTCAAAAGATCGAGTCATGGAGAATGGCACTCACAGAAGTTGCTGGTTTAAAAGGGATGGACGCAAAAGACAAGTAAGTTCTTCACTCGATAAAAATCTTTTTAGTATTTTTCTATACACATAAATTTACTAGTCATTTTGCAAAACCTTGTAGCTTAACTAGTAGATGCCCCGCCCGCGTTGCGGGGCAATGGCCGAATAATTTCAATCAATTAAAAAAAGACTACTATAATTTTGCTATTTAAAAAAACAATGATAAGACCGTAATTTTGGGCTCAGGGCAAAACTGTAATTTTTTAGGACTAATGAGCCAGTGTTAGGCAGCTAGAGTTATGCGCCGCCCACGTTTGCGGGGCGCTAAACCGAGTATTTCTTAGGTTAATAACATGTACGCCTTTATGTCGGTTAGTTATACATGCTACCTATAACACGATATCAAAAAAGATACATCAAGTTAACCAATTAAAGAAAAATTGTACCATAGTTATGATAAAAAAAATTAACTAAAACGATGACAAGCGTGTAATTTAGAGTTGGGGGCAAAACAATAATTTGTCAGGACCAATTAGCGAGTGCTAGGCAGCTGTTTGGTATGAATAAAAACAAAATTAAGTCAACAAAGTAAAATAAAACACTACCATGGTTTTGCCAAAGAAAAAAAACGATGGCAAGATTGCAATTTTTAGCGGAGGTAAAATCGTAATTTTAAAATAGAGGTAAAATAATATTTTGAACTGAGGGCAAAACCATTTTTTTTATTTTGAAATGGTGGCAAAATCGTAATATTTTAGCTGCGGCCTAAATCGTAATTTTTAGCTAGGGGCAAAATCGTAATTTTAAACTGGGAACCAAATTGTAATTTGGCAGGACTCTAGCTGAGGGCAAAACCATATTTTTATTTTGAACTGGGGGCAAAATTATATTTTTTAACTGAGGGCAAAATCGTAAATTTAAGCAAGGGACAAAAGCAAAATTTTATTTTGAATCGAGGACGAAATCGTAATTTTACACCTGGGATATAATTGTAATTTGGCATCACCTATAAATAACTATTATATGAAAAAAGAAAAAAAAAACAAAAATCAAAAGTGGCCGCCAAAAGTGGCCAACCATTTAACAAAACTATTTCCCATGACGTCAATCAACTTGTAAATGTATATGTTGAAAATGTTAAAAAAAAAAAGAGTTAAATGCCATTTTAGTCCATCTGGTTTGGGTCATTTTGCCAGTTTAGTTCAAATGTTTCATTTTTCATCTGTGGGTTTATAAACATTTCACCGTTTTCATTTTAGTCCACATGGTTAACTTCATCCATTATTTCTGTTAACGAGAAAGACAATTCGGCCGTATAAAATGACCGAATTGCCATTCTAGTTCACAGAATTACATATAAAATAACAGAATTGCCCTTCTCGTTAATATAAAAAATGGATGAAGTTAACCCAGTGGACTAAAATGGCAATGATGAAACCTTTTGGACCCACAAGCGAAAAATGAAACATTTGGACTAAACTGACAAAATGACGCAAACCACATAGACTAAAATGGTATTTAACTCTAAAATAAAAGCTTGGGGAATATAATAATTGAAAATACACCTAAAGAGATATTCAATGAAAAAATGGTAAGACGTAACGTAACAATAAATAAAATAGTAAGGTCAGGGGGTGTGGTATACCGTCCCTGGCCACATCATCGTCGTTAACGTCCTAGAGCCCTCACCCCATCTCCGGCGCTCCAAAGGGGGGCACCATTGAAGTCTAGTCAGCCCAGTAACGAGCGTTTTAGCGGTTTGTTCGAGGTTTTGGTCAAATATAACAGTTGCCAAACGGTCGAATTTATAAAAAAAATAAGTTTTAATTTATAATTTTAACACTATAAATATACTACCCCTTACTCAAATATTCATCCATTCTCCATCTAAAAACTTTACAAATTTATCATATTCACACTAGGGATGAGCAAATGGTACCCGGTACCGGTACCGAATTTACTTAACCGGGTACATTTTCGGTACCGATTCGGTACCGACTTTTGACATTTTCGGTACCGGTATTTACCGGTTTTTACCCTCAAATACCGGTTCCGAACCGTACCGTACCGCGTATATATTCGGTACCGGTACCCACTTTTGGGGATTTTCGGTACCGGTACCGGTCGGTACCGAGCTCATCCCTAATTCACACAATATTTCCCAACAATCAAAACCCGTGGGATCCCAACAATCCGTTTTGGGATAATTTAGCAAACGAGCAAGAAGAACGATACCGAAGAGACTCGCGAACGGGTGAGATTGGGCATTATCCGATGCCACCTACCACACCAACCTCCTCTCATCCGACAACGCCAGTGATTCCCGATTTTTTTGGATATTATCCGAGCCAAATATATGTAGTTTTTTATTTTCAAGTAGGTTATTTTTTTTAAGTAACTTTGTAGTTTCTATTTTTATTTTTAAGTACTTTGCAATGTTTTATTTATGTGAAATTATGTTTTTATTTTATTTTATTAAATAAGATTGGCATATAAATTAAAAAATACAAAATATAATAAAAAATAATAATTAGGTAATGATGATAGGGCTTTAAACCGTTGCAAGCAAGTTAAAGGGATGAGTTTTAAAGCCCCCTATGTGACATGGTGCTGATGTGGATCTGACGTGACACTATAAAGCCCCTAGGGGCTTTAAACCACACCCCCTAGCCTAAGCCCCTTAGGGGGCGTTATGCGACAAACAGCAAAAAGTGCATAAGGGGGACTTTTTGGGGCTTTATATCACAAGAAGGGGTAGTTATAAAGCCCCATACTCATCATTAGTCAATTATTAGTTTTTAACTTTTTTATAATTAATTTCTAACTTTATAAAATAAAAAACCTAAGTTCTGGTTTAAAAGGGAAGGATGCAAAAGATAAGTTCTTCACTCTATAAAAATCTTTTTAGTAATTTTCTATACACCTAAATTTACTAGTCATTTTGCAAAACCTTGTAGCTTAATGTTAAAAAAAAAGCTTGGGGAATACACTGTTTATAATAACTGAAAATACACCTAAAGAGATATTCAATGAAAAAATAGTAAGGTGTAAAGCAACAATAAATAAAATAGTAAAAAGCAGAGGGCACTGACACGTACAAGTTGTTGATTTAAAACGAAAAAACGTGAAATCCTTTATGCAACTAAACATGTTATTATCGGGTTTGCATTGTTTAATTGTCTACATTTTCTCATTTTAATCAATTTGTAGGAATGAAACAGAGTTTATTGAAGAAGTTGTTGCGGACATTCGTCGTAGATTAGTTGTACCTTTACGTGATACCCCATCACTCCTTATCGGGATGGACTATTACATCAATGAAATTACTTCATGGTTGACAGATGGATCTTGTCATACAGCTGACATTCTCACAATTGTAGGCATTGGTGGGATTGGGAAAACATCTTTGGCTAAATATGTTTTCCAGTTACACTCTTATAAATTCCACAAAAGTAGCTTTATTGAAGGTATCAATACGAGATGCAATGACCACTCTTATGAATTGCCTAATTTACAAAAGCAGCTTCACAAAGTCATTTCAAAAAGAACTCCACTACAAGTTAAGGATGTCTCTAAAAAGGTGTTTATAGTGCTCGATGATATCGGCAATCTCAAGCAGTTGGATGATTTACTTGGAAACAAAGGTTTATATCCAGGTAGCAAAATCATAGTTACAACCAAGGATGCTTCTTTCACAGAAAAGTGTTCATTAAACAACCCCCAAGTTCAACCCAATCACACAAAGATCGTACTTAATGGGTTAGATAAATACAAATCACTGGAGCTTTTATGCATACATGCATTCAATAGCCATATGCCCGAAAAAGGTTATGAAAATGTCTCAAAAGAGCTTGCGGAATATTGTGATGGGCATCCATTGGCTCTTCAAGTTTTGGGCAGGTCTCTACAGAAGGAAGATGTAACATATTGGGAAGATTGCATAAGAGTACTAAATAAAGAACCACATCCCGACATAAAAAATGTCTTGCGGATGAGCTTTGACTCTCTGTCATTCGGAAATGATAAGGACTTGTTTAAGCATATTGCCTGCTTTTTTGTTGGAACAGATGCAGATTTGACTAAAACAGTACTAGAAGCATGTGGTATAAAGACAACACACGGGATGAGGAATCTCATTAACAGATGCCTTCTTAGTGTTGGATGGGAAAACGAGTTGATGATGCATTCACTCATTCAAGAGATGGGAAGAGATCTAGTGTATCAAGAATATC
This sequence comes from Helianthus tuberosus, assembly GCA_030545235.1. Lineage (NCBI taxonomy): Eukaryota > Viridiplantae > Streptophyta > Magnoliopsida > Asterales > Asteraceae > Helianthus > Helianthus tuberosus. The sequence continues at coordinate 63,846,340 of CM060354.1, read as the reverse complement.
CTGAGAAGCCATGGAAGCGTATTAGATTGTGGCGTCACGAGGAGTCATTCAAAGTGATGAAAATGAAAAAAGTAAGACCCCACGTTCTTTTAGTAGTTATAAGTTATGCATGTTCAGAGTATTTTTAATTGCCTGTATACATGCATATAACCTCTACAATTTTGTTTGCAATCCCTTTCTTCGTAGGATAAAGGAAATCTTCTAGGCCTTGCCCTCGACATGAAAAATGCTTGATGAAATGAAGTTTAATGGATCATTTGAGTTGAAAACAAACTCATTAAGTAGCATGGATAATCTACTGCTACTACAACTCAACTACGTACGATTAAATGATAGTTTTCCAAATTTTCCAGATGAGTTAAGATGGTTATGTATGCATGGGTTCCCTTTAAAGGATATACACTTAAACAAACCAATGGAGAATCTGGTTGCTCTGGACATGTCTTATAGCAATATTGAATCCTTTGACATGTCATATAGTGACCCACAACCACCTGCGAAGAAGCAAAAGGTAAGATTTTAGATATTTGTATATGCGATTCCGAATAATCAATAATCCGCTTGGATAAACTTTGAATGGTGATGATAAAGCTATTGCAATGTAGTATTTTAACCCAAGAATTGCCTAGGCTTACACGTAATCACAATCAGATGATTCAGATTCACACTCATGTCTTAGGTATAAAACCAAACACAGACACTAGGATCCTGTGGTCTTGCGTAAATTGCAATCATTTAACATGACTGATGACACTAGAATCGCCACACAAGATAACTCTTATTATTCTTTCATATTGAGTAAATGCATGTTTTACTTATTTTAACTTATCTATGTTTCACCAGTTGGTTGGATCATGCTCAAAAGACGAACCATTGCTTGGATCATTGAAGATTTTAAATCTGAGTTTCTGTGAACAACTTCATAGTGTTGGTGGTTTTTTTGAACTACCTGCACTTGAGAAGTTAATAGTTAGAAACTGCATAAGTTTGATAGAGGTGTGTGAATTAGTCGAGCAATGTGTTGAACTTGTCCACATTGATCTGAGTTACTGCTACAAGCTTAAAAAGCTTCCAATATCCCTAGGCAAGTTACAAAAGGTTCAAACACTATTGCTAACTGGTTGTAATTTATCTGAATCTGCCATTATGGATTCATCAGATCTTAGCATAAGCTCACAAACCTGTCATCAGCCATTATAAGGGAGGCTATGCCAAGTGATTTCAAGTTCTTTATGACTTTTTTACCGAGCTCGTTGAGAATTTTGTCACTTGCACATAATAATTTGTCAAACGAATCCTTTCCCATGGACTTGAGTTGTCTAGCCATGTTAGAGGAATTATGTTTAGATGAAAATCCAATTGTTTCACTGCCCATTTGTGTGGGAACCCTTCCAAGGATTCAGAAACTTAGCATTAACCACTGCTATGATGTGATATCAGTTGAGCATCTTCCACATACCCTAAGAGTATTCTGCATGTTCACAGTCAGAGAATCTGCCAAAATTAGGAAAATTAAATTTGATCCAGAACTTCCTCCACTAAAATTAAGAAGAATTCCTTTCTTGCCATGGCATTTGTCGCTTGAAATTGAAGGCATAATCAAAATTCAACGAATGGCAGATGTTGAGGAAAAGTTATTACACAGTTTGGGCTGGAAAAAGTCAGACTTTATTAAAGAAGGACACCTGGAAGCTCATACCATCAAGGTATCCTCTAATTAATTGTCTCTTGTTGTGTGTGCACGTGTACAATATAGAAGGTGATTAATGTTGTATTTATTTGGCAGATGTATTATGAATTTGGAATATTTAGCACAAATTATAAGGGGAAAGGGATGCCGGAGTGGATTACGTGTAGAAGTTGGGGCCCATCAATATCATTTATCATCCCATCATCTCCTAAGAAGCTCCGAGGATTGAATTTCTGTTGTGTGAGTTGGCCTCGATTTACAAGTGGTTCTTTTCCCATGCCAAAGATCAAAATTAGTAATATTACAAAAAAGCAAACCTGGATTTATAAACATTATAGTGGATACACCTGGGTACATGGAAATGAATACTTTAGTTGGTTAAGCCATTGGATGTTTGGGCCAAATGAGATGAAAGCTGGTGATAACATTATAATAGAGTGTGACCGTTTAATGGAGTGTGGGGTTGGTGTTGTGTATGATGATGGTAGTATGGAAGAAGAAGAAGAAGATGTGTTGAGTTATTACAAGTCATGGAATCACATCATTGGTGGAGACCTCTCTGCTTTTCAAACTACAACAGGAGAATACTGCCTATGTAACTTGTCCTTTGCACGGGATTCCGATGACGGATTTTATGATCCTTTCACTGGTGACGAATGCAACTATAAGGGTAAATGTGGTCTCTCTGTATAAAATTTAGAGATTTTTACACATTTCCCCTTTCTAAGCTAGCTTATTACATATTTACCTAATCATAAAATTTAATTACATATTTCCTCTCCCAAACCCATATATATTACATGTTTCCCCTCCTTAACCCATATATATTACATATTTCCCTTTTCATTAAAATTACTCTTATTAAATGACTATTTTACCCTAAATGAACTAATTAAATGAATATTTATATATTTCCTTTTCTAATATCATCAACCAATTACATATCATACCCTTAAGAGTAAATTACAAAACTCGTCCTTTATGTATGTATGTTATTGCAAATCATGTCCTTTGTCTTCAATAATTACATTAATCATACCTAATGTTTACAAATCGTCACATGTTATATCCTTTACCCCAAACTCAGTTAATTTTTACAGTTAAGTATGACCAAATGGACCCCACATAAGGGTATTTTGGTCATTTTACCTTGTTTACTAATAAATAAAACAATTAAAATATATTATATATATTTACGTATATAATTATATACACACACTTTAACCACCCAGACTCACTCTCTCTCTAAACTCTCTCCCTGCCCCACTCTCTCTCTAACTTCTGGTGACACCACCATCTACCACCGTCTCCCAACCACCACCCCTACCCCACCCAACTATCTGATCACTACTGTCCACCACCACCACGAGCCACCTGTTGGGTTCGTAGGCTTTAGGGTAACCGGCCCTAATTAGGGTTAGCCGGCCCTAGTTATTAAGCCCACTTAGTTAACTTGTTGACCAAGTAGGAAACCCTAATCTTGTTCTATAAATACCTATTATGTAATTGTAATCTGTATCATTCTGAAAACAGTTGTGAGCATCTAATAAAAGTAAAACCCTAGTTGCAACCCGTGGACGTAGGTCACCTTGACCGAACCACGTAAATTCTCGTGTTCTTTATTTTCTGCTAGTGTGTGTGTGTGTGTGTGTGTGTGTGTGTTTGTTCCGCTTCCGCTCGAGCCTACTCTGATCCGATACCCCTAACAAGTGGTATCAGAGCCAAAGGTTCAGTAAAATACACGGTTCACACGGTCATCGCAGGAGAAAGAGAGAGCTGGACGAGAGATCTTGATCTGCTGTTGCTGCCGTCGCCGCTGACTTGTTTACGGCCCGTACCTATTCTCTTGTTACGGCTCGTAAGGTCTAGGGTTTGCGCCGTAGGGTTTGCTGTTGCAGATCTGGTGGTTTTGGGGTGTTTGGCGATTAGGGTTTCGGTTCTTGAACCCGGGTTATTCGCTGATTTTACGCTCGGGTTTGCAGGAGAAGTCGCTGGTTCGGGTACTTCGGGTTTCTGGTTTATTGAAAGTTGCTCGGGTTTCGGTTGCTTGGTTCCTTGTGGTTTTTTCTGGTTTTTCTCGTTTGCTATGGCTGAAGACGGGAAGTTCCGAATCGAGAAGTCCAACGGTACTGATTTTGCTTGGTGGAGAATGCAAATAGAGGCGTTGCTTGGTGAATGCGATTTGGATGTGGTACTGGAAGAAAAACCTGCTGGAATGGATAAAGCTGCCGAGGCAATTTGGAACTCAAAGGACAAAAAGGCAAGAGGTAAAATTACATTGGCTTTGACGAGGAGCGTTGCATTTAATATCATGAAAGAAACAACTGCTCGTGATATGTTAGAAGCTCTGTCAAATATGTATGAGAAGCCGTCTGCCGGTAATAGGGTGTTCTTGATGAGGGAACTGTTTAATATGAGGATGAACGAGGGCAGTTCAGTTGCTGATCACATTAACGAAGTCAATTCAATTTTGTCCAGGTTAGCAACTGTGGGCATGAAGTTGGATGATGACACTCAGGCTGTGGTTTTGTTATCTTCCTTACCTGATAGTTGGTCAGGATTTGTGACAACGGTCACTGAAACTGCTGGAACTGGAAATTTGAAGTTTGATCGGGTCCGGGATAGTGTTTTGGGTGAAGACGTTCGCCGGAGGAACACTAGTGGAGGATCTACTTCTGGTATGTTCAGTGTTAGCAGGGGAAGAGGTAATAACAGAAGCAGTGGGAGTCGTGGGAAAAGCTTGTCTAAAGCTGGGAAGAATGTGAGGTGCTGGAACTGTGGTGAAAAGGGGCATGTTAAAAACGAGTGTCCTGATCCTAAGAAAGAGGGTGGTAGCCAGCATGTAAACAGTGTTGTGTCAGATGAATCTGACGGTGACGTACTGGTTTGCTGTGAAGAGTCTATAGATTCTTGGGCCATGGATTCTGGTTCTTCGTTTCACGCCATGCACAGCGGGGAGGCGATGGTGAATCTGAAAAAAGGAGACTTTGGAAAGGTACGATTAGCTAACGGTCATGTTCTTAATGTTACGGGTATGGGAGATGTCAATCTGAAGACTCCACTGGGCACTACATGGAACTTAAAGAACGTCAGGGTAATTCCAGGTTTAACGAAGAAACTTATTTCTGTTAGTCAACTGGATAAACAGGGACTAGATGTTAAGTTTGGTGGTGGAAAGTGGAAGGTGATTGATGGAAATCTTGTTGTTGCCTGTGGAAGGAGACGAGGATCGTTGTATCTAGTTGAGATACCTGCTGAGGGAGTAGCCGTCCCTGTACAACATAAAGTCTGGTTCACTGAATCTAGTAAGCGGAAGAGGGTTCAATTTGCGAACTTGAATCCTGGTGCTTTGGGGATGTCAGTTGAATGTGGTCGAGGGTCTAAGTTTAAGCCAGTCAGGGGATTTGGTGATAGTGGGAGAACGGGTCGTGTTCCGAGTACAATCACAAAGAACCGTTGGGTTTTGAAGACGAAGGTTCCGACTGAAGAAAAAAGCTCTCCTGGAAATAGTTTGCAAAATGTGGAGAGTGGTATTAATTCTCGGTGTATCTCTGGAGCTGGTGGATCGTGCAAGCCGGTTGAGATAGAGAATGGGTCTGATAAGACTGTTGGGTTGGAGCTTGTTGGAGCTTCAACTGGTCTCTCAGGTACTTGATGAGAGGTGTGGTTGCAACTAGGTGGCTTGGATGTGACTGAAGTCTTAGCTTGTTCTTGGAACTGGAGGCTGGGAAGACTTGAACGTAAAGATTACTGAAGTTACTGGTGATGGGTTTCTTGGATGCACTTTGTGGACTATGCAAAGCCTCCGAGTGGGAGATTGTTGGGTTCGTAGGCTTTAGGGTAACCGGCCCTAATTAGGGTTAGCCGGCCCTAGTTATTAAGCCCACTTAGTTAACTTGTTGACCAAGTAGGAAACCCTAATCTTGTTCTATAAATACCTATTATGTAATTGTAATCTGTATCATTCTGAAAACAGTTGTGAGCATCTAATAAAAGTAAAACCCTAGTTGCAACCCGTGGACGTAGGTCACCTTGACCGAACCACGTAAATTCTCGTGTTCTTTATTTTCTGCTAGTGTGTGTGTGTGTGTGTGTGTGTTTGTTCCGCTTCCGCTCGAGCCTACTCTGATCCGATACCCCTAACACCACCGCCATCTCCTATAACAACCACCAAAACCACAAAGATATGAGCCAGATCTGACCACAATCCACTAAGATTTGAGCAAGAACTACAGAGATCTGAACTAACCATCCACCAAGAATCTGAACTAGATCTGACCAGCACGTGAAATTGTGGCGGAGTGGTGTTGTTGTGGTGTAGAAGTTGTCTGTGAGCAACACCCAAATCTTGTCGTCGGTGCGTGGAGTTGTGGTGAAGTGGAGGTGAGCAGCGGCGTGGCGGTGTCGTTGGAGGAAGATGATGACGAAGGATGCAATTTGGGTGTTGGTGAGATGGATGGTGGTTGATTGTTCCGGAGTAGGTGTTGTGGTGCTCCGACGGTGGTGCAAGGGTGGTGGAGTTGTGGAATTTTGTGGGTATTAGCCACTACCTGCTACCATCTAAATTCAAATCAAATCTCATGATCTTTCCCCTAGGTCTCACCTGCACAATCGACAACAATAATAAGGAGCAAATTAGGGCTAACAACAACAACAATTAGGAGCAAGAACAATAAGATTCGAGCCAGATTTGCTGGGTGTTTACTGGATTTAGCGTGGTGGTTGTCGGATTTGGTGTGGGGTTGTCGGATTTGGTGGGTTGTTATCAGCTTTGGTGCGGTGGTTGGGACGGTGGTCACAGGTGGTTGCGGGTTGAACGTTTGTGCTCCGACGGAGTGGTGGAGTTGTGGTGCTCCGGAGAAGAAACAAGTTTTTATTGGTTTTAAAGAACCCCGTTCAATGGATCCGACCGGCGGCCACCATAGACAATCCGACGGCATCGGAAGAAGCGATTGAGGCGACAGTCAGAGCTAGGGTTAAGGTTAGGGTTACGGTACCGTTGAATGTGTTTGGTTTTGGATGCTTCTGATTATTTATTTTAGTTACTTTGTTTTGTGTTGCAGTTGTAATGTGTTGTGGTATCGTGAATGTATATACTTGCACCAATTATACATGATTCAGGTTCAGATTGAGGGTTTTAGTTTAGGTGGTAGTAGGTGGTGGCTAGTGGCTGGTGAGGGCAGTGGTGGTGGCTGCTGGGTCTGTTAGAGAGAGTTGAGAGGGAGAGAGAGAGTGGAGTTTATGTGTGTATATATTTCAAAGAGAAATGTTTTAGGTGAAAGGACATTAATGCCCCTCAGGTAGCTCCCACGTGAGTAAGGTTAACTGAGATTTTTAACTTGGTTTGGGGTAAAGGACAGACCATGTTAGGATTTGTCAACATTAAGTATGAATAAAGTAATTATTGAAGACAAAGGACATGATTTGCAATAAGTGACATACATAAAGGACGAGTTTTGTAATTTACTCTACCCTTAATAAACTAATTAATTAAATTACTCTTGTTCCAATTAAAAAAAAACAAGGCAAAAACTACACAGGATCATTAAAATCAAATGACAATGATTCAAGAACAAAACGTTAAACAATTTCTTTAAACCAGAACTAACTCCTACATCCAATACCAAAGAAAACAAAAACATTATAGGAAGAGTAAATTGCCATTTTAGTCCCTGAGTTTTTGTTTAAATTGCCATTTTAGTCCAAATAGTTTTTTTTTTCTCCTCTGGTCCCCGACTTTTCCTTTTTCTTGTCATTTTGATCACATTGCCTAACTTAGTCTAAAAACCAGGTTATAATCAGGGGTTATTTTTGGCATTAAATTATTATGAGGTTTATAAATTATGTTGTAAACTACCCCTGATTATCACTACACAGCAGTTATGCCAAAAATACCCCTGGTTATAACCAGATTTTTAGACTGAGTTAGTCAATGTGATCAAAATGACAAGAAAATGGAAAAATCTGGGACCCAGTGGAGAAAAAAAACTATTTGGACTAAAATGGTCATTTGGACCAAACCTCAGGGACTAAAATGGCAATTTAATCTTAAATGAAAGAACAGAACTACCTCAACACCTAACCTGACTTGAGATTTAACAGTTGGCACACAAGTGGAAAGCAATTCACTGGCTGCCGCTTCTGATGTCAAATTACCAATAACCCAATGAGTCAAACCGCTTAACAGAACTTCCAGTGATTATCACAGTTCACACACGTTATGAACGTCGCATAGGTTCATCAACGCTAGGGGTGCTAAACGGGTCGTGTTCGCGGGTTGGTGGGTTCAACCCGACCAGAACCCAAAAATTTTAAACGAACCCGAACCCGAAAATTGTGTCATACATATGACCCCAACCCGACCCAAATATTCTCAGGCTGACCCAAACCCGACCCATTCAACCCGAAATTTTTTATTTTTTTTCAGCAAATTAATATATTAAAATTAACATCTACTAAAAAAACACAAATTTATATAATAAGATTACATTAAAATCATAAAATCTTATGTCAATTTCCCTTTTTAAGTTATAATTATGACATAAAATTACAGTCCTAATTAAATTTATGACATAAAACATATTGTAAAAATATAATTTTAATATAAATGGGTTAAACGGGTCAACCCGCCAACCCGACCAGGTTGACCCGAACCTGACCCGTTTAGCTAAACGGGTTCGCGGGTTCAACCTGAAACTGGCCCGAACCTGTTTAGACTAAACCCAAACCCGCGAATTTTGTGTTAGGTTCGTGTCGTGTCAGAAATTCACACCCCTAATCAACGCTCCGAGTCTGCAACTGGTAACAAGTGTACTTTCGCTTCCCACACCGCCCACATTTGAGCTGGTCTGTTGTAGCCTTTGGCGGCCCACCGCGCTCACACTCAAACAAAGCCTTCTCTTTTATTTTCACATTCTGCATTTGCCTCTCGGTGCTCGCCATTTCTTCAGGCGTTAACTCCACGATCTTGGTGGAGTTCATCTTCTTTTGCTCATGTTCTTCTGCCTGAAACTTGAAACAACTGCCAAGAAGAACTTTGCAAAAAACAATTGTCTGAAAGTCGAAACTTCTGCTCGTCCTGTGGGCTTCGTCTTATTATGCTCATCCTACGGGGTTCGGCGATGTAGGGTTAGGCGTGGGATGAAGAAACGATCGACATGAAGATTGAAGATTATAACCGATGGCGTTTGTGATGTAGGGTTAGGCGTGGGATGAGGAAACGATTAGATATGAAGATTGAAGATTATGAGAATAAGAAAAAGGGTAATTGAGTAATTTCTCAAAAAAGGGGAAATATGTAGTTTTTTTTTTTTTTTTGGAAATATGTAATAAGCCCTCATAGGAGGGGGGAATATGTAAAAATCCCTAAAATTTAGCCAAGTCTTGTGTATTACTATGTTTTGTAATATCATAATGTAAAAAAAATTATCTTTTTTTTTTCTTTCAGAAAAGGAAGTGATGTTTAAAGCTTTTTCCACAAAGAAGTCTGAAATAGTTGGGTCTCAGGTGCATTTCAACACCTAAACCCTTCTCTCATCACATGATTGAAAACCTCACAATGCGAAAAAAGATTGAATTTTTATATTTTATCTATGTAGGCACAGTGCTCACAAACGCGTCCAACTACAATGCCACCTGCTGGAGCTCCTTGCATGCCTGTGTTCCCATATGGCTTAAGTCAACAAACGTTTGATGGTCAACCTCAACTTACTCTCATTCCTCCCCAAGTAATCTCCCATAATCACATTTTTAAACACTTTCTAAAGGAAACCGAAAACTGCTTTAGATTTAAACCTGAGATTTGTTATTTATTAATAATCATGTGGTAATACCTGGATAGCCTGGTTTTGGGCACCAGCATCGACTTGTTCCAGGTATGAGGTCACCAATGGCAAACTTTTGCATGCCAATGGTTCCGACATGTCAGCAGGACGCAGGTGGAAGTCGTGTTGGTGTTCCTGGGCCGCAGAATCACCAACAACCTCTTAGTCTTATGCAGCAACAGGTTTGTTTTACTATTCTCTGTCTCTATTTTATTTAAGGTTAAATTAGTAACTAAGTTTTGGGAATAACAGATGGTGCCATTTGGACTAACGTATTTTCACCCGCCTGGTAGTGACGCTGGTAATGTGTTAATGGCTTCTGTTCCGTATGATGTTGAGAAAGCGATGCATTTGCGTGATGCTGGTGGAATCTTTGCCCTTACAAATGCTTCTCCAACAGAGCAAAGGGCTGTAAGCGCTTTTGATCATAGTTTATAAAAACTGACACAATTTATTATTAAATCATTATGTTTTAGATATATGTGTGACGTGTAAATATTTTAGATGCCAGGTGAGGATCAGTACCCACCATTGGAACAGCTGGAGGCTGAGTCAGAAGCAACGGTAACAAGAAATTTTCTTCGCTTGCTAGATTTACTAAAAACCATAAAACCCTGCAATCAATAACAATCCAATTTTATTAGAATGGTTACCACTGAGAATGAGCACATGCAAGCATGATCATGGTCTCTCTAAGTTTAATATGCATTTTTTTCAAAGATGACAAATTCGACCCGTTTACTTGTAAATTGGTGTACTTGGATTGTGATTTATCTCAAACCGGTCAAGTGATTCAACAATAAAACGGTTCACTACAACAGAAACATGTAGGTGAGGTTAAATGTCTTGCAAAGTTTTTCTAATGCTTTCAAGTTACAGTTAGTTTTATTAAAAGATAAGATTATAACTGTAATACAATGTTTTGTAAGCATTTATAGAAAGTTTTAAAATGAACAACAGAACCCAATCCGTGTAAGACTGAAAAAGCGTGCGCAGTTTTTTGATATCTTGTAACAGCAGTGAGAACGCAATAAAGCTTATTCGGTCTGCTTGCATTACGTTCTCATAGTACTTAGTACCCATCACAACTTTCCCTATTTTTACAATGAAACCCTATACTACTAAATAATTACCATCATACCCCCCCCCCCCCCCCCCCCCCAATTCTTTTGAAGATACAACAAAAAACAACAGAAGTACTTTATTGATTTTCTTTGGGAGTACTCTCCATTTTGACAGCTTAATCTAAAACCCCTTAAACACCAACTTGTTGACTTTCATCTGCATTGACCACAATTCAAATACCAACAGAACCACAGTTGAAACCAATCTTCCATTGATTGTAAAACCACTACAAAACACTTTATAGCTTTGAGTTTTCATGGTAATATTTTGAGGTGGCAAAAGTGTAGTTGCAACTCCAGGTGGTGACATCTCTAGCAGTCTTTAGAAGCCCATTAATCATTCTTTTAAAAAAGTGAAATGGATTAACTTCACCATCATAGTTGAAAAATATATCAACTAAAATCTGTGAGTCAACACGTACTCTTTTAAGAAATCGTAGTAGGATCATATTTTGCTGAAATTAGGTTGAACAATCAGAGGAAAGAATACTCCAATTTTCGTCTTTAAAGCAACTCCAAATCTTGACAACAAGCTAATGAAAATTGACCTAGAGGGTTGACATACAATTACAAGGGTTGATGTACCATTCTTGAGCAAAGACAAGCATATGTACTGCTTAATGGCGCCTTCATACTCACACCAAGAGACCCCTTCTTTTTTATTGCAATTAAGCCATGAAAGTTCAATACTTATATCTGTGAAACAACAGCCCCTTATAATCACAATGAGAAACATCGGTTTTGCTTTCCATTTGTGCCATACGTGTGCTCTTGCCTTCTTTATCAAACAACAACCATCCATAGACAGAATGGAAAACAACCGTCTAGATTCCCATTTCTGCCACGAATACCCCCTTTCCTTCCTTTTATAAACCATAAATTTCCTTAAAAACACCTCGCTATTATTGTGCTTTGAGTTCATATATTTAGCAGCAATAGGAACTTCTAAGTTTTCAACAGTTTCTTTAGATTTCCATTTATGCCATGTGGACATTGAATCCAAACCTCTTACTTGATTAAAATGATCATTAAAAACATTTATAACTTGATTTAAAGCACCAAATCCATGTTGATCATTCTCATATGTAGTAATATCAGAATCAATCAAACGATTATTCTTATTATTACGAGCCCTTTTCCACATCAACACCACATCATATTCATGTGTTTCATTCTTATTTGTATCATTTCTACCAAACAATTCTTAAATTTCTAAAACCTCAACAACAGTTGTTTCTTGAATATCATTCCAATTATTCGATTAGCCCATTGTTTCTTGAATCTCTTTTTTTTAAACTATGGGACATTTCATCAAACACCATAGGGGCATACTCAACTGTTATGTGTAGGGAAGACTTTGGAGCATAAGAAGAAAATGAATCTTTCAACTCATTTGCATCCAATTTCAAGGCTAATTAAAAAAATGACTGCGTGAAGACTACATTAATGCCATTGTATAAAAACATCCATAATTTTGGGTTCAGGAAATATTATATAGTATTCACTAATTTCTTCAAAAAATAATTTACTTGATCGAACAGAAACCGGAATTCAACACAATACTTGCTAACCGTGCCTTCTTGCATCAAGGACATAATCTGGTCCTAAGCCTCTTCCATGGTGTTCTGAATTTCTGATGAAATCTTGATTATTGCTGTTGCCAATCACACGAATTGCCTTCTATCGTTGCTGCCAAGAACACGTGGTTGCCCTAACTGTTGGATCAATTGGTCACGTAATTCGATTGTTACGACTTGTTTTGAGAAGAAGAAATATAAGAAAAGAAGATGGATTAATCCATTCAAATCAATATGCTAATGACCATGGCCGGCTACAAGGGCAGCCGGCCCAAATATAGGGCTCAAAAAAATTTTAAATTTTTTTATATATATTTAAAAAAATTGTGAATGTTTTTATAAACAAAGGCCTTTGTATAATAAGTTTAAAACCCAATTAAAAGTTTTATAAACAAGGGCTTGCTTATCCAATCTTAAATAAGGTTCTGCTTAAAAGGCCCAATTGCCAATCGCTTAGTAGGTAAGTTGGATACTTTGATCATTTTTGCTACACTATTTTTGTTAATTTGTTTTATCAATTTCATAACAATTATCGTTGTATTTATATATTTGATAGAATGATTAATAAGTTTATATTATATGAATATTTGCGAATAGGGCCCCGTTTTTTTTATCTCGAACATGGCCATTTTTTTTTTTTTTTTTTTGTAATTTTCAAAGACGACCATGCTAATGACGTTTAAGTACCCCTCTCACACACAATTGTCTATATTTTTACGACCAAACCTTGTACTACTAAACAATTACCACTACACCCCTTATCCAAAAATATTTCGTAGAAGCACCAAGATTATTAGTGTTTAGATATTTCAACTAGGGCTGTAAACGAACCGAACGAACACGAACAAGACCATGTTCGTGTTCGTTCGTTAAGGAAATTAACATGTTCGCGAACGCATACCGAACATAAGTTTATGTTCATGTTTGTTCGTTAAGGAAATTCAGTTGTTCACGAACAGTTCATGAACACTGGTCTCAAACACAAACGAACGTAAGCGAACACAAACGAACGCAAGCAAATAAAAAAGAACGCAAACGAACATTTAACTTAAAAATAAAAAAATAAAAATATTGTTATCCTTAAACATTGGATATAAGTAGTTAAATACGACCGTCAAATGATAAATCAAAGCACAAGAAGTCTAATACACCACCAAACGATGAATCAACTTTAACTAACTTAGACTTAATTATCCCCAAAAATGTCTTGGCATGTCCAAATTTTAGCTAACTTAGAAAAAAATAGGGTTTCAAGTTTTCAAATGTTTAGATAAAATGTTTATTATTTATTATTTTTTAATATAATCAAACGAACACGGACGAACGTAACCGAACACATTACCGAACGTTCACGAACGCATTCGAACGAACGAGACCTATGTTCGTGTTCGTTCGCTAAGCTAACCGAACGAAATTTTTTGTTCGTGTTCGTTCGTTAAGCTAATCGAACGAACATAAACGAACTTCCCGCCAAACGGTTCACGAACTGTTCGCTGAACGTTCGGTTCGTTTACAGCCCTAATTCCAACTAGTTTAAGATCCCGTGTGTTACACGGGCTGTATAAAGAAAATATTTCTTATAAATCTATTGATTTAATATATTATACATAGATTAGATGTTACTATACTTACAATTGGTTATCGTATTATGATTATAACATATTTTAACATCACCCTACTCAGGGGCGGACCCACTTATAACGGGTCGGGGTCCCCGGACCCCAATGGTTTTTGAAAAAATTAGTAGATCCGGTATATTAAATTTTATAAGGACCCCATAAATACAGTTAGGTGGACACCATAGAAAGAAAAAGAAATTTAGTGTAGTGGTAAATCCCCTTTTTTACCAACAAGTTAGTCCGTTATAGGTTCAATCCTTATATAGCTTGCTTTTCTTGTTTTTTTTAAATCTAATTCAAACCTCGCTTTGACCCGACCAGAATGAGGATCGACCCGAAAATTTTAACGTTTTGTTATGAAAATTTTGAACACCAAAAAAAAGTGGACCCCATTTGAAAAAAAATTCTGAGTCCGCCACTGACCCTACTCTTTAACACAAAGTGACTTCTCATTAACGAATAAATACGAAAAAAATCACAAGTCCTTTTATATAATATATTTTACTTTATATAATATAATATAATTTATTTTATAATAATACGAAATGATACATCAAATATGAAAAAAAAAAGTTAAATTACAATATTTAAGTTTTTTTTGTTCTTTACTTCTGTTGTATGTGAGATTTGAATTCTTGAATCTAAGACCTTCAAATTTAAGTATATTTAAAGGCTTCTGCATTTGCCAGTAGGTCACCAACCTCATTGGTAATTATAATATATAAGTAACAAACATATTAGCAATCTACAAATCTCCAAATATTTCTTTGTACATCACATTTGTCGTCTTTTTCATCTTTGTCTAATATTAGTAACTTGACTTTATGTCTTCTTTTTATTCTTAATAGTGTCACATATAACTGCTCAACAAGGAGGGAATCATTACCATAGTATGCCTCGGAGTTGTCGAGGCTCTCAAAGTCTGTGGCACCATGATCATTAGCTCCAGTTTCAGGACGCCAAGTAAAACCTCTTTGTGAGCCAACATCTGAATGATTAGCATAGTTAGCTTGTGGTTGTGTGTGTGGTTGAGAAGACTGATTTTGTCACTTAGATAGTGGATGGCCAATTCCACAGCGGTTGTAGTGACCATACACCATGTTTTGAGTAGAACCCTACGAAACTAACGTGAACCACTAGTGTCATGGTTGCGAGCAGTGTTTTTGTTGCGAGAATTTCCTCGATAAGATCCACGGGAGCCACAAACTCTTCGGTTATTGTAGAAAGACCGAGGAGCATAGAAAACCTGCGGTTACTGGGAGGAAGTTGGAGCATGCAGATTTAACTGGTAACCAAGTTGGGCAGCATTAGTTGGAGACTACTCAGTTGATTCTGTATGGCCTGCAGATTCGGTTGTGGTGTTTTTGGTGTGTCCGTAGCAACAAAGCATTGCGGGATGTTTGTTTGGGTTGGTAAAAGCCTTGTAATCATGGTGTCTAAGGAGACCATGAAGTTCATTAAAATTCATTGGTGGAGAACGGGCTAAAAGATTTGCCTTGAGACCATTATATTCTTCACAAAGACCTGTAATCGTAAGGATGACAAGATCCTTATCCTTCATTGGTTCACTTATGTTTGCTGGAGCGGTTGCATATTCTTGAGCACGTCATAGGTACTCTGCGGGTTACTCATCATCCTTCATGGTGATGCATAGGAGTTGACTTTTAAGCGTGAATTCATGTGAAGAGGATACTAGTGCATAGGCATGTTCCAGGGACAACCATAACTCAAGAGAGGTTTGCCCTTGAATGTGGTGAAACGATTCTTCAGACACGATAGATATGATCAGCATGCACACATGGGCATTGTTGGAAACTCACCAAATGTAGCTGGGATTGTCGGTTGTACTTGTCTTTGTCCTTGTACTGACCTTGGATGGCGGACATGGAAACGTTCCATCCACATAACCCAAGAGGTTGTGAGAGATCAGAAAAGGTTCTACCGTTTGTTTTGTGGGGTTTAGGGTAAAAGCAAACCTGTGGGAATTATGGGTCGCTTTCTCTTGGTTGGTGAAGATTGTGATAGCAGCCATGATACAGGTTATTTAGGTTGAAAATTGCAGGTCAGGATTAATTTTCTGCAGATTATTTAGGTTTTGAAGTTGCAGGTCAGAATTAAGGTGCAAGTCGGTATTAATTTTCTGCAGGTTATTCAGGCTAGAAGTTGCAGGTCCGCAGGGATTATTGGCCGGAAATTTTTTGGCGGTTGTATTAGGTTTGGAGCCGACGGATTTTTTGTTGTTTTTGGAAAGGAATAATGTTTGGTTTGATATGCTTTGATACCAAATCAAACAATAGAATTGTATTATTGAATCATAATTGTTGATTACACTGAGTATATATAGATAAATAAATTACATTCTAATACCCTTTATTATAAACTAATTATAACCTTATCACTTGCCTAATGACCCGCCACTCTGTCATATATCAATCATGACATAAATCACTAATTTAATAGGTAATAGCGTCAAAATTGTTGGTTCTAATTTACATCATGTTGATAGATGAAAACCGGAGATTTACTTAAATTTTGTTTTAAGTTATTCTATAGATACTTTACGGTAGGGGTGTTCACGATCCGATCCGATCGAGGGTCTGCTCATGCTCGGATTGAATTACAACCGATCCGATCCGAGCGGATCAAATTTGTAAAACCGATCGCAAAAGTGATGCTCATGCTCGGATTGAATTTGAATCGATCGGCTCAGTTTCGCTCGGTTTTTATCAAATCCTAAAAAAAAGCGAGCGAATCGTTTCGCTCGATTGAATAATAAGGCTTCGTTCAACAAAAACAAATTCTAACTTAAAGTGCGAATACAAAAGCAACACAAAATAAAGTGCGAATACATAAGAAACACAAAATAAAGTGCGAATACAAAAGCAACACAAAATAAAGTGCGAATACAAATTGTCATTTAGTTCAAAAGCCATAAACTTCTTTAAGCTTGTTCATCTTCATCCACAAAATTCAACTTCACATCAACATCTAACCTATAAACACAAGCATTAAACAAAACCATTAAGTTCTACACATTAGAAAACAACCTTTAGGTTTTGTCAATTATAAAAATACCTTTCATTTATTACCAGACCCATCTGGAGTCAACACATCAATTTCCAATTTTTCTTCATCTCTTGCAGCTTGCTACACATTAAAAAAACAAAATACAAATGTTAATGCATAAACTACAAAAGTATAAGTAGATTATAAATGTAATAAAAACTTACTTTCAATGTTTTTAAGGTTGTTTTTGAGCTCGCCTTTAACCAATCACTTCCACAAACAAGAAGGTCCACCATATCCTTTGAAAGAGAGCTTCGGTAGTCATCCAATATACGCCCCCAGCACTAAAGGCTGATTCGGAAGCCACGGTAGTGATCGGGATGCCAAAAGTATCTTTCGCCATTTTACTCAAAACCAGAAACTTGCTACAATGTTGACTCCACCACTTCAACACATCAAACTTTGGATATCAAGTTCAGATTTTCTTTCAATCGACATGGTTCTTGAATTGAGGCAAGCATAAAAATCATTCGTGTGTGAACTTGATTCATTATAAGATGTTTTTGAGCTATTCATGGCAGCCTCAGATGTCTTATAACGATTGTTATACGACTAAAACAAAACAAGTGATATTTACAATCGATTGTTATACAACTGAAACAAGTTTAAAAAACAGAAGTAGATTAGAAAAAAACAGAGCGACTCACTTGTTGCAGATTGAAGACCGGTGATTGAAGACGTCTGACGAACTGTTGCAGATTGAAGATCGGAGATTGAAGACCGTCCGATGAACAATTGCAGATTGAAGACCGGAGATTGAAGACCGTCCGATGAACAATTGCAGATTGAAGACCGGAGATTGAAGACCGCTCAGTTTGTGTCGGAGACTAGATAGCGAAACACAGGAGCGTCGATTGAATATAGTGAGTGAATACTGAATACTCTTTTGAATAGGATTTAGGGTTAGATACTTAGATTTACGTATTAAATATTAAGTTGGGTTGGGTTGAATGTGATTTGGGCTTTTAATTTTTTTTTAGGATATTATATTTTTTGAGTTTATAATCTATAAAATCTATAATATAAATATATATATTAATTATTAATAAAAATAATTCGATCTAAACCGAGCAATCGACGAGCGAGCGGAGCTATGCTCATGCTCGGATTGAATTTGAATCGAACCGATCCGATCGGCTCATTTACAAACTGAGCGGGAATCGAACAAGCATTTTTCGAGCGATCTTCGATCGTCGAGCAGTTTGGACAACCCTACTTTACGGTAAAAGGAAAATAAAATTCGAATTTATTAAAAATTCATCCTAATTTTTCAGACAAAAGTCAAGGCAATTTTTTAAGGCAGTTTGATTAAAATTCGAATTATAACTACCAGAGGCAATTATCTGCAGAAACACCCCAAAATTCGAATACACTGTTTTTGATCATCTTCTTCCTGGTTCAAAAAATTCGCAGACATACGAATATACCCTGGTTCAATTTCTCGAAAAATCAGAGTTGTATCCAATTGAGTTATTCGGGTGAACCACCGAAATAATTTGATCTGAGAGTGACATCACGTCTCTCTGATCATCCGGCAATCATAAAATTCCCAAACAATGTTTACCTTTCATAATGAATGGGCTCTAACCCATAGTTCACCACGGTTCATAGAAGGCAACCCGCCCCCGTGTTTAGGTCAACTATCTTTGCTTCACAGTTGCCAATGGAGCCACCCAATGGTGCCTACTATCATGCTCCCATACGAACCTACAATTCAGGAGACTCCACCTATGGTTTTGGTCAACCCATACACCTAAAGGACAATGACCAACCATGTGGCAGTAGCATTATTTCATTGATCAAGGGTCCTAACAGGATATAAGAGGTCCAATCAAAGTTTCAAGCAAACATAACTACCTGGATCCACTTAAAAACAAAATTTATCATCAACATGAATGTAGGGAGCTTGAAAGTTCCGGATCAGGCGGGTTTAGATGGAAGTTTGGATAGGATAAAGCTAATTCGGTAGAAATCTCATAAGAATAGTCATAAGTAGAAAGCTTCCATTCATACCGAAAGAGCATACATCATTGAAAGGTTGGAGAGGGCATCAGGCAATCTCTCCAGCCTTTCCCTTAGATTCCAAAACTTATCAAATTCTAACACATGACACCTATATATAGACATGAGGGTTGGGACGGACTAGGATTGTCCGTGCGAATCATTATCATCCTCTCCAAAATGTCATGTGTTCGTTTCTAACACGCAACTATACAATATTCTTTACACGCTTTATCTAGCCTATTCACACAGTGGCGGACATACATAATATACACTGACTGAGCTTGCTTTAGAGAATTTATCACTAAGATTAATACAACGTTCCATGTACATGTCGGGCAAATACAGGTTTTAGAGAATTATTAAAATCTTAGAACGTTAACAAATAAGAGTTTTAAAACACCTCTGGCATATGAAGCTCTCATCTTGCACATTAACTTTCGAGATCTACATGCTTTGGACATCTTGCGACTCATCTTTCACCTCAACATTGAAAATGTCATTGTGGTTTATTTTATCACTATGTTAGAACTCATGTATTACACGTGTTGAATAAATTAATTTTATATTCTAAATAATAAAACAATACATCTTTAAAAACTTTGTTTGTTACATAGGTTTAATAAATGTAATTTTATATATCAAATAATAAAAAAAAGTTATATCTTTAAAGACCTTGTGTATTACACCGGTTGAATAAAGGAAATTTTGTATACTAAATAATAAAAAAAGTTATATATTTAAAAAAACACTTGTATTACAACGGGTTGAATAAATCTAATTTTATATATCAAATAATAAAAAGGTTATATTTTTAAAAATACTAACGGTTATAATCGATACACGATGTATAAGGTGATTTCAGAGATAGTTCTAGAAAAGAAGAATTAATATTCATTAAGTAAATCAGTAGTCATTTGAGTGATAAAATGTTGGTGTTAATTCCGACATTTTGATTTATAAACTATGTCATAAAATCTATATAATATTTTTTTATTAAAAATCTAACTTCTAATAAAGGGTTCAAGTGAATGCTACGTGTCACTCTAACCTTCAACTTTAATTAAAATAATTAATACATACATATCTCTATATTAAAAAAAGTGTCATCTATATAAAATATGCGTACTTATCATTAATGGGTTAAGTTATTCAACAAAAACTCCTAAAAATAACAAATGTACAAAGACACAATGGACGCACAAGATAACACAATGTCGAGCAAAATATAACACAATGCGGAAAAATATAACACAATATGGAGGAAAAAAAGACACAATGAGTCGCAAAAAAAAACACAATGACGCAATTATAGAAAAGACACAATGATAATAAAGAAAATTTCTAAAATCTACATCCTATAAATCCAAAAGTGAAAACCTAAAATCTCACATCGTAGAGTTCGATAAAACAGTTCTAATGTCGCTTGAATGAGGTCAATCGTAGTCTATTTTATACCATTTGTACGACTTCTTATTTTTTTTGGTCTTTGTATTTGATTCTAAACATTTTAGTTATATATATTGGTAATATATGTTAGGGGATGGTTCAAATGAAAACCACTTTTATTGTGAAAACTCGAAAACTAACTAAAAAAAGCCTAAAAAACACTCCAATTTTTTTTCAATTTTTTATAAAAATCGCAGGTTTTTTATATAAAAAAAAAAGTTTAAAAAAAAAAAAAATTTGTAGTACACATGTGTAATAATACACGTGTAGTACACATACACATGTATTACACATGTGCACTACAAAAAAAAAATTGGTATGTTTTTTTGGCTTTTTTAATTAGTTTTCACAATAACTAGTGGTTTTCATTTGAACCTTTCCCATATATGTTAACATATATATATATATATATATATATATATATATATATCAATAATATGAGTGAGGTTCCTATAAAAAAGACATTTTTCGTGAGAAGGCCTAGAAATTGACATATAGGCATCATGTTTAGGAGTTAGGCATAATGTTTTGGGTTGTTTTGGCAAGAAAAACAACAAACATAACAATTAAAAACCCAATTCAATGTATTATAGGCATGAAATTTAAAACACAACAAAAACACACTACTTAACGTTCTTGGCATGGTGTTTTAGGCTTCTAAGCCTAGAATTCATTGCATTGTGTCTTAAACTGTTATGTTTGGTGTTTTTCCTGCCAAAAAAACCCAGAACATTATACCCAAATCCGAAACATGATGCATACATCCTTCTCACACTTCTCATGAAAAGTGTTCTTTTAAGATCCTATGACTCAATAATATATTTAGTCTAACATATTAATATTATGAATTTCGAAACTTGTTTAGCTAGGATTTAAGATTCTATTGAAGTTTTAGTTTAACAATAATGTAAAATTACTTTTTAGATATATAATACGTCAAAGTTATAATACGACTTTCATTTCAAATATATAAAGTATAACCAAACACGTTAAAACATTTAAAAAAACTATTATCTTTTTGTAAATTTTATTGTTTTTACATAATCCACCTATTTAACCATGTAACCCTCTTAACCGCATAGACGAAACCATGTAACTCGCCTATACCACATAAACAAAACCAAAAAACCCGCCTATTCCATATAGACAAAACCAAATAACACGCCTACTTCAAAAAGACAAAACCAAATAACCCGGCTACTTCAAATAGACAACTAAGTAACCCGTCTATTCCAAATTGGCAAAACCAAGTAAACCACCTGCTTAGGACACGTAGTGTCACACCCCAACCGATGGCGGAATCATCGGGGCGAGGCACTAAGCGAATCAGATTGTTCAAGAGAATCCATAACGACTAATTTAGCGACAATATTTACAAGTTCAATATCCCATACTATTAAACAAATATTTCACAAAAAGTCATGAAAGATTTCACGTCTCTCAAACAAAACAAATCCGACAACTTAGATTTTTATGTGAGTTTCTAGCAATCCTATCCATTTGTAGCAAACAATCCATCAACCTGTCACATACGTTAAAATAAAGTCAATACAATAATGTAAAGGTGAGTACACAAGTTTAGTATAAGTATAGTATAAAAACATTTACGCATAACCAGCATGTAACACGTAACGGGCGAATCAAGTAAGCTATCAACAATGATACAAGCTAACCACATGACTACGAGTAGAGTATGCGCGACACGTGTTCACCAAAGTGAGCTCGTGAAGTAAAGTATGTGATACTTAACAACCCCTGACTACACAGATGCTGAGTCCAAACTATAGTACTATCGTTGCTAAGGGCGGTAGGGCAAGTCATCACTGTGTAACATAGAAACAAGTATTCAACTAATCACGTATATCATGCGGGTGCGGTTAGCGTTTATAAAGCGTTTAAGTGTTGTGTTTTTTATAGAGAACGCATGTAACACCCAAAAGTGCGTTAAGCGAAAAAGGGTTCGAGTATACTCACTTTGCGTGTCTAGCAAGTAAACACGGTCTGAAAATAGATTGAGGGGAGCGCCGGATCAGCCTGCGTACGGGAACAGAAGCGTAAGTCCTCCAAGCTGCTGAAACGGTCGAAATCGAGGTGTCAGGTAGGAAACAGTCTCTTGGTAAGAGGTGCCTTCATACGAAGGCAGTGCCTTCGTACGAAGCTAGTGCCTTCTTACTGGCAGCTTGTTCAATAGAATCCATAACGACTAATTTAGCGACAATATTTACAAGTTCAATATCCCATACTATTAAACAAATATTTCACAAAAAGTCATGAAAGATTTCACGTCTCTCAAACAAAACAAATCCGACAACTTAGATTTTTATGTGAGTTTCTAGCAATCCTATCCATTTGTAGCAAACAATCTATCAACCTGTCACATACATTAAAATAAAGTCAATACAATAATGTAAAGGTGAGTACACAAGTTTAGTATAAGTATAGTATAAAAACATTTACGAATAACCAGCATGTAACACGTAACGGGCGAATCAAGTAAGCTATCAACAATGATACAAGCTAACCACATGACTACGAGTAGAGTATGCGTGACACGTGTTCACCAAAGTGAGCTCGTGAAGTAAAGTATGTGATACTTAACAACCCCTGACTACACAGATGCTGAGTCCAAACTATAGTACTATCGTTGCTAAGGGCGGTAGGGCAAGTCATCACTGTGTAACATAGCAACAAGTATTCAACTAATCACGTATATCATGCAGGTGCGGTTAGTGTTTATAAAGCGTTTAAGTGTTGTGTTTTTTTATAGAGAACGCATGTAACACCCAAAAGTGCGTTAAGCGAAAAAGGGTTCGAGTATACTCACTTTGCGTGTCTAGCAAGTAAACACAGTCTGAAAATAGATTGAGGGGAGCGCCGGATCAGCCTGCGTACGGGAACAGAAGCGTATGTCCTCCAAGCTGATGAAACGGTAGAAATCGAGGTGTCAGGTAGGAAACAGTCTCTTGGTAAGGGGTGCCTTCATACGAAGGCAGTGCCTTCGTACGAAGCTAGTGCCTTCTTACTGGCAGCTTGTTTCCGTGTCCGAAAATTGAGTCTTCTTCGTGTCTTGCTTCGAGAAATCGAGTGTTCATCCCCCCAACCTTAAGCTACTGATTAAACATAGAGTTGGAGAGGTCTTTGTTTGAGTCACGGGTGAGAACTTGGGTTGGGTTGTGCGAAGTCAGTACCTTCGTACTGCCTTCGTACGAAGGCAGTGCATTCGTACGAAGCCGGGGCTTCGCACAGAATAGTCCAGCTCGCAAACGTGGCTGTTTTTGCGTTCGGAGCTGTGTTTTCGCCTGAATCAGATGTATGTTCGGGTCCTTTTCATGACGATTTCGACACCACCTTGTCCCACTATCCAGTGAACGAAATACGTGTCAGATTTGGTCCGTTTTTGTGTAAAAATCAAGTTTAAAAGGGTCTTACTTGGAATAAACACTAGATGAGTGCAAGATCTTTAGATCTACAATCTGGGAAGCCAAGGCTAGTCCCAAATCACTCGTTCAAGTGTAGATCCGTAGCAAAATAAGAAGATTTGATGAAAGAGATTAAGGTTTATGTAGAAAGAATGAAGGTTTTCATAGAAATAGAGAAGTTAAGATGAAAAAGATGAAGTTTAGGTAAAAATAGATGAGTTTTGACGAAACTAAAGAAATTTTGATGAAATCGGAGATAAACTCTTGTAAAATCGTAGTGGAAAACGTTGTGTAACATGTAAAAATGATAAATTTGACTTGAAAATCGAAGGTCAGCAGTTCGGGAGCGAAAATGGCAGCAATGAATGAAATGGAGAAGTGAGCTTGGTATTTATAGAGGAAGGGGAGTGCGTGCAGGTGTCTTCGTATGAAGCCCCTGCCTTCGTACGAAGCCAAGTGCCTTCGTACGAGGGTAGGTGCCTTCGTTTGAAGCCGCCTGTTTCGCGCGTTACGCTTCCGTTTCTTGTGTAGGATGCTTGTTTGTTGTGTTTTGTTGCGTTAGTTAGTTCGGATACTTTAAGTATTTTAGTGAGATATTAAGTGGTGCGTTGTGTCGCATTTCAGTGTGATAAATTGAGTTGCAAGTGTGAGCGTTTGAGCAAGTTTTAATACATAGATAATAATATATATAAGTAACCACGTTTTGAGTTTGCGTTGCGTTTATGTGAGAGCGAGTGAGTAGTTTAGATACTCACGTGATGTAGTAGTGTATGCGTAAGTGTTATAAGCGTAAGTGTTGTGAAGTGAAATATAGCGTGCTAAAATAAGTGATGTAGTGTGATAATATGCGATGTAGTGTAGTAAGCGATATAGTTTACATTATGATCCGAATCTCGGTGCTAGGCGTAACGAGAGTAACGAGCACGAAAGTGCGGGTTGTTACAGTCTCCCCTGCTTTAGGAAATTTCGTCTCAAAATTTATTCGAAAGGAAGGCTGTGAGAATTGACACGAATAAGTAGCGATACAAGCATTAGGGTAAGCTGAGGATGAACGAGCGATTGATCGAGGATTGACGAGTGAGAGCGTCTCGGTGGCATGGGAAATCGATTGAGAAAAAACGACTTGCTTGACTAGGGAATAGTAACTCATGAGTTGACGATCCATAAATGTTTTAATTTCTTGAAAAGTTTTGTTAAGTTAATACAAAAAGATTTTAAGGAAAACTTGATTTATGAAAATTTTCTTATGACGTGGTGTTAAACTGAGTCGATGTTTAAACAAGTGTTGTAAGAAAGGTTTTGTTTGTCCAAAGGTTTTAATTTAAATTAAAAAATTTCAGAAAATTTTCCATTTATTTCCAAAACATTCAGTAAATAAGTTTCATTTATTTTCAAAACTTAAGACAAAAAATAGGTTTTAATGGTATCAAAAGTTCAATTAGCGTCGAGCCCCACATGGCGTCTTTCCAAGAAAGTTTGTTAATATCTCTAAAACACTTATTTATAGGAAGTACCGGTGCCGTATCCACCATGTTTTAGCAATATTGCCATTTCCCGTGGAGCGATGTCATGTGTGTCGACATGGTATGGATAGGTTTTAGTATCCTTGGTCCAAATGGTAAATGGTTGGACCAAGCTTGAAAGGAAGATCAAGTAGACTGAGCGGTGAAGTTAATTGCAAACTTAGCTAGCGATAAGTGCGTGCGGGAATGGTTCCGCGATTTGAAATATCGAAACAACGTGAATGCTAGGTGCGTTATGCGTTTAGGCGTCGAGAGGGAAAATCGATGAGAGTATCGAAGCGGTAAGATTGATAGATGCGATAAAGCGTTAAAGCATCAAGAAGGATAACGATGGTGAAGCGAGATAGATTTCAGCGAAGGTGAGATTGCGTTGCTGTAGACTTACAAAAAGTCTAGAGATGGTGCGATCGAGAAGTAATGAGATGTTACGCCTTGCGAAGGAGTTTAGCGCGTTGAAAATAGTCTCAATAATATAAGAGGTCTAATAACGTTGAACTCCACATGGAATTTTCTTCATGAGAGTTTGTTAGTATGGCAAAGCACTTATATATATGAAGTACCAGCGGCGTATCCACCATGCTTCGACCACACCGCCTCTGTCCCGTGAATAAATGTCACACTTTTTCGACATGGTTAAGATGCTTATATATAAGAAGTACCAGCGGCGTATCCACCATGCTTAACCACGCTTTTAACGTTATGGCATCATTAGAACTTACTACGATTTCTATGCACTTACCAAAATAACCCTGTGTGCACCCGTGATTAATTTGGTCCTTGCATGTTCATCGTAACTTATCCCAAAGACGCATATTCGGGGTAAAACATATTATATCGTGATATACTATATAGTACTAGTAATAGAATCTGTGTGTGAACCTAGACTAAGTGTGAGGATTCGAGAGAGAGCGGAAGAGGGAGAGAGGGAGTTGTCATCGCATATCGAGGCGACATCAGACAATAGAACAATTATAAAGTATAAGTACCAACGTCGAGAATCGTACCATTAACTGTCGCAACCCCCGACCCCTATCATTTGGGAACGGGCGGCCGCGAGCCAGTATCAGTGGTATCGGTGTTTATCAATTTGGCAGTGGAATTTACATCAGGACCGTAGTTAGGAAATATTTTATCAGAGTAAAATACCACATTTTTATAACAGCAAATACATGGGAAAACCCAAGTTTCCATTACAACATATTTATAGGGATAAACCCTAGTTTATTGAAAATAAAACATCTTCTTTATTTAGGTAACTTTTATAGCCACATTTTCCAAGCCTTCAGTGCTGTCCAGCTAGCTTCTATTTGGCTTTCACATTTTGTTACCTGAAATGCATTTTAAAAACATTTGTCAGTGGGAAATACTGGTGAGTGAATCCCAGTTTAATCAAAACAGGTTTTATCATTTTACAGCATTGAGGGCGATTTCGCAATTACATTTGTTTCCATTTCTACTTTAATTACCACCCACGGCACTGTCAATCCTGACTGGTGGTCATGTTACTACTCACAGTGTAATAACAAATTTTGTATACAAAACCCCAACATACCGAAGATAATTGTAGAATTACAAATACTCAATCACTGTTAATCATAATGTAAAACAATTGAGGTTTTGTAAAAACAGTTTACAAAAAGAAAGGATTACTCACATTGCTATTTTAGGTATTTCTTTGTGACTCCTTGGTTATAATCTATTAATTAAACAATGCACACGTGTTAGTATAATAACCCAAATTTACATTAGTTATACCCTCCCCGAGACAGAACTCCAACGACTACGTCAGGCAGAGCCTTGACAGGCGTTACGAAGCACTAGATCAATCGGGCAGCATATCTATTATGTAACCGGGGGTTATGATACTTACATCGAGGCAAAGTTCGCTATTTTAGTGGGTATTATACCCGATAGTATTTCTAATATTCAGAATTTTGAGAGAGAATCAAGAGAATTGAACGATGAAAACTGAATGCCGATGCCCTCCATTTATAGGGCTGTTCGGCGGGTTTTTGGCGCCCCTCGACCCACCCCTCTATTTCTCTTGCGGCCCGCGAGCCAGGTCTAGCTATGGCTAGGCCTGGTTACTCACCAGCCTAGCTTTGCCGTGTGTCGTGCCAGTGGCACCCCAGGGTTCCGCCACCCGTCACTCGCTCACGCCACGCGACAGACCTAAGGGTGTCTGTCGCGCCCCTCCAGAGACCATTAAATTTTGTTTTTATTTAATTTTTGTTAAATTTAAGGTATTTTAGGCCGTTTTTAATATACTTGGTGTCTTTTAGGACATATAGGGACGTTTTTAAGTATCTTAGGAGAGTTGTTATATCCTCCCCACCTTGTTTTAGAACTTGTCCTCGAGGTCTACTGGAACAGGTGTGGGTATTTACTCTGCATCTCTGATTCAAGCTCCCATGTATATTCTGGTCCTCTCTTGGAATCCCATTTTACTTTGACCAGAACTAATCTCTTGTGTTTGAGATTCTTGATCTTTCTGTCTTCAATTTGTAGAGTGTGACACCCAGCTTTTCAGGCCGTACTGTACAATTGTAACACGTGTTGTGAATAGGTAAAAGGCTGTATTTGACTGATTATGATGTTTTAATGTGGAATTTAATGAGTTGGAAAATTTAAACCTTGGTAAAAATTATGTTGGCAACGATAAGATAAACGCTTACCGAGTAACGATTAAAATGCGAAACGAACGTCGGTGACCACCCGATCAGTGTTAAAATCCTAAAAATAGTCTGTTATGATTAGAATAATAATTTTAATCATATACGTGAGGAAAAATAAATTAAAACGCTAAGAAACTATATTTTTCGAGTTTGAGTGCATACTGTGTGATATTGCGCGCATTTGACAAAATACCGTTAACGCAACCAGTCAAGGCAACTGGTAATTATTTCAGTAATAATTTTGAGTGATTATTTTTATAGAATGATAAAAATAATTTAAAACACACGAAATGGGATTAAAACGCTAAATAAAATACCCGGTATCCAGTAAAATACCTGTTTTAACACTAGATTGTATATATATAAGTGTATGTATATAATGTGTGTGTGTGAGAGGCTATGTGGCGGCAATAGGCAGCCCACCATCTTGTCACTTTTCTTTCTTTGTGCCAAGTGTTGGCATGGAAAAAAATATGTATGAATATGTGTGGTTAGTTGTGTTTTGATGTTGTTGAATATTCTTGAATGCTTTGATTTGATTCTTGAAAGATGGATTCATGCATGGTTTAAAAAGATATCATAAAATAAGGTTCTAAAAGGGTCTTGTGATTTGAGATGAAAATGATATAAAGTGAACTTTTGGAAGTTTATATATGTGTATGTGTGTCGTATATATATATATATATATATATATATATATATATATATATATATATATATATATATATATATATATATATATATATATATGTATGCATGTATGTGAGTTTTTGTCACACGTACTTAAATGAAGGAATGTTTGCATTTATGTGAAAATGATTTGATGATAATGAAATGGAGATGTCTTGATTTATATGAACATAAAATAAATATATTCTAGATGCATTTAAGGTCATGTTGGATGATGATTTTATGATATGGGTATACTAGATGCATATACTTAGACATGCATGATGATATGTGATCATAAAAAGGTGATTTGAGTATGATTTAGTAAACATCAGTTTTAATCAGATTATAAACACTAAAATAAAGTTATTTTAAAGTGTTTAGTGACATATAACTTTGTCATAATGTTTGCTAGCTTTGCAAGTTGTACTTGGTGCATTAAAAGTTGTAAAATACGTGAAATCGCATGATTTATGTGAATTACACAAAAACTGAAATAATATGATTATAACCACTATTATAATCAGTAAATAATATGTATTGTGTTAAAATATCAAGTCATTCCAAGTTGGGACGATTATAGTAACGTTTAACGAAAAAGTATGCGTTAAAACGGTCAAAAAATTGACTTTTCGAGTGATTTTTATAAAAATGATTTAGATCAGTAAGTAAAGTGATAATTTTAGTTTAAAAATAAGTATTTTAACTAATTTTAAGTTTACTTGGTGTTTGGTTAGTCATACTTGACTTCCGACGCCCGAAAACGTTACCGAATCGCTAAAATACGCATTTTTCAATGTACACTAGAATGGGTAAAATTTTGGGTGAACTGTTAGGATCTGAGTTTGGATTGATTGTGTTTACATTTGATTTAAGATGAAAAATGAACACGTAATGCAGTAGAATTAAATGGAAATAAACTTTGCACACAATCAAACAGGAGAAATGCTTTCAACACACATGTTTGAACATTGAACCGAATGATTAAATTTATTCCAATCACCGATTACAATTTTGCATGCATGTAACAAACTCCCCCTCAGCCTGAGCTCACAGTGTTTGTTCGTACATGAAGAAAAGTGGTGAAGAGCTAATAGAACAGTACAGGGTACTGTTCTATTTATAGGCACGCCCAAACCACTGAAGCATCTTGGCTGACGTCACCATGAAAGTGACATCTAACCTCCTAACAAACTCTAACAACCGATCTAATACAAACACTGCTATGCTAACTACTGATTACAATACATTACATAAGAAAGACTAAACTACTGCTTTATCCTTTCACTGTTGTGACTCCAGCAGTACTTGATATCTTCAGCAGTGCTTGACCCATAGCAGTAGATTGATCAACAGGGCTTTAGTCTTCATCAGTCTTTAACCTGATCAGCAGTTGTAAGTCAGCAGTTGTTGTAAAGGATCAGTGGATGGAGGTCATCAGTTGTTAAAACCACTTTCAAGGGGAGAGAATGTAAACACAACATCTGCTTATTTTGGATCCACTGCTCTGATTCGGTTTTGGCTTTATTTATATGTTCCTCTGATAAGGTTCAATCCCAACAATCTCCCCCTGGAACAGATAATGTCACGGCCCCCGACCCGGTTTGACCCGTTTCAGGAGCCGCGGGACAGAAAATCCCGTGGTATTTAATTTATATGGCAGCGGAAGACTTTTGAACAGGATCTTTTAAAAACTGAAATATTTCCCGATTATTTTATTTCACAAGTCGGGATAAAACCCGGTAATTTACAATATTATGATTTCACAGAGAAATCCTTTATTTTACAAAACATGTTTCTTTATTTTACTCTGAGCCACTTCCTTAAGCTTGTAGTGCTTCACAGCACTTTTCCTGGATCATAATAGATCATCTGAAACATGTTTAAAAAAGGCTTTGTCAGCGGAAAATACTGAGTGAATCATTCTATTTTGCATAATGATGCGTAGTTATTAATTACAGCATAAGAGCGATTACAATGGCTTCTATCTTATTTTTATCTGGCGTCCTGTCACAATGGTGACATGTCACAATGGTGATGATGGTCATACCACTATTTAGATTAATGAACCTAAATAGTGATGATTATCCCTGTAGGTCAATGAACCTCACAACGATTATCCCTAGTAGGTCAATGAACCTACTGGGAGAAAATTAGTAATGTGCACAATACCCCTCTAGCCAGTAATTCAAGATATCCATGACTTAGTCCCTGTAATTATAACACTTGAAAATAATTTGAGGTATTGTAAAACAGTTGATAAAAAGAGAATGACTCACATTGCAGATTTAATTTGAGTAGAGCCTAGCCTACTGATTAGCCTTTTTAACCTAAATTTAATAACAGGCACACAATTTGGTTAATAACTTAATATAGCATTTACGATAACTCACGAGATCAAATTCTCACAACGAATGACAAAGTGCTATGCTTAAACATCCATCGAATTAACGACTAATGACAAAGCATCACCCTAATGTGGGCAGCACTTAAACATCCATCGGATATATTGATCGATCGGACAATGAATCGTAATAGCGATCGAGTTATTACCCTGATTGCGGCGTCGATTAGTGATCCGTGTGTGTTAATTGTAGTATATGAACGATAACTCGAAGTATATTACGAATTCTTTCGTCGTTTCAGTGCCCAGAAGCAAGTGCCAACATCTGCTATTTATACCCGAATTTGGCTTAGCTTACGGACCGTAAGCATCAACCCTTACGGTCCGTAAGGGTCACAAAATAGGCATAGGGTAGCCACGTTTGGGACTAGGCCTGCTGAGTCAACGATATTTTAAAATTCGAATCTGACAGCACACAATTGTGATAATCGTGACTAGGGTTTTACCCCCCCTGAGTTTTAGGGGCCCTGATCCTGATTCTGATGATTCTGAAAATTTTAGGGTTTGTGCAGAATCACTTGGGTGTCTCAATTAGGGTTTCCTATTGGATAAATTAATTTAATAATTATGACTTTTGATGAGAGTTGTTACATTCTCCCTACCTTAATAAAAATCTCGTCCTCGAGATTTACTGGAATATTTTGAGGATACTTTCGCTTCTTTTCTGATTCCTGTTTCCAAGTGTATTAGGGTCCTATTTTTTTTTAATCCTACTTTACTTGAACTAACACTAATCGTTTGTGTTTTGATCTTTCTATCTTCTATCTGAAGAGGTTTCTCTACCAATTTAAATTTTTCGTTTTCCTTTATATCTTGGAGAGGTACTACCAAAGATTCGTCTGATAGACATTTCTTGAGATTGGATACATGAAATACATCATGTACTCCATCTAACTCTCCCGGTAGTTGTAAACGATAAGCAACTGGTCTTATACGTTGGATCACTGGAAATGGTCCTACGTACCTTGGACTTAGCTTTCCTTTCTTACCGAATCTAACAATTCCTTTTCAAGGAGATACTTTCAATAGCATTTTGTCTCCAACTTGAACTTCAACGGCTTTCGTCTATTATCTGTATAACTCTTCTGGAGATTTCTAGCCGTCTTCAGCCTTTCCTTCGTGATACTGAATATCACAGTCATAGTCATTTAGGATTTTAATCCATCTCTTTTGCCTCATGGTTAATTCTTTTTGCCCAAATATATATCTTAAATTCTTATGATCCGTATAGACAGTAAACTTACTTCCATACAGATAATGTCTCCAAATCTTAAGGGCAAAAATTATGGCTCCTAATTCTAAGTCATGAGTGGTATAGTTTTCTTCGTGCTTTTTCAATTGCCTTGATGCATACGCAATTACCTTTTTGCGTTGTATTAACACACATCCAAATCCTAGTTTTGAAGCATTACAGTATACTTTAAAATCTTATGTTCCTTCTGATAAGACTAAGATTGGAGCATTGGTTAACTTTTGCTTTAAATCCTAAAGGTTTCTTCCAGTTTATGTTCTTATTCAAACTTAACTGCTTTACAAATTAACTTAATGGTATAACTATTTTAGAAAAATCCTTAATAACCGTTTATAGTATCCGGCTAAACTTACAAAACTCCTAATTTCCATTGTGGATTGCGGACCCTTCCTATTTGGTAATTGCTTCGATCTTAGCAGGATCTATATAAATACCTTCATGATTTACCATATGACCTAGAAATTGTACTTCCTTTAGCCAAAATTCACACTTTGAGAATTTAGCATACAAATTTTCTTTTCTTAACAAAGTTAAGAGTGCATGCAAGTGCTGACAATGTTCTTCCTGACTTTTGGAATAAATAAGTATATTGTCAATGAAGATAATTACCAATTTATCCAAATATGGTTTACAGATCCTTATTCATCATGTCCATGAATGCTGCATGTGCATTTGTTAATCCGAAGGGCATGATTGTAAACTCGCAATGACCATACCTATTTCTAAAAGCAGTCTTAGGTATGTCTTCTTCTTGTACCTTCAATTGATGATATCCGGAGCGTAAATCTATCTTAGAAAAATATCTAGCTCCTTGAAGTTGATCGAAAAGATCATCAATTCTAGATAATGGGTATCGATTCTTAATTGTAACCTTATTCAATTCCCTATAATCAATACACATTCTCATTGAACCATCCTTTTTCTTAACAAACAATACTGGTGCTCCCCAAGGGGATGAACTAGGTTGTATGAAACCTTTACTTAGTAATTCATCTAATTGCTTTTTCAGTTCTAACATTTCCGTAGGTGCTAACCGATAAGGTGCCTTGGCTATCGGTATAGTTCCTGGAATTAGATGAATCCTAAATTCTACTTCCCTATCTGGTGGTAACCCTGGTAACTCTTCTGGAAATACATCTGGGTATTCCGAGACTACAGGAATTTCCTTAAGTTCTTTACCCTTAGTACTAATGATTACTGAAATCATATATACTATTCCTTGCTTTCGTTCATAACTAGCAATTTTCATTACTGATATGAACTTCATGGGCTTACGTGGTTTGTCTCCTGTAATTATGATTACTTCTCCATTGGGTGCTTGAATTTCTATGGAATTCTGATCACAAAGAATTCGAGCATGGTTGGCTACTAACTAATCCATTCCTAACACAACATCAAATTCAACTAATTTCATAGGTAATAGGTTTGCAAAGAATTTATGACCTGAGAGTTCTATTTCTACATTTTGCAGAACCTTATTTATTTTAACTGAATTCCCATCTGCCGTTTCAACTGTAAAAATTTACCTAATGCTGGTTAAAGGTAAGTTAAGAGCTTGACAAAATGAAGTATTTATAAAACTTTGGTTTACACTAGAGTTAAATACTTTTGTGTAAACGTTGTGAACTAAGAACGTACCAGCTATCACATCTGGGATGAGCTCTGCTTCCTTAGCAGTCAGTTGGAAGGCTCTTACATTCCTTTTTGCTCCTTCTGCAGGTTTGGCTTTATTTTCAGATGGTTTGTTCAGTTTTGGACAATCTGGCCTAAGATGTCCAGCTTCTCCACAGTTGTAGCAGACTAAAAATTTCTTCCTCCTGCAGTCTTCTTCTTGATGCCCCAGAATTTTGCAAAAATTGCAATATCCTTTGCATCTTCCAAAATGCTTCCTTTTGCAAGAATTGCAAAATGGGCTAGTGGAAGATTGCCCATTCCCTCATTTCTTGAAATTATTATGGTTACCCGAACGGAATCCTTGGGTAATCTTTTGGGCTACTTCCTTCCTTCTATTTTCTTCTCTTGTCCGTACTAATTCGTCAGTCAGAGTATTGGCTAAATCCACCGCATCATCGATCGTGCGAGGTTTCGCAGCCTTGACGATATTACGGATTTCGGCAATCAATCCCTAAATATAACGAGAAATAAGTACCGGTTCTGGCGAAGCCAGGGTTGGTACCACTCGAGCATATTCGAAGAATGTCGAAGTATACCCTCGACAATCTACATCCACCATCCGGTGGTTCAGAAACTTATTTGTCATTTGTTCCTTTTCATACTCGGGACAGAATTTTCTTTCTACAAGGCTCTTAAATTCTTCCCAGTTCATAGCATACGCCATCCTTCTTCCTTTTGCTTGTAACACATTATTCCACCATTCTAATGCCCCTTCTTTGAAAAGGTTTGACGCGTACATGACCTGATCATCCTGAGCACATTTACTTATGGCAATTACTGCCTCGTTTTTCTCTAACCAACGTAGTGCCGCAGTCGCTCCTTCATTGCCTGCAAACTCAGTGGGTTTACAAGCAAGAAATTCTTTGTAAGTGCAACCAGGCGTTGCAGCTTTCATTTTCTTAGGGAGCGGAGCTTGCCGTGGTTCATTATCATGATTAACATGATCATTGCCTCCGTTTACGCTATTACTGAAGTTATTTTCAGAAATAGGTTTGCTAGGAACGATTTGTTGTGGTTCGATTGGATTTTTAACAGCAGCAACGATAGCTGGAATAGCGTTGGCTATCCCTTGAGCAACTATTGCTGGTATAGCGTTGGCTATCCCTTGAGCAACAATATTTTCTATATCCTGCCTAGTCATATATTGATCCCCTGGTTGTTGCTCAGATTGATTAACCTCATTAACTGGTTCATTATTAGCATTTTCCATCTGATAACTAATTTATAGATAAATAATTAGTATGAAAGAAATAATCTAATGTCACAATTAATTGCACATAATCACGTAAACGAATATACAAACAAAATTTGAAATTTTCATTTGTTTTATAGATTATATCATGCTTCTATATACACCCGTTTTATTATTTATTTTACACATACTGATTTTACTATTACTATTACACAACCATAGTTCCATAAATCCCCTATCCTTTGTCATATGATATTCTAGTAACGGCGTTCCCTTTCATCGTGTTTCTAGGAGATCTGTTCCCCAATCTCTTGGATCCTATTCCCAACATCCATTAGTTCTTTGCCAAAGTGGCGGAGTTCAGCCATATTCTCGTTACTCATTGGTGGATTTGGTAAAGGTTCTGAATTGAACTGAGGAAAAAGCTTATAGGGATGGTTTTGTAACTGTATTTCCTTAGTCAACCATTTGTCTATTTGCGAGTGGATTGAAGGGTTTGGAATAGCTGGTTCTAAGTTCATTGGTAGTTGTGTGTCAATAGAATGAATAAAAACATTTTCATTAACAGGCTTAATAGTATTATAGCTTGCCATTATAAAATCTAGCTCTTCCTGAGATGGTAACCCCTCAATTTGCCTAGAGCTTTCCCCAATTTCCATTTTCTTAGGCTCGAGAGGTGAAGCGTTGAATTCTATAGGTTCTTCTATGTCTGGTATATATCTATTAAAATCTCTGGAAACCTCTATTCTTATTGGATAGAGATTTAAATTCTGAAGGGCGTCAGACAGGTCACTCATGCTGTTTAGCAAAATACACACAATTACTAATTTAAAAATTATATCAAATTTCATAGAAAACCTTTAAATATTATTTCATATTGGGTAACTATGAAACAACCGAATATGAAAACATACTAAATTTTATTTGTAAATTTATTTACTGCATCATGTTTCTGGCTTATATTTAATAAGGGTGCTAAAACTTAAATCAAAATATTTAAAGATTTATATTTACTGTTACAGTGGTTAGCATATAAAGATCTGCCCACACTGTACAAAATTAGTCAGATAATAAAACACATAATCACATAATAGCAATTTAATAAAAATTAAGTATTTTCTAAATACTTAATTGACTTAAATCAGTGGCTTAGTCAGTGGCTCTGATACCACCTTTTTCTGTCACGGCCCCCGACCCGGTTTGACCCGTTTCAGGAGCCGCGGGACAGAAAATCCCGTGGTATTTAATTTATATGGCAGCGGAAGACTTCTGAACAGGATCTTTTAAAAACTGAAATATTTCCCGATTATTTTATTTCACAAGTCGGGATAAAACCCGGTAATTTACAATATTATGATTTCACAGAGAAATCCTTTATTTTACAAAACATGTTTCTTTATTTTACTCTGAGCCACTTCCTTAAGCTTGTAGTGCTTCACAGCACTTTTCCTGGATCATAATAGATCATCTGAAACATGTTTGAAAAAGGTTTTGTCAGCGGGAAATACTGAGTGAATCATTCTATTTTGCATAATGATGCGTAGTTATTGATTACAGCATAAGAGCGATTACAATGGCTTCTATCTTATTTTTATCTGGCGTCCTGTCACAATGGTGACATGTCACAATGGTGACGATGGTCATACCACTATTTAGATTAATGAACCTAAATAGTGATGATTATCCCTGTAGGCCAATGAACCTCACAACGATTATCCCTAGTAGGTCAATGAACCTACTGGGAGAAAATTAGTAATGTGCACAATACCCCACTAGCCAGTAATTCAAGATATCCATGACTTAGTCCCTGTAATTATAACACTTGAAAATAATTTGAGGTATTGTAAAACAGTTGATAAAAAGAGAATGACTCACATTGCAGATTTAACTTGAGCAGAGCCTAGCCTACTGATTAGCCTTTTTAACCTAAATTTAATAACAGGCACACAATTTGGTTAATAGCTTAATATAGCATTTACGATAACTCACGAGATCAAATTCTCACAACGAATGACAAAGTGCTATGCTTAAACATCCATCGAATTAACGACTAATGACAAAGCATCACCCTAATGTGGGCAGCACTTAAACATCCATCGGATATATTGATCGATCGGACAATGAATCGTAATAGCGATCGAGTTATTACCCTGATTGCGGCGTCGATTAGTGATCCGTGTGTGTTAATTGTAGTATATGAACGATAACTCGAAGTATATTACGAATTCTTTCGTCGTTTCAGTGCCCAGAAGCAAGTGCCAACATCTGCTATTTATACCCGAATTTGGCTTAGCTTACGGACCGTAAGCATCAACCCTTACGGTCCGTAAGGGTCACAAAATAGGCATAGGGTAGCCACGTTTGGGACTAGGCCTGCTGAGTCAACGATATTTTAAAATTCGAATCTGACAGCACACAATTGAGATAATCGTGACTAGGGTTTTACCCCCCCTGAGTTTTAGGGGCCCTGATCCTGATTCTGATGATTCTGAAAATTTTAGGGTTTGTGCAGAATCACTTGGGTGTCTCAATTAGGGTTTCCTATTGGATAAATTAATTTAATAATTATGACTTTTGATTTGAGTTGTTACAGATAATGCCAAAACCCTTCATTATTGTAGATCTTTCTTGTCTCATCAGCAGTTCCCTTATCTGACCTTTAAGTTGTAACTCAAAGTCTAGGGCATCTGTATCATCTTCATCCCTGCAAAGTGTAAGATCAAGGAGATCTTGCAGATCTTCAACACTCAGGCCTAGTGCTTGTTGCCTTTATATTTTCTTCACTTCTCCACTGGACTTGATCAAAGTCAATACGTGGGTCTGTTTGTCAGTTTTCCACTTTAGTATTTTTTAGTCCAGTGGGTTTCTTGGGAGATTTTTATTGGATGAGGAATTTGGAGACTGTGGCCTTGTAATAACTGACTGAGCAGTGTTTGAAGTTTGTGCAGACTCAAGTCTTTCTTCTTTCATCCGCTTGAGCCCTTATTTCACAACAAAATCCCCTGCTTCTTTATCTGTTGCAGTTTCTTTATCCATCTGCTTTTGTTTCCTTCTTTGGTAAAGGATTGCAGCAGGTGGAGCAGTGGATCTTTTGACTTGTTGCTTTTGTGGCTTTTCTGCAACCACTGTTTTAGGGTAGTCAGGCTTTTGTGGAACATTTGGATTTTTCTTTCTAATTTCTTCCAACGTTTCGTAAGTTGCCCTGACCTTGTCTTCTTTCCACCTTAACACTTGATTTCTTGATCCAAAATCAGCAGTGATTAGTTCCTCTTTCATCCTCTTCATCTCTAACACTTTGTCTAGTACATTTTTCAAGTACTTTGACCAAATGGGAGGAGTGTGTTTCACTTTGTCTTTATTCATTTTTTCAATTCTTTCTAACTCATCTTTGAGTTCACCCACTGTCCATTCTTTATATTGAGCTTTGTCACCTTTGTACCTTTTGAAGGCCATGATGTGCTCAATGTAATCTTTTCTTAATGTTTCATCATCTCTCTCTGAAAGCTTTTGCACAAATCTTTTGAAAACTGCTCCAAAGTTCTGACTTATGTGAGCAGAAATTGATAGTGCCTTTGAATTTCTTTATCAAATTTCCCTTGTGAGTTTCTCTTAGAGATATCTTCTGCCTGTTGAGCCTTTATCTTCAAATATTCTTCAATATTATTTGTCCTTGGATATCCTTGGACAGATGGTAGGTTTCTCTTAGCAGGATCATCTTCAGAGTAAAAGGATTTGATCTCTTCTCTGACTGCTATGAGCTCCAGAGGATACTGAGTAGATGCTGAAACAATGGTAGTGATTGGTTTTTGAACTTGGGCTGAAGAGAGAGGAACAGGGTTTGGTATAGTACTAAGTGACAAAGGTTATGAAGTTGTTGGTGGTGGTGAAGAATCATCATCTTTTAAGATTAACCTTCTCCTTTTTTGTACAGGAGAGGCTGGTGGTGTTTTGGATGGTTGTGAAGTGGTGATTTAAGTGGTGGTGTGTTGGTGCATGTTATGTGACAACAGCGTTGGATTGGTCTTTGGATACTAAACGAGTTTGGGCCGCGAAGACTTATGAAGACTGAATAGAATTCGAGTTTGTTGAAGCCCAATCTAGTCCAAGTTTGTTTCAAGTTAAAGTCTATCTAGTTTAGCCCGAATTGTAAACAGAATTCGTATGGGCTTGGCCCAGTTCGAATTGTATGGTTGTGTGTATATAAACAACCTTTACCTAGAGTTTTAGTGTTAGACTTTTGGAGACTTTTAGGCAATTGAGAAAGAGTTCGAATACACAGATTATTGGCTGTGAGTTCGTGAAGATCTTGAGTGATTGTAAACGTTTTCGTTGGATAATCATAGAAGATCGGTTGGTAAATCGTCTGGTGTTCTTGTTTCTGTTTATTTGGTTTATCAAGGGGATTCCGCACCCTTGGTAGATTGTCAGTTTTGTTACGATCCATACGGGATAGGGACCTACATGGTGATTGTAGTAGAAGGTGGCTGAATAACAGTTGTTGAAACAACTGGTGTTTCAACCACTGTTGCCATTACAACAGATGTTGTAACATCTGATGTCTTCTGCTTTTTAGCAGGAGGTGATGGTGGTGATGAAGTTGTTTTTGGTGGTAAAATGGTTTTTGGTGGTGATGGTATTTTTGGTGGGGCAGTGGTTAAAGTGGGAGCAGTTGTTGTAGTTGAAATGGTGGTTGTAAGGTTAACAACTGCTAAAACCACTGAAGTACCAACAGTTGTTGATACAGCAGGTGTTACAACAGCTGTTTAGGTGGAAGATTGATTTGAGGAGCTTTTGGTAGGTTTGGAAGTTTGCTTTATGGGTCTGGATGGTGTGTGTTTGGGTTGCCTCACTTTTCTAGTGGGCTGCTTCCTTTTTGGCTCAGGATTTTCATCATCCTTAGGCTCAGAAATACCCTGCTCATTCAACTCCATAAAAGCTCTTTTCTCCTGTTCCCACCTGGCTTTAGCCTTAGCCTCCCTATCCTTTTTTACGCTTGCTTTTGCATCAGCCAGTGCATTTGTGGTTACCTCAATCTTTTTACTACCATCTGGCAAGGGAATGTCTGCAAGCATACTATCTTTTTGTGGTTCAATATACAAGCCATCTTCATACCCCTTCTTTTTCAGTTGCTTCAATTTCTCCCCATTTTTGGCACTATCTGGTGGTGGGTTATCAACAAAGATAACAGAGGGAGGAGCAGTGCCAGT
This sequence comes from Helianthus tuberosus, assembly GCA_030545235.1. Classification (NCBI taxonomy): domain Eukaryota; kingdom Viridiplantae; phylum Streptophyta; class Magnoliopsida; order Asterales; family Asteraceae; genus Helianthus; species Helianthus tuberosus. The sequence goes on along the minus strand of CM060354.1, from coordinate 63,805,976 downwards.
GGTGTTTAGCAAATGGGCCTTGATAGCCTTGATATCAGCTTGGGTGTCCTTGAACCTTGCTTCCAGGAGATTTCTGATCTTTTGAATTTGTATTTCATGTTGTAAATCAGCATACTCTCTTTGTTGGATGAGCAGAGGTTGAAACAAACTCCACAGCTCATTTGAAGTAGCAGCAGATGATGGAGCATCTGTTGGACTTGTAGCAACAGTGGGTGGTACCTTTTGAACTTTCAACAACTGTTGCAGCATGTCTTTAATTTTTGCAACAGATGTATCAAGTTTATCAATTCTACCCGTCAATTCTCGGTACATTAAACCATCACCCAACTTAATGGGATCATCTGATTTCCCACTAACAGTGGTTGACTCAGGAAATGTATCCCAGAAATCATCCACTGATGCCCCTTTATCTTGGAACTGGGGACTTCTTACTTCAAATTGAGAAACACTTTTTAGTGAACCAGTGTAAACCGGATACACAAATGTTCCCAGAGAAGAAATTGCATTCAAGGAAGTCTTATGGATGTAACCACTGTCCAAATGTAAACCAGTGGATTTAGCACTTGTAGTGGCTGCTGATATGCGTAGTGTGTTGTATATTTTATGTATATTTTTAGCCCTTTTTAACACTTTGGTCAAGTTTTAAATTTATAAAACATGATATTCTACTAACACTAAACACACATATGGGCAACTGCACCCATCGTGAGCGTAGTATAGTGTTGGTAAGATACCGAGGTCGTCCAAGGACACAAGAGCTTTTAATACCGGTTTATCCTCAACGTCTAATCAAATCAAAAATTTGGAAAAAAGGTTTTAAACTAGAAAATAAAAACTAAAAATGCTGAAAAATAAAAATAAAAACAGATAGACAAGATGAATCACTTGGATCCGACTCGCCTTTAGTGTAACCTTTGATTATTTCCGCACATTTGCACTTTTTAAGAGATTATCTTAGTTATTGTAGTAGGCCCCTCTTTTGATGGTGACGTTACCCTCAACCCAGTAGTTTGAGTCAGCAAGCATACAATCCTAAAGGGTTGGATTATTGAAAGATAATTAATTAAGTTATTAGTGAATAATGTGGTAGGCCCCTCTTTTGAAGGTGACGTTACCCTCGGCTAAGTAGTCTGAGTCAGCAGGGATACAGTCCTAAGTAGCCGGGTTAATATATTAATAGTAGTTTTCGTATGAGGGGATCAAGAAATTCGGACCCCCGCCATCCAATACTAGTGGGTATTGAAGGAGGTCCTACTAAGCTTGACCCAGGTCCTTGCAGGATCTTTACACTGAACAAGCAAGACGCTTACCAAACCATTCCCTTAACCCCCGACCAGGTAGCCAACATATCTCCATATAGACCGTGGAGATATGAATGGTGTAAATCTTTTATTTTATATAGACAGTAAAATAACGCCAAGACACCACAAACAAATGATAAGGAAGTTTCACCTTCAACATAAAAAACTAGTTATTAAAGTCATTAATGCTTGTCTTCACCAAGTGATGTAAGAGACTTAGGCAAACATGGCCTTTGATTGTCAAGAACTCTTACAATCAATCTTGGATCCCGAGACTACTACACACACTCTATGATGGATGATGGATGATGGATGATGGTGGTTGATGATGGTGTTGTGGTGGTGGTGGAGTGTGGGTGAAGTGGGAGAGAGGTGGTTTGTCAAGGGATGGTTTGCAAATGAGCCAAGCACCCCTATTTATAGCCTGCACAGAAGCCCGGACATGGCCCCGTGTCCATTGGGCATGGCCCCGTGTCCACCCATCTTCTCTGTCTTCATTAAATGCAGTTTGTCTGCATTAGTTGACCACGCCCCCGTGTCCGCTGGGCACAACCCCGTGTGCAGAAGCATATCTGTACTATCATGATTTTCATAGATTCTGCAAATCTTAGAGTTGACCACGGCCCCGTGTCCGCTGGACACGCCCTCGTGGTGGGTGATAGAAGATTCTACAACTTTGTCTTTTCTGCAGACACTTGGGCACGCCCCCGTGCTCATTGTGCACGGGGCATGTTCAGCCTTCTGTTCTCTTGTTTTTGCTTGGGAGGATGCTGTCGAGGGGTCGGGCATGCCACGTTTATTCCTTTTCTTGTATTTATGTTAGATTTTGCGGCCTTTTTGCTTGTTTTGTTCTTTTGAGCTCATTTAATCCTGAAAGTACAAAAGAAAGACAAAAACACACTTTTTCCAACATTAGTACTAAAAAAGGGTTAGTTTTATGCCACATTTGATGTAATTTATATGTTGCATTTTGCGCACATCGAATACCCCCACACTTGAATCTTTTCTTGTCCTCAAGAAAAACTCATTATAATGTGGCTTACACTCCCAAATGGAATGGGTAGAAGAGAAGGTTTTTGGGCTTGTCATAGAGTGTCGGGATTTCCAAGATTCTTTATTAAGTTTTATTTTTAATTATTTACAATCCTATTCGTCATGATTTATTTAAAGCATTACATAAGATAAATTACTTAGTAGGGCATAACATGCCTTTTTAAAATTCCATTTATATACAAGTTCACCTACCTCACGGGGGATCACTCAACACTCGGCCGAAAATGTATTTTTGTGAAACACTCGAGAGCGGCATGGAACTTACTTCTACCATAAGCTTGCCAAGAAATCAATCCTCCTCCTTTTTAACTATATACCTTTGTAAATATCAAGAGGACTTTTGGTGGAAGGGTTAGGCTTGGGTTAAAGGCAGGTGGTTTGGTTAGTAGAAAAGGGCGAAAGGCGTAAAAAGCTTCGGTTTTCGTAAGACTTTATTTTTATGACTTTTTATTCTAATGAAGCAATTTTTCAAACAAAGTTTTTTTTTATAACCTTGTTTGTTTATTTCTTTTGGCTTCATTATCATCATTTTTTTTATAAGGAAGTCATAAGAAAAACCGAGCTTTGTTACTAAAATAAAGGGTTTAAAATGAAAAAGGGTTTTGGTGGGTAAAAGGTTGTTTGTTTTGGGTTAAGAAATGAAAAGGTTTAGGCTCAAAGGGGTTAACTAGGGGGATTTTTGGGTAGGTGGTAAAAAAAAAAAAAGAAAAATAATGGTGTTGAAATAAAATGGGTTAGTCCTAATGCCTCCATCATTTACTTACTTGGGTTTAAGTTGGTAAGGACCGGGAATGTATCGTCATGGCAAGTTCTAGAGTCGTAAGAACCAAGCGGCTATTCACACAAGAAACGAAGAATGAGCATTTAGTTTAAGGATGTATATTTGTATGCTCAATAAAGGCTCAAAACTCACTTTTTTTTGGGAATGGGTTTTTATGTGATCAAGTATATATAATCAAATTTTAACTAGATTTGTCATGCCGTTTCATAATTTCCTTATCACGACGCTGTCGGTTGTAAATTTATAAAGATAAAACCTTTTTTGAACTTGTTATTCCCAATTTAAACCAAGACAAGTAAAAAAAAAAAATGAAAAGCTTTTGAAAAAAATTGGGGTGTTTAGCGGTTCCACTAGAGTTTTGTGTAAGGCTTGTAGTTAGGACTTGCAAAATTCAAGGTTTTAGCATCCCCCCATACTTAAATTACACATTGTCCTCAATGTGTCCCAAAAATAAGTTTTTAGGTTGATTGAATGTGTAAAAAGATTTGAAAAAGAAAAAATTTATATTAGTGGGCGTCTGGACACGGCCCCGTGTTCAGATCGCCAGTAACAGAAAATAAAATAAAGTAACAGAAGGCTGGACATGGGGGCGTGTTCAGTGAGCACGCCCCGTGTCCAGGTACTTGAACTGGGCATTTTTCTACAGATGGTTGAGCACGGGGAGTGTTGGATGAGCACGACCCCATGCTGAACTTGCTGTAATGAAGAAAAATTGTCGGGTGGCCCTGTTTTTGTGCATGGGGTGTTGGTTCAAGCTTCCCTTAGTATCCTTCACCATCCCGAGTGTGTTTTATTCATTACATCATCATCCAAACACCAATTTAATTAAACCATCATTCATTCAAATAGAGAAAGTTACATATTAATCCTAATAAATTAAAATTCTAGATAAATAGGTCAAAAGAAACACAAGAAGTCTAAACCAAGAAGTTCTAGCCTAAAGTTTATTCTATTAGCAAAATTTCCGAAAAGATAATTCTCTCGGTTGGATGTGGCTCGAAGAACTTCTTCCTCCGGATATGGGTCCCTCATACGTTGGCGAGCCATTCCTCTATCTCCCTTGGGAGAAGAAAGGCGGGCTCATTTGCATCAGTTTGAGGGGGTGCAACCTCCACCGGGACTTCTTGGAAATCGTCAAGAGGAGGTTCCGTGGGGATGTCATCCCATCCGAGGGGGATTATTGACTCCAAGTGCTAGGTTCCAATCCTCTTGAGGGAGGATTGGCTCCATAGGAGGCGTCACAAGAATATTCAACCTCTGGTGCAAGAGGTTGATTTCTTGAAAACTGTTTTCCAACCCCACCGTAAGATAATTTATACGGTCTATTATGACCTCCTCTACCGACGTCATCTCATCAAGAGCTTCACGTAATGCCATTACGTAGCGTACGAGAGTTGCCTCAATCGAAGACCTTCTTTCCCTTCGACTATTTCTAGAATGTGCAGAAGAAGTTTCACTGTTTTGGCTCGACATTCTACGAAAATAAACTGAAAAAAGTTCATTTTAATGAAACAGTAGCCTCGGACACGGCCGTTCACCTTTCTGCAGGTTTTTGGAACAAGGAATCTTGGAGTTTCAAATTATTTTTCCAACTTAAGAAGCGTTTTTTAGCAGAAATAACTTAAAACAATGTTGTAAAACTTATTTTTAACCAGATTCCTTGAGCAAAAACCTAACAAACATCATAATAAAGCTTGGAACCATGGTGGTGTCAAGCTCTAATGGAGGTGTTGAGGTAAAAAAATGAAGAAGAAGGGAATGGACAAGAGAGGAAATGACAAGATGGTTGTTGAGAACATTCTTTTAGAAAATACCTAGGATGGTATGTGTGAAGATCCCACCAAATCTCTGTCCCAGGAATGGTCCAAATGTGCAGGATTCTTGGCTGCATTTATAGAAAACGATAGCACGCTGCACACGGCCTCGTGTCGGATTGACACGGCCCCGTTTGTAGACAAGATTCTGACACATTTTGTCCGTATTCTGACAAGAAGTCAGAAAGAATCTTTTGGTGGACACGGGGGCGTGTTGACCTGGACACGGCCAACACGGCCCCGTGTCTAGAGGCTGTTTATGAAGTTTCATCTATTTCTAAGGAATTTATCCGGATCGGGCGGTTCCTTACTGGATGGAACAACCCCAAAGTGCCTGAGATACCTTAATTGCTCTAGATTAAGACGAGAACGCAAGAGGTTGTCGGTGAGGGTGATTCCTATTCTAAATGTAGGTGGACAAGTCCAACCCTTTCCCGGGCTCTCGTTAAAGAAGGTATATGTCGAATTGCTCGGGTCTATGTATGCATCGAACGAGGTCGATGGGGATTCCTTCATGGCACAATCGACATAGGGACGACTATCGCTGACGTCTTTGCTAGAGTTATAGGTGATACGGGAATAACGAAGTTGTTTTCATCCGAATGCGATCTCAATAATTCTTCTTGGGTATCGTCTTGAGATGAACTAATGATATCCATCTCAAGTTCTTTCACCCAATTAAGAATTAGATCTTCCATTTGAAATAATTCACCAAGAAGCATTTCTCCTAGAAGGGTTGATTGAGAGCATTCGAGGGAGAGATAAGGATTATTTTTACTTTCGCCCCTCTTAAGGCTACAGGAAAACAATGGGTCAATATAGTGGGGCTTGTAATTTAAAAAATAACATTCTAAATCTTTATGAGGGCCACCACATATTTGACACCACGTACCATAAGAGTGCCGAAAGTAAAAAATATCAGTATCACTCATGTTTGTGTCAGAAATTACCAACCGTCGAAATCTTACGGTTCTGTTTTCAGTAACTGACACTTGAGCACAGGGCGTGTTGAGTGGGCACGACCCCGTGTTCAGCTACTGTCTGACTTAAAACAGGATTGCCAGTACCAAAGATTGGGCACGGGGCATGTTCAGCGGGCATGGCCCGCGCTGAGCTCTGCAGAAGCTGAAAAATTAAAAAAAATCCTAAAAAAATAGAAAAATAAAAAAAAATGATTAGGCCGTTGATTTTAAGCTTTCTTAAAATTCTTGTGTCCCCGGCAACGGCGCCAAAAACTTGATGTGCGTAGTGTGTTGTATATTTTTATGTATATTTTTAGCCCTTTTTAACACTTTGGCTAAGTTTTAAATTTATAAAACACGATATTCTACTAACACTAAACACACATATGGGCAAGTGCACCCATCGTGAGCGTAGTATAGTGTTGGTAAGATACCGAGGTCGTCCAAGGACACAAGAGCTTTTAATACCGGTTTATTCTCAACGTCTAATCAAATCAAAAATTTAGAAAAAAGGTTTTAAACTAGAAAATAAAAACTAAAAATGCTGAAAAATAAAAATAAAAACAGATAGACAAGATGAATCACTTGGATCCGACTCGCCTTTAGTGTAACCTTTGATTATTTCCGCACTTTTGCACTTTTTAAGAGATTATCTTAGTTATTGTAGTAGGCCCCTCTTTTGATGGTGACGTTACCCTCAACCCAGTAGTTTGAGTCAGCAAGGATACAATCCTAAAGGGTTGGATTATTGAAAGATAATTAATTAAGTTATTAGTGAATAATGTGGTAGGCCCCTCTTTTGAAGGTGACGTTACCCTCGGCTAAGTAGTCTGAGTCAGCAGGGATATAGTCCTTAGTAGCCGGGTTAATATATTAATAGTAGTTTTCGTATGAGGGGATCAAGAAATTCGGACCCCCGCCATCCAATACCAGTGGGTATTGAAGGAGGTCCTACTAAGCTTGACCCAGGTCCTTGCAGGATCTATACACTGAACAAGGCAAGACGCTTACCAAACCATTCCCTTAACCCCTGACTAGGTAGCCAACATATCTCCATATAGACCGTGGAGATATGAATGGTGTAAATATTTTATTTTATATAGACAGTAAAATAACGTCAAGACACCACAAACAAATGATAAGGAAGTTTCACCTTCAACATAAGAAACTAGTTATTAAAGTCATTAATACATAACCTAATAAAAAGTGCGAAAAGATTAAAAATAAAAAGTATTACACTAAATGCTTGTCTTCACCAAGTGATGTAAGAGACTTAGGCAAACATGGCCTTTGATTGTCAAGAACTCTTACAATCAATCTTGGATCCCGAGACTACTACACACACTCTATGATGGATGATGGATGATGGTGGTTGATGATGGTGTTGTGGTGGTGGTGGAGTGTGGGTGAAGTGGGAGAGAGGTGGTTTGTCAAGGGATGGTTTGCAAATGAGCCAAGCACCCTTATTTATAGCCTGCACAGAAGCCCGGACATGGCCCCGTGTCCATTGGGCATGGCCCCGTGTCCACCCATCTTCTCTGTCTTCATTAAATGCAGTTTGTCTGCATTAGTTGACCACGCCCCCGTGTCCGCTGGGCACAACCCCGTGTGCAGAAGCATATCTGTACTATCATGATTTTCATAGATTCTGTGAATCTTAGAGTTGACCACGGCCCCGTGTCCGCTGGACACGCCCTCGTGGTGGGTGATAGAAGATTCTACAACTTTGTCTTTTCTGCAGACACTTGGGCACGCCCCCGTGCTCATTGTGCACGGGGCGTGTTCAGCCTTCTGTTCTCTTGTTTTTGCTTGGTAGGATGCCTTCGAGGGGTCGGGCATGCCATGTTTATTCCTTTTCTTGTATTTACGTTAGATTTTGCTGCCTTTTTGCTTCTTTTGTTCATTTGAGCTCATTTAATCCTGAAAATACAAAAGGAAGACAAAAACACACTTTTTCCAACATTAGTACTAAAAAGGGTTAGTTTTATGCCACATTTGATGTAATTTATATGTTGCATTTTGCGCACATCAGCTGCTTCACTTGAACTACCACCAAGAGTTACTTGTAACTCAAGGGGTGTAACCTCCTCAAATTTTGTTGGTGGGTTAGCAATGATTGAAGGACCAGACCCAGTCACATGTTGAGGTATGTTCTCATTGACAGGTGATTGAGAAGGACTGGTTTGTGCCTGATACAAATCAAGAGCATCCAACAATATTTTTGTTTGTGGAGGAATTGTGGCTGTGTGTATGGGTGTAGAAAGCGAGTTTGCCCCGGGCAGTGGGCTGTGGATGATAGAATCAAGTGATTCTAGAGCATCATATTGTGGTATCACTATGTGTACAACCTGTTCTTTTTTAGAAGAAGCAGGAGGAGTTTGAGGCATGTGTTGAGATCTTTCTACCATCTGCTGTGAGGAAGTAGCAGCAGTGGTTTCTTCTGATTTTTGTGCTGTCACTGGCATTTGCTCTGGGATCTCATCTTTCAGAGTTTCCTTTGTTTTGGGTTTGGGGGGCTTTTGAGTTTTCTTTTATTGTGGTTTTCTGGTGGTTTTAGGTGTGGGTTTCACAGCAGTTGTTTTGCTGCTGTGATCACCTAGAGCAGTGGGCTCAGCAGCAGATACCTGAGGAGCAGTGGTAGCTGCTAAATTCTGGTCATGGACCCCTGCTTTTGTTTTGGAAGGTTTTGATAATCGTGTAAAAGTTTCAGTTGTTAAGCTGTTTATTTGAAAGGAGTCACCTTGGATGAGCACATGAGCATCATCCTTTCCAAATTTCTTTTGAAAGTAAAAACTTAAGAAACTTGGAAATAATAAAAATGATTTTGCAGTAACATTTTTTACCAAGTCATCAAAGATCTCCTGGGAGTACTTAAAATTTTCGTTTTTGTAAAATAGCATATCCCAGGTATTGGATCTTTAATGGTATCTCATTAAAAGCAGTTTTTTTATTTGAAACACACATCAAGAGGGTATGGAATAAAAATCTTGTTGCAGGAAGAAAGTTACCCTTTTGTAAGGTATCTTTTCTCATTTCTTCAGCATACCCCCTCTCAAGAAAATCAGTTTGACTTTTGGGAAAAGTAGTTTTACCTTGCTGATCATCGAGTTCAAATACGTCTGATATGGATTGTGGGGTGATTTGAACCTTTTTACCCATTATTGAGGAATTAATGGCTATGATTGTCTCACCTTGAGTCTCAAGTGTGGCATTTTTCCAAAATTCTCTCTGGGTTTTTAGGTAAATCGGAGCATTAGCTGTCAAAAAAGTTTTGTACTTTGAAGACGACATAGTATCAATGATGGAATCGTAGGTATCGATGTTACCGGGTTTTGTGAGGAGACCCAGATAGTTGTGAGGAGCTTTGTATGGAATTTCAATGGGTGTGGTAGCCATTTGAGTGGCCTTTTTTGAAGATGATTTTGAAGCGGAAGAAGACATGAGTCGGTTGCAAAATGAAGAAGACGATGAGAAATTTGAGAGAGAAAGATGAAAACTGCTTTGAGAAAGGAATTTTAGAATTCAATTCGACAGTGTAAAACCCTGTTTGGGGGTTTGAGGAGGGTTTTATAAAGGAAAAAGTGAATGCTGACATGGCAGCGGTTACAAAAGATCTGATCGCTATGTACTGTCCACGTGCCAACCCCTGATGAATAATGAAGAAAAGTTGTTTATGAAACCACTGATGGAGCAATAACAGTGGGTGCAACGGTAATAATGAAAATAGTGGATGATTTTGACTATCAGTGGATAGCATATCGGTGGATAAAAACACTGATTTTGAACAACAGTGCTTACCAGGGAAATGAGAGAACAGGGGTTGACTTTCAGCAGTGGACAGCATTTAGTGGAACAGATGTTTGAACAAAATAGTGGTTATGGCAGACTTTTAAGGATTTAATGAAAAATTCATTTTTAGCTATTTTTAAGGATGGATTTTTGATTTTCTGAAAACATTTTAATGCTTTTATTCATAGAAAAATAAGATTTTGCTTGTTATTCCATGTTTAGCATGCCTATCCTAGAGATCAAGCTTTCAAAGGTGGATGTGTCTAATGCTTTGGTTAGCACATCTGCCAGCTGATCCTTAGTTGGAACATGGTGCAGAGAAATCAAACCTTTTTCATAGCAATCCCTCACAAAGTGATGTCTGATGTCAATGTGCTTGGTGGTTGAGTGGGAAACTGGATTTTTGATGATATTTTCTGCTGCCTGACTGTCCAACATGAGAGATGTCTTTAGGGCAGTGATACTAAAATCCAACAACTGATTTTGAAGCCATAACAGTTGGGCTGTGCAGCTTGCAGCAGCAATGTATTCTGCCTCAGCAGTGGATGTTGAAACATCTGCTTGCTTTTTGCTTTGCCAAGACACTAAGCAATTGCCTAGGAATTGGCACCCTCCTGAAGTGGATTTCCTTGTCTTTTCACATCCAGCAAAGTCACTATCTGAGAAACCTGAAAGCTTGATATTTCTATCAGCTGGATACCAGATACCAAGTGTGGGAGCACCTTTTAGGTATCTGAATATCCTTTTTACAGCAATAAGGTTTGACTTTCTAGGGGCTGATTTGGATCTTGCACAAACACATGTTGCAAACATGATGTCTGGCCTAGATGTAGTTAGGTATAATAAAGATCCAATCATGCTTCTATAAAGAGTTTGATCAACCAAATCATCCTTTTCATCAGACATGACTATTTTATTGGCTGCAATGGGTGTACTGCATGGCTTACAATCATCCATCTCGAATTTCTTTAAAAGTTCTTTGGTATTTTTGCCTTGATGGATAAAAGTGCCATTTTGCAGTTGCCTTACTTGGAGACCAAGAAAGCACTGGAGTTCACCCATTGCACTCATCTCAAACTCAGCTGTCATGAGTTGCCTAAACTCTTCACACATTTTATTACATGTGCTTCCAAAAATGATGTCATCCACATAAATCTGGACAATCATCAAATCTTTCCCTCTCCATTTCAAAAACAATGTTTTATCTATTATATCTCTTGTGAAACCAATGGAAAGTAGAAAGGTGGAAAGAGTTTCATACCAGGCTCTTGGTGCTTGTTTCAATCCATACAAAGCTTTATTTAGCTTGTAGACATGATCTGGATAAAATGGATCCTCAAAACCTGGAGGTTGACAAACATATACCTCTTCCTGAATTTTACCATGGATAAATGCACATTTGATATCCATTTGGTACACCTTGATGTTGTGGTTGACAGCAAAGGCCAGGAACAGTCTAACAACTTCCAATCTTGCTATAGGGGCAAAAGTTTCATCATAGTCAATGCCCTCCTCCTGTCGGAAACCTTGAACCACTAGCCTGGCTTTATTCTTGACAACAATGCCCCTTTCATCAGTTTTGTTCTTGAAGACCCACTTTGTGCCAATAGGACTGACATTCTCTCGCAGTGGAACAAGCTCCCATACTTCTTGTCTTCTAAACTGTTGGAGCTCCTCTTGCATGGCTTCTACCCAGCTATTGTCTTTCAGTGCCTCTTGGTACTTGACTGGCTGATGAAGAGATAGGAAGCCAGCAAAAAAAAATGTTTTGGGATTGACTTCTTGTGAGCACCCCTTCATTGATGTTGCCAATAATTTGGTCAGGTGGATGAGATTTCAAGAAGATCAGATCTCCTTGGTATGGAACAATGGTATTTAATGGTGAGGGCTGCAGATGTGAATCATCTGAGCTAACCACTACTGGTGAGTTTGATGATCCAGCAGTGGCTTCAAATGGAGGTGGAATAGGAGGTAATGGTGTGGACACATGTTGACTTTGATCAACTGTTTGAGGACTTTTATCAACTATGTTTGATGATGAGGAAGCAGGGGTTGATGGGCTACTTTGGTCAACAACTGTTGAGGTAGCAGTGGTTGAGCTCTGACAGCTGTTTTGAACATCTACTGTTCTTCCAGTTGCTGCAGACTTTTGTTGTGGAATGATGATTTCATATCCATAATCTGATGATGAACTTTGTGGTGGACCTGCACTGTTAGTCTTGACAGCAGTATTTTCAAAGGTGAATTTATCAAGATTAAACAATTCTGCAGGGTTTACTGGGATTTTCATTGATGAAAGTTCATTGAACGTTACATTCAAAGTCTCTTCCACTGTCTTAGTCCTTGTGTTAAACACTTTGTAGGCCTTAGCAGTGGTTGAGTATCCCAGATGATAACCACTGTCAATTTTGGCTGCAAACTTTGAAATAGAATCTTTTAAGTTCAAAATGAAGCATGGGCAGCCAAAAACTTTGAAATATGATATTAATGGCTTTATTTTATACAGCAGTTCATAGGCAGTCTTTTGATGCCTGGGGTTAATTAAAACTCTGTTTTGGACATAGCAAGCAGTGTTTACTGCTTCTGCCCAAAAAGTTAATGGAAAACCTGAATCAGCAAGCATGGTTATGGCAGCCTCAATCAAAGTCCTGTTCTTTCTTTCAATAACCCCATTTTGCTCTAGTGTTCTTGGAATGCTGTACTGCCTTACAATTCCTTTTGACACACAGAAATCATCTAACTCCTTATTCCTGAACTCTGTGCCATTGTCACTCCTGAAGACTTTTACTGGCAAGTCAAACTGCTTTTCAACCTGTTTCACAAAATCTTGCAGAATGCCTGCAGTCTCATCTTTGGAATGCAAAAAATAAGTCCATGTAAACCTAGAAAAGTCATCTACAATAACCAAACAATATCTTTCTTTTAGACTCATGACTTTAACTGGGCCAAACAAGTCCATGTGCAGGCATTGGGTTGTTTTGGACTCTTCAATGGATTTGTAGGAGCTTTTATGTTGTTTTCCTTTTAGACAGGAAACACAATGCTCAGGACAGGAGTACAGTTTTTGAGGAAGACCACTTACTAACCCCTCTTTTGACAAGGCTGTGATTGTCTTGAGATTTGTGTGCCCCAATCTCCTGTGCCATAATTCTGTCTCTTTGTTGGAGGCAGCTGAGAAAAGACAAGCATCAGTCCTAGGGCTCTCTTTTGACAGATTAACAACATATACATTGCCACTCCTTTGAGCTACAGGTTGGGTTTTTCCATTTTTTATTATTTGTTCAATCTTTTTAACCATTTCTGGTCCAACAATCCTACAACAATCCTTTGTGAAGAATGAGCTATAGCCCTTTTCACTCATTTGAGAGACACTCAGGAGGTTGAATTTTAGATTGTCTATTAGATTGACATTTTCAAACTTAACATTACCAGATTTAACTGTACCAGACCCCAGAACCTTCCCTTTACTATTATTGCCAAAGGATATATCACCCCCTCCATGAGTTTTGAATTCTTGAAGTAGGGCTTTACATCCTGTCGTGTGCCTGGAGCCTCCACTAACTACATACCAAAGACTATCTAAGCATGCAAAAGCTCCCTGCACATGAAGTAAAAGGATTAGTTCATTAGGGTCTCCAAAGCCAATAAGGCTTTGGATGGGGTCTCAACAGTGTCTGTGTTAAGTTCAGGTGGATGGACAATGGTTAGATCAGGGGTTTGGACAGTTTTAGAACTGTTTTTCACTAACCACTACTGGGGATCTTGCCCAATCAACTATTGGTAACCAAAGGGATGCCTGTTCACTCTGGGTTTAGAAGGCTTTTTGTAAACCTCATAAACATGTGGAACCCTTTGGTATGGTGGTTTACCTTTACCTTTTTGGTATTGGTTTGCAGGGGGTGCATCAGTAACCTGAACATCCCTTTTAACAGAGGTTTGGTTTAGCTGTTTTGTGACAGCTGTTTGAACTGGAATAAACAGTGGTTGTTTCTTGGTGAACTTGACAGATGTTTGAGATGAACTCACAGGTGTTTTTGACATGTACTCTTCCTTTTTGTCCTCAAAGGATTTTAAGTACACACACTCATGAGTAGAATGATTTGATTTCCCACAGATGGTGCAGCTCTTAGAAGGCACAACAATACTTGTCTTTTTTAAATCATATGCTTTTTGATGAAAACAATCTTTGGTCAAATGATTTTTCTTCTCACAAAAATCACAAAACAAGTTTTTAATCTTTTCCCTTTTCTTCCTCTTTTTAGATTCCTTAGCAACAGAGTTTTGAACCACTGTTGGGATATCCTTGAGAGGAATGACTTTTGCCTTGGGAGATTTTACACCATCAGTGGTTGTGAAATCCATTAGTTTGAAGTTTTCAAGGATGTCACACTCATCAGACCATGTGGGTTTAAATTGGTATTTTTCAATTTCCTCAAAAGTTGAGGGCCCCACAGATCTTTCCAGAGTTATTTTGTTACCAAGTTTGTCAGTTATTTTAACCTCTTGGGCATCCTTGTTTGTGAGAATAACTTCAACAGTGGATTGAACAGATTCTTTTAAAGCATTGTTTTCAATTTCATCATGTTTTCTAAAACCAACACCAAATTTTACATTGCTTTTAATCTGTTTTTCAAGCATGACCTCATAACCTTTTCAAGATTCCACCCATCTTTCACAAGTGATTTGGGTGGATTCCAACTCCTTTTTGCAAACTTGATGTTTTTCTACCAAAGTTTGGAGTTGGTTCTTGGTTATGCTCTGCTCTTCTTTGAGACTGTAGATCTCTTTATCTTTTTCAGCCAATTTGTTTTTAAGTTCTTTTAAAGACTTTTCAAATTTGACTTCATCATTCAACACTCTATCCCTAAGGTTTTCATTCACTTATTTAATGTTAGCAAATGCTATGATGCATTTGTCTGAACACAGATTTTCAAGAACCTGAGATGATACCTTAGCTGCAGCAATCATGGCACAATCACATTGATGATCACTATCTTCACCAGCTCTCTCTTCTTTCTCACCTTCTTTCTTTTCTTCTTCTCCTTCTTTGTCTTCTTTGGACCAGGGGTCAAACAGTGGTTCTATCAGTGGTTCTGAATTTTCTCCCAGCAGTATTTCACCAGCAACTGCAGTAACCACTGCTTCAGCAACTTCATCCACTGTTTCAGCACTTAGCTGTTTACCTTCAGTTTCCAGCCCTTCTTTTATTGACTCTAATGCCATAACACAAAATTCATCATTAGAAGGATCATTAAAAGCATAGAGTGCAAAATTTTCATCACCAAGCTCATCAGACATACTGCTCCAGTCAACAAAGCCATGGGTGAAAAAGCTTTGCTTATCTGGTTGAACCACTGTTGGAGCAGTTTGTTGAGGTGCAACTGGTTGCACCTGAGCCTGAGGGACAGGGGCTTGAACATACTGAATTTGTGGAACAGTGGTTTGAACATAATGCATAGGCACAGGGGTTGCAGCATAGTGAGCAGTGTTAACATGGGCTGCAGGGGTATATTGGGCATAGTGCACAGTGCTTTGGTTTTGTGGTCTAGGGTTTGAGCTGGGATGAGTAATAATTGGATCAATGGTTTGACTCCTACATTCCCTAGCAAAATGACCTAGCCTATTGCACTTATAGCACTTAATTTTTGACTTATCCAACCCCACCTTTAAATTCCCAGGTAACCCTGGGAATTTTCTCCCTGTTCTTTTTTAGAATTTGCTGGTTCTTACACTAAGCAATGCCAAATAATGCAAAATGTCCATTTTTTCTAAGTCAGTGGGATCAAAGTGTTGTAAATCATTGAGTTCAAAACATAGATTATCAGAGATCTGGCTTTCTCCATTTGCTGTGAAGGCACAGTTGGATGAGTGAGAATCAGAGTTGAAGTTCTCACCAGCAGTTATATAATTAAAATGATCATAACTCTGATCCTTACTGCTGCCAGTCTCTTCCTGACCCAGAAGAGCTGTGTTGCCAAATGTGTAGTCATCTGCAACTTTGCCAGACTCTTGCTACTTCTTTTTCTATTTAAATCCCTTTCATAGGTCAGGAGTCTACCATGAAGTTGGGTCAGTGTCAGATCTTTGAACTCATCAGAGTTTCTGGTCACAAATGCAATGGTGTCCCATTTGTCAGGTAGTGATCTAAGGAACCTGCTGTTTTGAGTTGAATTATAACATTTAACATCAACAAGCCTTAGTTCACTAATGAGACAACTGAATCTCTCAAACTGTTGGGTTAATGTTTCACCCTTAACGTGACAAAATGTTTCATACTGCTGATTCAAAATTTCCCTGTTCTTTTCAGTTACTTCTTCAGTTCCCCCAAATTGTTCCTTAAGTGCATCCCATAGTTCATTGGCACTGTTACAATGTAACAGTCCAGCATAGATTTCATTGGGCAAAGCAGATGCAACGATGCTAAATGCCTTGGCATCCAGTTCGAACTTTTGAAAATCAGTTTCAGTATAGTTTTCAGGTTTTTTAGGTTCGAATTTATTTGAATCCTCAGCACTCGGCACCATTGGAACGTGTGGTCCAAAGATAACCGACTTCCAACATCCGGTATTCTATTGAGCAAGGATGAGTCCCATCCTTCTCTGCCAGATGTTGTACTCATTAGGTTTTAGCATGGGTGGTTTGAAGAGTAAGCCGATGCTATTGTTTGCATCTTGTGCTTGTGATGTCATCCTGGTTGTTTTACAGGCACTGATTAATCAACTTTGATGGTGATTAAACCTTGCTCTGTTTTTCAACAAAGTGAACAACTATCAGTATCAACGATTGTGAGCTGAACTATTTATGTCAAAATGATTGTTAGATCAAATTTGACTGTCCGGTCTCTGATACCAATTGTTAGGATCTGAGTTTGGATTGATTGTGTTTTACGTTTGATTTAAGATGAAAAATGAACAAGTAATGCAGCGGAATTAAATGGAAATAAACTTTGCACACAATCAAACAGGAGAAATGCTTTCAACACATATGTTTGAACATTGAACCGAATGATTAAATTTATTCCAATCACCGATTACAATTTTGCATGCATGTAACAAACTGCCCCTTAGCCTGAGCTCACAGTGTTTGTTCGTACAGGAAGAAAAGTGGTGAAGAGCTAATATAACAGTACAGGGTACTGTTCTATTTATAGGCACGCCCAAACCACTGAAGCATCTTGGCTGACGTCACCATGAAAGTGACATCTAACCTCCTAACATACTCTAACAACTGATCTAATACAAACACTGCTATGCTAACTACTGATTACAATACATTACATAAGAAAGACTAAACTACTGCTTTATCCTTCCACTGTTGTGACTCCAGCAGTACTTGATATCTTCAGCAGTACTTGACCCATAGCAGTAGATTGATCAACAGGGCATTAGTCTTCATCAGTCTTTAACCTGATCAGCAGTTGTAAGTCAGCAGTTATTGTAAAGGATCAGTGGATGGAGGTCATCAGTTGTTGAAACCACTTTCAAGGGGAGAGAATGTAAACACAACATCTGCTTATTTTAGATCCACTGCTCTGATCCAGTTTTGGCTTTAATTATTTGTTCTTCTGATAGGGTTCAATCCCAACATGAACCTTATGTGTTAGGATGTGTTATGTTATTTAAACATGAGAATGTGAAAATATGTTAAGTTTTAACATGATTTTGAAAATTTGGATTATGCATGTATACTTGTGCGTTTTGTGCGGTATAAACGTTGAAAATCGCGTTAAATGTGTAACTTGATTGTCGAGCATGAAATTTGATACATATGAAATATTTTATGTATATTTGCTTTAAAAATGATAAAATAGATAAATTAGCAAGATTTCACGTGTTTCGATGATAAATTATGTGAACGTTTATGTATATATATTACGACGCGCAAATCGTAGATATATTGCGTATAAACGGGAGTGTTAACGGATTTACACAATAATGGTCACCAATAAAATCATTCAACTCGCAAAATCATAAATATATATGGACTCATATATGTATTAACGTGCCAACATAATAAAAAATGATAACTTTTCGAGAAAATCTCAAAGTTATGTGACAATTCTAAGAAACGGAGAAACTTAGGATTTTTGTGTTATGTATATTGATTTAAAATCGTTCCTATATATATAATGGGACGTGTAGAAATCAATTTCTGGGATTGCGCTATTTAAAATACGCACCTAAAGGTGAGTGTCACTAAACCCCTCTTTTACTGCTTTGTATATATTTTGGGGGTAGAACACGCCAATAAAAGAGTTTAATAATGTTTTTGGATTAAAACATACCTTTTAATATAAAATATATATATATTCGTTGAAAATATATGGAGTTTGATAAACCATACGTTTCGAGATAAAACGTTTTGATGCATGAATGTTTGGAGGAAATTGGGATGATACGGTGTTTTCGAGGAGAAACAGACCGTAAAGTTGGGACTAATGTTGGCCTGGTCTCAAGGGAGGGGATTCAGGGGATTCGTACAACTTCGTGTATTAAATTTGTCATATTAGTAGGTTATATATATTGTACGTGTGGCAGACATCATATTGGTTTCAAAGTGGACCCTGCGCCCATGATGTCGTTTAATCTATTAGGTAAATGTACGCGAGGAATTGTTGGTAGATATATCGGGTTAACAACCCCATCGTGACCGGTCGCCCCGTGTCAAGTCCAACGATGAATTTATATTCTGGTTATTGTCTAGCATTGATTATCGCTGCATGGTAAATATATAGTTCGTATTGTCTAGCTAACATACGAGTCTGAAAATTGACACTATGAATTTAATATACAAAACCTGGGTAAGAGCTTTATTGTCGGGTTTTCGAACTGCGACGGATGACCCATGGATTTTATTAAGGAAGTAAAACGGACTTTCTAAAAAAATTATATGGATGTTTTAAAATAAACACATAATCAGAAAGTTTTCCTTTGGGATGAATTATTTGAATGTGAATATGTGAACTCACCTTCCTTTGTGTTGACACTTGATTTTAACGTGTTCTACAGGTACTAGAGTTCGGCTTCGGGAATCATGGCGTATCTTGTGTTTGATGATGCATGTTGTGTTGTTTGAAAATGTTGGACAACTTTTAAACTTTCTGGGACGAATGTAATAAGATCCGCGAGGATCAAAGACAACTTAACTTATGTGGTTGTGTCCTGGTTTTAAAATATAACGTTTAATAACTTATGTTTTAAATAAGTCGAAATGTCCAACAAATGAGTGCATCGATCAACAAGATATAAATGGGCACCAACTTCCGTCACCACTACGTTTTATATTCCGCTGCGACGTTTTTGGGGTGTGACAGAAGTTGGTATCAGAGCCAATGGTTGTTAGCGAACTAGATGTTTTTGGGAGAAAACACTAGACTTCAACCGAAGAATTTTGAGATGTAAAGTCCAAAATTCTCGAAGCCAAGAATTTTAAATAAACGTGGAAATTTTATCATGTATGAAAACCCTTATGTGTTCATGTGCATATGTGATTTTCTGTATATTTGGGCGTTATGTGTTACTATTTATATTGATCACACACTTACTTGTACGGTTACATATGTGTCACAGATGTCGCACGAGCACGAGGTCATCGAGATCAACGACTCAGGTAGCGAGCTAGATTTTGAGACTTCACCTAGATCCATTCTACCAGAGATACCTATTACGACCCCACAGATGGTTGGTATGGCTGAGTTTGCTTCGTCATTCCACGTCGACCCTACTGCTTTCGCCAGCCAGGTAGATCCCCGATATGCTTTCACAAGCAACGCGTGGATTGATGACAACGATGACGCTCCTCTCTCGATTCATGAGACGGGACAATCATCTGGCACAATACCAGTTATCGATGATGTGATCAGAGGTGTCCCTGTTATTGGAGGATCTCTTAATATTGCCCCAGCGGTGGATGCCACTATTGTCACGGCTCGACCATTAGAGCCATCTGTTGCTCCACCTGCTACTGTGATCGAGTCTATCGCTGAGGTCCCTCCACCTTTTCTGTCAGAGTTATCCTTACCTATCTTAGAGTCACGCACATCTACTACGCCACTATTAGTGTATTATCTCCGTGGGAAGAGAGTTAGGCCAGATGGGGAGGTTGCTTCTACATCACGTGCTGAGACTGCATCTGCTTCTAAGAAGCAGAAAGGGGTTTGGGTAGATCAATGTTGCCATTGTGATCGACAGTTTGCTACCTTGCGTGAAGAACTTTAAACGACCAAGGGTAAGATGAAGGACCTCGAGGGGCAAATGGACTGGTACGATGAGTTGAAAGATTTGGATGACAGTGCGATAGACCAATGCATTGGAGGATAGGGGATTTGGAGGACTTGGTCAGGAAGATGCTAGATTTTATAGGAATGAGGCGTTAGATGTTGGTTGTTGTTTTGTTTGTGGTTGTTAAGTTAGAAACTTTTTAGTACTTTTGTTTGGGGGCCTGCGTGCCGGTTATATATATTGTGATATTAGGTAGAAATTTTTGTGAAAACTTGTTTTGGGTGTCGATGTAGACATGCCAAGGATAGTTGGGATGTACTGAAAAATAAGTTTGTTAATTTCCTATGATAATATCAAGTGATCTACTTTTGGTTTAAAAACTTTTCTCAATAATATGTGGATATTATACATGCGCAATGTTTGATCCACTAACATTTAATGATTGAATTATTTTTGGTTATCGTCTAATGTGATTATTATTGTTGTAAATAATAGAAACGACGAAAATGCCGCCAAAAGCAAGACATGGTACTGGACTACCTGCCACACCAGAAGAGTTGGCACGACTCATAGCCCAACACGTTAATACTGCCTTGGAACAGCGTGATGCTAACCAGAATGATGGACAAGAACGTGGTTGTGGTGTTCACGGGCATGATCTTGGTGGGACACAGATTGGAAACCCTCCAGGTAAAAAAAATGGTCGGAAAGTTTTGGTAGTTCATCTGTTATGATCTCATTGGAACGTATTCCTGATTTTCATTAACCGTATGAACAGTGCACATGAGCATACACAAAATAATCCAGGGTTGTAACCCAAGATCAATTACTAGTGCCCTATGCAATGATGTGGCAGCGATATGCGTGATATCGGGCAGCCAAAATGAGTCGGTCATCTGAGTGATTCAGCGTTCCAAACCTAGAACTGGAGATTCAAAGAAGCGCAAGCCTGAGAGCTCAAAGAGGAATCTCGAAGAGGAACGTGGGAAGAAATGTAGCTTGGTGAAAGCGAGTATAGCTAACCCTAAAGAGTCGAGAAAAGGTAAAGTCGGTGATGAACAAGAGAAGTGCGCCAGGTGTGGCCGAACCGAACATGTGACTCCCAAGTGTTATGCTAGGAGTACATTGGATGGAGTTACGCTCGAAGGATGCTTCGCATGTGGTGAACAAGGACACAACAAAAGAAATTGCCCGAAACGGAAAGGACAGGATGCTAAGGGTAAAGCCGTTGAGGCGAGTGCTGGGAAGGCATGTGAGAGTCCTGCTACTGTTACTGGTATGTTTTGAATCAAAAGCCAATCTATGTTCATACTTTAATACCAAGGCTGACTTGAGTTTTGTTTGAAAAACTTTGAACCATTTTTGTGTTCACCAACAAGTGAGCTGAGTATAGAGTTCCTGATAGAACTAGCAATTGGTAAGTTGATAGAAACTAGCGAGGTCGTTCATGGTTGTAGTATTCAGTTAGGTAATCATAGTTCTAGTGTTGGTTTATTTCTAGTGGAGCTGGGGAGCCTTGAAGCAGAAGTGAGAATGGATTGATTATCCAAGAGCGAAGTGGGGACTATTGCTTGAAGAAGATAGCTAGGATATCTCGACCTGATGACGATGACGGTAGAGAAGTGGTAGTTGTTCGTGGAGATCGACCGAGTCGAGTGTTGAGTGTCGAGATCTGAGTATTGAGTGTTGAGAGTCATCATTAGTTTGAGGATGCTCGAGTTGTTGCAAAGAGGCAATCATGCGTTCTTAGTGAATGTGGTGGATACGGAAACCGAAGGTAGGAATATCGGAGAGATTTCTATCGATAGCAACTATTCAGAAGTCCTTCTAAAAAGACTTACCTGGATTGCCCCCTGCGAGACAGATCGAATCTCGAATCGATCTGGCATCCGGTGCTACACTCAATTGCACAATCTCCTTATAGATTAAGCACCGTCTGACATGATAGAAACGTCGAGTCAGTTTCAAGAGCTATTGGACAAGGGTTTCATTCGATCAAGCTTTTCGCTTTGAGGTGCATCTATTTTGTTGAGAGAAAGAAGGATGGATCCTTCAGGATGTGTGATGATTTTAGAGAATTGAATAAGTTAACCATCAAGAATCGGTACCTTTTACGTAGGATTGATGATTTGTTCAATCAAGCTACCGGGATCCAGCTACTACACGAAGATCGATCTACGATTAGGATATCATCAGTTGAAGAATTGCTGACGAAGATATTCCGGGGACTACTTTTTGAATGCGATATGGCCATTACGAGTTATTTGTCATGCCCTTTGACTAAATTAATGCGCCATTTATATTCATGAATCTCATGAACAGGGTATGGAAACCCTAAATGGATAAATTCGTGGTAATATTCATCGACGATGTACCTGCCTATACACAAACCAAAGAGAATCATGAGTAACGTTTGAAGTTAACTATGGAGTTGGTGAAGAATGAGGAAGGTTTGCATGTAGATTAGTCCAAGATTGGAGCAATCAAATGATGAGGAGCGCCAAAGACCCCGTCAGGAGTACGATGATCCATATGACTAGTTGGGTGCTACCGAAGATTTATTAAGAATTTCTCTAAATTAGTGCAGCCTTCGACACTAATAAACCCAAAAAGGTAAAAGGGGAATTGATTGGACAGCAAGATAGAGGAAGCTTTTCAAACCCTTGAAAGAAAAGTTGGGAGCGTGTATGATGGATTTTGAAGAAAGTTAGGATACTCACATGCCCTTGGCAGAGTTATCCTACAATAATTAACACGCTAGTATTTAGGTTGCTTGGTTTGAAGCCTTATATGGATGGAAGTATCAATTATCACTATGTCGAGCTGACGTGACAAAGGACAATTAACCAGACCTGAGTTATCTATGAAACCAGCGACAAGATTTGCCTAGATCGAGGGAAGGTTAAAATTCGCCAATTGATCAACAGAAGGATTACATGGACAATTGAAGGAAACTATTGCGAATCCTGTGACACCCCAGGAAAACCAGGAAAATCACGCATCTTAACTATCTTCCTCAGTAACCACGTGCTAAATTTCAGGACGAAATTCTCTTAACAGGGGGAGAATGTGACAACCCTCATAATTACATGTATCCGTACGATTGATTATGTTAATTAAAGTGCTTGATGACTGCGCTGAATTACTTAACTGCTTTCTGATTACTGTGTCATACTTACATGTGCTTGTTAACATACTAGTCGTGTGTAGAAAGTTGACTAAATAGTCCTGTATGCCTTCCTAAGTGTTGGGAATTAAAAGTGTTACAAAAAGATATATATAGGACACCATATGGAATAACTTGACACCTTAACGAACCGGTATCTAACCGAACAACCGGACATTACCCGGAACACTAAATTATTATTAAAAACGTTGTTTTATTATTACCAAGCTAGTTATGATCCCCGAGCACCCTAACACCCACTAAATTATCTAGTAACTAACCAACATAACCATATACTTGGTTATGGATTACAAGGTAACCAACTAGTTCAAATTTACAATTAGGCCCCCTCCCCAAGCTAGTAAAAATCAGCCTTATGGCCAATTTAGGAGATTTTGTGAATAAATTAATGGATATTGTCTTGTACTAAAGGGGACATTAAATCCATGGGTTAAAGACATGTTGGATGGAAGTTTATATTAACCTTAAGATCATAACACAACTTCATTTCACAAACTCAAACCCACTCTATCTCTTCTCTTCTCCCTTGGCTTCGGCCGAACTCACCACCACCATCATCACCTTCACAAGCTTGTTTCATCCATTCCATTCAAATACAAAGGTGTATCAAGGTGAATCACGAGGTGTGGAACTCACGGATCATCAAGGACCTTCTTCACGAGCTTTTATCCACTCATTTTATCTAGTGTTTCTTCCATAGCTTAAAAGATAGTAGTAAGCTTCTTGATTCTCATTTACTTCATGTTTATGGTGGTTAATAGTTATTTTATGATGAAATCTCTAGAACACTAAAAGATCATAAACAAAGTCTTAAACATAAGCTTTACATGAGATGAAATAATGCTAGAATGATGTTATTTTGAGTATGTATGATGTTACTTGGTGATTACTAGTAATAGGATGATTGATCATCATATGGAGCTTGTTAAAGCATGATTAAAAACATGGTTTAACAAGTTAGTGGTGATTATGTGCTTATATGAAATAATCATCCTCTAGTCTACACATGAACTTGAAAGGAAAACGATTTTTCTTGAAAAATAATAAATCAAGTGAGCTAGTGATCTTGTAAATCTAAAACTTGTGAACGATTTTCAAAGAGAACCAAGTTTAAAAGGATGATTTTTAGAAGAACATGGTTTCTATTAAACCAACACTATTTTAAATAACAACATAAGTGTAGGAATACTTTTAACACAAGAAGATGTTATAAATAAACATTTTTGTAAATCATATTTACAAGTTGTGAACATCTAAAAATCCCGAGAATGAGGTTTTAACAAAAGAAAACACACTTTGGAGGGTAACTAAACCCACTAAACGCCATACCAAGTTACTACGCGTTTTTATGAAACATCAAGTTCATGTTGGTTGGTAAATAGAGTAGTTTGCTCTTGGTAAATTGTTGTTGATTGTTGAATGATTTTTTGAAAAGAAAATGATATGCTTATAAGCATGGACACCTCCATTTAGAAAGGAAACTCTGGCCAAATTTTCTAAAAATTCCAACACTTAGAAATTATGTTTCTAACAAGTGTTCACATATACATTTTAACTTTGCTTTCCAAAATAAACTTCGCCATGAGCTTGTTACAAAAATACAAAGTATCGGAGGTTGATTTTTACAAGTAAAATGGATAAATATATATTTAGAATATATATTTTATATTAGGACACTTGTGTGGATAATTGTTTATTTTGTGAGATAGTTATATTATTTTAGGGTAAGGTAATGTAACTTAACAATATAACTTAACATTTGAATAATGTGGTATGTGATAGAAGTATTGAGTAAATAAACCGTACGTAGGGTACGTGTTATGCATGAGAAACTGATTGTTATCCGTACCTTATTAGGACGTGCTTGATTTCTGATTATTAGAGTAACTAATCTAATCGAGCAAACCAAGGTGAGTTCACACACTTTCTAAGGCATGGGATTCCCAGTGGTTGGGAATGGGTTAAAGAATTAAAACGAAACCTACATATCCTCCTTGGGTAGGATATGTACCGCCATCCTCCATAGGTAGGATACCAATATTAATCCTGCGTATTCTCCTTGGGTAGGATACGTACGTTCGTCCTCCTTGGGTAGGACAACAACCTTAAAACTTACTAGACAAAACTCTATCATTAAGTCCCTCATTTTATATCGACTTAATCCCCGAGGCCAATGGCGAGCGGGTCATTAGTTAATAGCGCTATTAGGTTTAACAAACCTCACACCGTGCCGTTCGGACGGACGTGTACTAATGGACTATGGGAAACTGGCAATGATCATAGACATTGACGTAGGGCACAACTATTGTTTGTCAGTTGTCGATATCATAACAGTCTAGTGGTTCACATGGGGTAGCCCCCACTAATTACGGGTATGGTTTGGGAAAGAAGGAATTGATTAATCATATTTTCAACTATGGGGTAACCCCCACAGCAAGTAAGCCAACTAAACAAAAACTATGTTTTTGAAACAACTTAAAATGAACACCCAACTGTGAACTCGCTCAACTTTATTGTTGACTCATTGTTACATGCCTTACAGGTCGTTAGATGCTTATGGGGCTTGCACGAGGAGGAGGTTGTTGTGGGATATGGACTGTTATGTCCCGTGCTTAACATTTGAACTTTATGAACTTATTGAACTTATGTTTTGGGTTTTACCTTTAATGCTTCCGCTGTTTATTTTGAATCTGGTTAACTAACTTTTGGTCACCAATTGTATTGTGGATGGTTTTATTTACTTAATTACGTTGTTCAATATGATTGGTGGCTCGATCCTAGTCATGTCACGCCTCCAAGCGGTGATACTCCGCAGGGTGGATTTTGGGGGTGTGACAGATTGATATCAGAGCCATTGGTTATAGTGAACTTGGTTTTAAAAAGGGAAAAGCTTTTTGACAAAACCAGACTATAACCTGTTCAGTGCTTAACAATCCACAACGACGCTTCGCTCCACGTGCAAGACTCGACACAATAGGTGGTATGATTTATGTTTATATTGTCGGTTAGATAGTTCACACTCTGCACTAGTTAACGTGATAACTGCTATTTGAACCTTGGGTGCTTACTCTCTTCTGTCACTCCACACTTACGCACTTTCGCGACACCCTTCTTACCTGTATTTTCCCTCGATGTGAAGATCATGAGTGGACGTCTCAACTTGACTCAGGATCAGCTGACGACCTTGATAAATGAACGGGTAACTGAAGCCTTAGCAACCCAAACAGGGAGTCAACCCATGCACCCTCAAACACGCATAGGTACCCTCAAGGCGTTCTTTGAGTGCAAACCTCCCACTTTCGACGGCACTGGAGGGGCAATCGGCCTTCTACACTGGATCCGAAGAATTGAATATACATTCGAAGAAAGCGAAAGCCCTGCCAGCAAACGAGTAGAGTACGCTACTGGCATGTTGCAAGGGAAAGCGTATTGTTGGTGGAACGCACAAGTTCAGATGCTCAGGTTGGCAGACGCGAATGCCACCCTCTGGAGCGACTTCAAGGATTTGATTAAGGAAGAATTCTGCCACCTGGACGACATTCTGGAACTTGAAATAGAGTATTATGGTCTGAAGATGGAAGGATTAGAAATTGAGGCGTACACAAAGAGGTCCAACAACTTGGCTGCCTTATGTCCTAACATGTCACAACCCATATCTAGACGAATCAAGCTATACCTCAGAGGCTTAGTCCCGGAAATCCAAGGGTCTGTAATTGCGGCCAACCTTCCCACAATCCAGCAAGTCGTTCGTTTGGTGCACCAACTCACTGATCAGGCAGTTGAGCAGAACAAGCTGCCCAAACGTATTAGCGCTACTACCACTGATGCTCCCAGTGATAACAAGCGCAAGTGGGATGGAAATTCGGGCAAGGGTTCTACTTCAGTTCAGCCTCAGTCCCAGCAGCGAAAGACAGATGAGTACAGGAGCCCCAGTCAGCAGTCTTCTGGGAATCAAGGTCAGGGTAGATACAGGGGAAATCACCCTAAGTGCAATCGATGTAATTTGCACCATAGCGGGGCGTGCAGCAAGGGTCATTGTCAGAGATGTAACAAGCCTGGACATGAAGCCAAAGATTGCAGGAGCTCACGTCCTGTGAATCAGAATCAACAACAGCAGCCACAAGCTCCACAGAACCAACGGCAACACCAGCAGGGTAATAAGGGATGTTACCAGTGTGGTGCTGAGGGTCACTTCAAGAGGCACTGTCCACAGCTGAATCAGAATCAGGATCAGAACAACAACCAAGGAAACGGGAACAACAATGGAGGTAACAATGGAGGCAACAACAGGGGTAACAATGATGGCAATGGTGCCAGGGAACGTGTTTTCATGCTGGGTCAGGGTGATGCAAGGAACGATCCCAATGTGGTGATGGGTAAGTTTCTTCTGGTTGACTTCTTTGTTACTGTTTTATTCGATTCGGGGCAGATACTAGTTATGTGTCCTTAAAAGTTAGTCAAATGCTTAAGCGCACTCCAACACTTTTGAACACCAAACACATGGTAGAACTAGCAAACGGTAAAAGTTTTGAGGCCACACACATAGTTAAGGGTTGTAATCATGTTCTTGCTGATCAGACCTTTTCTATCGACCTTAGTCCTATCGTTCTGGGTAGTTTCGACGTTGTTATGGGATGGATTGGTTATCTCATCAGCAAGCGGAAATTCTTTGCAACGAGAAGATTTATCCGCATCCCTCGTTCTGGTAAAGAACCCCTCACAATTCGTGGCGACAAGAGTGGTGCTGTTGTGGGCATCATCTCTTTCCTTAAGGCGCAGAAGTGTTTGCGAAAGGGGCCACACTGCTATTCTAGCCCTCATTTTTGATACATCCTCGAAGGAAAAAGAAGATAGGAGACATTCCTATTGTGCGTGAATTTCCTGAGGTATTTCCAGAGGAATTACCTGGTCTTTCGCCTCATCGACAAGTCGAGTTTCAAATCGAGCTAGCTCCTGGAGCAGCACCAATAGCTCGTGCACCTTAACGCCTAGCTCCATCAGAACTTGAAGAACTGTCCTCGCAACTACAAGAACTCTTAGACAAGGGTTTTATTTGCCCTAGCTCTTCGCCTTGGGGAGCTCCATTGTTGTTTGTGAAGAAGAAAGACGGTACCTTCAGAATGTGTATTGACTACCGCGAACTCAACAAGGTGACCGTGAAGAATCGTTATCCTCTTCCATGCATTGATGACCTATTCAACCAGTTGCAAGGGTCGAGTTTCCATTCCAAGATTGACCTAAGGTCAGGGAACTGGAAGAATCGTTACTATCAACTGAAAGTCCGAGATGAGGATATCTCTAAAACAGCATTCAGGACTCATTATGGGCATTACGAGTTTTTGGTTATGCCTTTCGGATTGACGAATGCACCTGCGGGCTTCATGGATCTCATGAACAGAGTGTGAAGCCTTACATGGAAAAGTTTGTCATTGTATTCATCGATGACATCCTGATCTATTCTAAGAGTCAGGAGGAACACGAACGACACCTGAGACTTATTTTGGAACTTCTTCGAACAGAGCAGTTGTATGCCAAGTTTTCGAAATGTGACTTCTGGCTTCGCGAAGTCCACTTTCTAGGCCACGTGGTAAACAAGGATGGGATTCATGTTGATCCATCCAAGGTTGACTCGATCAAGAACTGACTTGCACCCCGTACACCAACAGAAATCCGCCAATTCTTGGGTTTGGCAGGATATTACAGAAGGTTTATCAAGGATTCCTCCAAGATTACACAACCTCTCACCACACTGACTCTGAAAGGTGTCACCTATCGTTGGGGTGATGCACAGGAGTCCGCATTTCAGCACTTAAAAGACAGACTTTGTAGCGCGCCTATCCTCTCATTGCCTGAAGGCACAGATGATTTTGTGGTTTATTGCGACGCTTCCATCCAAGGACTTGGTTGCGTGTTGATGCAATGTGACAAGGTCATTGCCTACGTATCACGCCAACTTAAGGTTCACGAAAGGAACTACACTACGCACGACTTGGAATTGGGAGCAGTTGTTTTCGCACTTAAGATATGGAGACATTACCTGTACGGTACCAAGTGCACCATTTACACCAATCACAGGAGTCTCGAGCATATCTTCAAGCAAAAGGAATTAAACATGCGACAACGTCGATGGGTCGAACTCTTGAATGATTATGAATGTGCTATCAAGTATCATCCGGGCAAAGCCAATGTTGTGGCCGATGCCCTCAGTCGAAAGGATAACATACCTAAGCGTGTACGTGTGTTACAACTTACCATTCACTCTAACCTTCCTGCTCAAATTCGTGATGCTCAGGTTGAAGCACTGAAAGCAGAAAACATCAGGGCTGAGTCCCTGCGAGGGTTGAGGCAGCGGTTAGAACAAAAGGAAGACGACGCCCACTATGTTAACGGATGCATCTGGGTTCCACTTTATGGAGGCTTACGCGAGCTTGTGATGGATGAAGCACATAAGTCTCGTTATTCGATTCATCCTGGTTCGGATAAGATGTACCACGACCTAAAGGCTACATACTAGTGGCCTAGCATGAAAGCCCACAAAGCAACCTACGTCAGCAAATGCTTGACTTGTGCTAGAGTCAAGATTGAATACCAGAAACCATCAGGCCTACTTCAACAACCAGAGATACCTAAATGGAAATGGGAACAAATTTCCATGGATTTCGTTACTGGCCTGCCTAGATCTCAACGCGGAAATGATACCATTTGGGTTATCGTGGCTCGACTGACCAAGTCCGCACACTTCTTGGCTATCAAGGAAACCGACAAATTTTCTACCCTAGCAAACATCTACCTAAAGGAAGTAGTATCAAGACACGGAGTGCCAACCTCTATCATCTCTGATCGTGACTCATGTTTTACATCTGAATTGTGGCAAGCTATGCACAAGTCCTTTGGTTCTCGATTAGACAAGAGCATGGCATATCATCCACAGACAGATGGGCAATCTGAACGCACTATCCAAACCCTTGAAGACATGCTTAGGGAATTTTTGATCGATTTTGGTAATGGCTGGGAAAAAAAACACCTCCTGTTAGTGGAGTTTTCGTATAATAACAACTACCACACCAGTATCCAGGCCGCTCTGTTTGAGGCATTGAACGGACGAAAGTGCCGATCACCTCTTTATTGGGCAGAGGTTGGCAACAGTCAAATCACTGGACCAGAACTTGTAGTAGATACAACCGAGAAGATTACTCAGATACGACAACGAATGGTGGCAGCTCGTGACCGTCAGAAAAGCTATGCTGATAAGCGAAGAAAGTCACTCGAGTTCCAGGTTGGGGATCGGGTGCTACTCAAAGTCTCACCTTGGAAAGGTGTAGTTCGTCTTGGCAAACGAGGCAAACTCAATCCGCGTTATGTCGTACCGTTCGAAATCATTGAGAAAATTGGCAAAGTCGCCTACAAGTTGAATCTACCGGCCGAACTCATCGGAGTTCACAATGTTTTCCATGTGTCGAATCTGAAGAAGTGTCTGTTAGATGAGACCCTCATAGTTCCTCTCAGGGAGCTCACTATCGACGACCAGCTACGATTCGTCGAGGAACCAGTAGAGATTACCGATCGAGATGTTAAGGTTCTCAAGCGTACCAGAGTACCTCTTGTTCGAGTTCGTTGGAATTCCCGTCGTGGCCCAGAGTATACCTGGGAACGAGAAGACCAAATGAAACTCAAGTATCCCCAGCTGTTTAGAAAAAGTGCAACAACTACTGAGACTGAAGCTACTGCAGAATTTTGGGACGAAATTCAAACCAACGGGGGGATGATGTGACACCCCAGGAAAACCAGGAAAATCACGCAACTTAACTAGCTTCCTCAGTAACCACGTGCTAAATTTCGGGACGAAATTCTCTTAACATGGGGAGAATGTGACAACCCTCTTAATTACATGTATCCGTACGATTGATTAATGTTAATTAAAGTGTTTGATGACTGTGCTGAATTACTTAACTGCTTTCTGATTACTGTGTCATACTTACATGTGCTTGTTAACAAACTAGTTGTGTGTAGAAAGTTGACTAAATAGTCCTGTATGCCTTCCTAAGTGTTGGGAATTAAAAGTGTTACAAAAAGATATATATATAGGACACCATATGGAATAACTTGACACCTTAACGAACCGGTATCTAACCGAACAACCGGACATTACCCGGAACACTAAATTATTATTAAAAACGTTGTTTTATTATTACCAAGCTAGTTATGATCCCCGAGCACCCTAACACCCACTAAATTATCTAGTAACTAACCAACATAACCATACACTTGGTTATGGATTACAAGGTAACCAACTAGTTCAAATTTACAATTAGGCCCCCTCCCCAAGCTAGTAAAAATCGGCCTTATGGCCTATTTAGGAGATTTTGTGAATAAATTAATGGATATTGTCTTGTACTAAAGGGGACATTAAATCCATGGGTTAAAGACATGTTGGATGGAAGTTTATATTAAACTTAAGATCATAACACAACTTCATTTCACAAACTCAAACCCACTCTATCTCTTCTCTTCTCCCTTGGCTTCGGCCGAACTCACCACCACCATCATCACCTTCATTCAAGCTTGTTTCATCCATTCCATTCATATACAAAGGTGTATCAAGGTGAATCACGAGGTTTGGAACTCACGGATCCTCAAGGACCTTCTTCACGAGCTTTTATCCACTCATTTTCTCTAGTGTTTCTTCCCTAGCTTAAAAGCTAGTAGTAAGCTTCTTGATTCTCATTTACTTCATGTTTATGGTGGTTAATAGTTATTTTATGATGAAATCTCTAGAACACTAAAAGATCATAAACAAAGTCTTGAACATAAGCTTTAGATGAGATGAAATAATGCTAGAATGATGTTATTTTGAGTATGTATGATGTTACTTGGTGATTACTAGTAAAGGATGATTGATCATCATATGGAGCTTGTTAAAGCATGATTAAAAACATGGTTTAACAAGTTAGTGGTGATTATGTGCTTATATGAAATAATCATCCTCTAGTCTACACATGAACTTGAAAGGAAAACGATTTTTCTTGAAAAATAATAAATCAAGTGAGCTAGTGATCTTGTAAATCTAAAACTTGTGAACGATTTTCAAAGAGAACCAAGTTTAAAAGGATGATTTTTAGAATAACAAGGTTTCTATTAAACCAACACTACTTTAAATAACAACATAAGTGTAGGAATACTTTTAACACAAGAAGATGTTATAAATAAACATTTTTGTAAATCATATTTACAAGTTGTGAACATTTAAAAATCCCGAGAATGAGGTTTAAACAATAGAAAACACACTTTGGAGGGTAACTAAACCCACTAAACGCCACACCAAGTTACTACGTGTTTTTATGAAACATCAAGTTCTTGTTGGTTGGTAAATAGAGTAGTTTGCTCTTGGTGAATTGTTGTTGATTGTTGAATGATTTTTCGAAAAGAAAATGATATGCTTATAAGCATGGACACCTCCATTTACAAAGGAAACTCTGGCCAAATTTTCTAAAAATTCCAACACTTAGAAATTATGTTTCTAACAAGTGTTCACATATACGTTTTAACTTTGCTTTTCAAAATAAACTTCACCGTGAGTTTGTTACAAAAATACAATGTATCGGAGGTTGATTTTTACAAGTAAAATGGATAAATATATATTTAGAATATATATTTTATATTAGGACACTTGTGTGGATACTTGTTTATTTTGTGAGATAGTTATATTATTTTAGGGTAAGGTAATGTAACTTAACAATATAACTTAACATTTGAATTGTGTGGTATGTGATAGAAGTAATGAGTAAATAAACCGTACGTAGGATACGTGTTATGCATGAGAAACTGATTGTTATCCATACCTTATTAGGACGTGCTTGATTTCTGATTATTAGAGTAACTAATCTAACCGAGCAAACCAAGGTGAGTTCACACACTTTCTAAGTCATGGGATTCCCGGTGGTTGGGAATGGGTTAAAGAATTAAAACAAAACCTACATATCCTCCTTGGGTAGGATATGTACCGCCATCCTCCATAGGTAGGATGCCAATATTAATCCTGTGTATTCTCCTTGGGTAGAATGCGTACGTTCGTCCTCCTTGGGTAGGACAACAACCTTAAAACTTACTAGACAAAACTCTATCATTAAGTCCCTCATTTTATATCGACTTAATCACCGAGGCCAATGGTGAGCAGGTCATTAGTTAATAGCGCTATTAGGCCAATGGCGTGTACTGATGGACTATGGCAAACTGTCAATGATGATAGACATTGACGTTGGGCACAACTAATGTTCGTCAGTTGTCGATATCATAACGGTCTAGTGGTTCACATGGGGTAGCCTCCACTAATTACGGGTATGGTTTGGGAAAGAAGGAATTGGTTAATCATATTTTCAACTATGGGGTAACCCCCACGGCAAGTAAGCCAACTAAACAAAAACTATGTTTTTGAAACAACTTAAAACGAACACCCAACTGTGAACTCGCTCAACTTTATTGCTGACTCGTTGTTACATGCCTTACAGGTCGTTAGATGCTTATGGAGCTTGCACGAGGAGGAGGTCGTTGTGGGATATGGATTGTTATGTCCCGTGCTTAACATTTGAACTTTATGAACTTATTGAACTTATGTTTTGGGTTTTACCTTTAATGTTTCCGCTGTTTAATTTGAATTTGGTTAACTAACTTTTGGTCACCAATTGTATTGTGGATGGTTTTATTTACTTAATTACGCTGTTCAATATGATTGGTGGCTCGATCCTGGTCATGTCACGCCTCCAAGCGGTGATACTCCGCAGGGTGGATTTTGGGGGTGTGACAAATCCTGATCGAAGATTTGGTTCTGATAAAGGAGTTATCTTGCAAAGGTGCTATTAGGTTTAGCCGAGAAAAGAAAAGCTGAGCCACAATGATTAGGTCCTTTCAAGAGCCCATCTTGAGTTGGATCAGTCGCTTATAGGCTCAAGCTACCATCAGAGACGAAGTGGCGTACATGATGTGTTGCATGTGTTCAGTTAGAGAAAGTGTATAATGCATAATACATTGATTTTGTTCCTTGTAGAGATTTATTTGGAAGATTAACGGAAGTTTATCGAAGTACCGTAGAAGCAGTATGTATAGCTAAAAGAGTTATGTTAGTAACTTGAGAGGCGATTACAACATTCTAGTAGTATATGTGATTTATTGGTTGTGCAATTTGTGAATACCGGAAATGAATGCAAGGAGGAAAGAAAACGAGTTTATGAGATTTGATTCTTTCGAGAGCCCATCTTGAGTGAGATCAATCGTGTGTAAACTCAGACTACCTCGGGTACAGGGTAACGTATATGTAAATATACGTATGTTAAACCCGAAACGATGGAACTTTGTCTTAATCCTCTTGATTAAGTGCTTGTAAATGTTGAACCTTGGAAAGGGTGGAGAGCGTTAAGACATAAGATTAGGAATTGAGGATGTGTGTAATATAGATCTATGAAGATTCTTTGTAAGAATCAAAGTTTCTCGCAGAAACTACAAGACTATATTCATTAAACTTGTTTTACTATTTCCACCTAGTGCAAAAACAAAACCTGTAGAGTAAAATTTCGGGGAAGAAATTTCCTAAACAGGGAGAGACTGTGACACCCGACTTTTTAGGCCGTAGTGTACAATTGTAACACGTGTTGTGAATAGGTAAAAGGCTGTATTTGACTGATTATGATGTTTATATGTGGAATTTAATGAGTTGGTAAATTTAAACCTTGGTAAAAATTAAGATGGCAACGATAAGATAAACGCTTATCGCGTAACGATTAAAATGCGAAACGAACGTCGGTGACCACCCGATCAGTGTTAAAAGCCTAAAAATAGTCTGTTATGATTAGAATAATAATTTTAATCATATACGTGAGGAAAAATAAATTAAAACGCCAAGAAACTCTATTTTTCGAGTTTGAGTGAGTACTGCGCGATACTGCGCGCATTTGACAAAATACCGTCAACGCAGCCTGTCAAGGCAACTGGTAATTATTTCAGTAATAATTTTGAGTGATTATTTTTATAGAATGATAAAAATAATTTAAAACGCACTAAAACGAGATTAAAACGCTAAATAAAATACCCGGTATCCAGTAAAATACATGTTTTAACACTAGATTATATATATAAGTGTATGTATATAATGTGTGTATGTGAGAGAGAGGCTAGGTGGCGGCAATAGGCAGCCCACCATCTTGCCACTTTTCTTTCTTTGTGCCAACTGTTGGCATGGGAAACATAAGTAATCATTTAAACATTCTACACACACTTCATTTACATAAATCAAGATTAAACTACTCTCTCTCTCTCTCTCTCTCTCTCTCTCTCTCTCTCTCTCTCTTCCTTGTATATCTCGGCCAAAACACCCCTCATACACACATATTCAAAAATTTCAAACCTTTTCATGAAGATTCGAAGGCATTTCATGGTGATTTCAAGCTTGTAAGGAGGTTTGGAGGTGATTCCAAGAAGATTCAAGCAAGAACAAGCCTCATATCACCATCTTTTCTCAAAAACCCACTTAGAAATCTTGAAGGTATAAACTTATTTTTAAACCACATTCTTGATTTTTAGTGATAATGGAGATGTTAGATGGTTTTTCTTGAACTTGGAATAAATCACAAACTTGTAACAAACAAAGAATGAGATTTCAAACAAAGTAAAAATGAGTGTGTATATGTATGTGTGTATTGCCAAAAATATGTATGAATATGTGTGGTTAGTTGTGTTTTGATGTTGTTGAATATTCTTGAATGATTTGATTTGATTCTTGAAAGATGGATTCATGCATGGTTTTAAAAGATGTCATAAAAGAAGGTTCTAAAAGGGTCTTGTGATTTGAGATGAAAATGATATAAAGTGAACTTTTGGAAGTTCATATATGTGTATGTGTGTCGTGTATGTATATATATATATACATGTATATATATGTGTGTATATATATATGTAGGCATGTACGTGAGTTTTTGTCACATGTACTTAAATGAAGGAATGTTTGCATTTATGTGAAAAGGATTTGATGATAATGAAAAGGAGATGTCTTGATTTATATGAACATAAAATAAATATATTCTAGATACATTTAAGACCATGTTGGATGATCATTTTATGATATGGGTATACTAGATGCATATACTTAGACATGCATGATGATATGTGATCATAAAAAGGTGATTTGAGTATGATTTAGCAAAAATCAATTTTAATCAGATTATAAACACTAAAATAAAGTTATTTTAAAGTGTTTAGTAACATATAACTTTGTCATAATGTTTGCTAGCTTTGCATGTTGTACTTGGTGCATTAAAAGTTGTAAAATACGTGAAATCGCATGATTTATGTGACTTACACAAAAACTGAACTAATCTGATTATAACCAATATTATAATCAGTAAATAATATTTATTGTGTTAAAATATAAAGTCATTCTGAGTTGGGACGGTTATAGTAACGTTTAACGCAAAACTGTGCGTTAAAACGGTCAAAAATCGACTTTTCGAGTGATTTTATAAAACTGATTTAGATCAGTAAGTAAAGTGATAATTTTAGTTTTAAAATAAGTATTTTAACTAATTTTAAGTTTACTTGGTGTTTGGTTAGTCATACGTGACTTCCGACGCCCGAAAACGTTACCGAATCGCTAAAATACGCATTTTTCAATGTACACTAGTATGGGTATAATTTTGGGTGAACCTTATGTGTTAAGATGTGTTAGGTGATTTAAACATGAGAATTTGAAAATGTGTTATGTTTTAACATGATTTTGAAAATTTGGATTATGCATGTATACTTGTGCGTTTTGTGCGGTAGAAACGGTAAAAATCGCGTTAAATGTGTAACTTGATTGTCGAGCATGAAATTTGATACATATGAATTATTTTATGTATATTTGCTTTAAAAATGACAAAACAGATAAGTTAGCAAGATTTCGCGTGTTTCGATGATAAATTATGTGAACGTTTATGTATATATATTACGACGCGCAAATCGTAGATATATTGCGTATAAACGGGAGTGTTAACGGATTTACATAATAATGGTAACCAATAAAATTGTTCAAGTCACAAAATCATAAATATATATATATATATATATGGACTCATATATATATTAACGTGCCAACATAATCAAAAATGATAACTTTTCGAGAAAATATCAAAGTTATGTGACAATTCTAAGAAACGGAGAAATTTAGTATTTTTGTGTTATGTATATTGATTTAAAATCGTTCCTATATATATAATAGGACGTGTAGAAGTCAATCTCTGGGATTGCGCTGTTAAAAATACGCACCCAAAGGTAAGTGTCACTAAACCCCTCTTTTACTGCTTTGCATATATTTTAGGGGTAGAACACGCCAATAAAAGGGTTTAATAATATTTTTGGATTAAAACATACCTTTTAATATAAAATATATATATTTTCATTGAAAATATATGGATTTTGATAAATCATACGTTTCGAGATAAAACGTTTTGATGAATGAATGTTTGGATGAAATTGGGATGATATGGTGTTTCCGAGGAGAAACAGACCGTAAAGTTGGGACGAATATGGCCGGGTATGATAACTGTTATTATAGGAAAATTCTATTAATGGTTAATGATCGTCCCAATTTCCTATGAAATCAATTACACAAGCTCTAAGCATATCTTCCATTGTCTGAATTGTCCTTTCGTTTTGCCCGTCCGTTTGAGGGTGATAAGCGGTGCTTAGATTTAACTTGGTTCCTATTGCTTTTGGAAACTAGTCCAAAAATGAGAAGTAAAACGGCTATCTCTATTAGATACAATAGATAAAGGAATTCCATGTAATGAAACTATTTCATTTACATATAACTTGGCTAATTGTTCCATACTGAAAGTTTCCTTCATTGCTAAGAAATGAGCAAATTTGGTTAATCTGTCTATAATTACCCAAATTGTATCATTACCTTTTCGTATTTTGGGTAATTTGGTAACAAAGTCCATTGTTATCAATTCCCATTTCTATACAGGCATTTCTAACTGCTGCAATAAACCTGAGGGTTTCTGATGTTCAGCCTTAATCTGTGAACAGGTCAGACACTTGGCAACATAAGCTGCTATATCCTTTTTCATTCCTATCCACCAAAAATTCTTTCTTAAGTCTTAATACATTTTATCACTTCCAGGATGTATCGTATACTTAGAATTATGGGCTTCTTCTAATATTCGGTGGCGTAAGTTTCCTCGTTTATGTGACACCCGGCTTTTCAGGCCGTACCGTATAATTGTAACACGTGTTGTGAATAGATAAAAGGCTGTATTTGACTGGTTATGATGTTTATATGTGGAATTTAATGAGTTGGTAAATTTAAACCTTGGTAAAAATTATGTTGGCAACGATAAGATAAACGCTTATCGCGTAACGGATAAAATACGAAACGAACGTCGGTGACCACCCGATCAGTGTTAAAATCCTAAAAATAGTTTGTTATGATTAGAAAATTAATTTTAAGTATATTCGTGAGGAAAAATAAATTAAAAAGCTAAGAAACTCTATTTTTTCGAGTTTGAGCACGTACCGCGCGATACTGCGCGCAATAGACAAAATACCGTCAACGCAGCCAGTCAAGGCAACTGGTAATTATTTTAGAAATAATTTTGAGTGATTATTTTTATAGAATGATAAAAATAACTTAAAACGCACTAAAACGGGATTAAAACACTAGATAAAATACACGGTATCCAGTAAAATACCAGTTTTTGGTCTAGATTGTATATATATGTATATATATACACGATATATATGTGTGTGTTTATGAAAGAGAATGATTGTTGGCAGCCATGCATGCATGTTCTCTCTTCTCTCTCCTTCACCTATTGGGCTTAAAAGAGGTGCATGATGACTAATGTCATCAAATCTTCTATAATCTACACATTTCTAAGAAACCAATTTAAAAAACACCATCTCATTCTCTCTCTTTCTCTTGTTCATGGCCGATCACACACAACACACACACTAAATTTGGAAAATTTTGAAGATCCATACTTCTACATGATCCATTTCAAGGAGATTTCAAGTCCATTTGAAGTTTTAAAGGTGTTTTCAAGAAGATTCAAGCTAGAATAAGTTTCACACCATCTTTTTCATTCAAAAACTCACTTGAATCTTGAAGGTATAAAAACTATTTTCTTATGCATGTTCTTGATTCTTGGTGATGAAAATGATAGTGAAAGGTTTCTCTTTATTCTTAAGATATTTCACAAAACTTGAAACTAAAAACAAATGGGTTTTCGAAAGAAATAAAAATGAGTGTATACATATGTATGTATGGCCGAAAATTCATGAGTGTGTGTGTATTTAGTTGTATTTTGATTTTGTTGAATGATTCTTGATTTATTTGACTTGATTTTGAAAGATGGTTACATGCATGGGTCAAAAAGATGTCATAAAGGAATATTCTAAAAGGATTTTGTGATTTGAGATGAATATGATATAAAGTGAACTTTTGGAAATTCATATATGGATGTATGCATGTATAATTAATAAAAATGTAAGAATGTTTGCATTTATGTGAAAATGATTTGATGATAATGAAATGGACATGTTTTGATTTATATGAACATGAAATAAATATATTTTTGACACATTTAAGATCATGTAGGATGATGGTTTTATGATTTGGGTGCATTAGATGCACATACTTAGACATGCATGATGATATATGATCATAAAAGGATGATTTGAGTATGATTAATAAAAATTAGTTTTTAATCTGATTATAAACACTAATATAAAGTTACTTTAAAGTGTTTAGTGACATATAACTTTGTCATGATGTTTACTAGCCTTGCATGTTGTACTTGGTGCTTTAAAAGTTGTAAAATACGTGAAATCGCATGATTTATGTGACTTACACAAAAACTTCACTAATCTGATTATAACCACTATTTTAATCAGTAAATAACATGTATTGTGTTAAAATATCAAGTTGTTTCGAGTTGGGATGATTATAGTAATGTTTAACGCAAAACTATGCGTTAAAACGGTCAAAAATCGGCTTTTCGAATGGTTTTTATAAAACTGATTTAGATCAGAAAGTAAACTGATAATTTTAGTTTAAAAAAAAGTATTTCAACAAATTTTAAGTTTACTTGGTGTTTGGTTGGTCAAACGTGACTTCCGACGCCCGAAAATGTTACCGAATCGCTAAAATACGCATTTTTCAATGAACACTAGTTTGGGTAATTTTTGGGTGAACCTTATGTGTTAAGATATGTTATGTGATTTAAACATGAGAATGTGAAAATGTGTTATGTTCTAAAATGATTTTGAAAATTTGGATTATGCATGTATACTTGTGCGTTTTGTGCGGTAGAAACAGTAAAAATCGCGTTAAATGGGTAACTTGTTTGTCGAGCATGAAAATTTGTACATATAAGATATTTTATGTATACTTGCTTTAAAAATGACAAAATAGATAATTTAATGAAATTACGCGTGTTTCGATAATAAATTATGTGAACGTTTATGTATATATATTACGACACGCAAATCGTAGATATATTACGTATAAACGGGAGTGTTAAGGGATTTACATGATAACGGTCACCAATAAAATCGTTTAACTCGCAAAATCTTAAAAATGTATATATATGAACTCATATATATACTAACGTGCCAACATAATCAAAAACGTGAACTTTTCAAGAAAATCTCAAAGTTATGTGAAAATTCTAAGAAAACAGAGAAACTTAGGATTTTTGTGATGTTTATATTGATTTAAAATCGTTCCTATATATATATATATAATAGGACGTGTAGAAATCAATCTCTGGGATTGCGCTATTTAAAATACGCACCTAAAGGTGAGTGTCACTAAACCCCTCTTTTACTGCTTTGTATATATTTTGGGGGTAGAACACGCCAATAAAAGGGTTTAATAATGTTTTTGGATTAAAACATACCTTTTAATATAAAATATATATAGTTTCATTGAAAATATATGGAGTTTGATAAATCATACATTACAAGATAAAATGTTTTTGATGAATGAATGTTTGGAGGAGAAATTGGGATGGTACGGTGTTTCCGAGGAGAAACAGACGGTAAAGTCGGGACGAATGCTGCCTGGTCTCAAGAGAGTAAGTAACAGCATCGGCTTATGTTTCGATGGGGATTTCAGGGGTTTCGTACAACTTCGTATATTAAATTGTCATATTAGTAGGATATATATATATATATATATATATATATATATATATATATATATATATTGTACGTGAGGCAGACATCATATTTGGTCTCAAAATGGACCATGCGCCCATGATGTCGTTCAATC
The DNA here is from genome assembly GCA_030545235.1 of Helianthus tuberosus. NCBI lineage: Eukaryota > Viridiplantae > Streptophyta > Magnoliopsida > Asterales > Asteraceae > Helianthus > Helianthus tuberosus. Next base: position 63,764,568 of record CM060354.1, on the reverse strand, counting down.
GATTAAGTGTTGGTGCATGCGTCTGTCGACTTTGTCTTGTATCGAGTCTTGTTTGTATTTAGAAAGATCAGGGCACGTTAGACGAGAAAAATTTCAAATATAGGGTGAGAGACAAGTTCAAACGAAATTAGATTTGGTAATTCCGCTTGAAATTGTCAAGACAGTTTCAAACGAAATCACTAATCTCGTTTGAATGTGATTTCGCTTGAGACAGGTTCAAGCGGAATTCCAAGTCTATAAATAGGATAGGTGCTTGCTGATTTCGTTTGAATAGTGTGGTGTGATTCCGGTCAGAGCAACGAAGTGCTGCCGAAGTGTCGACTCGCTGTAAATTGTCATCAAATCAATAATATCGACAGTTAAAGTGATATTCTTGTTGAATTGAACTCAATAGGTCTGTTTCCGCCTTTCGTATTGAGAAAAACTCTTCTGATCGACTCGTTCAGGTCTGAAAACGAGCCTACAAGTGGTATCAGAGCTCAGGAAGAAGAGTTCTTACCAATTCAGCTGTATTTTCTGATTTCTACACCTTCTTTTCAAAATTAAACTTGATTTCACGGTCAAAATGACTTGAATTTCTCACATATTGTACGAAACTGTGTTTTAACAAATCCTTGAGAAGATTGGACCTTAATTCGATCTAAAACTGGTAAAACTGGTAAAATTGGTAATTTCGTTTCAAAAACAGCTCGAGTATGATGACGTCAGCAGCACTTCATACGAAATTAGTCTGTTGATTCCGCTTGAAACTGGTATTCCGTTTGAAATTTATGCTGATTCCGCTTGAAAACATTATTCCGTTTGAAAAGTTCTGTTGATTCCATTTGAAACAAGTGATTCCGCTTCAAGTTGTGATTCCGTTTGAAAATCTCAAACGAAATTAGTGATTCCATTTGAAAGGGTGTTAGTTCAAACGAAATTAGATATTCCGCTTGAAAGAGGTATTTCATTTGAGTTGGGATTTCGCTTGAAGTTGTCTTGAAGTGTAATTTCGTTTGAAAGACTGTTTTGAGAATTTCTTGAAAACCGAATCATGGAAGAAGAATTTTACAACACACTTGCTACTCCAGTTACCCCAATTACTCTTGCACAGAATACAATGTTAGAAAATGAAACGGGAACCATGCAAAAACCGCCAAAACTTATGAACATTGAGGAGTATAAAGGTTGGGAAGGACGTTTTGAAAACTGGGTTCAAGCAAATTATTTGGATGCTTGGGAATGTGTTGAAACAAAATATGTTAGACCATTGAATGATGATGAAGAGATTATTGCAATTAAAGATATGAGTGCTGATGATAAAAGGAAATACAAAAATGAAAAAATGATGTTAAGTCTACTACAACAAGCTGTGAAAGAAGATATCTTGGTTTTATTGCAACATAATGGAAGTGCGTACTCAATTTGGAAAGCTTTAAAATCAAAGTTTGTTGGAAGTGAAGAAATGGTTAAAAACAAAAAGTCACTTTTGAAGAAAGAGTTTGATCTGTTTCGTGGTTTGAAAAATGAAAGCACAAATCAAATCATCGAAAGATATTGCAATCTGTTAGCTAACATGAAGAGGTTGAGCATCACTAAAGATAATGAGGAGTTGATTGAAAAACTATCTGATGCTTTACCACATGAAACTTGGGGTACATATCTCATGATGTTGAGGAACAAGAAAGGGTTTAACAATTTAACTTTGAGCAAGTTTATTGAAAAGATTGAGGCTCAGGAGATGGAACAGAGAAAGGTCTTAAGAATGAAAGATTTTGATGGTGAACAAGACATTGGGCTTTATTACAAAGCAGGGTTGAATGACAAAACTACCAACATGTCACCAAAAGTTGAGACTGCATTTAATGCAAAGAGTTCATCAGGAAGTGCATCCAAAGGATCAAACAGCAACACAAGTTTTTCATTATATCCATCATTTGATCCAAACTTTTCTGCAACCAAGAATGGCAAGAAGCTACAATGCAATATTGTATTGAATCTTGAGAATGATCAGGATTATTCTGAAGAAGTTGCGAAAAGTCACATGTCTTTGTTGGGAACCGTGTTAGAGTCATATGGGAGCTTAGTAGCAGGAAGGATCGGGAATCCAATGCTGACAAAAGAGGATTACGATCAGATTGATGCTGTGGAGATGGAATTGATGGATATAAAATGGTGTTTGGCTAGTGTGTTGAGACGAGCTGAGAAATTCAAACAGATCATAGGAAGAGATGACTTCCATGATGCATGTGTTTCTAATTTAGGTTTTGATAAATCTAAAGTTACTTGTTTTCGTTGCAGGAAAAAAGGACACTTCAAGAGGGAGTGCACTAATCGCGAAGCAAGTGGAGCTCAAAATCCGTTCAACAACAATGATTACTATCGGAAATCGATTTATCATCAAGTTGCTCAACAGCCACATCAACAACAACTGCAAACTGCTCATGGCAGGAAGGAGATTAAAGAATCATCAAAGAGAGCATGTTTGGTGAATCAAGATGATCAAAAATCTTCAACAGGTTTCAGTTGGGACAAATATATTTCTGCTAACAACAAAGCATGTCTGATCAGTCAAGATGATGAAAAGTTACCAGAAGGCTTTAGTTGGGAAAATTTTAGTTGGGATGATTACTGTCCGGATAAAGACATTTTAAAAGAAAAAGCTTTTGTTGCTCGAATTGAAGAAGATAGTGATGATGATACTGAGTATTATGCAAAACGAATGGCAGCTCATTTGAAAATGATGGCAGAAAGTGATAGTGAAGATGAAAAAGCTAAAAAGAAAAAGAAAAAGATCAAAACACCGGTTAGCAGTGATGATGAGGAAGTTCTAGTGATAAGGAAAAAGCTCAAAGAAGTTCCAGAGTTCAAAGTTGAAGCAGAAGCTAATGCACAAAAAGTTCCTGTGTTGTGTGAAAACTGTGAAGCAGTGAAGAAGCAGAACAATGTTTTGGTTCATAACATGAACAGATTGAAAGAATCTTACGATGTTCTGAACAAAGCAATGAATCAATACAATCAATCCAGCAGTGAACATGCAACAACAATGAAGACACTTCAGGGAGCTTTCATGACAAAGCAGAAAGTTGTGAACAATTACATTGAGAAGTGTGCTGTTCTTGAACAGAAACTGGAAACTCAAAGAATTGAAACAGAAAGAGTAAATCGTTTGTTAAAAAGTTATTCATGTACTTCTTATGTCATTGACAGGATTTATCCAACTGTTGAAGGGATGAAGGCATTTGAAGATGATGAAGTAACTGAAGAACAGATAGTATCTGAAGAAAAGACTTCTAAAAAGAAAAAGGAAAAGAAGAAGGATACTGAAGTTAAGACATCTAGTAAGAAACAAGGTGTTAGTTACAACAAGTGTCCACCCCCGCTTGAAAATGGATATTCTCCGAGAAATCCAAATTCAGAAAGAGTCGAAAAGGCAACAAATTTACAGTGGGAGTCGGAATCTTCAGTTAACTTGCCAGAAAATATTGATGTCACTTTTACGTCATCTGACACTGATCATGAGTCCGAGTTAATAAAGAAAATGGTCGATCAGGTGTTGGATAAAGATGAAACTGAGGAGTCAAAGTCGGAGTCTATGTCAGAGTCAAAGTTTGAGTCCAGCACTCCGAGTCAAACTGTAAAACAGGGCAAAAGATTTTACAATAAAGAATTCCTTCTATCAAAATCTAATTTGAATGACGAAACATTCAAAGTTGCATATACATTGAATGATTCCGATAAATTATATTCTGATGAGGAATTTCCAATAAGAGGTGTCAAACCTGACATGATCAAAAAGGTTTTCAAACTCACAGAAATTAATATTTCTGATATAAAAGATGTAAATCTTAATGATAAACCTAAAAAGTACACCTCAAGAGTTCAACAAAGAGAAAACAAGAAAAAGGGTTACAGTTCTGGTTCTGGTTATCGAAAGAAACCAAATCATAACGGTAATTTCAAAAAGAAAGGTCTGGGTTTTATTCCACCAGAAAATCATAAAAATGAAAAATATGTTCGAGATTTTAAATCAAAAATGATATTTGTTTCAGGTACATCTTCTGAAGAAGAAAAAGAAAAATTATTCAGAAAACAGTCGAACAGAGAATTCCTTGCGAAGAAGCAAGAAGAGATGAAGACTGCTGATCAGATGAAAGAAACGAGAACATGTTTCCAATGCAACACTGTTGGTCATATTGCCAAGAATTGTTCCAAGGCAATACAATCAAAACAGGGAGTTTCTCGTAAACTAAAAGATAAAGAGGTTGTGTTTGAACCACCAATTGAGAGAACTAAACTTTTCAAAAATTCAAAATTTGAAATTGGTGAATGTTCAAAGAGGTTTTACAAGAAAAGTGCAAATCTTGACAACCAAAAATGGGTTGTTAAGAAATCTGATGATAGTTCTAGCAATGATTCTGATTCGTCAAAATCAGAGGAGCTATCTTCTGGCAATGAATCTGATTCCACAAAGTCAGAGGAGCCACAGGTTGAGGAAAAAGGTGAAAAATCAGTGCCGACTGTGGATGATGTGAATTTTCCACCACTTCGGGCTGAAAATTTTAAGAAGAAAATTGGTAAAGTTGAAATTTCAAATCAATTTTATTCTGATAAAAAGGTTTTTGATGTTGAAAAAACATTTAACCCCACAGTTCAAAACATTTTTGGAAAAATGATTGATGGGAAAGTCAAAGGGGTTAAGGAATTTTATGAGAAGAAAATGAAGAAACCAGGTAAGAGTGTTTCGTCCCAGGTGTGTGACTGGGATGGAACTTACTATGAACAGTAAAATTCTAGACTTGCCGGAGCTCCCAAGTTGGTAATTGTGGAGCAGGAATCGGCATCATTCTTGAAATGGTTTGTTTGGTAAACTACAGGTGATATTTTTAAATTGTTATACATTTCTACAAGTGGTATTGGTGATAAGAACCTCCAAGTGGTTAATTAAGGTCATTAATTTGAACTTGATTGGACCATACATACAAGTGGTATTATGAAGAACAAAGTGATGAACCCCTAACCTACAAGTGGTAAAATCAACAAAACTTATTTTCTGGAAAAACCATTTGATTAAAACAAACTTAAGTGTTTTGAAATCATAATGGGAAAATAGTTTGTTGTGAGGGGGAGTTCTGATTGTTTATGCCAATTGAAGCAATTCACATCATGTTGTCATTTTAAACTGTACAGGTAGAGTGTCAAACTGGTTATATAGTTTGTTTTCAAATTTCTTTAAAAGATTTTGAATTTTAGGGGGAGTAAGAAATTTCAGAAAATCCAAAAACTTTAGAAAATTTGAAAAAGTAAAAAACATGATAAAATTCAAAAACGAGTTTTGTTATATAAAAAAGGAAATGATAGTACATCAGTGGACGATCACAGCATGCTAAAGAATTGGAAAGTCAAATGTGATAAACGGTCTCACTGATGATGTGCCAGTAGGTTTTTGCACATTTAGTAGATTGTGACGAGATATAAACCTAAAATTCAAACTTGCTTAATTCGTGGGTAACATATCTCGGATATATGGGTAACCCCCGAAATCTTGTTTGAAGGACCCCTCTTTCTGAGATACTAGGTCTTTATGCTTAGTGATATCTGGGGTATTATCCCGGGACGTCTGATTTTGCGGAAGCAATGGCCTAGTCCCCGGAGAATACTTTATGCTTGCTTGAAATATAGCACCACCCTCAGCATAAAAAATGATGAAACATTGAAAAAATATGTAAATCATGTGCTGTTGAAGAAAAGATCCTCTAAAGGGGACCCACCAAAAGTCAAAGCCGTCATCTCTCTGCTGAAAGGAAGTTCTGACCTGAGCTCTCACGGCCTTCGCAATTTAACCCCTTACAGATATCATCTAGGTATACTCACCTGTAAGACTGAATATTGGGATCTGGATACGGGAGTATATTCTCAGGTGGGACACGCGAATGAGTTTAAGTGCTTAAGACATTAATCTTGTATCTCGAAACAGTTGAACTTTGTGTGAAAATTTAAGTGGATTAGTATACTGACAATCTAAGTGAATCGTTTAGAACTTAAAATGTTTGAAGCTTAACGGTGTTGGTGATTTGTCTCATAAACTGATATGATCCTCTTACACAAACTCACAAAATATTGTTTGTATATATTTCTTTACTGCATTTCTGTTATATCAAAAATCCAAAAAGATTTTCAGTGTGTTTTAGCATAAATTTTGAAAAATCCAAAAAGATTTTCGACAACTGGTGTTAGAGAGCTGATTTTCAAAATTCCAAGTGCTAAACATGATGACAACTGGTTTGGGAGAGTGTGTTTTTGAAAAGAAAAATGATATTTCTTCAAGTGATTTATCAGAGATTCACATTGTAAAATCATTCATTGATTGAATAATTCCTGCAAGTGGTTCATCAGAAATTATTAATGTTAAATCATTTTGAGTATTGGTTTTACAAGTGATAAGCATAATATAAATTTGTCAAATTATAAATTTGTGAAATTTATTGTTGGGTAGAGATTTGTGCAGGAACAGTAGAGCCAGCTACAGTTCTTGGGATAAAAGATTGGAAGCCAGGTTTCGATCCAGAACAGGATGTGAGCCAGGTCACGATCTTGAATCTGTGGAACCAGACTGCGATCCCAGCTTATCGAAAGGGGGAGTCTGAATGACAAAGAGCTTGGTTCTGATCCTGAGAGTATGAAGATGGTGATAGAGTAGAAGAGAGAAAATTGAGGATGCTTTACAGTGTCAGATACTTCGAAGAGTTCGAGAGGACTGATAAAGATTGAAGATGCGAAGACTCTACACTGAAGACTCGTCAACATTAGAGGGGGAGTCTGTTGGTGCATGCGTCTGTCGACTTCATCTTGTATCAAGTCTTGTTTGTATTCAGAAAGATCAGGGCATGTTATACAAGAAAAATGTCAAATATAGGGTGAGAGACAAGTTCAAACGAAATTAGATTTGGTAATTCCGCTTGAAATTGTTAAGACAGTTTCAAACGAAATCACTAATCTCGTTTGAATGTGATTTCGCTTGAGACAGGTTCAAGCGGAATTCCAAGTCTATAAATAGGTGCTTACAAATTTCGTTTGAATAGTGTGGTGTGATTTCGGTCAGAGCAACGAAGTGCTGCCGAAGTGTCGACTCGCTGTAAATTGTCATCAAATCAATAATATCGACAGTTAAAGTGATATTCTTGCTGAATTGAACTCAATACGTCTGTTTCCGCCTTTCGTATTGAGAAAAACTCTTCTGATCGACTCGTTCGGGTCTGAAAACGATCCTACATTAAGTAAATGTACGCGAGGAATTGTTGGTAGATCTATTGGGTTGACAACCCCGTCGTGACCGGTCGCCCCGTGTTAAGTCAAATGACAAATTTAGATTCTGGTTATTGTCTAGCATTGATTATCCCTGCATGGTAAATATATAGTTCGTATTGTCTAGCTAACATAAGAGTCTGAAAATTGACGCTATGAATTTAATATACAAAACTTGGGTAAGAGCTTTAATGTCGAGTTTTTGAACTACGACGGATGACCCATGGATTTTATTAAGGAAGTAAATGGACATTCTAAAAATTATATGGATGTTTTAAAATAAACACATAATTAGAAAGTTTTTCTGTGGATCAAATTGTTTAGATTTGAATATGTGAACTCACCTTCCTTTGTGTTGACACTTTATTTTAACGTGTTCTACAGGTACTTGAGTTCGGCTTTGAGAATTATGGCGCATCTTATGTTTGTTGATGCATGTTTTATCACTTAAAATGTTGGACTGACTTTTAAACTTTCTGGGACAATGTAATAAGATCCGTGAGGATCAAAGACAACTTTATCTTGTCATGGTTATGTCGTGTTTTGGGATGTTAAGTTTAAAATCTACGTTTTTAATACGTAATAATGTCCAACACTATAATGCATCAAACATCAAGATACAAATGGGCACCAACTTCCGTCACCACTACGCTTTATATTCCGCTGCGACGTTTTTGGGGTGTGACAGAAGTTGGTATCAGAGCCAATGGTTGTTAGCGAACTAGATGTTTTCGAAGGAAAACACTAGACTTCAACCGAAGAATTTTGAGATTTAAAGTCCAAAATTCTCGAAGCCAAGATTTTTAAATAAACATGGAAAATTTTATCATGTTTGAAAACTGATGTGTGCAAAATGCAACATATAAATTACATCAAATGAGGCATAAAACTAACCCTTTTTTAGTACTAATGTTGGAAAAAGTGTGTTTTTGTCTTCCTTTTATATTTTTAGGATTAGGATTAAATGAGCTCTAATGAACAAAAGAAGCAAAAAGGCAGCTAAATCTAACAATAATACAAGAAAAGGAATAAACATGGCATGCCCGACCCCCCCGACAGCATCTTCCCAAGCAAAACAAGAAAACAGAAGGCTGAACACGCCCCGTGCTCAGTGAGCACGGGGGCGTGCCCAAGTGTCTGCAGAAAAGACAAAGCTGTAGAAGCTTCTATCATCCACCACGGGGGTATGCCCAGCGGACACGGGGCCGTGGTCAACTCTAAGATTCGCAGAATCTGAGGAAATCTTGATAGTACAGATACGCTTCTGCACACGGGGTCGTGCCCAGCGGACACGAGGGCGTGGTCAACTAATGCAGACAAACTGCAATTAATGAAGAAAGAGAAGGAAGATGGACACGGGGTCGTGCCCAATGGACACGGGGCCGTGCCCGAGCGTCTGTTCAGGCTATAAATAGGGGTGCTTGGCTCATTTGCAAACCATCCCTTCGCAAACCACCTCTCTCACACTACACCCACCCTCCACCACCATCACAACCCACATCCACCACCATCATCCATCATCCATCATAGAGTGTGTGTAGTAGTCTCGGGATCCAAGATTGATCATAAGAGTTCTTGACAATTAAAGGCCATGTTTGCCTAAGTCTCTTACATCACTTGGTGAAGACAAGTGTCTAGTGTAATACTTTTTATTTTTAATCTTTTCACACTTTTTATTTGGTTATGTATTAATGACTTTAATAACTAGTTTCTTATGTTGAAGGTGATTCTTCCTTATCGTTTGTCCGTGGTGTCTTGGCATTATTTTACTGTCTATATAACATAAAAGATTTTCACCATTCATATCTCCACGGTCTATATGGAGATATGTTGGCTACCTGCTCGAGGGTTAAGGGAACGATTTGGTAAGAGTCTTGCCTTGTTCAGTGTATAGATCCTGCAAGGACCTGGGTCAAATTTAGTAGGACTTCCTTCAATACCCACTGGTATTGGATGGCGGGGGTCCAAACTCTTTGATCCCCTCATATGTAAGCTACTATTAATACTTTAACCCGGCTACTTAGGACTGTATCCCTGCTGACTCAGACTACTTAGCCGAGGGTAAAGTCACCTTCAGAAGATGGGCCTACCACATTATGCATTAATAACTTAATTAATTATCTTTCAATAATCCGACCCTTTAGGATTGTATCCTTGCTGACTCAAACTACTGGGTTGAGGGTAACGTCACCTTTAAAAGAGGGGCCTACTACAATAACTAAGATAATCTCTTAAAAAGTGCAAAAGTGCGGAAATAATCAAAGGTTACACTACACATGAGTCGGATCCAAGTGATTCATCTTGTATATCTGTTTTTACTTTTATTTTATTTTCAGCAATTTAGTTAGTTTTATTTTTCTAGTTTAAAAATCTTTTTCTAAACTTTTGATTTGATTAGACGTTGAGGATAAACCGGTACTAAAAGCTCTTGTGTCCTTGGATGACCTCGGTATCTTACCAACACTATACTACGCTCACGATGGGTGCACTTGCCCATATGTGTGTTTAGTGTTAGTAAATATCGTGTTTTATAAATTTAAAACTTGGCTAAAAAAGTGTAAAAGGGCTTAAAATATACATTAAAAACCTATCACACTCGACACGCATCAAGTTTTTGGCGCCGTTGCCAGGGACACAAGGATTTTAAGAAAGTTAGGAATCAACGGCCTAATCGTTTTTTCTTATTTTTCTGTTTTTTTAGGATTTTCTTAGATTTTGAGTTTCTGCAGAGCTCAGCACGGGCCGTGCCGGTCGAACACGGGGCCGTGCTCAGCGTTATTGCTGACAGTTTTTATTTTCCGAGTTACAGTGAGTTGAGCACGGGGCCGTGTCGGTGCAGCACGGGGCCGTGTCAAACTCCCCAGTAACAGGGATCCGGAAAACAATTACTACATCTCCGACCACGGGCCGTGTTCAACTGAGCAAGGGGCCATGGTGAACCTTCTGACCAACTTTCTTTTATGTTTTTATTGCAGGACTTGGAACCCAGGTGCCACATCTGAACTTTCTACGTAGTGTATGATCTCCAGTTCTAGTAGAAACATAAAAGAATCCCTAGAAGAACCCGAACGCTTTCTCAGAAAAAGACTTAAAGCTAAAAACCAAGAGAAAGTTTCTGGAGACCTACTTCCAATGGCGGATCAACGTACCATCATGGATTACCTATGACCCATCGTGGGTAATCTTGGCGCCGCTATCAATGCACCGAATGTCGAAGCCAACAACTTCGAACTTCGGCCGCATTTGATACAAATGCTTCAAAACTCCGCAACCTTCCATGGGCTTGCGGACGAGGATCCCCATCTACATATCACTAATTTCTTAGAAATATGTGATACTTTTCGGATCAATGGAGCATCAAACGATGCCATCCGCCTTCGAATGTTTCCATTTTCACTAAAAGACCGGGCTAAGGCTTGACTTAATACCCTCCCAGTTGGCTCGATAAACACCTGGGATGAACTAGCCCAAAAGTTTCTATATAAATATTTCCCTCCTGCTAAAACGGGAAAATTAATGACTGAAATTAATACATATTCACAAGAGAATGGGGAATCTTTATATGAAACTTGGGAAAAGTTCAAGGAGCTACTAAGAAAGTGTCCCCATCACGGTCTTGCGGTATGGCAACAAGTATCCATTTCTACAATGGGTTGTTGCCACACACAAGACAAACACTTGATTCTAGCTCCGGGGGACTTTTAGGTAAACGTCGCCCAAATGAAATTTATAATCAAATTGAGGAAATTGCTCAAACCAATTTTCAGTGGCACACTCCCCGAGGAAAGAAATCCATTGCCCTGGGCGCCCATAAGGTTGATGAAAGCACTTCCTTGCAAGCCCAAATCGAGGCCCTCTCTTCAAAAATCAAAAAGCTGGAAATGGCAAAAACGGTCTCGGTTATGGCTTGCGAGGGGTGTGGTGGGCCACATGAAAATTGGAGTTGAATGAAAAAATGGATAATCAAACAGAGTCGGTAAACTACATTGATAATAGACCTAGGCCGTCAAGTCCTCCAACAGGTACCTACAATTAAGGATGGCGTAACCACCCTAACCTTGGTTGGAGAGAACCCGACAATAGTAGTAACCAACAAAATCTAAACCAACGAACAAACTTTCAACAACCAAGAAACGAGTCACAAAATTTCTCTCAATAACAAGGGGGACGAGAAAGGCTTGAAGATACCGTATCTCGCCTCATCTCCGACACCGAAAAGAAAAACTTGGATCGATTTCAACAATTGGAATCGAATTTTAGAAATCAACAACCTAGTATCCAAAACATTGAAAAACAATTAAATCAACTAGCTCAAAATTTCGCCTAGAGACCACAAGGCGCGTTACCAAGTAATACCGAAACCAACCCAAAAGCGCAAGTACATCTCATCACACTGAGAAACTGTACCGTGGGTTCCGATTGTAATGTGTTAGTTTTAATGATTGATGGTTTTAATTAATTTGGTGTTTGGATGATGTTGTAATGGATAAAACACACTCGGGATGGTGAAGGATACTAAGGGAAACTTGAACCAGCACCCCATGCACAAAAACAGGGCCATCCGACAATTTTTTCTTCATTACAGCAAGTTCAGCACGGGACCGTGCTCACCCAACACGCCCCGTGCTCACCAATCTGCAGAAATTGCCTAGTTCAGGTAACTGGACACGGGGCATGCTCGATGAACACGCCCTCGTGCCCAGGCTTCTGTTTCTTTTTACTCATTTTTGTTACTGGCGATCTGAACACGGGGCCGTGTCCAGACTCCCAGTAACATAAAATTTTGCTTTTACACGTCCAATCAACCTAAAAACTTATTTTTGGGACACATTGAGGACAATGTGTAATTTAAGTGTGGGGGGAATGCTAAAACCTTGAATTTTGCAAGTCCTAATCACAAGCCTTACACAAAACTCTATAGGAACCGCTAATCACCCCAAATTTTTTTTCAAAAATTTTCATTTTTTTACTTGTCTAGGTTTAAGTTGGGAATTTCAAGTTCTAAAAAGGTGATATTTTTACAAATTTACAACCGATAGCGTAGTGATAAAAAGAACCAACATAAGAAAATTATGAAACGACATGACAAACCTAGTTAAAATTTGATTATATATACTTGATCACATAAAAACCCATTCCCACAAAAAGTGAGTTTTGAGCCTTTATTGAGCATACAAATACACATCTTTAAACTAAATGCTCATTTTTCGTTTCTTGTGTGGATAGCCGCTTGGTTCTTACAACTCTAGAACTTGCCACGACGATACATTCCCGGTCCTTACCAACTTAAACCGGAGTAAGTAAATGATGGAGGCATTAGGACTAACCCTTTTTATTTCTACACCATTATTTTTTTTTTTTACCACCTATCCAAAACCCCCCTAGTCAACCCCTTTGAGCCTAAACCTTTTCATTTCTTAACCCAAAACAAACACCCTTTTACCCACCAAAACCCTTTTTTTTTTATTTTAAACCCTTTACTTTAGTAACAAAGCTCGGTTTTTGTGTGACTCTCTTATGTTGAAAAAAAAATTAATAAAGAAGAAAAGAAAAATGAAGTTTGTAATAAACAAACAAAGCTCACAAAAAGAAGGCTTGTTTGAATAAAGCTGCATTGGAATAAAAAGTCACAAAAACAATATGTTTTGCAAAAACCGACGCTTTTTACGCCTTTCGCCCTTTTCTACTAACCACTAACCCAACCACCCACCTTTAACCCAAGCCTAACCCTTCACCCCAAAAGTCCTCTTGATATTTACAAAGGTATATAGATAAAAATGAGGAGGATTGATTGCTTGGCAAGCTTATGGTAGAAGTAAGTTCCATGCCGCTCTCGAGTGTTTCACAAAAATACATCTTCGGCCGAGTGTTGAGTGATCCCCCGTGAGGTATGTGAACTTGTATATAAATGGAATTTTAAAAAGGCATGTTATGCCCTAATAAGTAATTTATCGTATGAAATGTTTTAAATAAATCATGACAAATAGGATTATAAATAAATAAAAATAAAACTTAATAAAGAATCTTGGAAATCCCGACACTCTATGACAAGCCATTCCATTTGGGAGTGTAAAGCCACATTATAAAGAGTTTTGCTTGAGGACAAGCAAAGATTCAAGTGTAGGGGTATTTGATGTGTGCAAAATGCAACATATAAATTACATCAAACGAGGCATAAAACTAACCCTTTTTTTAGAACTAATATTGGAAAAAGTGTGTTTTTGTCTTCCTTTTGTATTTTTCAGGATTAAATGAGCTCAAATGAACAAAAGAAGCAAAAAGGCTGCTAAATCTAACAATAATACAAGAAAAGGAATAAACGTGGCATGCCCGACCCCCCGACAGCATCTTCCCAAGCAAAACAAGAAAACAGAAGGCTGGACACGCCCCTTGCTCAGTGAGCACGGGGGCGTGCCCAAGTGTCTGCAGAAAAGACAAAGCTGTAGAAGCTTCTATCATCCTCCACGGGGGCGTGCCCAGCAGACACGGGGCCGTGGTCAACTCTAAGATTCGCAGAATCTGAGGAAATCTTGATAGTATAGATACGCTTCTGCACACGGGGCCGTGCCCAGCGGACACGGGGGCGTGGTCAACTAATGCAGACAAACTGCAATTAATGAAGAAAGAGAAGGAAGATGGACACGGGGCAGTGCCCAATTGACACGGGGCCGTGCCCGAGCGTCTGTTCAGGCTATAAATAGGGGTGCTTGGCTCATTTGCAAACCATCCCTTCGCAAACCACCTGTTAGTGCATTCATTTTTCGTCTTCGTCTTATGTCGAGTCTCAGTTGCGTTGCGGATCTGATCGAGCATGAAGTCATCATGAAGAATGATGACATCACATATATGACATCAAGGATGACATCACAAGTCTGCATCATTACAAAACATTCATACATATCAGATTTGCATGTTCGCTTGAAACTAGATTTTATATTTGTTTATTGTTTGACCGCTTGAGAGTATCTGCTTGAACTTGTATGACCGCTTGAGCTTATCCGCTTGAACTTATAAGTGTAGTTTCAAGCGGACTAGGTGAGTCTATAAATATTGTTCATGTTATTTCATTTGGAACGGACATACTAGAGAGATAGATTTGATACCGAAGTGCTGCCGGTATTCCTTGTGGTTGTAATCGCTACTAAATCTATACACAAGAAGATTAAAGTGATATTCAAGCTGTTTCAAAGTCAGTTTCTTATTTTCCGCATCTGAAACATAAAATCTCTTCTGAACGACTCGTTTGGGTCACAAACCGATCCTACAAGTGGTATCAGAGCACAGGAGGAAGAGATCTTGCCTAAACAGCCTGTTTTCGTCATTTTTTCTGATTTCTACACCATTCTTTTCAAATTTAAAAATTTTTCACGGTTAAAAACGGCTCAAACTTTCACATATTGTGCGTAATCATGTTTAAACAAATCCTGTAAATTTTCAGAACGAAAACGACTTAAAATTGGTTAAAATCATAGTTTCGCTTGAAATTGGTTCGTAGATTGCTGACGTCATTGACTGTTCAAGCGAACATAACATCGTTGAGTCCGCTTGAAAACATTGATCGCTTGAAATCATTGACCGCTTGAAAACATTGATCGCTTGAAATCATTGACCGCTTGAAAACATGTATCGTGTATTGTGAAACATTCTAATCGAAGTGATCAGTAGGTTGGGAATAGATATCACATGTGTTTGTGCCAGTTTACATTAAAGCATTCACGTTTTGTCGACCATTGGGTTTAACTACCGATAAGATTACATGTGAATTTGGCAGTCAAAAAGCAATATTCTTGATAGTCTTTTACATCGACCAATCACTAATCAAATACTAATGTTGTTGTCGGCCAATTTAAAAAAAAATCATTTTGCATGTGATCTGATTAGTTACATTTGAGGCCCAATGAGATATTGTTCAACGTGAAGGTCCAATCATATTTCGGTTTAGTGAATTTACAATCAGATCCTAAAAGTGATTTTGTCGGTTTAGTGGATTTACATTAAAGTAAGCGATCCAATCAAGTGAGTGATAAAGGTGGCCCAATCATAGTTTGATATAACAAATCATTGTCGGCTTAGTGTATCCGATTGAACCGATTTTGAGCAGCCCAAGTTATCACGTGATTCATACACATTCTCGGCCCAATCAGATTTAAGTGTTTGAACAGATTGTTTTGGACAAGATGTTTGATGAGAATGAAAATTATTATTTTGAAAGATTTAACAATTGGAATCGAGGGTTTATAGATGATAGTTATAGAGATGTGAAAAAGGATGGTTGGGTCAAAAGGTTTAAATATTTTGTGTGTTTGAAAAAATGAAACCTTGGATGATCTAGTAAACCGATATAATGTTTTACTTGGTCATCTAAAAGATCATGAGATATTCTTGACAGATGCTGAAAAAATAGCAAAGTTTGCAGATGCATTACCTATTGAATGGAGTGAATGTTTGAAAAATTTAAGAAAGGATTCAAATTTTTCAAAATTACATCTAAAAGGATTCATCAGCAAACTTAAAACTCATGATTATGAAAGT
Source organism: Helianthus tuberosus (assembly GCA_030545235.1). Taxonomy (NCBI): domain Eukaryota; kingdom Viridiplantae; phylum Streptophyta; class Magnoliopsida; order Asterales; family Asteraceae; genus Helianthus; species Helianthus tuberosus. The sequence continues at coordinate 63,748,752 of CM060354.1, read as the reverse complement.
GAAAAGAAAAGGAAAGAATTGATAAAAGTCTTGGAAACACATTTGGTGGATATGAGTTTAGATGTGATTGACAAAATGAACAAAAGGATTGTTGAATGTGTTAAGGCAAAATATGTTATGAAATACGATAACAAGAGGGGTTGTTATATTGATGAGAATGCGAATCCTCTTAATTTCGTTAAAATTTTTTGTGCAGGATCATTCAAGACAAGAACAAAGGAAGTTCCATAAAACGAAGAATTTGTGAAGAATGAATCTTCAAGTTATGCATCAGTGTGCTCTAAATGTGTGTGCTCTAAATGTGATAAACTTGAAGCTGACAATGGTAAACTCTTGAAAGATGTGGAAAGTTGAACATTGGAAGTCAAAAAGTTGAAGGATGAGAAGCAAACTGATCTTAAACAGATTTTTATTTTGCAGGAAATTTGTGAGAAGCAAAAATATGAAAATGTTAAACTGTTAAATGACTTGAACAGTTTGACATCAGAAAACAAGAAGTTGAAAGAAAATGGAAAAAATTTTGAAGATAAAATTAAAAGTTTTGGAAATGAAAAATCAAAAATTGAAAAAGAATTTCAAAGTCAAATAAAGATTCTTGAAGATGGGAGATCTGTTTTTAGCAAGAATAACATTGAAAAGCAAAAAATGATAAATTCTCATCTTCAGACGATTATTCGACTTGAAAAAGAAGCTGAATGTGCTCAAAAGAAAATCAAAGAGTTAGAAGGTAAAATCAGGGAATGGGAAGAAAAGTTGAAGGTTTTTGTGAATACTTTAGCTATTCCTTGCCCAAAACCAGTTAATTCAGTTCCAATAAGTGACAATGTCACAAACTATGACAAAGTCATAGTTGAAGATTGCGATGAGAAATCTGATGATGAAAATGAAAAAATGAAGAAAAAGAATTTGTTTTTGAAATTAAAAGAAAAATTTCAAGAAACTGTTCCGCAATCAACTGAAAAGGGAGAATGCTCTAAGCAAAAACCTTTGAAGAAGAAAGTGGAACAAAAACAAAAAGAGAAAATTTTGAAAAATGTTCAAAAAGAAAATAAAAGTTCATCAGATCAATCATCCAATTGCAATCAAAAATTACAAAAAGTAAAAAATGAATATTCAAAAATTGTTGGTAATGAGTGGTGCAGGTCTGACCACAGTGCTCAAAAGCCAAATCCAGCAAACAAGAGAAGAAAGGATTATCACCAAGCCAAATAGTGCTTTGATCTGAATGTTTGGGCTGAAAATGGTGATTGGTACGATAACAGAGTGTGTTACAGATGCGGTTATCAAGGACACATTGCTGTTAACTGCCAGAGTTGGAGGTTTGAGTCAAGGAGATGCTTTAATTGCAACATCATTGGCCATATTGCTAGAGATTGCTCAATGAGATCAATGAGAAGATCGAGGGCTGAATCTCAGAAGCAGGTAAAGAAACCAGTCAATGTCAAGCCCAAAGAACATAAGGTTCAAGAACCTAAAGTTCAAGAAAAGAAAGTGAAGCTCTCTCAGGGGCAAAAAGACAGACTGAGGAAAAAGAGGAAGAAGGCCAGAGAGTATCTAGAGAAGATTTTGTCCTCGGATACAACTGGTAAAACAGATAAAAGTTTTGATAAATCGTCTTGCTCACCAAAGAACAACAAATCAAGCAAAACACATTCATCAGATACAAATCTGAGGACAAAAGAGGGAAAGAAGAAAAAGAAAGTTATTGGCAATGAATCTGTTTCTTCGGAAACAAAGCAGCCAAATGTTGGCGATGAATCTGGCTCATCAAAGTCAGACAAGCCACGTTCAGGCGATGAATCTGGTTCGTCAAAGCCAGAGGAGCCATTTGTTGAGGTAAAAGTTGAGAATTCTGGTCTAACAATGGATGATGCAAATTTTCCACCAATGTTGAGCAAGAATTCAAAATCACCCAAGGACCGTCAGGCTTGGGTGAATCTGTTTAAATGAAAAACCTGAGTTGCCGGAGTTCCCAGGTTGGTAAGCGTGGAACATGAATCGGCATCTTTCTTACAAGATTAATCAGGGACATTCAGTTGTACTTGATTTATCTTTGTCTTACTTGTGGTTGAAAAAGAACAAGGTGATGAAGTGGCCCCAAACCTACAAATGTTTGGTAAACAAACTAATTTTTCTGGAAAAACCATTTTGATTAAAACAAACTTAACTGTTTTGAAATCACTATGGGAAAATAGTTTGTTGTAAAGGGGAGTTCTGATTGTTTATGCCTAGTGGATGGAGAATTGAAGCAATTCTCATCATGTTGTCATTTACTTTGTACAGTTCATTTTCAAATTTTCCCAGAAAATCAAAATTGAGATATATTTTGATTTTAGGGGGAGTAAAAATTTAAAAAAAAAATTAGAAAAGTTGAAAATGTCAAAAACATTGAAAAATGCAAAAATGAGTTTTGTTGTAAAAAGTGGAAATGATAGAAAATCAGTGGACTATCACAGCATGCTAAAGAAATGTAAAGTTAAAATGTGATAAGCGGTCTCACTAAAGATGTGACGATAGGCTCAGCTAGACTAGTAGATTTGCGATAACGATACAAACTTAAATGAAAAAGCCTAGTTCTAGTGGGAAACATGGTCAAAAGCATAGTACTTAGTTTCGTCCTTCTTGACTGTGTGCCTACTCAGTAATCGCTGATTGTCGAAAGACATAAAACTGGTTAAGTTTGTGAACTTTCACAACTTTGCTAAAAAGTCGCTGTGATTGTGCATTTCATTTTGCAAAGATTTAAACTTGTTTTATTTCTTTATTTTGTTTAAGCATTGGACATCCTCTGCGTATACGTGAGTATCGACCTGGATGTTAGTGCCTAAACGTTCTGCTTTATTTTCTTTGGTGTTTCGTTTAAGCTTTGGACCTCCTCTGCGTATACGGGAGTATCGACCTGGTGGTTAAAGCCTAAACAATTTCAACTTGTTTTATTTTTCTTATTTTGTTTAAACATTGGACTTTCTCTGCGTATACGGAAGTATCGACCTGATTGTTAATGTTTAAACATTTTGCTTTGTTTTCGCACAAATCACAGTTGATAAAAGTTTAAAGGCATTACTTGAGTTAGTGTATTGCATGATGAGGGGATATGCTGAGATCGTGGGGTCCATAAGAACTTAGTGCAAAATTAATATACCTTAAACGTATCGGTAAGCATGTCGAAAGTTTTTAGATTGAGTTTAAGTGGACAACAATATCGTCAATCTATGTGAATCGTTTAGAACTTAAAATGTTTAAAGCTTAACGGTGCTAGTGATTTGTCTCAAAAACTGATATGATCCTCTTACACAAACTCACAAAAATAGTGTCTGTAAATATTTTTTATTGCATGTCTTTTACATCAAAAATCCAAAAAGATTTTACTGTGTTTTAGCATAAATTTTGAAAAATTCAAAAAGATTTTCGACAACTGATGTTGAAGAGCTGATTTTCAAAATTTCAAGTGCTGAACAGGATGATCAGGGTTGGGAGTGTGAGTTTAACAGAAGAAATTTGTTTTGTGTAAGAAAATTTTGATTAGTTAATCAAGGTCATTGATTTGAACTTGATGTAACTATTATGATTGAATGTTTTCAATAAGTAAGTTTTTCTTATTGATTTAAGTAAAAACTTATGTGTTTGAGAGAATATTGTGCAGGAAATGAGCTTAAACAGAGATAAAGCCATGGATTGATCTCAAGGTGATAGCTAATTCCAGACGGCGATCCCATCATGATGAGAGGGGGAGTCTGATGAGGTTAGAGCCAAAGAGAAGATCCTGGTATATGCTAAGAAAGAAAAGAGACTGATAAAGACTGAAGATGCGAAGACTCGACACTTAAGACTCGTCAACATCTGAGGGGGAGTCTGTTAGTGCATTCATCTGTCGTCTTCGTCTTATGTCGAGTCTCAGTTGCGTTGCGGATCTGATCGAGCATGAAGTCATCATCAAGAATGATGACATCACATATATGACATCAATGATGACATCACAAGTCTGCATCATTACAAAACATTCATACATATCAGATTTGCATGTTCGCTTGAAACTAGATTTTATATTTGTTTATTGTTTGACCGCTTGAGAGTATTTGCTTGAACTTGTATGACCGCTTGAGCTTATCCGCTTGAACTTATAAGTGTAGTTTCAAGCGGACTAGGTGAGTCTATAAATATTTTCTTGTTATTTCATTTGGAGCGGACAGACTAGAGAGATATATTTGATACCGAAGTGCTGCCGGTATTCCTTGTGGTTGTAATCGCTACTAAATCAATACACAAGAAGATTAAAGTGATATTCAAGCTGTTTCAAAGTCAGTTTCTTATTTTCCGCATCTGAAACTGATAAAATCTCTTCTGAACGACTCACACTACACCCACCCTCCACCACCATCACAACCCACATCCACCACCATCATCCATCATCCATCATAGAGTGTGTGTAGTAGTCTCGGGATCTAAGATTGATCGTAAGAGTTCTTGACAATCAAAGGCCATGTTTGCCTAAGTCTCTTACATCACTTGGTGAAGACAAGTGTCTAGTGTAATACTTTTTATTTTTAATCTTTTCGCTTTTTTTATTTGGTTATGTATTAATGACTTTAATAACAAGTTTCTTATGTTGAAGGTGATTCTTCCTTATCGTTTGTCTGTGGTGTCTTGGCATTATTTTACTGTCTATATAAAATAAAAGATTTTCACCATTCATATCTCCACGGTCTATATGGAGATATGTTGGCTACCTGGTCGGGGGTTAAGGGAACGGTTTGGTAAGAGTCTTGCCTTGTTCAGTGTATAGATCCTGCAAGGACCTGGGTCAAATTTAGTAGGACTTCCTTCAATACCCACTGGTATTGGATGGCGGGGGTCCAAACTCTTTGATCCCCTCATATGTAAGCTACTATTAATACTTTAACCCGGCTACTTAGGACTGTATCCCTGCTGACTCAGACTACTTAGCCGATGGTAACGTCACCTTCAAAAGAGGGGCCTACCACATTATGCATTAATAACTTAATTAATTATCTTTCAATAATCCGACCCTTTAGGATTGTATCCTTGCTGACTTAAACTACTGGGTTGAGGGTAACGTCACCTTCAAAAGAGGGGCCTACTACAATAACTAAGATAATCTCTTAAAAAGTGCAAAAGTGCGGAAATAATCAAAGGTTACACTACACATGAGTCTGATCCAAGTGATTCATCTTGTCTATCTGTTTTTACTTTTATTTTATTTTCAGCATTTTAGTTAGTTTTATTTTTCTAGTTTAAAAATCTTTTTCTAAACTTTTGATTTGATTAGACGTTGAGGATAAACCGGTACTAAAAGTTCTTGTGTCCTTAGACGACCTCGGTATCTTACCAACACTATACTACGCTCACGATGGGTGCACTTGCCCATATGTGTGTTTAGTGTTAGTAAATATCATGTTTTATAAATTTAAAACTTGGCTAAGAAAGTGTAAAAGGGCTTTAAATATACATTAAAAACCAATCACACTCGACACGCATCAAAAACCCTTATGTGTTTATGTGCATATGTGATTTCCTGTTTATTTGGGTCGTATGTGTTACTATTCATATTGATCACACACTTACTTTGTACGGTTACGATATGTCATGTCTCGGTCTATAGAACCATTAGTAAATCTGCTCACTGATGCTGTCAAGCCTACACTTGAGATTCTTTCGCCCGTTGTTACAGAGTCGTTTGTTCTGCTATTCGAGTCACGTGTTTTGCTATACCTCTTTTAGTCTGCACTCGTCATAGGAAGAGGACTCGACCCATTGAAGAGATCGCATCAACTTCGAGAGCTGAAACAGCATCCGCTTTAAAGGAGCAGAAAGGGATTTGGTTCAATCGTTCTCACTGTAATCGTCAGTTCGTCACGTTACGCAGAGACTTGGGGACGACGAAGGGCAAGATGAAAAACTTCGAGGGACAGATGGACTGGTAAGATAAGCTTAAGGACTTGGATGACAGTGCTAGGGATCAGATGCACTAGAGAATAGTTGAGCTAGAAGAGATTGTTAGGAAGATGTTGGACTTCCAGGGATTGAAGTGTTAGTTGTTGGATGTTTCTGTTGTTTGTTTTGTATGTCTCATTTGATAAACCATATTTATGCTTGCATGCCAAATTTTAGATATTTAGGAGGAAATTTCATATAGACTTGTTGCGGGTGTTGATGTAGACACGCCGAATTTTGATTAGTCTTTGTACTAAGAACAAGCTTTGTAATTTCTAGTATAAATATCAAATGGGTTCCTTTTGGTTTAAAATTTTTTCTCATTAATATGTGGATATTATACATGCGCAATGTTTGGTCCACTAGCATTTAATGATTGAATTATTTTGGATATCGTCTTATGTTGATATTATGTTGTAATAATAGAAACGACGAAATGTCGCCAAAAGTGAGATAGGGTTCTGGACTACCTATTACCCCAGAGGAGTTGGCACAACTCATAGCCCATCACGTTAATACTTCCATGGAATAGCACGATGCTAAGCAGAATAAGGGCCAGGAACGTGGACAAAGTACTCATGGGCATGGTCTTGGTAGGACACAGATCGGAAACCCTCCAGGTGATATAATGATTGGAAAGTTTTTAATAGTTCATGTGTTATGGTATAATCAGAGCGTAATTCTGATTTTCATTAACCTTATGAACAATATATAGATGTACACATAAAACAATCCAGGGTTGTAACCCAAGATCATTTACTGGTGCCCTATGCAATGAAATGGCAACGGTATGCGTGATGTCGGGCCGTCACAGCGGGTCGACCATTCAAATATTTCTGCATTCCGAGCCTAGATCTGGAGATTCGTGAAAGCGAGGGTCGGAGAGTTTGAGAAAAGATACCGACGAGAAGTGTGATGAGAAACGCAGTTTGGAGAGAGCGTGTGTAGCCTAACCCTAGAGAGTCGGGAAAGGATAATGTCAGAGATGGCAGGAGTGGTCCGAAGAAGAAGACTCACAGTGATGAGCAGGAGAAGTGCACCAGATGTGGTCAGGCTAGACATATGACTCGCAAGTGCTATGCTAAGTGTACGTTGGATGGAGTTAAGCTTGAGGGATGCTTCGTATGTGGTGAGCAAAGACACAACAAAAGAAATTGCCCGAAACCGAAAGGACATGATGCTAGGGCCAAATTCGTTAAGGCGAGTACTGGGAAGGCACGTGAGAATCCTGCTACTGTTACTGGTATGTTTCGAGTCAAAAACCAATCTATGTTCATACTTTTAATACCAAAGCTGACTTGAGTTTTGTTTCGAAAAACTTTGAACCATTTATGTGTTCACCAACAAGTAAGCTGAGTATAAAGTGCCTGATAGAACTAGCAATTGGTATGTTGATGGAAACTAGTGAGGTCGTTCGCAATTGTAGTATTTAGTTAGGTGATCGTAGTTCTAGTGTCGATTTATCTCCAGTAGAGCTGGGGAGCCTTGACAAAGATGTGAGGATGGATTGATTATCCAGGAACGAAGTGGGGACTATCGCTTGAAGAAGCTAGCTAGGATATCTCATCCTGATAACGGTAGAGAGGTGGTAGTTGTTTGCGGAGACCAACCGAGTCGAGTGTCGAGTGTTGATGGTTGAGAGTCGTCGGTGTTTTGAGGATGCTCGAGTTGTTACGAAAAGGCTACCCTGTATTCTTTGTTAACGTTGTGGATATGAAGGCCAAATGTAGGAATATCGAAAGGATTCCTATTGTTCGTGATTACCCAGAAGTTTTCCTAAAAAGACTTACCTGGATTGCTCCCTTGCGAGACAGGTCGAATTTCGAATTGATCTGGTACCTGGTGCTGCACCCATTTGCAAAATCTCTTTATAGATTAAGCACCATTTGAAATGAAGGAAATGTCAAATCAGCTTCAAGAGCTATTAGACAAGGGTTTCTTTCGATCAAGCTTCTCGCTTTAAGGTGCCTCTGTTTATTGTGAGAAAGAAGGATGGATCCTTCAGGATGCGTGTTGATTTCAGAGAGCTGAACAAGTTGACTATCAAGAATCGGTACCCTTTACCAAGGATTGACGATTTGTTCGATCAAGCTACAGGGATCCAGCTGCTACACGAGGACTGGCCTACGATCAGGATATCATCAGTTGAAGATTGCTGACGAAGATATTCCGAGGACTGCTTTTCGAAAATGATATGGCCATTACAAGTTATTAGTCATGCATTTTGACTAAATTATTGCGTCATTTATATTCATGGATCTCATGAACAGGGTATGGAAACCCTAATCGGATAAATTCGTGATAGTATTCATCGACGATGATACTTGTCTATTCACGAATCAAAGAAAATCATGAGTAACATTTGAAGTTGACTATGGAGTTGTTGAGGAATAAGGAAGGCATGCATGTAGATCAGTCTAAGATTAGAGCGATCAATTGATGAGAAGCGCCAAAGACCCCGTCGGGAGTACGACGATTCATAAGACTAGCTGGGTGCTACTAGAGATTTACCAAGAATTTCTCTAAATTAGTGCAGCCTTCGACACTAATAACCCAAAAAAAAGGGAAAATGATTGGGCAAAAAAGTAGGAGGAATATCTTTCAACTTCCCTATCTTGCGGTAGTCCTGGTAATTATTATGGAAAAACTTCTGAGAATTGAGATACTACGGGAATATCTTTCAATTCTTTTCCTTTAGTGTTAATGATTATAGAAATCATATACACTAGGGATCCTTTCCTTGCATAACTGGCTGCTTTCATCGCATTGATGAAATTCGTAGATCTAGATGGCTTACTTCCTTTAATTGTGATCTTTTCACCCTTTGGTGAATTTACTTGTATTGACTTTTGATCACATAGAATACTGGCTTTATTGGCTGTTAACCAATCTATTCCTAACATGATATCAAATTCAGCCAGATTCATATGGTAAAGATTAGCAATAAAATCTTGGTTTGAAATTTCTATTCTTGCTCCCTGCAAGATTTTAGTAATCTTAATGGATTCTCCATTTGTCGTCTCTACTAGATATTCTTGTTGAAGTTTAGTTAATGGTTGATTGAGAAGTTTCTAAAATAAAGTATTAATAAAACTTTGGTTTGCACTAGAGTCAAATAATACTTTAGCAAAAACATCATTAACTAAAAACGTACCAGCAATCACGTTCGGAATCTTTTTCGCTTCTTCGGCAGTCAGAACAAATGATCTAGCATTCTTAGTAGTCTTGTTGTTCATGGCTGGAGCTAGTTTCGGACAATTCGACTTAATATGTCCTTTTTCTCTGCAATTGAAGCATACTCCATTACTGGGTTTCTTCCTATAGTCTTCTTCCTTATGTCCTGGTATTTTGCAGAAGTTGCAGTATGTGGAGCATCTTCCTAAATACTTCTTCTTGCAAGCTTTACAATAAGGTGTAGAAGTAGAACCTACGTTATTTCCACGGTTGGAATTTCCGTAGCGAAATTCTTGGGTAAGCTTCTGGACTAGGTTCTTCCTCTGGTTCTCTTCTTGCGTACATACTAATTCATCAGTCAAGGTATTTGCTAGTTCTACTGCTTCTTCTATGATTTGCAGTCTAGCTGCCTTGACTACGTGTCTAATCTCACTGATTAATCCCCAGATGTAACGGGAGATTAACACTGGTTCTGGTGAAGCTAGGGTTGGTACTATTTTAGCATATTCGAAGAATATAGTGGTGTAACCCTTACAGTTAACTCTAGTCATTCTAAAGTTAAGAACTTATTAGCTATTTGTTCTTTTTCATTGGGAGGACAGAATTTTCTTTCAACCATGCTCTTAAACTCAGTCCATTCCATATTATAGGCTCTGTCACTTCCCCTAGACTGGAGAATAGTGTTCCACCATTCTAGAGCTGAATTCTTAAAAAGCTTGGAGGCAAACATGATTTTATCTTCTTCTGCACATTTGCTTATTTTTAAGACAGCCTCTGTCTTTTCTATCCAACGTAGGGCTGCAATGGCTCCTTCATTGCCCAAGAATTCTATTGGTTTGCCAGACCAGAATTCTTTGTAAGAACAACCATAAGACATGGTTCTTCTTCTTTTTGGAATTGGTAACTGAAGTAATGGTCTGTTATTATCGTTCATAGTATGACTTGGTTCAATGTGTTGTGTTGACGTTTACTTCCATTTGCAGATTTATTTTCTGCTTCCTTAACAGTCTTAATGATATATGGCATAGCATCTATAATTCCTTGTGCTACGACATGTTGGATAGCACTGTTATCTATTTGGTTCCCGTTATTATCATTATTCTAGTTTTCCTGATTCACTTCATTGTCCATTTGGATTATAAACATTTACCAGGAATTAATATCACAGAACAAGATTTAATGTAAACAATCACACAAACAAACACTTTGATCAAAATCGTCGTGCATTGCGACATTTACTCTATTTCATAGATATGTATCCATTACAAACTCGAACTAGAAATTAAAATACAATACTAATATGCATCAGTAGGTTTTAGACTATCTATTTTGGTTGATTTTTTTCAAACTACTCACATATATATTTATATTATTATTATTACTATTACTACGGGTTAAACTGCATTTCCCGCTCATCGTACTTCCAAACGAGTCTTTCCCCTATTTGTCTTATTCTTTCACTTTCATCTAATAACTCCTCACCAAAAGTACGAAGTTCTTGCACGTTTTCGGTACTCATGGGTGGTGTTGGTGCTAGTATTGGGTCAGGGTACTGGGGCATCGGTTCTTTGTATAGGTATAGGTTTTCTAGGATTTCTCGAATATACTAGTCATTATCCCAATATGGATCTAGAGGGTCAAGATTGGGATATGGTGCTACTAGGTTTGGCATGAGCTCCTCCTATGGGTAGAGTTCTCGGTAATCCCTATGATCATCATTCCACGGATCATATGCTAAGTGATTGGGTGCTGGGACTCTAGGGATTTCGTTTGGGTCGAATATCGGTATAGGAACCTGGTCTCCTAGGTTAGCTTCTATTTCCATAGGTTGAGTTGGGAACAAAGTTAGTGGTTGTGGTGCAATAATTTGTTCTAAGTTTGGGTCTGCGGCTGTGGTAGCTAGTATGTGAAGATTGGATAATCGTCTATTAACTATGTCTTCGGTCTGGGCATTCATTTCTCTATTTGCTGCTGCTAAAGCCCTTTGTTGCTGTAACTTTTTCATTCATTTCCTACGCTCGTGTGCTCCACGACTGAACCATCCTCTCTTTTTGGTAGGGAATGGTTCTTCGGATTGCGCTTTGAATATGAAAATCCCCTCTTCTGTGTTAGCTGAATACCCCGAGGGAGTAGGCGGGGAAGAAGTTCATTCATTTCTAGGAGAACTAGACAATTGACGATAGGCGTCTGATGGTTCTTGATCACTCATACTGAAACTAACAGATTTTCAAATAACACAAAATAATATACAGGTATGCACATAGTCACATAGATTATTTCCTAGCAGAATTGACAATTTTTATTGTCAACAGAACACTTATGTGGCTGAAATCAGTGGCTGTAGCTCTTATACCACTTTCTCTGTCGCAACCCCCGACCCCTATCATTTGGGAACGGGCGGCCGCGAGCCAGTATCAATGGTATATGTGTTTATCAATTTGGCAGCGGAATTTACATCAGGACCGTAGTTAGAAAATATTTTATCAGAGTAAAATACCACATTTTTATAACAGTAAATACATGGGAAAAACCCAAGATTCCATTACAACATGTTTATAGGGATAAACCCTAATTTATTGAAAATAAAACATCTTCTTTATTTAGGTAACTTTTATAGCCACATTTTCTAAGACTTCAATGCTGTCCAGCTGTCTTCTATTTGGATTTCACATTTTGTTACCTGACACGCGTTTTAAAAACATTTGTCAGTGGGAAATACTGGTGAATGAATCCCAGTTTAATCAAAACAGGTTTTATCATTTAACAGCATTGAGGGTGAGCTCGCAATTACATTTATTTCCATTTCTACTTTAATTACCACCCACGGCACTGTCATTCCTGACTGGTAGTCATGTTACTACTCACAGAGTAGTAACAAATTTTGTATACAAAACCCCAACATACCGATGATAATTGTAGAATTACAAATACTAAATCACTGTTAATCATAATGTAAAACAATTGAGGTTTTGTAAAAACAGTTTACAAAAAGAAAGGATTACTCACATTGCTATTTTAGGTATTTCTTTATGACTCCTTGGTTATTATCTACTAATTAAACAATGCACACATGTTAGTATAATAACCCAAATTTACATTAGTTATACCCTCCCCAAGACAGAACTCCAACTACTACATCAGGCAGAGCCTTGACAGGCGTTACAGAGCACTAGATCAATCGGGCAGGGTATCTAATACGTAACCGGGGGTTATGATACTTATATCGAGGCAAAGCTTCGCTATTTTAGTGGGTATTATACCCGATAGTATTTCTAATATTCAGAATTTTGAGAGAGAATCACGAGAATTGAATGACGGAAACTGAATGTCGATGCCCTCCATTTATAGGGCTGTTCGGCTGGTTTCTGGCGCCCCATGACCCACCCCTCTGTTTCTCTCGCGGCTCGCGAGCCAGGTCTAGCTACGGCTAGGCCTGGTTACTCACCAGCCTAGCTTTACCGTGTGTCGCGCCACGTGGCACCCTAGTTCTGCCACCCGTCACTTGCTCGCGCCCCGCGACAGACCTAGGGGTGTCTGTCACGCCCCGCCAATGACCATTAAATTTTGTTTTTATTTAATTTTTCTTAAATTTAAGGTATTTGGGGTCGTTTTTAATATACGAGGTGTCTTTTAGGACATATAAGGACGTTTTTAAGTATCTTAGGAGAGTTGTTATATTAACTACGTCGTTCTGCGCCTGGTCGGTGTTGATGTTCAAGACTCTTGCTTGGGCTGTCATTGCTGTTGGAGTTTCTACTGCGGGTGCTGCAGTTGTTGGTGCTACCGGTGCGGCGGCTGCTGGGGCTGCAGGTTGCGTCGGCGATGCTGGAAGTGCTAGCACGCCTTATTGTCGCGGCCCTGTATAGCAGTGGTTAGTGAAGTGACCGAAATAGTTACAATTTGTGCAATAGCGGCATTTGGCTCCAGCCTGGTGGTGATAAGTACAGCTCAGACACAGGGGAAGAGTTCCAGTGTAATTACGCCTTGGGTAAGGTGCAACTGTTTGGAGTGATTCAGGGTTTAAAACTGTTTGGGATGGTGCTGTTGCTGAGCAATTAAAACTCGAGCTCTTCCTCTTGCGGCTAGTCTTGTCGGTGTCTTGCGACAGTGCGGCGTTGTCAGATGATTCGGCGGTAGCTTGGTTAGCCTTCTTGGTGGAATCTCTGGAGAAGAATCTAGCCAAGATTCACTTGTCGTTGATCTCTGCGGCCAAGCGATAGGCTTCTTCGATGGTAGCCGGTCTTGCAGCTTTGACAAAATCGCCCACACAATCAGGCAAGGCTCGTATGTACTTCTTGATGGCCTTTTCGGGAGTGTCAACTTGGCTTGTGCAAATAATGCTAAGCTGTTTGAACCTAGCTGTGAGGCCGGCGTTGTCGCCTTCAATTTGCTTGATATCCTAAAATTCGTTTTATAGCTTCTGGACTTTGTGGGGAGGGCAGTACTCTTCCTTCATGAGCTCCTTCAGCTCATCCCAGGAGAGCGTGTAGGCTGCATCGTTCCCACGTCTCTTACGCGTGGTTGTCCACCAGTCGAGGGCTCTTGATTGAAATACTCTTGTAGCGCATGTAGAACGAAAATGCTCAGGGCACCCACTCTGACGGAGGGTAACCTCGATCGCATCAAACCACTGAAGTAGCTGAGATACACCTTCGTCGCCTGTGAAGGCCATCGGGTCACAAGCTTTGAACTGTTTGTAGGAGAAAGTAGACTTTAGTGCATCGGTTTTAGAGAATTCCGACGTCTGAGTATTGCTGAGAGATTGAACCTGTGTGATGATTTTGAGGAATAAACTTGGCCATTTCCTTGGCCACGAGCGAGAAGATCCTCTTATCGGCGTTTCTTCTGGCTTGACGTTGCGAGTTGGAAGCGTTTGAAGACATCTAGATAAAGAGATTGGAATGAGATTCAATCATAATGATTTTGAAATTGCGATGCGATTTAGCGCGTTAAAACTTGTTATAGTTGGCATAGTAATACGTATTCACATAGGAGACACGAAATTCCTAAGTTCTCACGTATTCACATAGGCACATGTAATCATATATTATATACATATATACATATGTACATGTATAATTAGCGCGAGGACGCGTTGAAGAGAGAGTTGTTAGACTTTAGTTTTGTTGCGGATATTTCGCTCTTGTTTTAGATTGTGATGACTGTGCGAGTTGTGCATATATTCGGAAAGCGAAAAGCGGTAAAATGAGAAATCGATAAAGCGTAAATTCTTCAAATCGAAAGCACATGAACATGATAAAATTCGATGATGCGTAAAATCGACAATTGCAGGCTTAAAATTAATAGAGCGTCTTGGGTGTTGAGATATCGACTACCCAAAGTGATTTAACCATTCCCAACAAGATCAAGTACACGCTTTGGCCTAATAGACTATGCTCTCATTGTGACACAGCTACCGGCATTCATCCTTCCAATTACTACGTGACTCGAGTTATTGGAACAGTTGAGACTTTGGTGAGATCATAAAAATCAATATAAGGAGTGGAACAGGTTATTAAGATGCGGGTTTCATCCCTAACTTAACAATTTTGCTCCTAACTGTGGTTGGAACAACCATGAGATAGAAATGGAGATTTCCATTGAGGCATGGATATCACTCCTAACTCAACGAAAGATTCTCGTGCGAGAATAAAATGCGCAGAGTGGGTGATCTTATCGAGAGTTCTTGGTTTTCACACCTAATCCCGACACAATCACTCGTTGGTGTTATATGAGCGTTTTCAAGCGTGTGTATTGTGTTAGCCTTAGGAAAGGCAAAATGAGTTTTCAGCCTTAGGAAAGGCTCCCTTCGTACGAAGCTGCTTTCGTACGAAGGTGTAATCACGTGATTTTGTAAGAAACCACAAGTGGGTTCGTATAAGAGTACAATACGCGGGTTCGTACGAAGCCAAATTGTTTGGGTTCGTACGAAGGTGGTCTGTTTGGTACTTAGACTATAGACTAGGTCTGTTTATATGACTCGACCTAATTTCCTATAGTTATGGCTCTGATACCAATCTGTCACACCCCAACCAATGGCGGAATCATCGGGGCGCGGCACTAAGCGAATCAGATTGTTCAAGAGAATCCATAACGACTAATTTAGCGACAATATTTACAAGTTCAATATCTCATACTATTAAACAAATATTTCCCAAAAAGTCATGACAGATCTCACGTCTCTCAACAAAACAAATCCGACAACTTAGATTTTTATGTGAGTTTCTTGCAATCCTATCCATTTGCAGCAAACAATCTATCAACCTGTCACATACGTTAAAATAAAGTCAAAACAATAATGTAAAGGTGAGTACACAAGTTTAGTATAAGTATAATATAAAAACGTTTACACATAACCATCACACGTAACGGGTGAATCAAGTAAGCTATCAACAATGATACAAGCTAACCACAAGACTGCGAGTAGAGTATGCGCGACACGTGTTCACTGTGCGCTCGTGAAGTAAAGTATGTGATTCTTAACAACCCCTGACTAAACAGGTGCTGAGTCCAAACTATAGTACTATCGTTGCTAATGTCACACCCCAACCGATGGCGTAATCATCAGGGCGCGTCACTAAGCGAATCAGATTGTTCAAGAGAATCAATCCATAACGACTAATTTAGCGACAATATTTAACAAGTTCAATATCCCATACTATTAAACAAATATTTCACAAAAACTCATGACAGATTTCACGTCTCTCAAACAAAACAAATCCGACAACTAAGATTTTTATGTTGGTTTCTAGCAATCCTATCCATTTGCAGCAAACAATCCATCAACTTGTCACATAAGTTAAAATAAAGTCAATACAATAATGTAAAGGTGAGTACACAAGTTTGTATAAATATAGTATAAAAGCGTTTACGCATAACCAGCATGTAACACGTAAGCGAATCAAGTAAGCTATCAACAATGATACAATCTAACCACATGACTACGAGTAGAGTATGCGCGATACGTGTTCACCGAAACGTACAGGTGAAGTAAAGTATGTGATCCTTAATAACCCCTGAATAAACAGGTGCTGAGTCCAAACTATAATACGATCGTTGCTAAGGGCGGTAGGGCATGTCATCACTGTGTAACATAACAACAAGTATTCAGCTAATCATGTATATCATGCGAGTGCGGTTAGCGTTTAAGTGTTGTGTTTTTTTATAGAGAACGTATGTAACACCCAAAAATCCGTTAAGCGAAAAAGGGTTCGAGTATACTCACCATGTGTGCTTAGCAAGGAAACACGGCCTGGGTTTGATTGAAGGGAGCACCGGATCAGCCTGCCTATGAGAACAGAAGCATAAGTCTTCCTAAGTGCTGAAATGGTCGAAATCGGAGTGTCGAGGGGAAAACGGAGTGAGTTAAATGTTCAACAGTCCATTCGGACGGATGGACATAGTCCATTTGGTCTGATGGGCTTAGTCCATTCGGACGGATGGGCTACCTTGTTGGAAGGAAAACGATCTTATGTAATAACTGAAGTTTTAAAATAGAAAAATAAAAGATTCGGAGTGGCAACAGAGTCTATGATGATGGATTGACATGGTCCATTCGGACGGATGGACTGTGATTGTTTGTGAACCATTTTGGTTAAAATTTGTCGAAGTCGTGTTTAAAATGTTTTAACAGATGCGTTAACGGCTCAAAATCAATCAGGAATTACCAAGTCAAGCCCATTCGGACGAATGGGCATAGCCCATTCGAACGGATGTGTTGTTCTTGACGAGAATTCGTGTTTGATTCGTTAACCAGCTCATCTTCTTGGTGGAAATTAACCCTAAAGCCAGCTCTCCTCCCCGAGAAGGGTCGAGAGTCTGATGGATTCCCGATTCCACCAATATTGCATAAAAATCAAAGAGAAGTTCATAAATAAGTTGTAAAATGTTATTATTCCTTAGAATTTTGATTCCATTCTCGATTGAGTGATGATCCACAGCAGTTTGCCTAGGCAAAACGAGTGGAAACCATCTTCGAGGTGTTAAGAATCAAGGATTTGAGAAAAGTTAAAGTGTGTGTGTGTGTGTGATTATGGTGCAAGAAGATGGAGTAGGAGTGGGATGGAGATTGAAAGATAATGCTTACAATAATTCTTGTTCGCAGCCAGAATCTCTGAGAGCGTTTGGGAGGACTTAGAAAAGCTGAAATAAAGACACAAGGCCTCTATTTATAGTTTAAGGGTGAGAGCTATTTATACCCAGATGCGTTATGTCCGGATGGACTCCACCCGAACGGATGAGCTCCATCCGGGCGAATGGGCTCCATCCGGATGGATGGCTCATTCTGACGGCCGAGTGTTGCAGGTTATTAGTTTCCAACTTTTTATTTGTTTACGGGTGGTGTTAAGTTTTGCGTTGCGTTTTATCGTGATAATTCGAGTTGTGCGAGTAGCGTTTGAGCGTTTTGAGCATTGTAACCACACATATAACGTATTTAACATAGAAACACACAATTGGCACAAATATTATGAATAGATCAGTGTTTCGAGTTTGTGTTGAGTTTGCGTTGCGATAAGCGTTCAAGTAATAAGCGTTTAATGCGATAATTAAGTGATCAATAAACGATGTAAAATGTGTTTAAAATTAAAGTTAACCCTTTGTCATTATCGAATCTCAGAATACAAGTGTTTACGAATTGAAATAACGATTAGTAGGAAACAACCGAAAGTCGGGTTGTTATAGCTAAGGGTGGTAGGGCAAGTCATCACTATGTAACATAGCAACAAGTATTTAACTAATCACGTATATCATGCGGGTGTGGTTAGCGTTTATAAAGCGTTTAAGTGTTGTGTTTTTTATAGAGAACGTATGTAACACCCAAAAGCGCGTTAAGAGAAAAAGGGTTCGAGCATACTCACTGTGCATGTCTAGCAAGTAAACACGGTTTGAAAATAGATTGAGGGGAGCGCCGGATCAGCCTGCGTACGGGAACAAAAGCGTAAGTCCTCCAAGGTGCTGAAACGGTCGAAATCGAGGTGTCAGGTGGGAAATAGTCTCTTGGTACGAAGGGGTGCCTTTGTATGAAGCTAGTGTCTTCGTACTTGCAGCTTGTTTCTGTGTCCAAAAATCGAGTGTTCTTCGCATCTTGCTTCGAGAAATCGAGTGTTCATCCCTCCGACCTTAAGCTACTAATTAAACTTAGAGTAGGAGAGGTCTTTGTTTGAGTCACAGGTAAGAACTTGGGCTGGGTTGTGCAAAGTCAGTGCCTTCGTACGAAGCCGGGGCTTCGCACAGAACAGTCCAGCTCGCAAACATGGCTGTTTTTGCGTTCGGAGCTGTGTTTTCACCTGAATCGGATGTATCCTCGAGTCCTTTTTATGACGGTTTCGACACTACCTCGTCCCACTATCCAGTGAATGAAATACGTGTCGGTTTTGGTCCGTTTTTGTGTAAAAATAAAGTTTAAAAGGGTTTTACTTGGAATAAACACTTGATTAGTGCAAGATCTTTAGATCTACAACTTGGGAAGCCAAGACTAGTCCCAAATCACTAGTTCAAGTGTAGATCCGTAGCAAAATAAGAAGATTTGATGAAAGAGATAAAGGTTTTTTTAGAAAGAATGAAGGTTTTCATAGAAATAGAGAAGTTAAGATGAAAAATAAGAAGTTTAGGTGAAAATAGAGGAGTTTTGACGAAAATAAAGAAGTTTTGATGAAATCGGAGATAAACTCGTGTAAAATCGTAATGGAAAACGTTGTGTAACATGTAAAAATGATAAATCTTACTTGAAAATCGAAGTCAGCAGTTCGGGAGTGAAAATGGCAGCAATGAATGAAATGGAGAAGTGAGCTTGGTATTTATAGAGGAAGGGGAGTGCGCGCAGGTGTCTTCGTACGAAGCCCCTGCCTTCGTATGAAGCCAGGTGCCTTCGTACGAGGGTAGGTGCCTTCGTTCGAAGCCGCCTGTTTGGCGCGTTTCGCTTCCGTTTCGTGTGTAGGATGCTTGTTTGTTGCGTTTTGTTGCGTTAGTTAGTTCAGATACTTTAAGTATTTTAGCGAGATACTAAGTGGTGCGTTGTGTCACATTTCGGTGCGATAAATTGAGTTGCGAGTGTGAGCATTTGAGCGAGTTTTAATACATAGATAATATATATATATATATATATATATAGAAACGGGATCAGAAGAAAAGAAAATGGTAGAAAGTGTGAGAACGGTGAGAACGCTTCCTGGCCCAACACGCGTCACGCCACTTAGAGAAGGGCGGAGGGTTTTTTTGTCCTTTCATATTTCTTTTTTTAAACGCGTCTCACATCCCGTTTCCATTTTTTTGGCGTTTAATAAATACGGCCTCGTTTTATTGTTTGTAGATCAGGATCATATTAAATATTTTGGCGTTTTAAGTATGTTTTGGCGTTTTTATTGTTTTTTTAAATCCGGATGCATGTCTATGATTTAAAAAACATCGGTAATTTTCTTGATGTTTATTATATCAAGTAGGATACATGTCTATAATTTGACAGACAATTATGGCGTTTTGAAAAGATAAATAAATGTAGTTTTTCATGTAGTGGCTTTTAATATAACAAATGTTTGGCAATAATGTTACCGTCTCTTCATTTTTCTGTTTAGCAATTTCTGTTTTCGTTCAATTTCATCGGTGAATTAGTGTTGATTTTTTTCAGTGATACCTTGTTTGGCGTTTTTGGCGTTTTATAGCAACATCGTGCTTTGCTAGCATATGTTCTCTCTGGTTTCACGCTATCAGTCGTTTTGGTGTTTTTGGCGTTTTATATTAAAAAAAATTAGTAGAGATTTAGATAATAAAATCAGAGAATTAGATAACAAACAATAGAAATTGAAAAAAAATAAAAATTATAATCTAATTTCTCTTCCAAATCTTCACTGTCATCAGCCTCTTCAACTTTAACCTTTTTTGGCGTTTTGAACCTGTCTTGAATACCTTATGTAGATCCTTATTTTCCTTCATAACGCCCTTCTTCATTAAGGGGTAAAAGTCTTTTTTTCTTCGTTTTTTCATGAAAATTTGTCCATCTCATTCAGCAAAATCTTATAGTGATACCCACCTCAGAGTAGAATTCATTCAGTGAATCTTCATTCAGAACAATACTCAATATAGAAGAAATGAGTTTCCGCATTTGTGGCTTTTTTAAGTATCTTTTTTGGCGTTTTAAAGTGAATGGTTTGTTGGAAAGATGGCGTTTATTTTTTTTGGTGGTGTGATAAGTTGATTTTGCAGGCGTCACTCTTATAGGATGTTTTTGGCGTGTAGTTTAGGCGGGATTTTTATTTTATAATAAATTATATTAATAAAGTAGCCGTCTTTTCAGTTTCTGTGTGTATTTTTTATTGTTTTTTTTCAGGTTTTTATGAGGGTTTATGGTCTTAGACATTCCATCTTCCAAATTTGGTTTTTTTAATGGCTTTAAGTAGTCTTTGGTTTTTTTTTTCCATTTTTAGCTTTTAATAATACTTCTCCAAATTACTTTTATTATAGGTTGGGAGTTTTTAGCGTTTTATTGCATTATGGCGTTTTCACAATAATTATGATTGTTTTGGCGTTTTATTAATATAATGTTATTTTTTTATTCTAAGTTGAAAAATACATAACAAACAACAGAAAAAAGAAAATTAAAAAATTAAAATAGAAATAATTCATATTTTCAAATCTTCACTGTCGTCAGTCTCTTTCTTCTTTTAAACATGTTCACTTACGGTTTGGCTTAGCCATGCTTGTGTTTTTATGGCCGTTTGAAGACAAAATGACATGAGTTTTTTGTTTGAATATGTATCTTCAAACAACTCTTTAGTGTCATTCGTCTTTTCATGCCATTAAAATATTCATCAAGAACAAAACACAGAAAATGGCATAAGTCGGACCCCAGCATTTTTTTGTTTATGATTTGTCCATCTCATGCAGAAAAATGTTATTTGAGTCACAGCACCTCAGGGAAGAATGCATTATTCGAAAGTTAGGCATAGAACAATATTTGAATATACAAGAAACGATATTTGGCATTTTTTGTGTTTTACTGAGAAAATAGTGTATCTGAAAGAACCGTAGAAAATATGGCATTTTTGAGTAGTTGTGTTTGATTTTTTGGGGTTTTTGGCGTTTGTAAGTTGAATTGTATATAGTAGAAAATATGGCGTTTTAGGTTCTGGGGGTGTGTTTTTATGTTTGGGATGTTTTTTGTTTATATAGCGATGTGTTTTGGTCCGTAATGGCGTTGTATTCATGAGTATGGCGTTTTGGTATAGAGGTGTAAAGACGCTTTTACCCTTAATGAGGCGCGTCCACGTAATAAAATTGATGTTATTTACGAAAACGCCACCGCACTAATCTAGTCCATAGATTGTTTTTATCGGACGATCGATAAGCGTTCTCACCGTTCTCACATTTTCTACCGTTTTCTCCAAATCCCGACCCTATATATATATATAGGGGAATGCTAAAATGAGAACCACCTCGAGTTGTAAGAACCGTGAGAACTACACCGTGGGGGCGCGATGGACCAAATTTTTTTTCATAAACGTAGATGCATGTATTATAACAACATTTGTAAAAAAAATTCAAAAAAAAATGTCGTGTGTGTAGTTTTGAGCACCACAAGTTTGTGTCTACGGGTACCGTAAATTTAACCGGAAAATTTACGGTACCCGTAAACACAAACTTGTGGTGCTCAAAACTACACACACGACTTTTTTTTTTTTTTGAATTTTTTTTTTTTTACAAATGTTGTTATAATACATGCATCTACGTTTATGAAAAAAAATGGGAAATTGGTTTTTAATAAACCAACCTTTGCCAAATTGGTAAATAATAATCCTACCTACAGAATTGGTAATTAATAATACTACGTTTCAATATGTTGGTACTCAATGGACCTCCGTTAGTTTTTTTTAACTGAAGTTAGTTTTTAAGTTTTATTTATTACACAAACAGTCCCTGTAGTTATAATTTACTAGTTTTAGGTTTTATTTATTACACAAACAGTCCCTGTAGTTATAAAAAAATTCATAAAAATAAAAAAAAATCTAAAAAATCAAAAACATTCTAAAAAAGTCAAAAAAATTCGAAAAAAATCAAAAAAATCATAAAAATTCAAAAATATCAAAAAAATCATAAAAATTCTAAAAAACATAAAAATCCTAAAAAAATCAAAAAAACTCTAAAAAATCAAAAAAAATCTAAAAAATAAAAAAAATTCAAAAAAAGCGTACCGTTTCGACCCGGACCGTTTCGACCCGGACCGTTTCGACCCGTACCGTTTCGACCCGGACCGTTTTCGACCCGTACCGTTTCGACCCGGACCGTTTTCGACCCGGACCGTTTCGACGCGTACCGTTTAGACCTGGACCGTTTTCGACCCGGACCGTTTTCGACGCGTACCGTTTCGACCCGGACCGTTTCGACGCGTACCGTTTAGACGCGTACCGTTTAGACCCGCACCGTTTCGACGCGTACCACCACCACCACCGCACCGCCACCACCACCACCACAGCACCCCCACCACCACCACCACCGCACCGCCACCACCACCACAGCACCGCCACCACCACCACCGTTTTCGAAACGGTCCGGTGGTGGTGGTGGTGGTGGTGCTGTGGTGGTGGTGGTGGTGGCGGTGCAGTGGTGGTGGTGGTGGTGGCGGTGCTGTGGTGGTGGTGGTGGTGCGGTGGTGGTGGTGGTGGTGGTGGTGGTGGAGGCGGTGCTGTGGTGGTGGTGGTGGTGGCGGTGCTGTGGTGGTGGTGGTGGCGGTGCGGTGGTGGTGGTGGTGGCGGCGGTGCTGTGGTGGTGGTGGTGGTGGTGGTGGTGGTACGCGTCGAAACGGTCCGGGTCGAAAACGGTCCGGGTCGAAACGGTTCGCGTCGAAACGTTTGCTTTTTTTGAATTTTTTTTTTGTTTTTTTGATTTTTTAGAGTTTTTTTGATTTTTTTTTGGATTTTTATGTTTTTTAGAATTTTTATGATTTTTTATGATTTTTTTGAGGTCCGGGTCGAAACGGTTCGCGTCGAAACGTTTGCTTTTTTTGAATTTTTTTTTATTTTTTAGAGTTTTTTTGATTTTTTAGAGTTTTTTTGATTTTTTTTAGGATTTTTATGTTTTTTAGAATTTTTATGATTTTTTATGATTTTTTTGATTTTTTTGAATTTTTATGAGTTTTTATGATTTTTTTTATTTTTTTAGAATTTTTTTGATTTTTTTAGAATTTTTTGAATTTTTTTGATTTTTTAGATTTTTTTTTTATTTTTATGAATTTTTTTATAACTACAGGGACCGTTTGTGTAATAAATAAAACTTAAAACTAGTAAATTATAACTACAGGGACTGTTTGTGTAATAAATAAAACTTAAAAACTAACTTCAGTTAAATAAACTAACGGAGGTCCATTGAGTACCAACATATTGAAACGTAGTATTATTAATTACCAATTCTGTAGGTAGGATTATTATTTACCAATTTGGCAAAGGTTGGTTTATTAAAAACCAATTTCCCAAAAAAAATTGGTCCACCTCGCCCCGGATCAAGTAGTTCTCACGGTTCTTACAACTCGAGGTGGTTCTCATTTTAGCGGACACTTATATATATATATATATATAGAAACCGGATCAGGAGAAAACGCTCAAAAGTGTGAGAGAAAACGCTCAAAAGTGTGAGAATGGTGAGAACGCTTCCTGGCCTAACACGTATCCCGCGGCATAGAGAAGGGCGGAGGGGTTTTTTTATCTTTTCATTCTTCTTTTATTTTCCCAACGCGGTATAATATTTTATGGCGTCTAAGTATTTTTGGCGTTAATTGTGTTTTTTAAACTTTTTGGCGTTAAATTAATTGTTTTTGTGTCACATATATAATTTTTTGGCGTTATAGAGTTTTCTGGTTAATTTTTTTGGTGTTTATGGCGTTTTGTATAATAATTCACTACGAGTCTCTAATATTTGCATAAGATTACAATAAGACCAATTTTTTTGGCGTTTAGTGAATTTTTTGGCGTTTAATACCCTTTACAATGTGTTTTGCCAGCAGCTGTTCTCCCAGTTTTCATACTTCTAGCGTTTTGGTGTTTGTAGTTTTTGGCGTTTTATATAATAATGTATTTTATTTATAGAGAATTAGATAACAAATCAACATATAACTTGATATCAAAACAATATAAAATGAAAACAAAACTAATAAAAAACGGTAATCTAATTTCTCTTCCGAATCTTCTCTGTCATCAGCCTCTATGTTCTTGAATTTTGTTTTGGCGTTTTGAACCTTTTTTAAATACTTTAGCTAGATGCCAACTTTCTTACATAAACCCCGTCTTTTTCAGAAGAAGCTGCTTAGTGGCATCCTGTTTTTTGGTGTGATAGTCTTATTTGGTGGCATGCCATTGAAGACCAACTCTTGCTTGATGCTATTTGTAATAATGGAGTCCAAAATAGCATTTTATACTTTGGTTGAACCCTTTCTTCCATGCCTATAATCATCAAGAACAAAGCTTACATGATGGCATATCACTGTCGTCAGTCTCTTTTTCTTGAATATTTGTCCATCTCATCCAGCAAAATATTATTGAGTGAACCCTCTCAGAAAAAGGATCCATTTTAGTGAAAGCTTTGACATCTGTAGCGTTTTAAAGAGAGTGGTTTCTAGAGGATATGACGTTTTTGTGTTTTTCTGGGTGTGATTAATTTCATTGTGTATAGACCCCTCTCTTATAGGAGTTTTTTGGCGCGTAGTTTAGGCGGGACTTTTTATTGTAATAAATGATAGTAATAAAGTAACTGTTTTTTTCAGTTACTGTTTTTTGTATTTACTGTGTTGATCAGCTTTTATCAGTTTTATAGGTTATAGACGTCCCATCTTCTAAGTTTGGCGTTTTTTTTAAATGGCCTTATGCAGACCAACATGACAAAAACAATAATGGAGTAAATAAAATATTAAGGAGGAAAAATATTTTTTGTTATTTTTGGCGTTTTGTTAGGGTTAACCATTTTTAGTATTATTTTGGCGTTTTGTTATTAAAGATAGAAATATATCATTTAATTATCTTAAAAAAAAGAAGATTACATAGTAGAAAAAAAGAGGAAAAAAATTAAAATCCTTCGTCAGAATGTACTTTATCTGAATAGTATCCATCACTTGTGTCATCTTCTTTCTCCTCGGAGTCTTCATCTTGATCTTCATCCATGTCATCACATTCACCTTCATCAGCTTCTTGTTCCTGAAGATTCTGAAGCCTGCACCTGAACATGTCTTGCATTAACTCCAATTTTGAGTCTATTTCTGTGTTGGTACAAGTGGCGTTATGCAATTCTTCCATGAAGCCCAGTCGCTGCTTTGTCATGATGTTCTCTAGCCAGTAGACTTCCTGCTCTCCGCTGTCGTATGTAACCGTCACCATGTCTGTTTCATCATCAAAACGCCATGATGTCATGACAAGGTCTGGCTTCACATCTCCTTTGATTGGTCCAAATTTGCTAGTTAATGCTTTCATAAGCATATGCGTTTCATGGCATTCGTTGTCTAGAGCGATGCCAATGGATAAGATTTGCCTCTGTATCTCTTCTTCCATTTTCAGAATTGCCTTGACCGTCTTAACATACACCCTCCTTCTGTTGTCAAAATGGAGGACGTTTCGGCTGATTCCCAGAGTGTATCTCCACGAAACGATTGTTGCCATTTTTGGCGTTTTGTTTAAGTTGGCGTTTTTGGTTAAAGATGTTTTTTTTGCAGAAAATGGATAGATTGAAGTGATTATGGAAGCTATGTTTTTCGTTTGTTTATATAATGATGTTTTTGGCGCGTAATTTAGAAGAGAATTTTCTTCTAATAAATGTTAATAGCTGAAATTCAGTTATTTTGTGTTGTTTCATCTTCCTGTAATATTCAACGCGTTTTATTTTTAATTTTTGGCGTTTTGTTTTTAATGGCGTTTTATTTTTTATGGCGTTTTATCATTTGATGGTGTTTTGAATATGAGGGGTAAAAGATCCTTTTACCCTTAATGAAGCGCGTCCCACCTAATAATATTGATGTTATTTACGAAAACGCCACTGCGCCAATCTAGTCCATGGATTGTTTTGATCGGACGATCCATAATCGTTCTCACACTTTTCACCGTTTTCTCTAAATCCCGACCCTATATATATGAGAACGGTGAGAACGATTATGGATCGTCCGATCAAAACAATCCATGGACTAGATTGGCGCGGTGGCATTTTAGTAAATAACACCAGTTTTATTACGTGGACGTGCGTCATTAAGGGTAAAAAAGTAAAAAACTATTGCTCACATAAAACGCCATTGAAAAATAAAACGCCAAATAAATACAAAACGCCAATTTTATCACTGCGTACTTTTTTTTGTGTTTTTATTTAAGTTCTCTGGCTACAAAAACGCCATAAAATATGAAACGCCATTATATATAACGCCAAAGTTTACATCCGGATAAATGTTAATTACATTTTTTGTTATAAAAATAGCATCCCGCCTAAACTACGCGCCAAAAAAATTCTATAAATAGAAACGCCTCACCACCTTCCGTTTATCACACCAAAAAACACACAGTGTTTGCTTAAAAAATTTACAACTCAACGTAAAACGCCAAAAAATACAACGACAGCAAACATATTTTCTTTGATCCTCAGTAATGTTCTGCATGAAGCTTCATTTAATGATTTGTTACGTGAGTGTAGAAAGATTTTGCTGCATGAGATGGACAAAATTGAAAAAAGAGGGACTGATGAGACCCATATGTCATACTGTCATCTTTGTTCCTGAAGAAGGTTTGGATGATAAGAAGAGACCTATACCAGTGTAAATGCTACTTTGGCCTCAATGAATATAATGAAGACCACAGACAGATAGCATCCACCCACAAGGGGTCACTCTATGTCTCCAACATCCACAAAGACACTTCAACACATGAACAAAGAAAATAAACAAAGCCAAACCCAAAATGCCATTTATTTGTCACATTTCTTGTAGTTTCAAAAGAAAAAAAGAGCCTGATGACACTGAAGATTTTAAATCATAAATTGCTTCTGCTTTGCTTTTTTTTAATTTTCTTTATCTATTGTTTGTTTTGTAATGTCAGTTAATAAACAACAAAATAATATTAATTCTATAATGAAAAATATAATAAAACGCCAAATTTAGCAAATACGTGTAAAACGTCATAATGCCATAAAAAAGCCCCCAAAAACCTAACAAACTATAATAAAATTAATTTGAACAACTAATATTATAAAAAAAAAGCGTGAAACAATGTGCAAAGAATATAAAACAAAAGAAGTCCAATAGTTATCTAACCGCCATTGGAAAACAAAACGCCATAATTACAATCGTCAAAAGATTTTACGTGTTACACCATTAAAACAGTTGAGTCTGAAAACAAACACGGTAAAACTGCAAAAAACAGTAAAATGAAACGACGTAAAACATAATTACTAACATTTATAAAATTAAATTTATTTATCTTTTTCAAAACGCCATAATTACCTTATATACGCAGAAAAAAAAAATCAATATAAAAGAAGACCATCAGAACCCAAGCTCAAACACGCCAAAAAAGACTAAAACGCCACATATTCTCCAAAACGCCAAAAAAATTAAAAATGGCTAAGGTTATTGCATGGAGGTTTGAAAGGAAAGAAAAACGATTCATCATAAAGTTCTCTGACAGGAGAAGGGTAAAGGTAAGAACAATAAAAGCCATAATGGGAATGAATGAAAATGTTCAGAAGGATATCCTGGCCCTTGGGGTTCCAAGAGACAACGATTGTGAAAGAAACAAGAACTGTAATAAAAAGACTGGTAAGAAAGTTTCCAGCAGAAGATGATGATGATATTGAAGATACTCAAATACCAAAACTTAGCAGTTGGGTATTGCATGAAGAAGAAGAAGGAACACTTGAAGTTACTTATCAAAACAGGGTGCAATATTCAAGACCAATGGAAGAAATGTTGAAGATAGGGTTGCTATCTATCATTGAACAACTCTGTGATTTAAAACCTTCAAACGATCCAAAATCCAAGGATGCAGTGATATTCAAGAATAGGCTGTAGGAAAGAAGAGACGAGCTAATGGCGTTATACGCAAAAATGAAATTTGATGATGAAGAATCTGAAGAAAGTGATGAAGAAAGCGATGGGTAAATCTCTGATGTAATCCCACCTACGGAAGACTATTAGTTTATTTTGATTTTCGTTTTATTGTAGTTTTATAAAATATTAATCTATGGTAATGAATTATTAACAAAAAGATACAAAACGCCAAAAATGATATGGAAAAAGCCATAACGCCAAAAGATTAACTATGTGACACAAAAAGAATTAATTCAACGAGAAGAAATCTGAGAAAAAACAATAAAACGCCAAATAATTAATAAATCTACAAAACGCCAAAATTATCTTGCATGCAAAAAATAAAGAAGCATGTCAAACGCGAAAATCGTGAAAGGAGAAGAATACTAAAAAGAAAAAAAAACCCCTCGGACCCTGACCATGCCCCACGCCACGTGTTCGGCCAGGATGCGTTCTCACCGTTCTCACACTTTTTGCCGTTTTCTCCTTATCCCGTTTCTCTCTCTCTCTCTCTCTCTCTATATATATATATATATATATATATGTAAGTAACCGCATTTTGAGTCTGCGTTGCGTTTATGCGGGAGAGAGCGAGATGTTTAGATACTCACGTGATGTAGTAGTGTATGCGTAAGCGTTATAAGAGTAAGCGTTATAAGCGTAATTGTTGTGAAGTGCGATATAGCGTGCTAAAATAAGCGATGTAG
This sequence comes from Helianthus tuberosus, assembly GCA_030545235.1. Classification (NCBI taxonomy): domain Eukaryota; kingdom Viridiplantae; phylum Streptophyta; class Magnoliopsida; order Asterales; family Asteraceae; genus Helianthus; species Helianthus tuberosus. The sequence goes on along the minus strand of CM060354.1, from coordinate 63,719,883 downwards.
TGCGAAAATATGTGATGTAGCGTAGTAAGCGATATAGTTTACATTATGATCTGAATCTCGGTGCTTGGCGTAACGATAGTAACGAGCGCGAAAGTGCGGGATGTTACACGTAGATCAAACCATGGATGCAATGTAATGCAATGAAAAGATTTCACGCAAATGAAAACATTTTGTGAGAGCACCCTAGAGATGAGATTATAGTCTAGACTCGAGACTGAGTCCTAGTTCGCTATAATCGTGACCCTGATACCAATCTGTCACACCTCCGCCGAAGGCGGAAACATGAGGAGTGACCACGTAAGGTTTCATAGCATCCGATTAGCAAACATCTTTATGATAAAAAATCGTTACGATACCAGGTGTTTAAAAGTTATAACCACCGTAACATGTTTAGGTTCACATAACCCAAATATAACAAGTCTAAAAATAACCAACAAAAGTTATTGTTTAAAAACCAAGACTTTGGCAAATATATCTCATATGCAATGAGAAATTCAGACCGAGTGAAAGGAATGACCGAGATTAACCTTAGATTTATGGCAAAAGGAACCTACAATGATGATCCCTAGATTTATGAAAAATGAATTAAACCTGTACTAAGTAGTGTGGTGATGGTACCACATTGAAGCAAACCTAGTAAAGATATTGTTAAGTTTCAAAAAAAAGTTGAGATATTGTTAATTTTTTGTCGTAATATATTAAAATACCAAGTTTTAATTTACTTCCCGTCATCGACTTAAATCAATCCATGTTAATCTCAATCCAATCAAAACAGTGTCATTATTTCCCTAAAAATAACTTATTTTAACTTATCTTTTCATCTTGAGTTCTATCAACAATATTATTTTCCTGACCCGTTCAGCCCGGGTGTTACATAAAACATTCCCTATCATGACTTCCCTACCAAATACGACCATACTGCGATTCAAAATATAGCCAATAATGCGGTACATATTATATAAGATTTAATTTATAAATTTATATAATACATGACGGCTCGAGCATGTAAAGTTCTCACCACACGCCAAGCGTCACACCTCCACTTTTTGAGCCTAAACGTCTCAGAGCACATCACGCTTTTTATATACAAGATAACTAGCAGTTGTCTCAAAAAATCACAGATTTTAATGTATTATTAGAGCTTGCGCCAAAACTTGGCTTCCACAGAGTATAAAGAGAAGTTTTTAGTCACCAAACATGACTATGTTACATATGAAATGGATAGTGAAGAACAAAAGGCAGGTTTCTGTAGATGATTTACAATATTAAATTGGAACCAAATCAGTTTCGCATACCATGGTTTGGGCAGGCATTTGCAAAATGTGACGGATCACCAAAATAAAGCAACTTCTTCCAGAAACAGGATCACCTGTGGCTGATACGAATCCCACATTACCACCACCACCACCACCACCTCCATGACCGCCCCTTCTGCTGGTTGTTGTAGCTGAACCGCTGCCGCCACCTCTTGTAGTAAGGACGCTATCCTCCCAGCAGTTTCATAAGATGCAAAAACAATTTGTTCTCATTACATCATAAAAAGTCAACCCATTGTATTTTATTTCAAAACTGGTCAAAAATAGAATTCAACTAGGAAGGGAAAAGGTTAAATGGGTTGCAAGAGTCTTTTAACTTATTTAAATAGATTTATGTAAAGAATTAGTTTAGAGTAAAATGCCATTTTCGTCCCTGAGATTTGGCCAATTTTGTGACTTTCGTCCAAAGGTTTGTTTTTCCACATCCAGATCTAAAAGGTTTGAAATCTTGTCATATTCATCTAGCTCGTTAACTCTATCCATTTTTCTCCGTTAAGTTTGTCTTTTTGTTAACTTAAAGGGTAATACAAGGGTGGCAACATCAACCCATACATTCAACTTTGGGTTAGAATGGGTATTATTTTTGAAGTAGATGGGTTAACAAGAATTGTTAAGTGGGTCAAGATGGGTAACTTTAAAAAAATAACATGTGGGTCAGGATGGGTTTTCATAGTATTTGCCCCATAAATCAAAATTTCAAAACTCGAGTCTACAGATTTCATTATTTACGTTACCTACTACCGATTCATCCTCTCTCTCATCACCACCATTGATATTCATATTCCTAATAGATCCAAACACAACTTACACACTACGTATATACCTATAACTTATCTATACACTTATAGCAACAGGAAACTTCTATTCATTTTGCTGAATTTATTTCGATTTGATTGAAGTTGAGTGATAATATGGCATCGGAACAATTAATCTCCGGTGGAGCAATCGAATCTCAAATCACCCAGATCACCACCATCCTACAACCTCCATTCCACCGCTTCTGCTCCGACCATCGCCCAAATAAGAAAAACGGGGTTTCAGTGTCTGCAGGTTCGATCGAGGTGGATGCGGTGACGGAGGCTAAGCTGAAGGTGAACAGGTTCAGGAGCACGCGAAGGACGAAGCTGGTGTGCATGATACCGGTTCGGTTTGATACCCGATACCAAATGAAGTTCATCGTGACGTACAATCCTCAAAAAGCACTGAACCTTCTTTTTTAGTTTTTTTTATTTTTTAAATTTTTTTAATATTTTTGATTTTTTTAATTATTTTTTTATTTCTTAAATTTTTTTATTTTTTTATTTTTTTGATTTTTTTTATTTTTTAAAATTTTCTGATTTTTTTTATTTATTTATATTTTTAGCCAATCATGCTCAAATCCATCTTGACAAAAACCCATCTTGACCTAAACCCATCCTAACCCATATAGGCAAATTGGAAATAAATAATCCCAACTAACTCAATTTGGCCGATAATAATCCTAAGTCAGTTATTGGCCGATAATAATTCGTACTGGTCAATTTTTTTTGTAACATAGTCCACCGTTAAAAAAGCTTAACGGAGTTAAGTTTTTTTCCGAATTACAAACCGATGTGTTAGGGTTTTTGGTCAGAACGAGGATACGAGTCGATTGATGTAAAACTTACTTCGAAATACTGCCCCAACCCACGAAAACGGTGCTTAATTTAAGGTGTTTAAACTTCCAATTAACAAAAATCAAGCCATTTCGAGCACAATTTCGAGATAAGTTTTACATCAATCGACTCGTATCGTCGTATGATCAAAAGCCCTAAAACATCGGTTTGTAATTTGGAAAAAAAAACTAACTCTGTTAAGCTATTTTAATGGCAGACTATTTTACAAAAAAAAATTTTGACCAGTTCGGATTATTATCGGCCAATAACCGACTTGGGATTATTATCGGCCAAATTGAGTTAGGTGGGATTATTTATTTCCAATTCGCCTTCTTAAAAAACCCATCCTAACCCATACCCATCCTAACCCATTACCCAAACCTGCCCAGCCCACCCATTTTGCCACCCCTAGGTAATACGTTCTTTTGCACTTTATACACAAGCATTTAGCATAATGTACAAGTATTCAAAACAAAACAAAGTAGGTAAAAAGACGAAAATACCCTGACTTAACAGAGAAAAATGGATGGAGTGAACGAGCCGGATGAAAATGACAAGATTTCAAACCTTTTGGATCCCGATGCAGAAACAAATCTTTGGACGAAAGTCGTAAAATTGACCAAACCTCAGGGACGAAAATGACATTTTACTCTTTAGTTTATTATTGTAATAATTGTTGTTTTGAAATCATAATAAAAAATAAAATGGCCAACAAGCGTGTGTACTTACACAAAGAACTTGCAACCCTGTGTCTGACAAGAGTAGAACTTTCTTCCCCTGTTGCTCTCTGTGTTGGTGTTTTCAAAACGCAGAGCGAACCACAAGTAGGGCTTGGAATTGGTGAATCAGCTGCATCAACGAATAACAGATTAAAGACCCCATAATTATAAATATCCTCCTAAAGTAAAAATCCAATAAGAATAATAAATATAAATATAAATACCGCTATTTGAGTTCACCCTCTGATATCGAGTACTACGGTTTTGAGAAGTGAGAGAATAGCAATCACTAGAATTATGTCTAGTTTGGTGACAGAAACTACAAGTAGCCTTATATATATATATATATATAGGGTGGGGTTTGGCTAAAAAGTCCATTTTTCCTACAAAGTGTACAAAGTCATAAAACACCACAGTTTCAGCCTTAAAACACACTCAAAACCCACAAATAACAGAGTCAAGATCACTAAAACACAGTATCCAAACCCTAACAGTCCATAAAAACTTCAGACACACCATCATAGAACTCTTAATATAAAACACAACATGATAATCAACATAAAACACACAAATGTTAGTCATTCGCTAATCAAAGCCTTATCATCCAAAACACAACACAAAACCCACAAATATGACGTTTTAGTAATCTTCATTTTGTTATTTGTGGGTTTTGAATGTGTTTTATAGTTGACATGATGGTGTTTTATGACTTTTTACACTTTGTAGGAAAAATGGACTTTGTAGCCAACTCACACCCTATATATATATATATATGAATAATAGATTACCTAAATGATGGACATTGAAGTTTGGTGGGATTTCCAGCTGGCGAAATGTAAACTGAATCTTAAAAACAGGTCCTGTCGACAGTGAAACAATATTAAATTATAACGTGGTGTCGTGGTTGTTAGACTATGTTCAATGAAATTAGCAACTCTTTATATAGGGCTTTGTATTCTCAATATTTCAATGATACAATAACAAATATCCTTTTCACATAGTTTGATTTGGTATCAGAGCCAATCAAACCTGCGGCCAAAAAAAAACCCTAGTGCCACCAAATCAAACCTGCGGCCAAAACCCCTACTGCCGCCAAATCAACTCTAGGTGATCAACCCTATCTGATTACTAATGGCAGCCATTCTTGTAACAACCCGCATGTTTGTGGGTTGTTACTACTAGTTATACTCGTTACGCCTAGCACAAGAGATTCGGATCATAATGTAGCTATACCACATACATCGCTATTTCGCAGTATTTTCGCATATTACGCATACTTTATCTTTATAACACATCGCATCACACACACCAACGCTCACGATGACGTTGAGTGAGGACCTATTCTACCCTCCTCGACGGCCGTGAAGCGTCGCAGAGTAACGCATATTCGAAACGAAACCCGGTTATTGTATCGCAACTTTGAAATGTGGATATTTATACGACCCTATGTGACTAATTATACTAAATATATGAATGTGGGTATGAAAAGGGTGACCAAACTATCGCTAAAGCTTAACGAACAAAACGAAACATCGTAACGCAACACGCCGGAGACCGACGATCGAGTGACGGACAGCCACCCGATCGGATTGCCCTCTGATCCATGGCACTCCATCACCCCCCCCCCCTTTCTCCTCTTCACCTATAAATAGCACTTGTCACATCACATGAACAGTGATGTGATAGCTCCCACCCGACCAGCGCATGTTTGGCTCTATTTCTCTCGATTCCTCACGATTCTTGTAAGTTTTCAACTCAAATCTTGTATTTCTATGATCTACACGCACTTCTTCATCGTTTTCTCTTTTAAATCTTAACTTTTAACCGTGAAATCAATGGATTTGAGGTGTTCTAGGGTGATGTCATCATGGAGTTCTTATGAACTTCAAGTGTTGGCCTCATTCCACCAAGAACCACTCAGATCTGAAGGATTTCCACAAGAATAAACAACATTTTCGCATAGATCTACACATATTCATGGATAAAAGGATTGAAGGATGGTTTTCTAACCTTCTTTCAACTCTTTTACATTCAATGCACTCAAAACCGATAGAATCGCAGCTTGTTCTAATCTTCTACTCGTTCTTAGTGAAGCGTTGGTTCAAGACCTGGGTTTTATCAAAGAGACTACCGATTTTGGGTTAAACATGAGCAACCGTCTCAAACAGTTGACTTATCGGACTAGGGTGATTCCTGCCCGATCGAGTCACCTGGGTGTTGCTAAGGTTCTGCTGTTTGGCACGTTGTCACACCGTCTCGAGAAAACCGCAAAACTTTCAAACCAAACAAGTGTCAAGACGATTTAGAACGGACAGTCGTCCGAGCGGCTTGCACTTGGTTCCACACTTAAACCATATTTCAACTCTTCAAAAGTTTTGAACGTCGAACGGACTGCCGCCCGATCGAATGACCATCCGATCATGTGATGTTTTAAACTTCAACACTTAAACAATTTTCAACATGTTCAATGCATAGTTAGTTCCAAACGGATTGTCACCTGATCTGATTGCAATCCGATCGAGTGACAAACTGCTGTGAACTTGTTCTCACTAAGTGTCCTACTAATCGGATCGTCACCCGATCGAGCCGCTGTTCGATCGATCGACCTAAAAGGTAGAGATACTTCTCTGTTTTCAAAATGCTACAACGAAAACTTCAAAAGTCAAACCATCATACACAAACACGTCCATACCAAACGAGGTGACAATGTTCGATCGATCGACCTAAAAGGTAGAGATACTTCTCTGTTTTCAAAATGCTACAACGAAAACTTCAAAAGTCAAACCATCATACACAAACACGTCCATACCAAACGAGGTGACAATCCAATCGAATGGCCATCCGATAGGATGACCATCCGAACGGATTGCCACCCGATCGACTGGCCATCCAATCGGATTGCCATCCAATCGGGTTGCATTCGACACTCAGTCGCATCTCATCATATATCACACTGTTCGATGCTTACGCTATCAATCAGTAATCAGGCTGATCTCAGACGCGCTCCCTTCAATCCAACCAAGTTGTGTTTACTTGCTGAACACCGACTGTGAGTATACTCGAACCCCTTTTTATCACATTTTTGGGTGTAACATACGTTTCTATCAAATCAAACTAATCAAATGCTTAAACTATTTATCACTTACGAATAACTGTTATGCATATTTACACGTGATGCTAGTTACATATGTGTTAGGACTTATACTCGCGAGGTCCCGCCTTAACTAGTATAGTACTATAGCACCCGACGGGGTCTAGTTAGGATGAATAGCAATCGCAATTGCAGCTCGAGTGACTTAGCTGGTAGTATCTGTCTATATGCATGTATGTTGAGGTATCTCGTTTATGTATTTGGTAATTCGCAGCACTTTTTACTATTTTACGCTACACTATCTAAACTTGTATACTCGCCAATACTTTTGTATTGACGTTGTTTTAACGTATCTTGCAGGTTTAGTCGCAGTCTACATCAAATCAAGCTAGGAAGTCTAGAAACACACCTAAAATCTAGGTTGTTGGATTTGTATTGTTTGAGAGAACAAGAAATTCGTGACAGCTTATGTGATTGTAAATGTTTATTAGTATGGGATAATGAACGCATTAAATACTGTCGCAGTGTAGTTGTTATGGATTCTCTTGAGCAATCTGATTCGCCTAGTGCCGCGCCCTGATGATTCCGCCATCGGTTGTGGTGTGATAGATTGGTATCAGAGCCATAACTATAGGGAATTAGGAAAGACACGGCCTAGTCCGGGTTTGTTGTCTTGGAAACGACCTAGTGTATAGTCTAGGTACCAACAGGCCGACTCGTACGAAGCCAGTAGGATTTGTACGGGCCTACTTGATACTCTCGTTCGAATCTATTAAAAACTACGACTTTGTGCGAACACCGCATACTACAACTTCACACGAAGAGCCTTTCCTAAGGCTGGAATATTACTTAGCCTTTCCTAAGGCCAACATAATACACATGTTTTCGAAAATATTCGCATGACACAACCGAGTGGTCCAGTCGAGATCAGGCGTGAAAACCAAGAACTCTCGATAAGATCGCTCACCCAGCGCATTTTTCTAGCAAGAGAACTTTCCGTTGAGCTAGGAGTGACATCCACATCTCAACGGAAGTCTCCATTTCAAAATCTAGTGGAACTCCATAATCTATTCGAAGAGCACAACCACAGTTAGGAGCGAAGTTATTAAGTCAGGGGTGAAACCCGTATCTTAATAAACTGTCCGCTCTCTATAAAATGGTTTTCAAAAGCTCACACCAATGACTCGGCTATAACAATAACTCGAGCCACGCAATGACCAGGAAGACGAATGCCATGAGCTGCATCCCAGTGGAAGCATAAGCCTTCTAGGGCAACGCGCGTGCACGAACTTGTTGGGTATAGTTGGGTTACTCTGATTTCTAGCATGTGACCTGCTGATTTTACGCTTTATGGAATCTATTTACGCTTATGTGTTTACCATTTAAAACTTTACGCTTTATCGATTTCTCGATTTCTTGATTTTTGCTCCCTGCTTTTGCAACCGCACGACTCGCACAGCCATCGCAATCTAAAACAAAACTGAATGTTCGCAACAAAACTAATGTCTAATTTCTCGCTTTCGCTTTCTCCCTTCAACGCGTCCTCGCGCATTCTATCCCGACATGTATGTGTGTAAGCATAAACTACAACTAACTATACGTACAAAACGAATCAACTATGTGGGAATCTAGGAATTTCGTGTCTCCTATGTGGCTTCTATGTGAAATCTATTATATTACTCGCTACAAGTTTTGATCGCGCTCAATCGCATCGCAAAACTCAAAAATCATTATAATCGAATCTCACTCCAAATCTCTCTCTGTCTAGATGTCTTCAAACGACTCCGCCTCGAGACAAACAGCTAGAAGGGCCAAACGAAGCGCTGAGAAGAGGATTGCCTAGCTTGTGGCCAAGGAAGTGGCCAAGGTCATTCCTCAAATTGTCGTTCAAGTGCACTCTCTCAGCAACTCTCGAACCTCGGAAGACTCTAAGACGGAAATGCCGCAATATGCTTTCCTCTACAAACACTTCAAAGTCTGTGACCCAATGGAGTTCACGGGTGAAGGAGGTGTCTCCCAGCTACTCCAGTGGTTCGATTCTATCGATATTACCCTTCGTCAGAGTGGGTGTCCTGATGGATTTCGTACTACTTGCGCTACTGGGGTATTCCAATCACGAGCACTCGACTGGTGGACAGCCGAACGTAACAAACGTGGGATCTCCGCAGCTTACGCTCTCTCTTGGGATGAGCTAAAAGAGCTCATGAAGGAAGAGTATTGCGTTCCCCACAAAGTCCATAAGCTAGAAGACGAATTTTGGAAAATCAAGCAAGTTGAAGGTGATAATGCTGGCTACACCGCAAGGTTTAAACAGCTTAGCATAATCTGCCCAAGTCAAGTCAACACTTTAGAAAAAGCCATTACAAAGTACATACGCGGCTTGCCTGAATGCGTGGGCGATTTTTTCAAAGCTGCAAGACCTGCTACCATCGAAGAAACCTACCGCTTGGCCGCCGAAATCAACGACAAACGAGTCATGGATGGATTCTTCTCCAAAAATCCAGTCAAACAAGCTCACCAAGCAATCGTCATCGATTCTTCCGATGATTCTTCAGACGATTCTACTGACAATTCTTCAAGCGAGTCCTCAGACGAATCCTCCGACGACAACGCACCGCTTCAGGAAGCTCAGTCCAACAGCAAACGAAAGACCATGAGCCCAAACTCTTCAACAACTGAACTGTCACAACCAGAACCTCTCCAAGCAATCCCAGTTCACTTGAAGCGCGACTACAACGGAGATCATCCCCTGTGTCTCATGTATACGTATCATCACCCACTAGAAGCTAACTGTCGCTTTTGTTCAAATTGCAACTGGTATGGTCATCTTACCCAGCACTGCCACACGGGACAGCAGACTTAAGGAATTTCTGCAACAATCACAGTCTCCGTAGAAGTCCTCCACAGCAACATTAGTTATGCTTCCAATATTGTAATGATACGACCTTCGCCGATTAATTTCTTTTGCATGTTGAACTTGTTCTATTTCTTGACGCAATGTGGACTCTATTTATCTCACACTCTCTCGCACTCGCGCACAAACTATATACTAGCACTATGTACTACATAATGTGTTTTCCCCTACTATGCATTCTTGAGGCGGGTTGCGATAAACGTGCAAGGGACAACTTAATCACGGGTGCACACGAGATTATGTTGGTCAGTGCACGGGGATCGTAATGAGTTTCAATAATTCCATAACGTTAAAAGCATGGTTAAGCGTGGTGGATACACCGTTGGTACTTCCTATATATAAGCGTCTTGACCATGTCGACACAGTGTGGCACCTATTCACGGGGACAGAGGCACATGGTTGAAGCATGGTGGATACGCCGCTGGTACTTCCTATATATAAGTGCTTTGCCATGCCCACCAATGACTTGTGAAGAAAGTGCCATACAAGTTGAACGTTATTAGACCAAGTATACTATTGAATCTATTTTCGACACACTACACTGCATCTCAAGGCGTAACAATCTCAATCGCAACTCAAAGCGTGTAATCGCTAGACTTTTCGTAAGTCAACATGCTCGCAATCGCTTTATCGCTGGAATCTATCTCGCAATCTCAATCGCTCATTGTGTGTTAGCTCAATCGCTTATTATGTGCATCGCGCTATCGCATATCGTGGGAAATCGCTCTATCGCCTGTGAATTGCTCTATCGCTTGTGTATTACTCCATCGCTCATCATGTATCGCTTTTCGCTTATCACCATCGCTATCGCTTACCATTATTTATGTTATCTGTGTTATGTTAGCTCACATGACCTCGCTTCAGGAGACAAAACTGATAGGGTTAAAACATGGTGGATACGCCGCTGGTACTTCCTATATATAAGTGTTTTAGCCATATCAGCGGATTTTTGTGGAAAAAGGCCATGTGGGGCTTAATGTTAGTTAAATTGGTGGTTTCGTTTAATCTAATCAAATCGCATATTCCTATCGTTTGCAACGCATCGACCGTCGCCTATCGCTCGGCGGTTGTCGCTATCGCTCGCCGCTTACCGCTCATCGCTTTTTGCTTATCACCGTCGTCTTCGCTTAGTATGTTTGTTTTGTGCTATCCATTATCACGTACCACTATCGCTTGTCGCACTCACTCGTGTCACCAACTGAGCTCTAAAACGACTTCGTCGCTCAACTGCTCAACCTTTCTCTTACACTTGATCCAACCATCTTTCGCGTGGACCGAGGGAATCGAAATCTATCAGTACCATGTCGACACACATGGCACCGCCTCACGGGACGGAGACCATATGGCTAAAACATGGTGGACACGCCGCTGGTACTTCCTATATATAAGTGTTTTATCCATATTGTCGAACTTTCGTGGGAAAGTGTCATGCGGGACCGACTTTAAATTAAGAAATTTTGATATTATAAAACCTTTGTGTAAACAAAGTTTTTCTTACAAAACTTTTTCTAAAAAAAAATTTTCAAAACCTTTGTACAAAACAAGATTATCTTGTAACGTTGGCGTGACAATCGACTCAAGTTACTGCCGCGTGACGAGAAAATTTTGTAAAACGAATTTTAATCACCCTAAATTCTTTTAGTAACCTAATAAAACCTCACTCATAGCGCTAGTGTGAACATCGAAACAGTTTAACGCCGCACTGTGGGAAGATTCTTCATAAACAAGTTTCTCCAAACCTTTCAAATTAATCAACTTTTCGAGAATTCAAAACACTTTAGGATCGCTTATAGTGTGTTGCCATCTTTTGAATACGAATCGTCTTACTCACCGCAATTGCCCAGCCTTCGCAACGCTCTCTCTTGTCAATCTTCAATCGATCGCTCGCTTGTCTTGACGCTTTTAATCGCTACTCCCATTCGCATCAAATCTCGCAACCTTACTTATGGAGTAATTTCGGGACGAAATTTCCTAAAGCAGGGGAGACTGTAACAACCCGCACGTTCGTGCGTTGTTACTACTAGTTATACTCATTACGCCTAGCACCAGAGATTCGGATCATAATGTAGTTATACTGCATACATCGCTATTTCACATTATTTTCGCATATTACACATACTTTATCGCTATAACACATCGCATCACACACACCAACGCTCACGATAACGTTGAGTGAGGACCTATTCTACCCTCATCGACGGCCGTGAAGCGTCGCAGAGTAACGCATATTCGAAACGAAACCCAGTTATTGTATCGAAACTTTGAAATGTGGATATTTATACGACCCTATGTGACTAATTATACTAAATATATGACTGTGGGTATGAAAAGGGTGACCAAACTATCGCTAAAGCTTAACGAACAAAACGACACATCGTAACACAACACGCCGGAGACCGCCGATCGAGTGACTGTCGATCGAGTGGCCACCCGATCGGATTGCCACCCGATCGGATAACCACCCGATCGGACAGCCACCTGATCGGATTGCCATCCGATCCATGGCACTCCATCACCCCCCCCCCCCCCTTTTCTCCTCTTCACCTATAAATAGCACTTGTCACATCACATGAACAGTGATGTGATAGCTCCCACCCGACCAGCGCACGTTTGGCTCTATTTCTCTCGATTCCTCGCGATTCTTGTAAGTTTTCAACTCAAATCTTGTATTTCTATGATCTACACGCACTTCTTCATCATTTTCTCTTTTAAATCTTAACTTTTAACCATGAAATCAATGGATTTGAGGTGTTCTAGGGTGATGTCATCATGGAGTTCTTATGAACTTCAAGTATTGGCCTCATTCCACCAAGAACCACTCAGATCTGAAGGATTTCCACAAGAATAAACATCCTTTTCGCATAGATCTACACATATTCATGGATAAAAGGATTGAAGGATGGTTTTCTAACCTTCTTTCAACTCTTTTACATTCAATGCACTCAAAACCAATAGAATCGGAGCTTGTTCTGATCTTCTACTCGTACTTAGTGAAGCGTTAGTTCAAGACCTGGGTTCTATCAAAAAGACTACCAATTTCGGGTTAAACATGAGCAACCGTCTCAAACAGTTGACTGATCGGACTAGGGTGATTCCTGCCCGATCAGGTCACCTGGGTGTTGATAAGGTTCTGTTGTTTGGCACGTTGTCACACCGTCTCGAGAAAACCGCAAAACTTTCAAAACAAACAAGTGTCAAGACGATTTAGAACGGACAGCCGTCCGATCGGCTTGCACTTGGTTCCACACTTAAACCATATTTCAACTCTTCAAAAGTTTTGAACGTCGAACGGATTGCCGTCCGATCGGATTGCCGTCCAATAGAACGACCATCCGATCATGTGATGTTTTAAACTTCAACACTTAAACAATTTTCAACATGTTCAATGCATAGTTAGTTCCAAACGGATTGTCACCCGATCTGATTGCAATCTGATCGAGTGATAAACTGCTGTGAACTTGTTCTCACTAACACTCTGTTCCCGAGACTCATTTAACAGGGGGAGGGGAGGGAAAAGAGATGAAAATATTAAAAACCATGTTCCCGAGTTTCATTTAACAGGGGGAGGGGAGGGAAAAGGGAAGAAAATATGACCAAATATGACCATATATTCATCCTCCCCTCACCTCCCCCAGTTAAATGACTCGGGAACATAGTGTAAGTGTCCTACTAATCGGATTGTCACCCGATCGAGCCGCCGTTTGATCGATCGACCTGAAGGGTAGAGATACTTCTCTGTTTTCAAAATGCTACAACGAAAACTTCAAAAGGAAAACCATCGTACACAAACACGTCCATACCAAACGAGGTGACAATCCAATCGAATGGCCATCTGATCGGATGACCATCCGAACGGATTGCCACCCGATCGACTGGCCATCCGATCGGATTGCCATCTGATCTGGTTTCCATTCGACACTCAGTCGCATCTCATCGTATATCACACTGTTCGACGCTTACGCTATCAATCTGTAATCAGGCTGATCTCAGACGCGCTCTCTTCAGTCCAACCAAGTTGTGTTTACTTGCTGAACACCGACTGTGAGTATACTCGAACCCCTTTTTATCGCATTTTTGGGTGTAACATGCGTTTCTATCAAATCAAACTAATCGAATGCTTAAACTTTTTATCACTTGCGAATAACTGTTATGCATATTTACACGTGATGCTAGTTACATATGTGTTAGGACTTATACTCGCGAGGTCCCGCCTTAACTAGTATAGTACTATAGTACTCGACGGGGTCTAGTTAGGATGAATAGCAATCGCAATCGCATCTCGAGTGACTTAGCTGGTAGTATCTGTCTATACGCATGTATGTTGAGGTATCTCGTTTATGTATTTGGTAATTCGCAGCACTTTTTACTATTTTACGCTACACTATCTAAACTTGTATACTCACCAATACTTTTGTATTGACGTTGTTTTAACGTATGTTGCAGGTTTAGCCGCAGTCTACATCAAATAAAGCTAGGAAGTCTAGAAACACACCTAAAATCTAGGTTGTCGGATTTGTATTGTTTGAGAGAACAAGAAATTCGTGACAGCTTATGTGATTGTAAATGTTTATTAGTATGGAATAATGAACGCATTAAATACTGTCGCAATGTAGTTGTTATGGATTCTCTTGAGCAATCTGATTCGCCTAGTGTCGCGCTCCAATGATTCAGCCATCGGTTGGGGTGTGACAATTCTCACCTTCACCAATCAAGAAAAGACTACCCACAACTCTTATAAATTTGCTTTTACCCTAAAACCTACAAATTATGGTTATTGGAGATCAATGAATGAGTCTTTCCTCACTTCTAACAACTTATTTGGCTATGTAGATGGCACTATTCCCTGTCCAGAACAGAAAGTCACCAATGAATCTGCCATAACCGACAACCTAAGTTATCTCCCATGGGTTTCTAATGATGCCCATATTTGTACGCTTGTTATTTCTACTGTTTCTGAGGATTTGTTTCAGCACATCCAGGGTAAAATGTCACGTGAAGTTTGGCTCTTAGAACGGCCATAACCCCTGCCACATCTTCCCATGAATTCACCCTTAAAAATCAGTTACTTCGGATCCCCATGAAGGGTGATAAAAAAACCCGCTGACTATATCAGCTGAGCACAAGAGTATGCAACTGCCTTGGCTAATATAGGCGAACCAATGAAAGATAAAGACCTTGTTATGCTCACTCTTGCAGGACTTCGAGAGGAATATAATGGCCTTAAACTAACCTTCTCGCTCGTTCTTCTCTGGTTAACTTTAACGAGCTTTACGGACTGTTGAGTGATCGTGATTACATGATCACAAGACTCTTGGCCTCGAACCCGTAGGTTCCACAGGCTTTTTTGGCTACGTCTGCACCAGGCCAGTTACCTTTTATGGTTGCCGTACCACCCTCATCACAGTTGGGTTATCAGCAGCCCAATGTGGACTCGGTTCAATAGCAGCTTAATAATCTTCAGTTAATGGCATCTCAGTTGGGTTATCAACTTAGTCCTGCAGCCTCTCCCCAACCACAGGCTTACTTTGCCCCTCGGTCATCCAACAACAGCTGAGGTAATCGTGGTGCGTGTGGTTCATCTCGTGGCAATTCTCGGGCAGCTTCAAATTCTAGCAATCAGGACTCTACCAGCAGCCGTCAATTTGCTTGGGCCTCCACCCAAAACACAGTATATGGTCATTGCAACCGTTGTGGGATAGGCCATCTACCCTCCTAATGTCCTAATCAACCAAATCAACCTCGTGCCGCACCTCAGGCCAATTATGCAAGTTACTCAGATGCTGCCTCTCGATCCAGTTCATGGAAACCCGACACTTGTGCCAATAGTCATGCCACTCCAGATCTATCTAGCATGGACAACTCAGAGGCCTACTTTGGTAAGGATTCTTTACTTGTTGGTAATAGTGACTCTTTACTTATCTTTCATATTGGATCCACCTCTTTTGCCTCCCCTCACAAAACCTTTAAATTATCAAATATCCTCCATGTCCCTAAACTTAAACAAAATCTTTTATCCGTCCAAATATTGTCAAGATAATGATGTTTATTTTGAATTTCACTCCTCTTATTTTGTTGTGAAGGACGAGTCTACACGCACTACCCTCCTAACGGGCCCCAGTGAATAGGGATTGTACTCCATCCGTCTTCCTCAACTCAAGACCTTACCTAAAGTTGTGTTCACTACTGTCAAAGTGTCTTCCAACACTTGGCATCAACGAATGGGACATCCACATGCTCAAGTTTTTCATTCTATTATTTCAAATTGTTCTTTACCTGTTTCCGAAAAGTTTTCCGATAATTTATGTTCTTCATGTCAATTAGGAAAATCTTGTAAATTATCATTATCAGACTCTACGTTTCATAGTAAAAATGTTTTGGATCTTGTTTATCGCGATGTTTGGGGTCCTTCCCCTACGCCTTCTTATGACGGTTATCGATTTTTTTTTGTTATGTGTTGATCATAATACGCGGTACATGTGTTTTATCCTTTAGTTCATAAGTTTGATGTTTAAACAGTGCTAACAAATTTCATCAAGATGGTTGAACGCCAGTTTAACACAAAGTTGAAGTCCATTCAATCCAATTGGGGGGAGAATTTCGCCCGCTTACTTCTATTTGCCAAAATCTTGGTATCACTCATCGAAGCTCATGCCCACACACAAGCGAACAAAGCGGCTTCGTTGAGCATCATTATCGTCATGTTGTGGAAACTGGTCTTACCCTCCTGGCCCAGTCCAATCTTCCTCAACATTTCTGGCACTCTGCATTTGAAACAACTGTCTACTTAATTAACCGTCTACCTTCTCGTGTCTCCTCCAACAAATCTCCCTTTGAACACATTTTTAAATGCAAACCTGATTACTTGTTCCTTCGTGTCTTTGGATGTCAATGTTTTCCCTATCTTCGTCCTTACAACCGACACAAGATTGATTTTCGATCTACCTCGTGTGTCTTCCTTGGATATAGCCCTGTTCACCACGGTTACAACTACTTTGACCCATCCAACGAAAGAACATACATTGCTCGCCATGTTCGTTTCAATGAGTATGTTTTTCCATACTATAAACCTACCCTAACCCCACTACCATCCAACTCCCCGTATGTATCTATTTTCCCTCAACCTCCACCCGGTTTCCCAACCGAGCCTACTCAAACACCACCCCAACCCTCTCAACCAACCCAACCATCTACACCATAGCCATCTGATCCACCATCACCAAACCCCACCATCCCACCTCCGGCACCCAGGACTCGTCCTCTTAATCTTCATCCTAATCCCAAACAACCTGCCCGTTATGATCCCGCTGCTTTCACTGCCACCACCCACCCTGTTATACCTACTACACCCACACCCACACCCACACCCACACCCACACCCACACCCACACCCTTTACCGTTGCTAACTAGTCTTTAGAATGGCGCCATGCTATGGCCGACGAACTGGCTGCGCTACATAGGAATGGGACGTGGTCACTAGTGCCTCCTGTACCCAATACTAACGTTGTTGATTGTAAGTGGGTTTAGAGGTTAAAAACAGATCAGGATGGCAATCTTACCAGGTACCCAATACTAAGTATACTTATACAAAAATAATATGGAAAATATTATTTAACAAATTACTTATATTTAATTTTTGAAAAATAATGTAAGTGCCATATATTTGGAAAAGTTAAAAATATATTATTTTTAACATATGTCATTTTCAAATTCTACATATACAAATATATATATATATATATATATAGGAGAAGGATCCGTTAGGAACCACCCTTTATTGCGAGAACCAGTGTGAACACAAATAGTAATACATAAAAAAATTCTAAAAAACACCCAAAAAAATTATTTATTTTTTATTTTTTTACTATTTTTTTTTGAAAAATCGCTATATTTTGTTTATAAAAAAATAAAAAAAAATTCCGAGTAACAGTTATCCATGCACATGTGCATTTGTATCATTTCTTTGACAAATTCAGTATTTCATTACAAATATTAGACAATTGCACTTTCATTTACACTACCACGTGTAATACACTACTTTTTACGTTAACAATATTAAAAATGCATATGTGCATCTATATGTATCAACATGAAATAAGGTATGTACACTACTTTCTCTTTCATCTATCATTCCATCCATAATACGCAAACATGATTACAAATATTAGACAGTTGCACTTTCATTTACACTACCATATGTAATACACTACTTTTTACATTACAAATTTTAGAAATGCACATGTGCATCTATATGTATCAACATGAAATAAGGTGTTTTGGTACACTACTTTGAATACACTTTCCCTTTCATCTATCATGCCATCCATAATACACTACCATTACCTTCTACCATCCATAATACAATACCATTACATCCTACCATCCATAACACAATACCATTACCGATATTTTCACTTTATTACATGTATATCAACACCATTTATACCATCCAATCAACATATTACATCATAAATTGACAACTATAACCAAACCATCAACCACTAGATATAACTAACCAAAAAACATGTATATGGGCCTACTTCTCCATTCAAAATCACAAACTTTTTGTACCAAAACACGTTATATCATGGTTATACATAATGATGCACATGTGCATTTTGAATATTGGTAATGTAAAAAGTAGTGTATTATGGATGGTATTGTAAATTAAAGTGCAATTGTCTATTACTGATGACGTATTACGGAATTTGTCGAAGTAATGATACATATGCACATGTGCATGGATAACTGTTACTCCAAAAAAAAAAGCTTTTTTTTTATAACTAAATATAGCAATTTAAAAAAAAAACTTTTTTGAGTGCTTTTTGATTTTTTTTTAGATTTTATTTTGTGTTCACATTGGTTCCCGTGGTTCTCGCGATAAGGGTGGTTCTCGCATGAACCTTACCCTATATATATTGGGAATAAAAATATATAGTTTAGACCGAAAGAGCAAGGACTAGATCTAGCAGGTCCAGGCAGCCTCACACTCTTGTTAACACATAGCCATGGAGTGCTTTGGGTCACAGTCGTAGGGTAAACGATGTTAAAAGTCGCCTAGGTTTGGATGCTTCCTGTGTTGTCACATATGTTAATGTCCTTGCTAAACATTAGTGATCTAGATTTCCTTTCATTTACAGAATACTTATTACAAATACATTTTTACAATTACATACCATGTTTTATACAATTTCAACTCATACATTTTACACAATCTGCATAAATTCACACAAACTTTTGTTGACGATTTTTAAACTTACATGTATTTCAGGAAATTAGTGGATATGCTCACGGGCTCTTTTGTCAAGATGTAGTGTCATGTTTCAAGATGTTTAGTGTCCATTCTCCATTGCCACCTTTTGACAGATTTGTTTGCTATATCCCGCCTCTTTGCGGTGATATAGGAAGCAAAACCTTGATCTTTGATTTGAAATGATGTTGTAAACTTTCAAACAATTATCTTATGTTATTATGTAAACTTTAAACTAAACTCTGTATTTTGGATAATTAAACTTTGAATGGCAAGATGGAGTTTGTTTTTATATCATGTAGCATGTTTACTTATCGTATGCAATGAGAACCACTCAGATCACACCTCGTGCTTCCACATCTGAAAGGGGTGTGACACATGAACATTGGTTTGACTTGTTATTCACATGTAGGATTATATGTTAATCTTGATGACTAGGTTTGCCATGTGGATTGTTCATTGTTCTTATTTATTTTATACTTATATGCTAGTACATCAAACTTGTATACTCACCAATACTTTTGTATTGAACTATACTTTAAAACATGTTGCAGGTTTATGATGAGGTTGTTGATGCATGGAACTTAGTAGGAGGCCTAGAAAAGCATTTTAAACTTTATTATTTGTTGTATTGTACTTCATTGTTTCAACTTTTTGTATTTCATTTCAAACAATGTAATATGATCCTTTTAGCAATGAAATGAAATTTATCATTAAATACTTGTCACAAATTTTAGCGTTATGTGTAATGAGCAATCTATTTCATCTCACTTCGATGTTTCTGCCAACGGTTGGGGTGTGATAGATTGGTATCAGAGCTATAACTATAGGGAATTAGGAAAACTGCTATGCTTTTGACCTAGTCTATAGTTAAGCACTTGTAACACCCTGTTTTTTCATAATTTTCTTAATTAGAAATCTTGTTCGTAATTCTATTTCTGGAAATCTTATACTCATAGTAATCGTCTTTCCGTGGTATCATTGTAAAATCCGAGACTTGAATCATAAACAAAAATTTGTATTTCGTTAAATTCATGTTCTACATATTCATACACATTCGTACATTTGAATTTGTTGTACACGTGGTATCCTTTTCGTAATTCTTGCAAAGTGCGTAAACTTACAAATACTGGTCATACATACTCAATCCATACGTATACGGTACTTATTCTCAACAGATATACCTATTCATACTTGTTTTATACTTGTTTTTTTGTTAATGATACTTAAACAACCCCTACAATATGCTTTTATTAAATAAAATACCCTAAAACACTTTAAAACCTAACTTTTATGAACTACAAGGACCAAAAGTGTCAATTTATAATCAAGTTTCGCCAGCCAAGGGGCTCGCAGGCCGCGACCTCCCATCCCCTTTCCTCTCGTGCCCCGCGAGAGAGAACGATCCGTAGAATCCTTAATCAGCTTCATCTATTGGGCAAATTTTGGTGTTTTATGTTGTGTTTCTTGCATTTAAGACCCCAAACCCTAAACTCAACTATAAAACCAAGCCTCCCAACACTCAGGTTTATTTTTCCAACTCATTTACACTCTCAAAACACTCTAATTTCAGCTGGAAATAGAAGTTCTTGGCAGTTTATTCTAATTGCTAAATGAGCACTTTTCTTCACTTTTTCTTTCATCCTTTTTCATCTCTTCTTTCTCTACAAAGTGTGGAACACCTCTAGGATTGTTTTCACAAGGTTTTTCATGGAAATCCAAGGTGAAACATCCCATTTTTGAGGCCCAACTTTCTGTTTTGGAAGAAGACTTGGTTAAACATTCTTTAAACTTATGTTTTCTTCATACATTCCTATGTCCTTATGCCACTAATCAAGACTATGATTAAGTGTGCTTAAAAACAAGGTTGTAACATATAAATTCAGAGGATTTAATCTCTAAACGTTCTGTTTTTAAAAAGGTTTTAACCCACAAGTGATGAACAAGACTTGAACTTGTGTATGCGTGATTATTTGGATAGCTTGGGCCATCATACTTACAATCCATGCTTCACTTGATGATTTCTCTTAGTTAGTATGTATATTTCATTTCTTTATTGTTCATTCATGACCATCCTTGTTGTCTTATGACAACTTATGCATTGGTGAATATACAAAAGAGGTCTTAAAATGGAAGATTTATCCTCCTACCTCCATACATGACTTCTATGATAATACTTGTAATATTGTTGGACTAAACCTAGAATATACTATATGAAATATATAAAATACATACAATACATGTAAGAAACCGAAGCCTTGATGATAACCATATGGTTATTTGTCAAGTTACTAAGTTACATCACCTAAGTGCTTAGTTCCTCGTTACGATTCTAATGGATATTAAACTGATGAAATCATTCTAACCCCTATGGGTTTCACAGTGTCAAAAACGAGTATTAAGTGCTAGATGATTATTATTCTCGTATACAAACTTTTGGTGTATTTTACTTGCTTAATTCCGACTCTAAATATTCCTTGAACTCCAATCCGAATGCATTCAACCTCCTATTTTCATACACTCGTCAACACTTGGATAATCGGAAGACTTAGCAATTTTGTGAGTACACTTGACCCGTTTTACTTTTAAAACACTTTGGGTTGTAACATGTTATTATACAAACTTCACATCCACACACTTAATTATACTTTATGCTCTCAATCCGATATACATGCTACTTGTTTACTTAGGTTCATGCTAGATTATACATGCTTTATGTCATTAACTTTGCTAAGCCCCAACTTAACATATATAGCGTTATAGGAGTAGCACGCCGCCCGTCAGGGTCTTGTTAAGTCTTTATTCATTCTTAAATGGTCTCGCCACTTTTGTGGCAAGGATTGCTAAATACTAGTGGACACTTGGGTTTGACATATTGCGATGCATGCTAGTTACCTAGTTTACAAATTGTCATGTGGATTCACGAAAATGCTTTTTGTACTTATGCTACATTTATCCAAACCTTGTGTACTCGCCAATGCTTTCGTATTGACACTTTATTTTAAACATGTTACAGGTTTAATGATGATGTTGATGATGCATGGAACATAGTAGGATGCCTAAATACTCATTTTAAATTTTGTATACTTATTGTAATGTAATGCTTTCATTTTAAGTTGTTGTAATTGTATTTTCCTTTCCATGATGTAATCGAATTCTTATAGTAATAAAATGAAATTCATTATTTAAATACTTGTCGCAAATTCTAGTGTTATGTGTAATGAGCAATCTATCTTCGTCCCACTCCGATGATTCCGCCATTGGTTGGGGTGTGACAGCACCATACTTGAACATACTTGATTCATATGCTAATTTCTTGAAACGTCTTTTATGTGCTAATTCTTGAAATGCTTTATGTGCTCATACATGTTTTACTATTTCAAACGTACGCCTTTCCTAAGGCATTTTACTCGATTATACTAAACTTGGAAACCCTCGTATTATACAAACGAGACGTCTTCACAAAATGCGTGAAACCCATAATTTCGTGAACGACTCTCAATCCACTTATTCTTTTTACACAAAATTCGCCATCCAGTTAGGAGTGAAATCCTCACCTTGATGGAGAATTTCCATCTCAAATCTACTGGACCCTCGTCAACGTGTCAGAATTAACTTTCTTGACCTAACGAGTACTAACCACACTTAGGGTACGACGAGCCATGTTAGGGGTGGAACCCACATCTTGTCGACT
Source organism: Helianthus tuberosus (assembly GCA_030545235.1). Taxonomy (NCBI): domain Eukaryota; kingdom Viridiplantae; phylum Streptophyta; class Magnoliopsida; order Asterales; family Asteraceae; genus Helianthus; species Helianthus tuberosus. Next base: position 63,697,267 of record CM060354.1, on the reverse strand, counting down.
AGTCCCACTCTCTGATTTTCAAAATCCCGTCAGGTCTCGAATTTTCGATTGATTTGGAACATGTAGTAACCGAAAGGGTAAATACCGTTAACCGAAATTTCGGCGAGAGTATTCCACCTATTAGGCCAAAGCATGCTTCATAAACTCAAAAGAACTTTCGACCACTTCGGTTCAGTTAAAAGTTCCATTTTGGAACAATCCAAGTTTTAAACAAACCTCGATTTTACTATTTTCAGTCTTATGCTTAACACGATTGATATATGTCGTTATGGACATGCAAAAACCTAATTAACCTAGGTAGCTAGGGTAAGCAGGGTATCGAATCCAGAGGAGTCTGTGGTTAATGCTAATTATTATTTGTTTGTAAATATTTGAATTACTTTGAGAACTTGCTAGAAAACTATAAACAATAACTTTGAGATTGTAAAAACAATGATAGAATAAAACGTGGTCACTCCGGGATTTTGATTCTGTAATTACTAATAAACTAGTTCTGATTTTATTGGATGCTATTGATTGAATAGTAAATCTGTCACATCTACTAACTACCTATGCAGTTCAAAATCTTAATATTAATTGATCAGATAAATATTAAAACAAGTATATATAGGAATCATTCAATCAACAAAAGCATAATTGGATTCAAAACATAATTATAACTCTGACTGTCACTCAGGATTTGTCTGTCACACAAATTATATAATCACGCAAATAGTCGGCTGCCACCCGACTACAAATCCAAATCTCAATACAAAACAGATACTAGAATTAAAAGTGTTTCACAAGAATCATTCACCCGAAGTGTCCACGAGAGATTTAGCCGCTTATGACACTCGTTCGATCTTCAAAGGCTTGAGATGAGATTGAAGACATGATGACTTGGTGAGTGGTGGATCGATTGTTGCTGATGAGTGATGATGGATTGAGAGCCAAAGAAAAATAATATGAAGTATCGCCCCCAAAGACGATGATGATCAAGTCTCTTGTGGCTGCCAGCATCTCAATGGTAATGATTCTCAAGTTGGGCTGATTTTTTTATAGAGCCCAAAAGTGTCTTCTATTTCCTTCCCAAAATCGAGATGATGCCCACTAAAATAATGTCATGCTGTCAAAAAAATAGTGATAGTGGGCTGCCCAAAATAATTCGTATGATGAATGATGATGTCTTTTTTATTTGGGTTTAAGAGCCCAAAAGTCAATCCATGTTGTCTCGATAGAAGTCTGCCAAGATGTCCCAAATGTGATGATATGTATTTTGACTTTCTTGTCCTCCTCTTAAAATATTGATGTGATGATGAATTGAATTATATTAAAATCATCCATCAAAAGTGCACCTTTCTTGTGCAATTAAGAAAACACAAGATTGTGAAATTAATTCCCCTCCACAAGATGAGATGCGATGTTTATTAAAAAAAAAACCCAAAAGCCACGTGCACCTTTCTTGTGCGTCCCCAAGGTCTTCTGCCGTCAAAAAGTCAAAAACCCCCTTGTCGCCAATATGTATGGATCGTCAAAAGTCTTCATGTTTAGCCGTAGGCTACGACTAATAACTTAGCTTACGATTTAGACCTTCTGTTCTCTTATTAATTTCCAACCGTATGCTATGCTTGACTTCCGTAGACTACTTTTCAACTTTAGATAAAATACCCAAAGGCCCCTGAACTTTATTGTTCCGCGTTCCTTATTCCTTGGAGCTATTTTTTGACCCGAACAACTCTCGTTTAACGTGATATCTCTTTAATAATCATCCGCGCTTCTCTCGTTTCATCACTAAGCTCGCTAATTTCGCCGTATTACGCGTTTTCCCTGTAAAATCACAAACACACGTAGTTAACATATTCGAAACGCTTAACCGCCTAAAACACAATAAGATACGTAATTTAACACACTTAACACTCGTGTTTTGCACTCTCCATCAACGATACAACCTCTTCTTTTCAAAATTCAAATTATTTTCAAGATTTTTGTTTCTACACACACATCATACTAAACCTTTTCATACACTTATACCCTATTCACATGCATGATTTCAAAAATGTCACCAACTACATTTACATTTCTTGTAATCTCAAAAATGGAGACATATCATCAAGATAGAAGTGATTTCCTTGCCTTGACGATTAGCTTCGCTCTTTCCCTTCTCATGAAACGACCTCACCAACGGGTTAGGGGTAATTCCCTTACCTCGATGATCGTTACCAAATTTTCTTTCAAAGAGACTTTATTATGCAAATCCGATCAAGTTTTATATCTAAATAATTTATGATTTGTCAAAATCCCTACTTATGCAAATTTCAAAATTCTTTGTCTTATCAAACGTATTTCCTACCCTACAGTCTATTTTACATAAATCACATTTACAAAATTCCCAATAATACCTTAAGCGTTTTATTGCCGATTTTCAAAACCTTAGAAATGCTACCTATCAACTTAATCGGTCTAATGAATCTCTTGCCCATAAGCTTCATACTCAACCCAATCACTAAAACACGCTCATGTTATATCATCGTACTAAAGACTTTCATTCTCAATCGGAAATCAAACCAACCGTTCTCACATGCTTATAAGATCTTATAGATATTATAAGACTGTTTTACTAAAACTCTTTTCAAAATCAATAAATCATTTTGCTAAAACTCTTTTCAACGATCACTAAGTTCATTTTGCTAAATTCTTTTTTTAGGATCAACGTTTTCACAAGAACTTTCAAATTTCAACTTTCTTATTTTAATGCAAGAGCCTTTAAAATGATGCAAACTTAATATTTTCAAAAACCTTTTCATACACCGCTCAATACATTATTTCAGTTTCAAAACATGAGAGCAAGAAAACTTCATAGGAACCGACAATCTCTGACTATAAATTCTTTTGAAACAAGAGTAGCATTTCCTTCTTTTTACAAAATACATCCTGCATAACCAATAGCTACATTACATTCTTTTCACATTCACAAACTTGATTCTACATTCCGAGTCAAACTTAATCTATCTCGATTCAATAAACTCAACATTTTACTCAAACAACTATACATGCATATCATCGCACACGTTTTAATCAATATTTCACGACAATCTAACACATATATCATTCGTTTTACATACTCAAAACTTCTTGGTCATTTTATATGCTTAAATTTGTTGTATTCAAATTATACTATATACACAATCATTATCATTCATGCTTATACCTATACACATACTTATATGCATACTCATACTTATACTCGTACTTATACTTATACTTATACTCGTACTTATACTCATACTTATACTCATACTTATACTCGTACTTATACCCAAACTTATACTCATACTTACACTTACCCTCATACTTATACTCATATGCATTCTTATATTCATACTCATATTCATACATTCGTACCTATACGTGAGTGTAACCCGAGGGGTTCACTTACGTTGGTCTCATACATACTCAAACATAATAATGCTTACATGCTACATTCTTATACGCACACATTCTTGTTTTCATGGTTACTGTATACCCTGACTCATACACAACTAGTACAAACTATGCGGATCGTGCGACGACCAATATAATCACGGGTGCACACGGGATTATAGTGGTAGGCGCATGAAAATCATAGGGTGTTCTACTGTGTTTGGTAAGACATGGAACGTAACATGACACCGAATAACGAAATGGACATAACATGGTTAAAACATGGTGGATACGCCGCTGGTACTTCCTATATATAAGTGTTTTCACTTACCAAACTTTCGTAAAACGTGCCATGAGAAATTCGGTGTTTTGCAGACCTTATTTAGACACGATACACAAACTTTAACAACTCACAAACGCATTCCTAAACGCACGATATCTGATTATCCATCACGAAACCACATTCTCAACACTTCATATTCACATTGTACCCAAATAATCATACCATTCCTATCCTTGCATTCATCTACTAGATCGATAGTTCACTCTCATACCTCTACTATTCCCAGTTATTCTTTGACTTTTATGCAAACCTTATTTACAATCATTCGGTTTAAACGTTCAAATCCTAAAATACTTCCTTGCTTTTAAAACTATCTTCCATTCTTTATTTACGCGCAAACACACTTAGACAACCGTTAATCTCAAAACTTTTTAATAGATACCAAGCCTTCTCGTTTCTCACCAATGAACAATTTTCTACAAATGTGTGATCTTTTAAATGCTCCTTAAAACCGATAAAACTTTCTTACAACCGATGATGGGGCCCACACTTTTCATCAAAATACAAACCATTTTATACAAAAAAAAAACTTTCTTCTTAGGTAACATCCTTTTAAAAGACTTCTCTCATCGAGTTATTCAACTTGGTCAAACTCATTTTCCTACACACACATGCAAGTTTTACTTATGGTTAATGTCTCGAATCACCTTAGTTAAACAAGCCACTTTTACAAACCTATTCTTTTGTTCAATCGGAATGACTACACATTTTTCAACACGCTTCAAATTTCAAAAATATCGATTTTAGGCAACCACATCAGCCAAACTGCTCTCTTCAAAGTCTTTCTTTTGAATAAATTTCGGGACAAAATTTCCTAAAGGAGGGGAGAGTGTAACGCCTCGCTTTTGAAACGTACTTTAATTAGAAAGTTTATTTCATATTTTCGGAAGCTTGCTCCTCTTGTAATCGTATTTCGTTCGTATCATTGGAATTCGGGACTTCGATCGTAATAAAATTAACTATTTCATACCAAATACGCTTATTTATCTGTTCATGCTTGTACACTTAAATCCATTTATACCTTTGATACATATAATCATTCGATACGCGTTCATGCTTCTCGTAAAGACGCGTTTAATCTACAAATAATAATTAGATGTGATATCAACTTAGTTGACAAAATAAAAAAAAACAAAGCTGGTCCATGCGCACCACCAAGGCAGTCCACACATAGCCCCATTCTCGACCACTCTTAGACCCAACTTTTGGCTCCTATTCTCCCAACTAACTCATTAAATACACTCTTTAATGCCTAACCTCCAACTAGATGCCTTTAATACTCACTTAACTAAACCCAAATATCCCCAACTATAAATACAACACTTCCTTATTCATTTTTCCACTTTACCAACACTCTAAACACTCCAAAACACTCTCTAATTCTCTGAATTATTAGTAAGTTTGAGCAAAAAGTTTCAGCCATTCTAAGTGAATTTTTGTTAGTGCATGCGTCTGTCGACTTCGTCTTGTATTGAGTCTTGTATTAGAAGTGTTAGATCAGGGCACGTTGTTCGAGAAAATAGGAGATTTTAGAGTACGATTGATGTAATTTCGCTTGAGAGAGGTGATTTCACTTGAATGGATCAAGTGCAGTTTCAAGCGAAATCACATCAAGTAATTTCGCTTGAACTGTTCTTTGTCACCCTCAAGCGAAATCTCAATCACTATATATAGTGGTCCAAGCGAAATCAAAGGAAGAGTTCTTGATTTGGATACCGAGGTGCTGCCGGTTTATCCAGTGATTGTATTTGTTGTTATATCAATCAAAAAGCATTTTAAAGTGATTTACCAGCTGTTTCAAAGTCTGTTTCTTACTTTCCGCATCTGAAACAGATCAAAACTCCTCTGAACGACTCGTTCGGGTCATCACACGATCCTACAATTGGTATCAGAGCTCAGGAGGAGGAGTTCTGCAGATTACAGCTGTTTTTCATTGTGTTTTCTTACTTCTACACCTTCTTTCTTAAATAGAACAAGTTTTAACGGTCGAAATCGGATCAATTTTTCACAGAATGTGTAAAAGTGCATTTTAACAAAGCCTTTAAAGTTTCAGCTTAAAATTCAGCTTAAAAAGTGGTAAAATGGACCTTAGACTAGATTTCGCTTGAACGAACATTATAATTTCACTTGAAAAGTTGTTGCAATTTCAAGCAAAATATCATATTCCGCTTGAAAATTTTAATTTCTCTTGAAACATTACAAGCGAAATCAGTTATTTCGCTTCAACTGCTTATCCTGCTTGAAATTTTTAATTTCGCTTGAAGTTGGTGTGCAGGTGATTTCGCTTGAATAGGTTATCTCGCTTGAAGGGATCTCGCTTGAAAGCCGATTCTGCTTGAAGTGTGTTGTTTTTTTTTAAACGTGCTATCAAATCATGAGTGAAGAATTTTACAACGCGTTTGCAACATCTCCGACTACTCCGGCTTCCATTGCTCAGAACATGAATTTGGAAAACGAAACCGGAACATTACAAAAACCCCCAAAGCTAATGAGCATTGAAGAGTATTATGGATGGAAAGACAGATTTGAAAACTGGGTTCAAGCTAACCATCTGAGATCATGGGAATGCATTCTGAAGAAGTATGTTCTACCACGTACATAGTTGCAAGTTGTGAAAACAATTTCTGAATTCAGTGACCAAGAACGAGATATGTACAAAGCTGAAAAGATGATGATAAGTTTGCTTCAGCAAGCCATTAAGGAAGACATCTTTGTATTGCTTCAACATGACAAGACATCAAAATCAATTTGGGATGCTCTTCGAATCAAGTTTGAGGGTAGTGAAAATATGATTAAGAGCAAAAAGGCACTACTTAAAAAGGAATTTGATCTATTCACTAGTTTGCCTGGGGAAGATACAAAGAAGCTTATTGAAAGATATTGCCACTTAGTGCGATCCATGTCGATGCTGAGCATAACCAAAGATCGTGAAGAATGGGTCGATAAGTTAGCTGATGCTTTACCGCAAAAAGAATGGGGTACTTACTTGATGATTTTAAAGAATACTGGGATTTATGATGATTTGACGATTTCTCAGTTTATTGAGAAGATTAAGGGTCAAGATCTGGAACAGCAAAAAATTGCAAGGATGAACAATCCAAGTGGTCAACAAGATGTAAAAATGTACTACAAAGGCAGTATTCCAGAAGCTGAAAAAAGCCCGAAGATACAAACTGCGTTTAGTGCTGGAGATTCATCTGAAAAAGCTGATCAAAGTTCAAACAAAAGTAGTGTATTCTTGTCATATCCGAGTGTTAATCCAAAAGATACAACATCAAGTTTTCAGCATCAAAGTTCTAAAAGTGGAAATGGTTGTGTGATACAATGCAACATTGCTTTGAATCTTCCTGATGGTCAAAGTTTCTCTGAAGAAGTTGCAAAAGATCACATGGCATTACTTGGTTCAGTGCTACTATCCTATGAAGGTTTGGTTGCAGGGAGGATCGGGAATCCTATGCTAACAAAAGAGGATTACGATCAGATAGATGCTGAAGAAATGGAGCTTATGGACATCAAATGGTGTCTAGCTAGTGTCCTAAGAAGAGCAGAAAAATTCAAATTAATTACTGGGAGAAATGATTTTCTTGATGCACATGTTTCTACTTTAGGTTTTGATAAATCTAAAGTTACTTGTTTTCGATGCAGGGAGAAAGGTCATTTCAAAAGGGAATGTAAGAACAGAGAATCAAGTGAAGCCAAGAATCCGTTCGGAAAAGATGACTACTATAGGAAAGCTATATATCAACAAGTTGGTCAACAACAACAATAAGAACCACAAGTGGCTCATGGTAGAAAAGTGATAGAGGATTCAAAGAGAGCATGTTTAGTGAATCAAGACAATTTCAGCTGGAACAAATACATTTCATCCGACAACAAAGCATGCCTAATCAATCAAGATGATGAAAGGCTACCTGAAGGCTTTAGCTGGGATATGTTTGTTGATGAAAACAGAGAGTTTAAAGCTTTCATTGCTAAGATTGTGAAAGAACTAGACATGTTCACCGAGTGGATGAAATCTATTGGTGTTAATGTGAAGAATGAAGATGAAAAATCTGTTTCATCAGATGAAAGTTCACAAAGTTTAGATGATAGTTCAGAAAAAGATGTTGTATTTGATAAAACACCATCTGATTCTGGTTCTTCGACTGATAGTTCTGACAAATCAGTAGAGTTTGATCAATCGCCAACTGATGACAGTAGTGATGATGAGGAATAAAGACATATTAATGTTGCAAAATCTCATCTTTCTCCTGAAAGCTTTCATTTTTATTTTGCAGATCGATTGGAAAAGTTGAAAGAGAAACAAGCTGAAAAAGAACAAAAGAAAATGAAGTCTGAAAGTGTTGCTGAAAAAGATGAGATTGTTCAAAATGAAGAAGTTAAAGTTGTTGCTGAGGAGGTTGACAAAACAGAAAAGGTGATTGAAGGAGAAAAAGTTGTTGAAATTGAGAAGATCATTGAAGTAGAAAAAATTGTGGAAGTCATCAAGCCGTGTCCAAAGTGTCTTGAATCTTGCAAAGATTGTGCAGTAAAAGACGAGAAGTTGGTTGAATTTGAGAAGATGAAGGAACAATTAATGTTCAATCTCAGTTATGTGAAGGAATCATAAGATGTTTTAAACAGAACAGTAACTGGTCTTCAAAAGACTAATTCTGAGAGAGAAAATGCTTTGACGATGATGAATGCAACGATGATGTCGAAGCAAAAAGCTATAAATCATTATATTGAAGAATGTGCTAAACTGAAACAAGATTTAGAAAAGGAGAAAATTGAGAATGAGAGAATCAGACGCTTATTACAAAGTTATTCTAGTTCTGATTATCTTATTGATCGAATTTATCCAACTGTTGCAGGTTTCGAAGCTTTTCAAGATGAGAAGTCAAAGAAGAAGGATACTGGTAAGAAACTGAGTGTTAGCTATAACAAGTGTCCGCCTCCAATCTGGGAAGGTTATTCTCCCAGAAAACCAAATGAGGAGCAAGTCGAAAAAGCAGTCAATATAAAGTTAAAAACTGATACAACTGATGATTTACCATAAAACATTGACGTTACTTTCACATCGTCTGACACTGATCATGAGTCTGAGTTAATCAAAAAGGTGGTCGATCAAGTGTTGGATACTGATGAGGAGTCTGAGTCAAAATCCAAGTCTGGGTGTTCAAGTTCGTCCGTCAAAAGTCCGAGTTCGTCAGTCAACAGTTCAAAATCGTCGGTTAAATGGTTACAGTAAAGAGTTTTTGTTATCAAAATCAAGTTTGGATGATGAAACATTTGAAGTAGTATATACTTTGAATGATTCTGACAAATTATATTCTGACAAGGAATTTCCAATAAGAAGTGTTCGATTTGAAATGATCAAAAAGGTTTTCAAAATGACGGAAATTAATATTTCTGAAATAAAATATGTAAATCTTACTGGAAAACATAAAAAATACAATTCAAGAGTTCAACAGCGATTAAACAAGAAAAAAGGTTACAATTCTGGTTCTGGTTTTCAAAAGAAACCAAACCATAATGGTAATTTCAAAAAGAAAGGTCTTGGTTTTATTCCACCAGAAAATTATAAAAATGAAAAATATGTCCGAGATTTTAAATCAATAATGACATTTGTTTCAGGAGGAAATGCTGAAGAGGAACAGAAGAAACCGTTCTGGAGACAATCAAACCAGGAGTTTCTTGCTGAGAAGAAAAGAACTGGAACTGGAGTTTTTCACAGAAAGGATACTCGAATCTGTTTCAAGTGCAATGAAGCTGGTCACATTGCTTGGAATTGTCCGATGAATACTAAGACAAAACAGGGAGTATCTGAAAAACTTAAAGAAAAAGTTGTCGATGTTGAACCACCAACTGAAACATTCAAAACTTTCGAAAATTCTACTTATGAAGTTGGTGAATGTTCAAATAAATTTTTTTACAAAAAAGAGAGCAAAAGACAACCAAACATGGGTTGTTAAGAAAGTATCTAAGAAAGTCGGCGATGAATCTGATTCCATAAAATCAGAGGAGCCACAGGTTGAGGAAAAAGAAGAAAAATCAGTGTCTTCAGTGGATGATGTTAAAATTCCATCACTGAAGGATGAGAATTTTAAATCAAAAGTTGGTAAAGTTGAAATCTCGAATCAATTTTATTCTGAAAAGAATGAATTTGATGTTGAGAAAGTTTTTAATGGAAATGTGAAGAAAATTTTCGGCAAAATGATTGATAGAAAGGTCAAAGGGGTTAAAGACTTTTATGAAACTAAGAAAGCAACATATAACCCTACTGAACAAGAGTTGAAAACACCCAAGGTTGGTAAGACTTGGGTGGAAATTCTTTTCCCTTGAAAAATTGGACTTGCCGGAGATCCCAAGTTTGTAATCGTGGATCAGGAATCGGCATTATTCTTGATAATTGATTTTGTGAATGAATCTTATAATGGTTAAATTTTTACAGGTTAAATGTGACTTGCCGGAGCTTCCAGGTTGGTAAGTGTGAAGCAGGAATCGGCATCCTTATTGATAACATGTATTTGTGTAGATATGGTGTTTCCTATAAGTGGTAATTCAAGGACATTAAATTGTACTTGCTTTACTACAAGTAATTGAATGAACAAGATGATGAACCAAACCCCTAACCTACATGTGGGTAAATCAACAAAACTTATTTTCCGGAAAAATCATTTTGGTTCAAACAAACTTAAGTGTTTTGAAATCATAATGAGAAAATATTTTGTGAAAGGGGGAGTTCTGATTGTTTATGCCAAGAGGATGGTGAATTGAAGCGATTTGATATCGGTTGTTACTTTATTGTATAGTTTGTTTTCAAATTTCCTAAAATATGTTTGCATTTTAGGGGGAGTAAAAATTTCAGAAAATCCAAAAACATTTGAAAATTTGAAAAATTCAAAAACACTGAAAAATGTAAAAATGAGTTTTGTTGTGCAAAAGAGGAAATGATAGTACATCAGTAGACTGTCACAGCATGCTAAAGAAATGTAAAGTCGAAATGTGATAAACGATCTCACTAAAGATGTGACGGTGGGCTCAGCTAGACTAGTAGATTTGCGATAACGATACAAATCTAAATGAAAAAGCCTAGTTCTAGTGGGAAACATGGTCAAAAGCATAGTACTTGGTTTTTTCCTTCTTGATTGTGTACCTACTCGGTAATCGCTGATTGTCGAAAGACATAAAACTGGTTAAGTTTGTGAACTTTCACAACTTTGCTGAAAAGTCGCTGTGATTGTGCTTTTTATTTTGCAAAGATTTAAACTTGTTTGATTTCTTTATTTTGTTTAAGCATTGGACATCCTCTGCGTATACGTGAGTATCGACCTGGATGTTATTGCCTAAACGTTCTGCTTTATTTTCTTTGGTGTTTCATTTAAGCTTTGAATCACCTCTGCGTACACGGAAGTATCGACCTGGTGGTTAAAGCCTAAACAACTTCAACTTATTTTATTTTCTTATTTTGTTTAAACATTGGACTTTCTCTGCGTATACGGAAGTATCGACCTGATTGTTAATGTTTAAACATTCTGCTTTGTTTTCGCACAATTTACAGTTGATAAAAGTTTAAAGGCATTACTTGAGTTAGTGTATTGCATGATGAGGGGATATGCTGAGATCGTGGGGTCCATAAGAACTTAGTGCAAAATTAATATACCTTAACGTATCGGTAAGCGTTTCGAAAGTTTTTAGATTGAGTTTAAGTGGACAACAATATCGTCAATCAACGTGAATTGTTTAGAACTTAAAATGTTTAAAGCTTAACGATGTTGGTGATTTGTCTCATAAACTGATATGATCCTCTTACACAAACTCACAAAAATATTGTCTGTAAATATTCCTTTACTGCATTTCATTTTATTTCAAAATTCAAAAAGATTTTAGGTGTGTTTTAGCATAAATTTTTGAAAATACAAAAAGAGTTTCGACAACTGGTGTTGGAAAGCTGATTTTCAAAATTTCAAGTGCTAAACATGACGACAACTGGTTTGGGTTAGAGATGAATATGTTGTGAGGGTGAGTCTGTATTGAAATGAAAATTTTGAAATGTAAATGATATTCTTACAAGTGGTTCATCAGAGACTATAAATGTTAAATCATTCTAAGATTTGCTTTACAAGTGGTCATCAAAAAAAAATTTTTGGGTAGAGATTGGTGCAGGTTTATACAGGTTTCGATACCAAAGAACTCTGAGTGATAGAGAGCCAGGTTTCGATCCTGAACCTGTGGAAAATGTGAGTCAGGTCACAATCGCAGAACTGCTGATGCTGATGAACTTAAGGAATCAAGAGATCTGATCAAGAGAATTAGAAGTCTACGATTCCAGTACAAGTTGAGGGGAAGTCTGCTAGAGAAAGAGAGAGTTAGAGTGAAGAAATAGCCAGATAGAGATTATGAAAGCCCAAAGACTGATAAAGATTGAAGATATTCAAGACTCGACACTTTAAGACTCGTCAACATTCGAGGGGGAGTCTGTTAGTGCATGCGTCTGTCAACTTCGTCTTGTATCGAGTCTTGTATTAGAAGTGTTAGATCAGGGCACGTTGTTCGAGAAAATAGGAGATTTTAGAGTACGATTGATGTAATTTCGCTTGAGAGAGGTGATTTCGCTTGAATGGGTCAAGTGCAGTTTCAAGCGAAATCACATTAAGTAATTTTGCTTGAACTGTTCTTTGGCACCCTCAAGCGAAATCTCAATCACTATATATAGTGGTCCAAGCGAAATCAAAGGAAGAGTTCTTGATTTGGATACCGAGGTGCTGCCGGTTTATCCAGTGATTGTATTTGCTGTTATATCAATCATAAAGCATTTTAAAGTGATTTACCAGCTGTTTCAAAGTCTGTTTCTTATTTTCCGCATCTGAAACAGATCAAAACTCCTCTGAACGACTCGTTCGGGTCATCACACGATCCTACAATTTTAACTCACTTCTTCTTCTATTTCTTTCTTGTTTATCCTTCTAAAACACTTGGATAACCTCTAGGAAGGTTTTCACAAGTTTTCTTGGGCAAACTAAGGTGAAACCTCACCATTTTTTAGGTCCAAAGTGCAATTTAAATTCTGCTTATTTTTATCTTTTTATATGTTCATGTTTTTTATAGAAACTTGGTGAAATCTTGTTCCCACTAAGCTCACAAGTTAGTCTATGGTTGTGGGTTTGTGTTGAGGTGATTTCCATCAAAGTTTTGGGTTCAAACACCCATCTTAATTCTGTTTATACATGGTACTGGAATGATGAAAGCAAGGACAAGACATCATCTTCCATATCATGAACTTGTGACTTTTGAAGTGTGAACAAATGGAAGCTTTGGCTTTCCAAACTAAGTTCCACTCCTTCATTTGAACCTTGTGAACACTCTTGTGACTTGCTAGAATAGATTTACTTTCTTGTTATTCATGACCCTCCGAACCATCTTCATGATGGTTTGTGTAGTGGTGAATCATATAATGAGGTTTTAACCTCCATGCTTGACATGCATTATACTACATGATAATCTATGATTGGACTTAGTTTTAGGATGTTATCATTACTATATAAACTATACGTATTTATATAAAATATGGCTGAATTTGTGATGACAATCGAGTCATGATTGTTCATCATAAACTTAGGCTAAGATACCTAAGATTCTAAGTTACTTGTTATGATTCCAATGGGCAATTTAGGACCCATGAAACCACTTGATATGGTGTCATAAACTAGCTCTTAGAACTATACATTACTTTGGTATACATACTTTTGATACTTAATTTCTAAATCCCGAATCTCATCACTTCCTAAACATCATGTAACCTTACCATTTAATCCTTATTCTCCAACAACTCGTCACTCGCGGATAATCGAAAAGCATGTGCAATATTGTGAGTATACTCGACACCCTTTTTACCGTTTTCACACTTTTTGGGTGTAACATGCTGATAAATACAAAAACACACTTAACATACTTTTATGCAATCATACATACAAACAATCCAATACATGCTTACTGTTATGTTATGCCGGATTCGTATTTTCTAGGTTACTTCATTTTGTGATAAACTTGTCATTAACTTCGTACGAGCCTACCTTAACATATATAGCGCTATAGGAGTAACGCACTGCCTGTAAACGTTGGGTTATGTTAAGAGCTTATTTGCGTGAACTTTGGTTTGACTTGTTATTCACATGTCGGATTATATGTTAATCTTGATAACTAGGTTTGCCATGTGGATTGCTCATTGTTCTTATTCATTTTATACTTATATGCTAGTACATCAAACTTGTATACTCGCCAATACTTTTGTATTGAATTATACTTTAAAACATGTTGCAGGTTTATGATGAGGTTGTTGATGCATGGAACTTAGTAGGAGGCCTAGAAACGCATTTTAAACATTATTATTTGTTGTATTGTACTTCATTGTTTCAACTTGTTGTATTTCATTTCAAACAATGTAATATGATCCTTTTAGCAATGAAATGAAATTTATCATTAAATACTTGTCACAAATTTTAGCGTTATGTGTAATGAGCAATCTATTTCTTCTCACTCCGATGTTTCTGCCATCGGTTGGGGTGTGACATCAGTGGGGCTAGGGTTTTGTCAAGAGTAAAAACTACAAACTTGACTCCTTGGTTTATAAATCTAAATCAAAATCAAATACAGGCAGTACACGACATGGGGTTTGGGCTAGGGTTTTGTCAAGAGTAAAAACTACAAACTTGACTGCTTGGTTTATAAATCTAAATCTAAATCAAAGACAGGCAATACACGATATGGGGTTTGGTGCTGCCCTAAGGATGAAAATAGACAACACACCCACAATGCTTGGGTGCTGGTTGTGTCACACCCCAAAAACGTCCCAGCGGAATATAAAATGTAGTGGTGACGGAAGTTGGTACCCATTAATATCTTGTTGAATGATGCATCGAATTGTTGGACATTTTAACTTAATTAAAACATAGATTTTAAAACATAAAGTCTTAAAGTACGTCACAACCACGCCAAAGTTAAGTTGTCTTGATCCTTATGGATCTTATTACATTTGTCCCAAATAGTTTTAAAAGTTTGTCCAACACATTATCAAACCAAACATGCATCAACAACCACAAGATACGCCATAATTCCCGAAAATGAACTCAAGTACTTGAAGAACATGTTAAAATCAAGTGTCAACACAAAGGAGGGTGAGTTCACATATTCAAATTTAAAATAATTTGATCCAAGGAAAAACTTTCTAATTATGTGTTTATCATAAAAACATCCATATAATTTTTAAGAAAGTTAATTTATTTCCTTGTAAAAACTCAAGGGTTAGCCATCGCAAGCATTTCCGTAGAACCTTCCGACCATAGACATCTTCCCGAGTTTACATATTAAATTGATA
The DNA here is from genome assembly GCA_030545235.1 of Helianthus tuberosus. Classification (NCBI taxonomy): domain Eukaryota; kingdom Viridiplantae; phylum Streptophyta; class Magnoliopsida; order Asterales; family Asteraceae; genus Helianthus; species Helianthus tuberosus. The sequence continues at coordinate 63,682,169 of CM060354.1, read as the reverse complement.
GAATCAAATGTTCGGACTCGTAAGTTAGCAAGACATTACGAACTATATATTAACAATGAAGGTATAATCAATGCTAGACTATGAACAGAATATCAATTCGTCGTTTGACTTGACACGGGGCGACCGGTCACGACGGGGTTGTCAACCCGATAGATCTACCAACAATTCCTCGCGTGCAATACTTAAATGATTAAACGACATTACTTGCGCATGGCCCATATCGAGGCCATCTATAATGCATGCCTCACGTATAACATATATATATATATATATATATATATTACTAATAATGATAAATTTAATATATGATGTTGTACGAATTCCCTGAAATCCCCACTGAAATGTAAGCCTATGCCGATACTTACTCTCTTGAGATCAAGCAAATTTGTCCCAACTGCACAGTCGTTTTCCCTCAAACACCGTACAAATCCCCGTTTCTCCCCGAAGCATATATATTCACCAAAACCGTTTCTCCCTGAAACATATATATTCACCAAAACCGTTTCTCCCCGAAACATATTTATTCACCAAAACCGTTTCTCCCAGAAACATATATATTTAACAAATCCATATATTTTCAATGAAAATATACATTTTATATATATCAAAAGGTATGTTTTATTCAAAAACATTATTAAACCCTTTTTAGGCGTGTTCTTCCCCTAAAACATATACAAAACAGTAAAAAGAGGGGGTTTAGTGACACTCACCTTTGGGTGCGTATTTTAAATAGCACAATGCCACAAATTGATTTCTACACGTCCTATTATATGTAGAAACGATTTATCAATCAATATATCACAAAATTCCTAAGTTTCTCTGTATCTTAGAATTTTCACATAACTTTGAGATTTTCTCAAAAAGTCACTATTTTTTTATTATGTTGGCACATTAATATATATATATATATATATATAAGATTTTGTGACTTGAACGATTTCATTGGTGACCATTATCATGTAAATCCGTTAACACTCCCGTTTATACGTAATATATCTACGATTTGCGCGTCGTAATATATATACATAAACGTACACATAAACTAAATATCATAACACGTGAAATCTCGTTAATTTATTTATTTTATCATTTTTAAAGCATGTATACATGAAATAACTTATATGTATCAATTTTCATACTCGACAAACAAGTTACACATTTAAAGCAATTTTACCGATTCTACCTCTTTAAGCGTACGCGTACATGCATAGTCTAAACTCCCGCTATCATGTCAACACTTAGCATATTATCATATACACATATATAAATCACATAACACATTTTAACACATAAGGTTCACTCATAAATAACCCATGCTAGTGTACATTGTAAAACGCGTATTTTAGTGATTTGGTAACGTTTTTGGGCGTCGGAAGTCATGTATGACTAACCAAACACCAAGTAAACTTAATATTAGTTAAAATACATATTTAAACTAAAATATTAGTTTACTTACCGATTTAAAACAATTTTATATAAATCCTTCGAAAAGCCAATTTTTAACCGTTTTACCACATAGTTTTGCGTTAAACGTTACCATAACCATCCCAACTCGAAATGACTTGAACATAATACATGTTATTTACTGATTAAAATGATGGTTATAATCAGATTAGTGCAGTTTTTTGTGTAAGTCACATATATCATGCGATTTCACGTATTTTACAACAGATAAAGCACCAAGTACAACATGTAATGACAAAATTTTATACCATTTTAACACTTCAAATATTCATATTTTTAGTGTTTAGAATCTGATTAAAATTTATTTTTATCAAATCATATTCAAATCATCATTTCATGATCATATTTCATCATGCAAGTTCAAGTAAGTGCATCTAATGCACCCATATTATATCATCATTATCCTATATGAACTTAAATGCATTCAAGGACATATTTATTTCATGTTCATATAAACCAAAACATGTTCATCACATTATCATCTAATCATGTTTACATAAATGCAAATATTCTTTCATTTATAAACATGTGACAAAAACCTACATGCATGCAATCATACATATATATATATACACCGCATATATACATACATATATGAACTTCCAAAAGTTCACTTTTGTGTCATCTTTTCAAATCACAAGAACCTTCTTGTATGACACCCTTTTTGATTCATGCATGTAACAAACTTTCAAGAATCTCATCAATCAAGAATCGATCAAAAATGAAAGCACAACTATATACCCACATACATATAACTTTAGGCCATACATACATATGTACACACATTCATTTTTATTCTCTTTGAAAACCCATTTGTTATTAGTTTCAAATTTGTGATTAATTCCAAGTTCAAGAGAAACCTTTCAACATCATTATCATCACCAAGAACCAAGAATATGATTTTGAAAATAAGTTTATACCTTTCAAGATTTTAGTGGGTTTTGACAAGATTTTGATGTTATGGAGCTTGTTTCACCTTGAAAACACCTTTGGATCTTCAAAACACCTTGAAACCTTCTTGAAATGAACTTGGATCTTCAAAGAAAATTCTAAATTTTTTGAATGTGGAAGTGTGTGTGTGTGTGTATGTGTGTGTTCGGCCGTGAGTTAGAGAGAGAGAGAGAGAGAGAGAGAGTGAAATTGAGTTTTTGAAATCCTTTCTTGGATTTGTGTAAGATATTGGAAGATTTTGTAAGGCCTAATCATTTTTAAAGTCTTCCAAGAACCACCAAGGGGGTGTTTGTTTTTTGGCCAGAAGTACTTCTGGCCACTTATGTCTGCGCCGCGCAGACGCGGGCAGACGTTTGGATGCTGCAGATTGTTTGTTTTCTCGCAGACCTTTCATTAAAAAAGGTCTGCGAGACCTCTTCACCACACAGACAATGACCCATGTCTTCTTGGAACCTCTTCACCACGCAGACCTCTTCTTCCCTGTTCTACCATCTCCTGCCACCACCTCCACCCCCACATCTCCGCCACCACCGCCACCCCAGACGTCTGCTCGCGAACATCATCGTCATCATCTTCATCTTCATCGATCGAACATCATCTTCATCTTCATCGATCGAACATCATCGTCATCTTCATCGATCGAACATCATCTGTTATCATCATCATCATCATCATCATCATCGAACATCATCGTCATCATCTTCATCGAACATCATCGTCATCATCTTCATCGATCTCTGTTTCAGAAACCCCCAAATTGATCGGTGAAATTAGGGTTTCAAAAACCCCCAAATCGATCTGTTTCAGAAACCCCCACCGTAACCTCTCTCTTTCTCTCTCTCTCTCCTCGTACTCTCTCTCTATGGATCTCTCTCTCTCTCTGTTTCAGAAACCCTCAAATCGAAGTGGTGGCGGTGGTGCTTGGTGGTTGAACGACGGGGGTTGAACGACGAAGACGGGGTGGGTGGTTGTGGTTGTTCTTGGCGGTGGTGTGATGGCGGAGGTGGTGCGGTGGTGGTGCTATCTTGTAGAGTAGAGAGAGAGAGAGTTGAGGCAGTGTGTGTTTTGTGTGGGTGTGTGTGAAGTGTTTTTGTAAAAGAAAAAAAACAAACCCTCTTCTCCTTGCAGACTGCAGACATTTGGTCCACCTCTTCTCCTGCAGATGCCTGCAGATGTGGTCCGCAGACTGTAGACCTTTTCCCGCAGAAAAAACAAACAGCACCCAAGTGTAGGAGAGAGAGAGAGAGATATGTCCCCCCTAGCTGCCACTTGTCTATACACACTCATCCATCATATATATTTCGTGTATATATATATATATATATATATACACACATATATATGTAATCTTGGCCAAAAACTGGTATTTTACTGGATACCGGGTATTTTATCTAGCGTTTTAATCCCGTTTTAGTGCGTTTTAAATTATTTTTATGATCCTATTAAAATAATCTCACTAAAATATTACTGAAATAATTACTAGTTGCCTTGACTGGTTGCATTGACGGTATTTTGTCTGATACGCGCAGTATCACGCGGTACGCGCTCAAACTCGAAAAATAGAGTTTATTAGTGTTTTAATTTATTTTTCCTTTCGGACATGATTAAAATTACCATTATAATTATACCAGATTATTTTTAGGATTTCAACATTGATCGGGTGGTCACCGATGTTCGTTTCGCATTTTGTTCGTTACGCGATAGGCGTTTATCTTATTGTTGCCAATATAATTTTTATCAAAGTTTGGATTTACTAACTCATCAAATATCACATATAAACATCAATATCAGTCAAATACAACCTTTTTATTTATTCATGACTCGTGTTACATTTGTATGGTACAGCCTAAATAGTCGGGTGTCACAGGTTGGTTGAAAATTATAATGAAAGAATAAACAATCTAAATGTTGGCAACCATACAACACATATCAATAAAGAATTGATAAACTCTTTAACGGGTATACCGAATGGTGACGTGACCATGAAGGGGAAAAGAAGGTCAACAATTAATGATCAAGTAGTGACTGAGTGAAAAGCACAATTCAAAAGGACTGCCTGGATTAACAGACTAAGTGTGAAGCTCTACTTTGATAACATCTTGGGGGAGATGGATAGCTTCGGGAGAAACGTTTGCCTAAATTTCCTTGTAACATTCTTCACTATAATTGGGCATGAAAGTGATAATGCGGTCGTCAACCAACAGTTCTTGCACAACGTTAAACAAAACGTTCAAATAAACCGACTGAACTGGTGTGGTTATCTCATCCAATGCATGCAACACACCAAAACAGCATGGTCTCCAAAAAAGCATTTCACAAGACGCTTGATTATACTTGCGGTAAGAAAACAATTTCCATATATAATAGTTTGCACAAAATAACAATTTAAAAATAAAAAATGTCTTCTGTTACAGCTTGCCTTGGTGAATGATGCTTTGTAACACCTCGCAAAAATCATCTCCAAGTACAATGGTGACACGTGTCATAAACCCTGATCGTGATTAAAGATATCTTGAGGGACTAAAACTGTCAAACAGTGCAAAGATGTAATTAGAAGGACTAAAAGCGTCAACATGCCAAACTTGTGCCTCTGAATGACTTGATATAATGTTCGTATTTGTTATTGAATAAATTGTCGGACACCAGAAGCCGTTGTGCTTAAAAATCAAAAGTTACAAAACACAGGGGTTAAAAGTGTCAACATGTTAATTTTTACCTCTGAGTGACCTTTTAACGTTCCCGAAAGCTTTGTAACATATTATTAAACCTTCTTATACATCAGATGGTGATTTATTAAAGATCCGATTCAAAATTGTGATGTAAATTGAAGTTTCCAAGAATAGGGGTTAAAAGTGTAAATATCACAATTCTTCATACGGGAGCCATTTACAATGTGTCTAAGACTTACAAATGCATGGCTACGCTCCCTAGGACAACCCAGACCTGATTACATTGACCATGCATGCTGAAAAAGTCAGTTATTCACGTTCAGAAAGTGCAGGGGCTGATCATGCAAACAAACAAAAGAACTTTAAAACATGGTGTCTCGCGTGGCAAGCCAGGGTTGCCCTGGTCTGGCGCGTGGCACGACAGGTAAGGATTTCCAGCCAGACTGCCAGCTGCCCAGCTCTGCAACCTGCAAATCTTTGGAGGATCTTTGCAACCTGTTTTAGAATCCAGCAGCAAGTTTAACTGTTTTGGGAAACCACTATACACTTGTTAGCATCATAAACCACCTGAGAACACATGGAATCATTAAATAGGGGCCTTAGTTGCTTATTGTTCTTGCACATTCAAAACAAATTTGCAAGCAAACACTCCACTGAGTTCTCTGGAGCAACCTGGTCTTTAAAGAGGCTCTATTAGTTCAAACTTTTGTGCTAAGGACCATTGTAAGTGTACTTAGCTTTTGTAATTAAGGTTTTATTAGTTTAATGACCGAAAGTCAAAGTTAGCGTAATTCTGCTTTGACTTTGTCATTATTCACTAACGGTCCAGCCATTATTCAAATTGAAAGTGGCTATGTGTTGGTAATTATGTAGGTATTAAACCCTTAAAATGGCACCTCCTAATTATCACGTTATCTCAGTCAATTGTCCGGTCAAACTTCTTAATAAAAAGTCAAACGAATCAGTTTTTGCAAAATAATTCATAACTGATAATGCTGAAGTTGTGGAAGATGTTTTAACACTTAAATAACTTGGTAAATGATATAAGAACATGTTTAGGCATGTTCAACCCGACAATTCTGAGTTTAGGCTCGGTTCGCAACCGAAAGTCGCAAAAGTAGACTTTTGCTTTGACTTTCAGTTCTGACCCGATTTAGTTTAGTTTAGATATGCCTTAGGGTTCCTTTAGGACCATGTTATAGGTTAGTATAACCCTCTAAGGTTATACAACCTGGTTCCACAGAAATCCTAGTTCATTGCATGTTTCCGTTAAATGCTTAAAAGTTGACCATTATGCCCTTTTGATATTAAAACGAGATTTTTGAAAATGTGAGAGAACAAAAACCTTTATTACTGATTTATAATCATGTCCTAAAAATTTGACATCAGTTTGTGGTCTAAAATAGGAGTTATGCGCGATAGCGTAAAATGAAAGCTTTTTATTAATTAAACGACATTTTTGGCATAAAACCTATTTTAACCCAAATTTTGACACCAAAATTGCCACCTACTATTAAGATATAATATTTAGGGAGTTTTGAAATTTTTTGTTAAATTTTAAACTGATCATAACATAGTGTTCTTGCATTGATTCGGTAATTGACGGTTATGCCCTTTTTGTTAATAAAATGAGTTTTACACATCCTTTACATATCAAACCTTTTCCTACTGATTTTATACATCAAATAAATTATTTTAAACAGTAGAGGCTGATCAAAATCTCAGATCTCCTAAATCAACCCGAATACCGTCAAATACCGACTTTTACGCTTTTTGAACGCATAGTATGGGTTAAAACTATTTTTGACACATAAGACTTATTACCTACTGATATTTTAAGTAAATTTTTATACTTTAACAGTAAGTAAAAGATTTGAACTCAGATTTCCAAGTTTGACCCTTATAGCATATGTGAAATGACCAAAATACCACTGCGGTGCATAGTTTGGCCATAAATGATAAATTTCACATATATATGATATCTCACTGATATAACTTATTAAAATAAATATTTTTACTGATTATTTTAGACCAGAACCTCATATTACTATTTAACCTCTTTTATAAACTTTAAAATGACTAAAATACCCTTTCGGGGCTTAGTTTGGTTTTAAATTCGTTTTGGGGCATAATGGAAGGTATCCTACTGATATCATAACATAGTTTAAGCATATTAACATATGGAACCTGCTCATGACTTATTTGGTTACCCGTTGTGCATTTTCGTGTTGGTTACAGTTTATGTAACTAGTTTGCATAAATTAATCGAAACGGGTCAAACCTTATCATTTTTACTTCAAAAACCAAAATGTGTTTAGTTTACCCATATTATACAAGTCTTCATACTTGACGGGTCTAAACCACATTCTAACCCGGTCTTTGCTTAATCTTGCGTTTCGAACCGTAAACCTTTCTTTAAAACTAGCCGGTCTAAGTTATAACTTAATTAAGACCCGCTAGGAATCTAATAGGTTATTAAAACCTTCATTCCAGATTTAGGAGACTAGTAAAAGATACCGTACTTGCTGCTTTGTTATACGGCTAGGATTAAAATTTATATTTTAGCTCAGGTAAATACTTTTAACTTATTTTCCGTTATACGGGCTTGGGATACGGTAATTATTAATACTGCTTGGTCGGGTATTGAATTTTTAATCGAATAATGGTTAAATCATTGAGATAACCCGTTTAATCTATTTTGTTTGTTTTAAGCCTTTGGGGGGTTAATGACCATGTCCTGGATATCCTCGGCTCGTTCATTGAAATGGCCACGACTTAAGCACGAGGTGTAGGCATACACCTGCCGGTGCGTATGTAAAAAGATATACCCGCTTGTTAAGAATAACTCGCCGTGGGTTTATATTATGTGGTGTGTCTAATAATCTTGTTCCGGCTTCTATCCCGGATCCTGAACGTATGACAAACATATAAATCTTTTACAAGATTATTTTTTTTAAATAGTTGTCCCAAGTTATAAAAGTCTATTTGTGTCTTGTGCATTTAAATGAATTTTCTTAGATATTTTCAAAATGAGTCGGTTAATTGTATTTACCAGTGTAAACTGACGTATTTTCCAAAAAGGTTAAGTGCAGGTACTAAGCGAAATGGGCTGGCTTCTCCTAGTATCAAATAAAGAGTCTTGCAAGCCTTTGATGCATAAAATCTGTTGAACAACGTTTCTTTTGTTTTTGATCCACCTGTGGATCCTTTTTACATTCCTTTTGTGTAATATTTATGATACTTTCAGATCGGTTTGTAATATTATTACTTTAGACTTTCGCTGTGCATTGAACTGTGATTATTTGTCTATGACGATATCAACTACGTCACGATACTCCCCACCGGGCCCACCGGTAATACGTGGAAATATTGGGATGTGACATGCTTGCAATAGAAAAAGCTTGGAACGAAAAGAAGGATACCCGATTGAGTGGGTTACAACGAGAACTCTTGACCTGTTTAAGGGTGTACTGGTTACAAGGAAATATGGTGGAGAAAGCCACACCCCAGACAATAGACAAAATGCAGGGTTTTGATGAAGAAGATGCTGATGGTGATGATGTTGAGAATGAAGATGAAGATGATGTTGACAATGTTGATGAGCATGCTGATAATGATCATGATGAGGTTGATGATGATGGTTTTGATCATGATAATCATTATAGTTATGCTGAACTCGACCCAAGAGTGTAAAACGCCATGCAAATTAATGATGAGAAAGAATAGGCTTTCATTCAAAACGTTGTGGCTGAAGATGTAGAAAGGCAGAACAGGATGTTTGAAGTTTCTGCGTCAGGGAACCATGCTCTAGTAAGAGTACTAATACAGTATGAAGACCATGGTGCTAGTGAAGAACAACAAAACAATGAAGCTGAGGAGGTATGTTGTTCAAATAATAAGTTTAACAAAAAACAAAAAAATGCCATACTTAATTTTTTTATTTAACAGGCAATGGATGAGAAGTTGGATGGGGGCATACAAAGAATTAGAAGATTGTAACAATAAAATGAGCACATTGTTAAAACAGTCAAAGTTTGAACATCCAAACAGCCTCTTGGTACATATTAAATACTCACAATGTCTGACATTGATAGAGAACATGTCAAAATTTGTTGATGAAAACGTCAAGGAAGTGGCAGCTGAGAGAGAAGAAGGTGAAAATGAAGATGAGGTTGAAAGGGAAGTTGAACGTGAAAGGGAAGTGGAAGTAGAAGCGGAAGGGAAAGGAGAAGGGGAGGGGGAGATGGCTGGAGAACGAAACGCCATAGAAGTGCAAACAGTTGTTGATGAAAACCCCAAGGAAGTGGCTGATGAAAGAGAGGAAGCTGAAAATGAAGATGAGGTTGAAAGGGAAGCTGAAGGTGAAAAGGGAGGGGAAGGCAAGAGGAAGGGGAAGGAGAAAGGGAAAATGAAGGGGAATGGGAGATGGCTGGATATCAAAACGCCAAACCCTCAACTGTTATACCAACCCCCATAAACGATGATACTTATCAAGAAGATGAAAGGGAAACTGAGGGTGGTGATGAGAATACTATATTTTCGGATGAAGATATAAACAAAAATGATATTGAAAGCTAGGATTGCCATTTCAAAACACTTGAATATCACATTTTTCAGATATAATGGGGAAAAGATAATTAAAAGGAGTATTGCTGAGGTTTTGGAACTGTCGGGACAATACCTAGAACAAATGATTGAACTAAAAGAAGGTTTATATTGTCCAAAGATGGTGGATCAAATGCTTAGCTATAAAAAAAACCACCTACACCCTGCTGAGGAGACCATAAAAATGCATGTATTTGATACAACACCAAAAATCCCCACAACAGAAACACAATACAGTCAGGTGTTCATCACTGAACTAGAAAAAACTAAAGAGGAGATGGTGAACAAAAGTGTTGACCAGCAAGGTGCAGTGGTTGATGAAACGCCATGTCAGCAGACACCGTCTGGAGGTAGGAAGAACCTCATGCAAACTTTTGAAGAAGAAGAAGAAGAAGAGACACCCTAGAAACCCCAAGATGAAAACGCCACTAACACATCACCAACCAAAACGCCAAACAGGGCAGATGTGCAGGAGAAGGGTGATGAGGACAAAATGCCAGACATCACAAAGTTGATGCAAGATAACACAATTTTAAACATAAAAAGTTGCCTGGTGATGAAGAAAATGAAGATGATGAAAATAAAAAGGAAAAAACTATGGAAAAAAAGGAGACGAGATAATCAAAGTAGAGTAGGGCATGTTTGTCACCTTATGTTAGGAGGCAAGTGGTTATAAATACAGCAAAGGCGGCACAAGAAAACAACATTTCCACATACATATTCACTGGAATCGGTGACTGGCTGTATGTACACTTCTTTCTCGTAAAAACGCCAAACTTTGCATTTTTACGTTAAAAATATACATATATATGCATGTAAACACCAAAAACGCCATGTCTTATATTAAAATGAGTTTGCATAACTAAAACGCACTATGTTGTTTTTTTCAGGAGTACCGTGTTCAAGATTGAAGGAGTGTCAGAACTCTCAAGGGTGATTTGTGAGAGCATGAGAGCAGGATTCTATGCAAACGTCACCGTTATTCAAAGTCGGGGGCATATCTTGAACTATGAAGAAAGATACAAGGCTCCAGAATCACCCTCAAGATTATTTTGCACACAAATAATGTTGGTAAATCTTTTGCTATATTTAATTGATGCAATTATATTATGACTTCGTTTTGTTGTTAAAAATGTGGTTCCTCAAAATTACAGAATACGATCGCGTATACAAAGACAACGAGTTATCGATACAAAGAATTCAACAACAACATGGAATTGGTTTTGAAACTCGCCCATTTCAAAGAAGTCCGGAAAGATAGAAAGATAAATGAATATGATCTGGTCTTCTTGCCAATAATATGGCAAAGACATTTCTATGTTGTCTGCTTCAATATAAAACACAACAGAGTTGATGTATTAGATAACAGCGTCGTAGAGGATACACTCAGCATCAAAGAAAAGTATGATGGATGGGTGGAAAAGTTGGTAAATATCTTAAAAACTTTATATGTAGAAACTATGTTGACAAAACGCCATACAATATATGCAAAAATGTGAAACTGCAGCAAAATGTTTTTTCAAACTACTTGCGTATTAAAAAACACCCAATGGCTAAGATCATGAAGTCGGTGCCTATTATCAGACAAAATATGGATTGGAGGACAGAGTCTAACGGGATCGACTGTGGGATTTTTTGCAATGAGCCATATAGAAACGTATATGGGGCAGATGGCTGGTTGGGAATGTGGCCTGGCAAAAGAAGATGCCCAAATGACCTACAATAAAAACAACTAAATGACCCTAGGATCAAATACATTGCAAAAATCCTTCTGAATAGCCAAAATGAAAATAGAAGATAAGTGGTCAAATCTTTAAAAAAATCTTGGAATTAGGGATAGCAAGAATATCTGAATTGTATAAAACATGGCACAAGAGAATAGAACAAAGAATGGGCTTAAATGCCGTGAATTGCTTACATTTTATAATTTTATTGTTGACTAATGTATTTTGGTTTAGACTATTACATCTACTTGCTTCTTAATAAAACATATTTCGTTATGGGGTATTCATCATGGCATTTTCAAAATAATATGAGAAATCCATGAAAACGCCATGATGAATACTCCATAATGAAAACGCCATTAGTTGAATAATAAACAATAAGAAGAACTGATGATACTGTCTTCCTAAAATATGTTAATGAAAACGCCATAATTTGAATAATTAACAAATAGTAACCAGGTGTAAAACGCCATTGATCATAAACAATAAGCATATATTAGAACCCAAACGACAATTAACATTAATAATTAAAACGCCAAATATTGAATATAGGAAGAACGCCATTGAAACATAAACGTCGTTTAAAAAAATTACTTTGAAAAAAAAAACGCCATTGAAACAAGCATAAAGAATAAAACGCCATATCTGTTGGAATTTTGTTTGAAACGAAAATATAACGCCATTTATTGAGGGGAACATGGACAATGATAATTGTGCCCCTGCATATCATTTAGCGCCCCTGCCACGTGTTCGACCAGGATCCCCCCGTTTTTACACTTCCAACTGCTTTCTCCTTATCCCGTTTGTATGTGTGTGTGTGTGTGTATATATATATATATAGAGAGAAACGGGATCAGGAGAAAACGCTCAAAAGTGTGAGAATGCTTCCTGGCCTAACACGTGTCACGCCGCTTAGAAAAGGGCGGAGGGGCATTTTTATCCTTTCATCTTCTGCTTTTCCAGTTCCGCTTTTCCCAATATTGTTGGTTTTTAAGATTTTTGGCGTTAACCAAATTCAATATTTAATGGCGTTTAATGGTTTTATCTTATTAACATTTTGGCGTTTATGGCGTTTATTCAAATCGTATGCCATTGTAACCCAGGGGTCAGGAAATCTATTTGAATGACGTTTTTCAAGGCGTTTTAAACAAGTTGGCCCCTTATTCTATTATTTCTTATAAACATTTTGGCGTTTGGGTTATCTTGGAGTTTTACAATTGTTGGATTATATTTCAGCCACAGTAGAAAAATAATACAAGCGAAGAAAATAAATTAAAAATCCTAATCGGATCTCTCTTCACAATATTCACTGTCATCAGTCTCTTTATTCTTTAATAGTATAAGAACTGACACCAAAATATAGTGTTTTATGTAAAACTTAACAAACCCATCTGTTTGATTTTTTTGCATGCTCGTCTGTTGAAGTTGTTTTTTTGTGGATGTTTTGGGACATAGATCTATGACGTGTGGGTGGGTTTTTCGCTTTTTCTTCATGTTGATCTTCATCTTTATCATCATCCCACTCTCCAGTGTCATTGATCTTTTCTCCTCATCCAAGCCTTCTTCAAGAACAAAAAAAAACAAAATTCCATATGACTGGCATTAGTATCTTTTTCTTGAATTTTTGTCCATCTCATGCAGCAAAATCTTTCTGAGTTACTCGCCTTCACTAACAATCATTCAGTGAAACTTGACGAATAACAATACTGAATATCCAAGAAAGCATATTAGCCATCTTTGATTTTTTTTTTTGGATTTTTATAATGAGTGGTATTTAGTAGTATTGGCGTTCGTTTATTTTTTTTTTTTTTTTGGTTTAATCAAATGGAAGTTGCTAAGATGTATCATTTTATAGGATCTCTTTTTGGCGCCTAAGTTAGGCGGTGTGTTATTATAATAAAGTATTCGTCTTTTCAGTTACTGTTTGTAATTATTGTTTTTGACAGGCTTGATATCTGAAGTCTGTAACACGTCCCATCTTTCAAGTTTAGCGTTTTAGATTCTAATATTATAAATTTTCCCTATCTTCAGTTTTTCTGGTTTGAAGTTACTATTTCTAGTTACATTTTAAAGTTTGTTTTTTATTTTTTATTTTTATTTTTTTAGGTTTTTTATAATACTTTTTCAAACTAATTTTATTATAGTTTTGGAGTTTTGGGGGGCGTTTAACGGGATGATATCGTTTAAACAAGCATTTTGGCTGTTTTGGCGTTTTTATTATATATGGCGTTTTTATTATACAACAATCAACTGAAAAGGAAAATAAAAAAAGAATACATTAAAAAAAGTTTTTTTTATAATACTTGTCCAAAGTAATTTTATGATGGTTTGATAAATGCCAAAGGTGTAAGACATTTGTCTTTTTGGCGTTTTTATTATATATGGCGTTGTTAATTAAATAACAATCAACTGAAAAAGAAAATTAAAAAAAAATATATTGATCTTCAAATCTTCACTGTCACCAGTCTCTTTCTTCTTTTGAAGCATCTTCACTGGCTGTTTCGACTTTCGTATGAAATCAACCTCTTTTTCTATAATTTTTGTCCATCTTATGCAGTAAAATGTTATTGAGTTTACACCCTTTCAGCCAAAATGTTATCTTTTTTGGCGTTTTACCGAGAAAAAAAACGCCCCAAAATAAACCATCTTAAAACTGTAAATTTGATCATGCTAAAATCAATAAAGTGTTGCTGTATGGTGTTGGATAACATTGTTAATCCTCAGTTAAGAAAGATAACTGACATTGTTGTCCACACCATACAGCTACACTTTATTGATAGCAATATATTTGATTTTTGGGTTTTTTGGCGTTGATCAGTCGAATAGTATATATTAAATATGGCGTTTGGGGTTTTTGTTTGTGTTTTTTAATTGAAGGTCTGAGTTGTTGTATATACAGGATTTTTTGGGGGGTTTTTTAGGCGGGATTTTACTATAATTAAGTTTGGCGTTTTTAGCAGAATGCTGTGTGATTTTTGTTTTGGCGTTTTATTTTCATGAGATGGCGTTTTGTTTGGAGTAGTCAAAAGACGCTTTTACCCTTATTGAAGCGCATCCACGTAATAAAATTAAAGTTATTTACGAAAATGCCACCGCGCCAATCTAGTCCATAGATTGTTTTGATCGGACGATTGATAAGCGTTCTCACACTTTCTACCGTTTTCTCCAAATCCCGACCCTGTATATATATGTGTGTGTGTGTGTGTGTGTGTATAGGGTAGGGTTCTGGAGTGAACTGTGTGAACTAATCTAGGCCATTGGATTACATCATCTAGAGATTTTTAAACAATGGCAAGATTGTAATTATAATTTTGTAACTTCCCTTTAAAATAATTGACAAAAGGGTATTTGCGTCTTTTGTAAATTGCATTTATTAAACAATATAATCAAAATCCCTAAAATCTCGCTAGTTTCCGTACGTACAAGATACACAGCTGTTAGTGTATACACATGTGTACAGTCTCGCTAGTATCAGTTTATACAAGATACACAACTGTTAGTTTATACACATGTGTACAGTCTCGCTAACTATCAGTTTATACAAGATACACAGCTGTTAGTTTATACACATGTGTACAGTCTTTTATACATCTAACGCAGAAGAACGAAAACTGCAATTGAGAATTATGAAAAATTTGAACCTGATTCGAATGATAATCATCGGGATATTAGTGTAACGAACTTCTCGCTGATTGAATGAAGAGACGAATTTGCCCTCAGATGATTGAATTCATTGTCTAATTTACCCTTATCAAAGAAAAACGAATCAGGACACATGTACGGCCACTACTGTCGCGTATGTAATGTAGGATTAGGGGATTTGTATCCTACACTTTACCTATATATGTATATATATATATATATATATATATATATATATAACACTCAAAACCCAAAAATAACAAAGTGAAGATTACTAAACGCCATATTTGTGGGTTTTGTGTTGTGTTTTAGATGATAAGGCTTTGATTATCGAATAACTAACATTAGGGTGTTTTATGTTGATTATCATGTTGTGTTTTATATTCATAGTTCAATGATGGTGTGTTTGAAGTTTTTATGGATTGTTAGGGTTTTGCTATTGTGTTTTAGTGATCTTCACTCTGTTATTTGTGGGTTTTAAGTGTGTTTTATGGTTAAAATTGGGGTGTTTTATGGCTTTGTACACTTTGTAGAAAAAATAGACTTTGTAACCGAACCCCACCCTATATATATATATATATATATATATATATATATATATAGGGGATTGAGAAAACTAGTTTAAATGAGAAAACCAAAAAACTAACTAAAAAAGCCTAAAAAAACCTAAAAAACATACCAAAAAAAAAAAATTTTAGAATTTTTTATAGAAAAATCGCTAATTTTTATGTATGGAAAAAAATTTTCAAAAAAAAAATTTTTTTTTGGTTGTACTGCACATGTGCACTAATACGGAAAGCCTAAACCACTTAATCCACCCCCACCGACACCCCCCAAAAACCTAAACCCCCACCCACCCCCACCCCCCAAAAACCTAAATTCACCCTCCCACCAAAAGCCTAACCCCCCCACCCCCCGAAAACCTAAACCCCCCACCCTCCCGAAAACCTAAAACTAAACCCTAAACATAAACCCGAAAAAAACCTAAACCCCCCACCCCCACCCCCCAAAAACCTAAACCCCCTCCCCCCCACACCCGAAAACCTAATCCTAAACCTCCAAAAAAACTAACCCTAAAAGCTAAACTAGACTCAAAAAGCAAATTTTAAGCATGTAATGTACATTGTAATACATGTTATATTGCACATGTGCACTACTATAATAATAGTATTGAAAATAAGACGTCACCATAAATATTTTTTTATGTCATAAAAAATATGTTCGAATATACTTGAATGAAAGATACAAAAATTTGTGATCTGATGGTGCCATTTTTGTTTTAAAATGATAATGTATGGAGAAATGGGAAATGTTTGAAAAGTTATATATTTTTTTTCCAATTTTACCCCTCCTTCATTAAAAGTCCTCCCTCCTTCGTTAAAAGTCTCCCCCCTCCTTTTTAGTGGTTTTTAGTTAGTTTTCTAGTTTTCTCATATATATGTAGTTTTCTCATGATCCTCTCCCTATATATATAATAAACAAAACCATTGGGGGACACATGTCACCCTATGGTTGATGCCAAATAAGCTGACACCTAAGCATACATGTGGCAAAGCTAAAAATCAAGGATTGGGCAAGCTTCTTTTGTATGTTTCTTAATCTCTCTCTCTCATTCAATTATACCCGATTCAGTAGCTTCTCTCATAAGAATCCCTAATTAACCCTAAATCTCATCATTCTCTCTCTCTCAATCATCATCGGCGACAATATCATCTTCTTCAATCTTCATTCACCAGAATTCAATACATTCTAATCGACGGTAATCTCTTTGCTCTGACGTTCGTTTCATATACTTTATCAGTATTTTAATTAATCTGTATTTGTTCATCTTCTGATGTTAAATTTGATGTCAAAATCTTCGATCCCTAATGTCAAAATCTCTCAGACATGAAAACATCTGGATTCCTTCTGGCCATCACACACCATCAGTCCCCCCGAAAAAGTTTCAGGTAAGGTCATTTGTTAGCATATAACACCAATTTCTTTAGTTTTGAGTTCAATTATATTGTGGAAGGTCGCCGATCTTTGGATATGTGTCGTCTTCGTCTGCCTCCCCCATTTATCTGTGTTTTAGGGTTTTTGTGAATGTTGGCGGCGATTGTGATACCCCAGGAAAACCAGTGAAAACCATACAACTTAACTAGCTTCCTCAGTGACTGCTTACCAAATTTCGGGACGAAATTTCTTTCAACTTGGGGATGATGTGACAACTCGAAATTTAGAACCTTTCATTTGTATCCCGATGTAACATGCTTGAACGTTATGTGACTAATTGACTTGTTGACTTAATGTGTGTTATAAGTGAACATTATGTGATTATGTGTCGTGCTTGTATGTGTGTGTATATTTATGTAACCCGAATCACAAGAACCCAACTCGAGACCACTTGGTCTCGAGTGAACAATGTGACCATTGGGCCGGTTGGGCCATGCTCCCCTTCACCCTACTCGAAAACCCACTAGGGTGAACCAACTTAGTATATAACTCATGCTCCTAGCCATTTTTGCCATTTTCTTTGGACAACACACACTCTCCTACACACACACTCCTACTTTCTCTCTCACTAAAACCCTAGAAGCATAAACCTTCTCCCTCTCTCTCGGATCAAACCGGCGACCATAAGGATTCTTGGATTAGCTTGTGCACACCAAGTGAAGCTTCATCCTTCACTAATACTTCTCGAACCGGTTAGTGAGTTATGATTTGGTGTTTTGTCAAATGATGTTGTGATTTATATGATTTTATACATTGATTCGTAAACAAGACATGATGAGTTGGTGTTCAAGTAATCGGTTCATAGGTGTTCCATGTTATGTATTTATATTCGGTTGTTGATGATTATATGATAATGTATTGATGAATAATATATGCTTGACTATGAATGAGTGTTATCGGCTTTACTTGGGATTGGATCCGAAGGGTTTGGGTGTTAATGCAAGTTGGATTGATTGATGAATGGAAACCGAATGCTTGTAATCGGCTGTGGTAGGTTTACGATTAGGATGATTCATTATGTTGACATAATAGGATGCATGCTAGAAATCAAGAACAAAGATCCTGTTATATGATTAAGTGTTGACAAGTTGTTGTTCATGATTTTTGTTTGATTAAGGTTTATTTGAATAAGATGATAAAAACCCTAAAAGATGAACAACATGAATATCATATGAACATGTTTTGAATATTTGAAATCTGGTTGTTTGATCTATTTTGGTTAAGGTTTAGACAAGAAAACATGTTTAAGTATTTTGGTTGGATAGTACACATTTACATGAAATCAAAATCCCATTGGATAGTACAACTCTGCAGAATCAGCAGTTGCTGGGGGTCGAGACCCCTGGTTTCGACTCGAGACCACCACATGACAACTCGAAACCGCGGATTGCGACACAGGTTGCGAGTCGAGAACCCCTAGTCTCGACTCGAGACCACACAATGCCAGCACAAACATCATGACTCGAAACCACGGTTGCGAGTCCGGTTGCGACTCGAGACCGTCTTGTCTCGACTAATACATGCATGACCCGAGACCACGCCGTCTCGACTCGAGATCTCTAGTCTCGACTCGAGACCACGTACACACACTTTATGTTTGGACTTGCACACTGCTATGGGCCTAAGTAGTTGGGCCGCACACTTAGACTTTGGTTGTTACGTGAATGTTACTGTGGAACTTGTTACGAACTGTTGTTGAACTGCCATGCTAGACATGTATGCCATGATCGTTACTTGTGTACAATACGTGTAGAACATACGTGCACTACTTGGATATGAACATGACTTGAATGGTATCTATATTAGGACGTAGTTGACCACTTACAACTTGATTGACCTTTCTGTGTATCTGTCGAGCAAACCAAGGTGAGTTCACACCCTCTACAAAGCATGGGATTCCCAGGGGTTTGGGAATGGGGTTAAGGAACATGGATTCCTCGTCCTTTCTTGGGTAGGACAATATTGGTTCAGGAATGTAATTCCTCGTCCTCATGGACAGATAACTCGTACTAGACCAAAACTCTATCACGAAGTCCCTCCTTTTTATATCGACTTAATCGCCGGGCCAATGGCGAGCGGGTCATTAGTTAGATAGCGCTATTTAGGTCTGACAAGCCTCACACCATGCCGCAGAGGACGGGCGTGAACTAATGGATCTGGGCACGTCAATGGTGATAGACATTGACAGTTCAGGGCACATAAACAAGACTACAGTCAGCAGTCGATATGGTAACGAGTCTAGTGTATACATGGGGTAGCCCCCACGGCTGTATTGCCAGAGTAAATGGGTAAACAAATCACGTTTTCAACTATGGGGTAACCCCCACGGCAGGATGCCAGTTAAAGGAAACTGTTTTTGGAACAACTTAAAAACGAATACCCAACCGTGAACTCACTCAACTTGTTGTTGACTCGTTACTACATGCTTTGCAGGTCAATAGGTTTTTAGCTGGAGCTTGCATGGAAGAAGTCGTTGTGGGACATGGACAGCTGTGTGCCATGTTAAACTTTGAAACGTTTAAACTTATGTTTTGGTTTTGAACATTATGCTTCCGCTCTACAACTTAAACTATGTTTTGTTTGGACACCAATTATATTGGTTAGACTTTTTAACTTGCGTGTTCAATATGATTGGTGGCTGGATCCTGGTCAGTCACGCCTCCAAGCGGTGGTAATCCGCAGGTGGATTTTGGGGGTGTGATAGCGATGGTCTCCAATGTTTTCAGGTTAAGCGATTTTAGGGTTTTTATGCTTAACTATTTTGTAACGTTCCTAAGTCGGTTTCTATGTTTTTAGGGTTTTTATTTGTTAGGGTTTTAGTCTAGGATTTGATGATCGATTCATGTATGCTTCGATTTGATAGGGTTTTAATCCACGATTTGATATTGTTTTATTATTTCTTCTTTGATTTTCATATTTTTTGTTTTTTGTAGTTTGATTCGTTTGTAGAAAAAAAACCCGATTTAGGTTATAGATTTTATATTTTCACTTATTCGTGTTGATTCTGTTATAGAATAGTCTGATCGGGGTTTTGGTGCTAGACAACCGGTTGTTTTGGTGCTAGAAAACCGGTGGTGATTTGTGTTCTTGATGGAATGGTGTGGGTCGGCAAGAGCAGTCTCCCATGCCGGTCTTTAACGAATCCGATTTGAAATATAAGCCTCAAAAAGGGTTCTATTTTTTTGTTAGTTTATATAGGTACCTAGAAAAAGGTAGTAATTTTTAAAACATATTGTTGCATCATTGTCTGCTATTATCTTTTTTTAATCTAAAGTTTTCATTTATTTATATCGCATCATTGCATGCTATTAGTTTTTATTTATCTAAAATTTTCAAATGTTTATGTTTTATTTTGTGACATAGGTAAAGATGTTTAAAGGAGTTCCTTGAAAAGGAGCTTGCAGAAAGGCTATTTTGGGAAATGGTGCATCTATTTAAAGCCATTTCGGAGAATCCACGAAAATCTCGGGGCTGACGTAGGTTGAAAAATGGGTCCTTTCGGGGTAGAGAGGCGAAATGGAAGGTCTATGCGGATTTAGGGATTGTAAGTTAAGAGCATATGTCCTTTGACTGATGCACATATACGGTATATCAAACTTTGCGTTTCATCATTATAATTACAAAGTATTGTTCTTACAAAAAATACATTAAAAATATTTAATAAATTTGTGTATTCACTGTCTGAATCCATGAGCCTGTGCTCAATAGTGTTGCATTATGGAATTAAGGGCAAATTCTACCACCTGCAAGGCTGCAAGTCCAAGTCAAAGTTCTTTTAAAACATTGGTGAATTAAAAGTTAAATAAAACTCACTTGGGCCTAAAATCAATACTTAAATAAAACTAATGTGAGCCCAGACTAAATGCTTTAATGTCTATTCTCTTGGCCTGGCCTTATAGACCATTGAGCCAATTTCAGTGAAAAAAATGTTGCAGCTAGGTTTTCAAACCCATGAATCTGTGGAAGCAACCGCAAAGCATTACCACTAAACCAAAGCTGCATTTCATGTTATTTAGTCGCCCGCATTGTCCCTCCTCCGGGTCGGTCCTGCGCCAGCACGTCTATTGATGATGAAAAATCAATGATCTCCAAGGTTCAAATTCAAAAAATTTATTATGCTGGTTAGACAAATATATTTTATGATTATTAACTAATTGGTCATTTTTGAAGTTGAAAACCAAATGTGGAAGCCAATTCACCAACGTGAACCTAATTGCTCAAGTGGGTTAATTTTTGCATAATGGGACCAATTTCTGTTATACTTTATTCGTAACGGGTCAGATAACTTATTTTAGCAAAAAGAAAATTATGTCAGGTGCGTTAAATGCCGTCAAGAGTGTACTTTTAATGCTTGCCTAGGTAGAACCTCCTATTTTTTAAATAAGCAAGCCGTTTACATTAAAAATGCAATTTTCACATTTTTACTCAATTTTTAAATGGACCATTTGACATATTAAGAGATTTTCATTATCCAAGTCGACCGATACACCTCAAGTGATTTGGTTAACATATGACTTGCATTGAAGACTGCATATACATCCCTGAGCAATGGTTAACTTACTATCTTTGACATTAGCCATTCTCAACAAGTTGAGGTATCTTTTTCTTTCATTTTCGTTTTAATGCTACAATTCTTATTTTTTTTTAATGTTAGGCACTATTGTTTTAGAACAAGCATGAGTCTACGATTCACAAAAGGTTATCATTATCCTGTTATCTCTCATGTTTCTTGGTTTGTCGATTTCAATTTCCAAGTTATATGCTTCTGTTGATATAAATCAGGCTCCTAGCTTCTAACAATTCAGGTGTTGGTTGATATTAACGGTTCCAACTTCCAGAGTTCAAGCCTCAAGGTAATGTTGATTTTAGTTTTCAATTTATGTTTAGTGTTTCTATATATCTATTGCAATTTCTTAGTAAATTAGATAGATTAAAACTAGATTAAGATGGTAATATGAGACTTTTGTGACACTTGATATATTAAGCAAATTGAGATTGCGTGAATTAGGTGTTTTACATTATAAGTTCCTTTTTACCTTATATAAGTTTGTTTCAAGTAATGTCTTTGTCAATTTAAAATCAAAAGAGGAATCAAGTTGTTCAAAATGGTTGAGCCAAATTTTATAACAATGAAATTTGTGAAACCAGTTGTTTATTTACTTTTTGGCATTTCTTTCGGGCATATTTTAAACGCTTTTGCGAATAATCCGGCAATGCTAATGCTTCTTGACAACAGACATCAGATGGAGCAATCGAGATTTCTTTTAAGTAAGGGTGTTCTTCGGGTTATTTTTTCGGGTTTCGGGTTTTCCGGGTCGGGATGTTCGGGTTTTTGGTTAGGAAAACATGACCAGGTAACCAAGCCATTTAAAGTTCGGGTTGTTCGGGTATGGGTTAAACGGTTAAACGAATACTCAAGTTAAAATGTTTAATGATAAATGATTATCCATCATTCATGGTATTTCACTTTAAAATATACTATTGAAGTTTTGCCTTATTTTTGTCATACGAACTGTTTACACATGCTCCATGTTTCAAGACAAACTTGAAAAGAAATAGAATAAAATGATAGAAGACTAAGGAGCGTTTTTCTTGAAATAAATTTTACTACTTAAAATTTCTACTACATTTTCTTTGTTATTTTCAGAAAAACACTTTTCGATTGTTGGCTAGCCCAACCCATATGAATTAGAGGAGGCCCAATTTTATTTGTGCAAAATATTAATGTCTTCTAAATGTAAAACTTTTCTTTTTTTATAATAAATGATTTATTTCCATTAAGGGCAAAGAAAGATTAGAGTTTGTGGGTATACGAATGTAGATTTTTTTCATGTCAGTAATGATAGTTTATAGATATTTTTTTTGGACTACTACCTCTTTTTTTTTTCCAGGTTGAGCATGCTCAATATTTGACCCTCGGAAGTGTAGCCATGTTTGGTCAAGAAGGAATTGTAATGGATTTGTTTGAAATATTCTTAGAAATTAGATTTGGTTTGCTTATGATTTGACTTTTTTTTCAAAGATGTAATTAATTTGGAAATGTAGTTGTCTTACAACAATTAGAAACCGGTTTTTACTCATGAGTAAATGTATAATTCCAAAATTATATGTAAGTTTTATTTCAGTGATTAAATTCTTAAATTATCAATACTGACTATTTATATATGTCGGGCTTTGGATGACAAGATGCTACCATATTGTGATAATATCATGCCACTTCTTCCTAAGGATCTTTCTAGCGGTTACCTGTATCCGTTTGTTAAGCTACCAATTTTTTTCATTCTTTCCTGGGGTGTTCTTATAGAACGGTGGCAAATCGGAGCCCAGTTGATGTAAAATCCAAAATTGTATGTCAGGATATGTATTTTCAATCATTAAACTTCGTTACACTTTTATTAATTTTATCGCTTTTGTTGTTCAGGCCGTGTCTTTTTAGATAGTATTAAATTTGAATAAAAATAATAAGTTTTTGGTTGAAGCCTAGTATATATATATATCAAATACTAAGTTATTTATGCATTACATTGTGCTTTATGAATATTTTGTTTTTGTTTCATTTTTTTACTTTAAACTCTTATACTATTTATATTTTACAAATTTGTAAAAGTATGTTTTTTTACTTTTAGCCCTCACACTTTTCTAATTTTAACTTTGATCTCTTATACTTGTCCTCTTTTATAATTTTTTTTTGTTATGGTTTCGGTCTAAATTTTGCGAGTTAAGACGCTAGAACGTGTGTATGTGGTTCAACATTTTTACGTCTATTTTTATATAGTTTAATGTTCCCGTCATAACGTGCGGGTCCTGAGTCAACTCAGTTATGCTTTTATATGTTTTACATTCCGGTCTAATTTTTGCGCATTAATACACCGTAACAAACGTTTGTGGTTTAATGTTTTCAGGTGTATTTTTCGTTTTGTCTAAATACTAAAGCATAAAACTGACCATTACCCGTTAGTTTTTTCTTCAAGCCTTCAGGCACCCACACATAGCAGGACCTTAGTTAAACAATAACTATCAAACATTGTTTGATCATTAATTTTTAATTTTAAAGACGCGAAAACTTTAAACTATTAAAACAATTATAATAAAAATATTTTCGGGACATCAAACAACTATAATTATAATAAAAATATTTTTCTGGACATCCAAATTTGAAACTTCCAGGCAATGTCCACAACAATTGTAGCAAAAGCAATTGTACTAAAAGTTGATGTTGACTCATCGAAGACTTCTTTCTTTAAAGGTTAAAACCTTTCACATGGCTTGGTTCACACCTCATCTTCTTTACTCAAATCACTCAAACCTTTCAACTCATGATCATAATCATATCTTATTTTTAAGTTTTAGAGGTGCCTTCCTGCTTACGGAGAAACAACTAGCTTTTTTTAACCAAATCTTTGTAGTTTTTACATGTAAACATTTTTTTTACATCAAAATATGGATTAGCATTAAATATAAAGGTTCATTAAAAGAAGAAGTGTACAAATTACAAAACCTCCTAAAAAAAACCCACTATAAAAAAAACCCTAAACACACAACATCACCGAAAAACCCAAACCCCCACCCTCACCCACCCGGCCACCCCCCCTCCCCCAAAAAAAATATTATTATTATTATTATTATTATTATTATTATTATTATTATTATTATGAAAAGGGGGGGTTTAGGTTTTAGGTGGTGGTGAGTGTGGGGGTGGGGGTTTAGGTTTTTGGGTGGTGGTGGGGTGGGGGTGGGTGTTTAGGTTTTGGGTGGTGGTGTAGTGGGTTTAGGTTTTAGGTTAATGGACACTTATCACTGTATAAAGTCTTCTTACACTTCTTATAACTAGGAGTGTTTGTAGAATAACTTAACTCTCAAAATATATTTAAATAATCATATTAAAACATATTTCAATCATTATGTGAAAATAAACATTTTCTAAATATGATTATTAAAAACATATTTTTTCAGATCTTAATTATCTCACACATGCAAGCTTTATACAATATTATACGGAATTATTTTTTACGGATAACAAAAGTATCATTATTATTTCTATTAACTATTTTATGTAAAGTGACCCCTTTCCTACACTAGTGAACATGCATAAACAAAATAATATATAAACTGAAATTAAAGTATACTTGTATATTAAATTTACCAATTTTTCTTTAGATTTTAAATTTATATATACTATTATATATGTTAGTTGCTAGCTTATTTGTGTATTAATAATTGTATATTGTGTTTTAAGATTTTTATTTATTTGTTCCATTTCTTTACTTTAAATCCCTATACTTTTTAAATTTTACAAATTTGTAAAAGCATTTTTTATTTTCAACATAACACTTTTTCACTTTTAACTTTGATCTCATATACTTTTAATATTTTACATTTTTCCGTTATCATTTCGATCGATTTTGCGAGGTAAGATGCTGCAATGTGTGTATGTATTTCAATATTTTTACGTATATTTTTAGAGTTATTTACATAGTTAGTCCTTGTGGTTTACACAAAGTAACAATCTAAGGTACTAATAGTTTAAAATCACATCATGGGGTACTAACTTTCGATTTTTTAACATGAGAGGGTATTAATTACATAGTTAATTACATAGTTAGTCCCTGTGGTTTACACAAACTAACAATCTAAGGTACTAATAGTTAATGGGGAATTAACGTTAATACCCTCACATGTTAAAAATTGAAAAGTTAGTACTCCAGGATGTGATTTTAAACTATTAGTACCTTAGATTGTTATTTGTGTAAACCACAGGGACTAACTATGTAATTAACTCTATATTTTTATCTAGTTTAATGTTCCTGTCTCAATGCGTGGGTCCTAAGTCAACTCAGTTACACATATTTTATATTTTGATCTAATTTGCGCATTAACACACCATAAGACGATAGTGGTTTAACGTTTTTATGTCTACTTTTCATTCAGTCTAACTCTAAATACTAAAGCAAGAAACTTACCATTACATGTTAGTTTTTTTTTTTTTTCAAGCTTTCGATCACACACCCAAACAACGGATGGCGTTAATACTAGTTAAACAATAACTATCATATATTGTTTGATCATTAATTTTTAACTATTTGGATTACACGCGCTTCACAGTGGGCTCTTGGTCCGTAATTTTTTGGTTTGATACGGTCACGTCATTTGGAATAGCAACAGAAAAAGATATCGACATATGTTTTATATTGATCAAACACCATAAAAATAAATACGATACCGCCATCGAGCTTATTCAAATGATATCGGTTTAATTCCTCACGGTAAAAAAGAAATTAAAATTATGTTAACATGTTCCAGTAAAATTATAAGCGTAAAAATGATCAAAGATAATTACACTAATAAAATATAACGATAACAAAATTTAAAGTGAAAAATACAATACTAGTAAAATTAAAAGATAAAGAGGTTTGTGTTGTTCATGACTAATTTGTCCAAATGTGCATAACACACATGTAGATATAGCATTAAAAATTGTAAATATTCAATAGTAAAGAATGTGAGAGAACTCAAACTTGCTATTTAAAATATATTATTTTAAAGACATGAAAACTTTAAAGTATTAAATCAATAATACATTATTATTATTATTATTATTATTATTATTATTATTATTATACATATGAATTAAAAGTTTCGATGAATAATGATTCAAATTTATTTAAAATAATATATCAATATATTAATAATATATATATATATGTATATATATATATATATGATTTAATAAGGTTAGGAATTAGTGATTGTTCGTGATTTAATAACCTTGTAAATCAAATGAAACAAACTGATAACAACCAAAATCAGCCGTGAAGCGCGGGATAATACCACTAGTTATACATTGTAGATATGAAACGAAATTATATTTATACATATGAAACAAAAGTGGTGATAAATAGTAATGATATTTTTTTAATATTTGTTTTTTTAGTCTTTTATTTGTTATTTATTTTGATTTTTGATAATGAATATTATTTTTTTTATAACTCTCAAGTATTTGTTCTTTTTATTTATGACAATAAGTATTTTAGTTACATCCAGTTTGATTTTTTAGTAATAATTTGCGTTCGTTGACTTTAAAAAAAATCTAAATTCACCAGTGTAGCGAGATGATATCCGTTATCAAACAAGTGAATGCATGTCGGTGCCGATGTTGTTAGGTTAGGTGCGGTTGGTAGCGACACGATGTCAAATTTTTGAAAGCAAAAAACAATAAAAATTAAGAGTGGTAACGATACATATGTCGTATCGTTGGTTTCGGTTCGTTTTGATACGATAGTTATTGCGACGCAATTGAACAACATTACTGTATTAATTCGTATTTATTGTTTTAGATTGATGTAAGGTCTCTTTCAATAACTATAGCGAGTGCCGATATCATAATAAACCGGACAGATATCAACCGAATTCTTCCTGTGGTTTGGTCATTTTAACGGTTTTGCTCCAATAGTTTAAAAATAGTCATTTTCCTCCTTGATCTTTCGAGTTTGTCGCCAGTTTGCTCCCTAATCTTTCGAGTTTGTCGCCAGTTTCCTCCCTCCCTGATCGAGTTAGAGGCTGGGAGCAAAATGAAGATAAGTTAGAAAAATCAGAGAGGGAAATGGCTATTTTTAAACTATTGGAGTAAAACTGTTAAAATGACCAAACCACAGGGATCAAAACGGAAGTTTACTCTAAAAATATTTTCTGAACATTCAAATTTGAAACTTCCAGTCAATTTCCACAATAATTGTAGCAAAAGCAATTGTACTAAAAGTGGGTGTTGACTCATCATCTAAGACTTCTTTCTTTTCCAGGCAATTTACACAACAATTGTAGCAAAAGCAATTGTACTAAAAGTAGGTGTTGACTTATTGATTGATCGAAGACTTGTTTCTTTCTTTAAAAGTTACAACTCCTCACATGGCTTGTTTCACACCTCATCTTCTTTACTCAAATCACTCAAACCCTTCCTCCAATAATTCATAATTATACACCATGGTTGTTCTTACTGAACATGAATCTTTACCTGGATCCTCATCTTCATCATCAGCTCATGATCATAATCATAGATATGATGTATTTTTAAGTTTCAGAGGTGCCGACACTCGTAACGGTTTCACCGATCACATCTACAACGCCCTTTTGGATGCCCGTCTTAACACGTTTTTAGATGATGAAGAGATTGAAACTGGAGAGCCACTGAAACCAGAACTGGAGAGTGCGATTAGGTCTTCCAGGGCTTCTATTATCGTCTTGTCTGAAAATTATGCTTCTTCAAGATGGTGCCTAGACGAATTGGTATTAATCCTTGAGCAGAAGAGGGAGTTTAACCAAATCGTCATCCCCATCTTCTATCATGTGGAGCCCACCGATGTGAGAAAGCAACAGAGCAGCTTCATGAAAGCAATGGCACAGCATAAAGAGAGGATGGATGCAGAAGCAGATGCAGAGAAAAGAAGAGAATGGGGTCAAAAGATGGAGTTATGGGAGAGGGCACTCACACAAGTTGCTAATTTAAAAGGAATAGTTGCAAATGGCAGGTAAATCACTTACTTAAATAAATTACTTAAATGTCAAGCTATTAGATTCTTTCCGAAATTCATTTTACACGCTAAAATTCTGCACATGGTAATTGATGAAGCATCATTTGGCTGGGTGTGGGGTCATGATTGGGACATAATTCGTCACCTAGAACATGAATAGAAGGTTACACCACTCCATACATCATGGTTTGCATGGATTAAACCATATCAACCATGGTCTCCTTTCCATGGCTGCCCTCCATCTACACCAGCCAGCCTGTATGCGATGGGTTACATCACTATCTATGTCACCATCTCTATGTACAAACGACCCCAGATACTTAAATTTAGTTGCCTGCGGGACCAATTGATCCTCAATGGTGATTTGGGTGTCATCGACATCGGCTAGATCACTGAAATCACAGTATAGATACCCAATCTTATATAGACTAATTCTTAGGCCCTTGCTCTCTAGCTACTCGCCACTCCTTTACCCTATCGTTCAGGCACTTTTTGGACTCTGCAATCAACACAATATCGTCTGCAAAAAAGCATGCACCACGGAACTGTCTCCTGGATCAACTTGGACAACTCATCCAAGACAAGGGCAAAAAGAAAAGGGCTCAACGCAGACTGTCCTACCTCCACCGAAAAGGAGTTTGTATCTCCTACAGGGGCGCTGACACTAGTCTCCATTTTATATATGTAAAAGAATGTTTTTAATATAAACAATAGATTTGATAGATTTAACGTGGACCCTTATTTAAATTAATGTTCATTTTTCTAACTTTCAGACCGATGGGTGTTGGGTTTGGGTTTAGGGCTTGGGTTGACATGTGACGGAGATGGGCTCCACCAGGCCACCCCAAAAAAAGTGGGGTGTGGAGGGGGCGTGGGCTAGTTGGCGTGGGTTGACATTTGGTAGCTATTTTTCGTTTTTTTTTTTTATTTTAATCATAGAATTTAATATATTAATTTTAGAAACACCTATTTAGTTAATATTAAATAACTACAGCAAAAAAAAAAAAAAATACTTTACATCACAAAAAAAAAAAAAAAAAAAAAAATCAATCATCTTCGTCTTCAACGTTGTCAAATCAAGTTCAATGATATAAGCACAAAAATTGTGAAGACTTTCCGGGGAGACCATGATATTCAGCATGATGTTCCAAAAGTTGTTGCATATCACTAAACGTCAGTTATCACAGATATCTTTTCATATTTAGTTCAATGATATAAGCACAAAAATTGTGAAGACTTTCCCTAGCCACCCGTCTCGACATTTTTAAATACTCGTCCATTATGTCGGAACTATTCCCGTAATCCATTTGTCTTAGGGCGGCCCATAAATCCTAAATTACCACGTGCATCGGGTCTTTGTCGGAAAAAAATCGTAATTATCCTCTAAATCCTTTGATATTCTTAAAAATAAATTTTTACTCATACGAAAACGACGCCTAAACATTCCTGCATCATACATTGGTTCGGGTGACAAATAATCACTTACCAGCAAATCGTTAGCAGTTTAGCGATATACTTCTGTGAGTGTTCGCAGGAGTCGGTTCTCGAATGAAGAACGCATGTCGGATCGATCAATGCAGAGGTGCGGAATCCCTATGCATCGTCAAAGATGAATCAACAACGATATCAACGATTAACAGATCCATTCTCATTCAATAATGTGAAAGTACAAAGTTCCTTATGAGATCTGGACAGAGCTTCGCTACAAGAGACTGCCAAAAGTTCTTAACATAGTGACCCCTACATCTCTATTTATAGGCAACTTGGGAGAGGATATGTCATCCGGTCGGAGGGTCATATTATATCCGGACAGAGCTTCTTCAATCTGCTTCATCTTCGGTGGCTCCTCACGGTTTTGATAATCATAATTCTAGTGTTCATCATCTTCCAACAAAACCCATTTAACACATAAATGGATGGTTATCGACCTCATATCTATGAACACTAATTCAACAAATTATTGACTAGGGTTTGCTCCTAGACATGATTTCATCCTAATTTCATCCAAACTTCAATCATGCAAGCCGAATTTTCGTTTTCATATGTTCACCAAGAATTCAAGATGGAACTAAATAATGAAATTTGGCATACCTTATGATCCCTTCATGGAGGTGATCACTAATTTGAGCTTAGATTTTGATTTGGACTTGATTTGCCCCTTCAATTTGATGAAATTATGTTGATTAGGGTTTGAGCTTGAGAGCCCTTCTTGGCTCCTGTGTTTTGTGCGACCAGAACGCACACAAAGGTGTGTGTTTTGGTGTTTTTAGTTTTAATTAATAAAAACCCATTTCTCATTTTAACCATTTTAGTCCCTCAATTTTACCCAGGTTTATAAAGGTTACTACATCAAGTTCCTTCATTATTTTAAAACACTTAACTAACTAGGTTGATATTCCTAGTTATTTAGTGGGTTCTGGGAGTTATAACCCATTTTATTTTAAGTCCCGTTAACTCGGGCTTCTTATAAAGTTACTTTTCTCAAAGCTTTTATTCTCCTTTTTAATTAATATTAGGATTATTTGTTTAAATCCTAATATTAACTAGGTTAATTTTACCACTAACGGTATTTTACCTGTTCATTATTATTAACGTGGTTCAATTACCAATCCCATTTTCGGGGTGTTACACTCGGTAATACAGATCAACGTTTTGTTGATACTGTGTGTTGCTCACCTTGTTCATCTTCTTTATTTCCAGCTCGTGCCCCTCGAGTCGTTTGATCAACCAGTTTAACGTCATCTCTGCCATTGGCTTTGTGTTTTTGAGTACTAGACCAAAGTACTGCCAGTCCTGCTCATTTGGCAGTGCCTCGAACATTTTATCAACCATCTCTTCCTCATCTTTCTTTATTCCAAACCTTGCTAATTCTGCCTTTAGATGACAGAATCTTTCGATTATTTGGTGCACGTTCTCATTTTTCATACATGTAAACAAATCAAATTCCTTTTTAACAAAGATTTCTTATTTTTCACTATTTCTTCACCCCCTGTACATTTCTTTTCAAGCTTTGCCCATAAATCTTTCGAGTTATCGTAGTCGATCAATGATATGATATCATCTCTAACGGACTGATGTAGCAAGGCAATGCAATTTTGTTCAGCTACAAACTCTTCTTGTTCATTATCGTCTAAGTTCTCCTAGTCTAGTCTCGAAGTAGTGTATCTATTCTTCATACATTTCCAGCTATCGTAGGCAAACGCTCTTAACCACCCGTCGAACCGCTTCGCCCAGCGATTGTAATCCTCGATCGCCATTAGTTTTGGAGGTTTGTTGTACGTGTTGTACGCATTGTCGACACTCAGCGAGTCAGATATTGCCTTGGTAGCAGTTTTTGGGTTCGTGTTGGAAGATGTGTCTCCTGTGTTGTAGGCAAATATATCACCAAAAGGATTCATGAATTCGTCTCCCATGATTAATGTACCTGAAAAGTCAAACTTAATCAGATTTCAAAATACACAAACAGTTGAACGGATGGTCGTTCGTACGGATGACCAAAGTAATCTGAGTGACAAGTGAACCAAGTGAAAAATGGCCCTCCGGTCGGATGGCAATCCAATCGGATGGTCGTTCGTTAAATGAGTTTGAACTTTTAAACAACACAATACTTATCCGGTCGGATGGCAATCCGATCGGATGAGTATGACGTCAGCAAGTAAGATTGAACAATAACTAGTGTTATCCGATCGGATGGCTATCCGATCGGATGAGTGACGTCAGCATCGTTCGATAAACAGTTCATGATTTTGATCGATTTGGACGTGTTTTAGCTCGAATTTTGACTTGAAAATTTGTAGGAATGATCTATAACAGATTCCGATCACAATGATGTCAATTTTAGTCCATCTTATCCGTGAATTGTATATCAATTTTGGATTTTTCTCAGTTTTAGTTGAAGAAATGTAAGAATCAGATAGAAATGAAGAAGAAGATGAAGAATCGGTCAAAATCTCCAGTGAGATTGACTAAAAACGGCTGTAATCGGCTGAAATCCTCGTGAAATCGCTGTAATCCTCTCCGATTCGACCTCCTGGTGCTCTGATACCACTTGTGAGTGTTCGCAGGAGTCGGTTCTTGAATGAAGAACGCAGGTCGGATCGATCAATGCAGAGGTGCGGAATCCCTATGCATCGTCAAAGATGAATCAACAACGATATCAACGATTAACAGATCCATTCTCATTCAATAATGTGAAATACAAAGTTCCTTATGAGATCTGGACAGAGCTTCGTTACAAGAGACTGCCAAAAGTTCTTAACATAGTGACCCCTACATCTCTATTTATAGGCAACTTGGGACAGGATATGCCATCCGTCGGAGGGTCATCCATCCGGATGGCCATCCGTGCGGATGACCCAAGTCATCCGACCGGATCATTTTACAATCTTACATTTCGTTTCTGATTCTCCCAGTTGTAATAAAACAAACATACAAAACTATACATAGACACATGGGATGTGGTTTTTGAATATTTGGATAGTAAAATTTAGTAAGAATGGGTTGATTTATATAGAATAAAAGTTAAAGATTTTTTTTATATATAAAATAGTCGTTGGCCAACGGCCAGCACAACGGTCACATGAACTCAGCTCCCCAACCCGCCCCACGCCAGGCTTCATAGCCACGCCAGAGGGGCAACGCCGCTACCCAAGATGGCCCGGTTTGGCTAAAGCGGCGTTGGTTTGGTTCCCATGCCCCAAACCCAAGCCCACACCCCGCGCTCTAAAAGAGATTGGGTTTCTGGGGTTTTATTTATTATGCATTTAATAATTAATAGTTAGGGTATTTTGATTCTTTCATGAAAACTAATAGAAAAAAAAGCAGTGTTGTAAAAATTATTACTAGTCGGCGACTAGAGGGGGATTAATCGCTAGTCGACTAGTAACTAAGTAACTTTTTGTTAATCATTCCATATAATCGCTAGTCGGGCCAGTCGGACCTAGTCGGCAGGCTAAAAATCGATGATTCTGGCCAGATTCCGGCAAAAAAAACCTGTGTATTACGGCTAAAACCTCCAAATTCGGTCAGTTTCCAACCAAACCATGTGACATCCAACTAACTAATCTTGTATACTTAATAAAATGAGTTGAGTAAGAGTTAAAACCTAGCTAGTTAAAATACTTACCTATAAAAATGTGTATATGTCTACATAAAACTAAAAATTACATATAAAAAACTCGATCGAATTAATCCCGAGTAATCCCGAATAGTCGCTAGTCTCCACTTCACCGGCCGCCTAACGACTAGCGAGTTTTCCAACCTTGGAAAATATAACATAAAAGGAGTAAAAATTAAAATCATAATAGACTTAAATAGTTAAAGGTTTGGATTTTGGATTTTGGATTTAATAGTAGTGTTATTCTTCGTGCTTTTGCTTTTTGGTGGAAGTTTTGTCGAAACATGGATCAAATTGCAACACTATAATCAGAATCAATCTTAATAAACGTGATATATTATATTACTAAAAAGATGTGACATTACTTTTATAACATGTACGTTTGTACAAGTTAAAACAAAACGTTTAAACAAATTGAAAAGCACAGAAAAAAAGGAAATGAAAAAATAAAGAATAACAAAAAGGAGTAAAAAATTCCAGAATAAAACCTCCGTTGGCCAAGATTCGAACCTCAAAGGATGGAAACCAAGTTGCATGCACACTATACTTTGGATCAATTAGAAGCAATCACTATTCATAAACCTTTTAAAATGATATACAGTTATTATTAATATATTATTCAAATAAATAAAAACAAACACTTGAAAAACTTAAATAAATATTCATCAGCTTTTCTAATTAATATATACAGGTTTATTGACGTCGCGTGTTGCGCCGAAATAGAACAAATGATAATGTAAATCAAACTAGGTTTGTTAACGTGTTGCGTGACATGTATCATAAATAATTAGTGAAAACAAAAGGACTGATATATACAAGTTGATTTAAAAGAGAGACGCAAAGGATAGGATAGGCTACGCTGAATGTGCCATTTTTGGTTTCGATCTTCCATTATCAGGTTATCTAGTTTTCACATTGCTATTTCATATTTCTCATTTAATGATCAATTCTCAGGAAGGAGACAGAGCTGATTGAAGAAGTTGTAACGAACATCCATCGTAGATTAGGTGGACCCATAAGTAATACTCTACCATTCCTTACGGGGAGGAACCATGAAGTTGAATGCATTACTTCGTGGTTGGCAGACGGATCTTCTCATAGCGTGGACATTCTTACAATTGTAGGCATCAGTGGGATTGGAAAAACATCTTTGGCTAAGTACGTTTTCATGTTGCACTTTAGTAAATTCCACAAAAGCAGCTTTATCGAAGGTATCGATACAAGATGTGAAGAACGCCATAATGGATTGCTTGATTTACAAAAGCAACTTCACGGAGACATTTCAAAAAAACTCGACTTACATGTTAATGATGTCAACGAGTACACCTCTAAAATTGAGGATGTGTTATCTCGTAAAAAGGTGTTTATAGTGTTTGATGACATTGGTAGTCTTGACCAGCTAAACGCTTTACTTGGAAAAAAAGGTTTGCATCCAGGAAGCAAAATCATTATTACAACCAAGGATACATCTTTAACAGAAAGGTGTGACTTATTCAAGACACAAGTTCATCCCAAGCATACTCAGGTCTTACTTAATGGCTTAGATGAGTATGAATCACTAAAGTTTTTATGCATTCATGCATTCCAGAGCCATACCCCCAAAGAAGGTTATAATGATGTCTCAATAGAGCTTGCGAAATATTGTGATGGACATCCATTGGCTCTAGAAGTTCTGGGTGGGTCTCTACATAAGCGAGATGTAGCATATTGGGAAGAGCGCATAAAGGGGCTAAAGAAAGAACCTCTTTCTGGTATAGATAAGGCAAAAAAGGCATTACAATTGAGTTTTGATTCTTTGTCATCCGAAAGTGATAAGGAGCTGTTTAAGCATATTGCTTGTTTCTTTGTGGGAGAAGATAGGGATCTGACTGAAACAATATTAAAAGCATGTGATATAAACACAACATCTGGGATTACAAATCTCACGGAAAAATGCTTTCTTCGTATTAGATGGAATAATAAATTGTCAATGCATTCATTGATTCAAGAGATGGGAAGAGATTTAGTACGTCAAGAATCACTTAACAAGCCATGGGAGAGGAGTCGATTATGGTGTCATGAGGAGTCATTCGATGTGTTGAAACGAAAAAAAGTAAGAGGCCATTTATATTATAGTAGTAATGCATGTTCTAAGTATTATTATTGTCGATATACATGTATATAACCTTTATATATTAATGTTTGTATTCCTTTTCTTTGTAGGGAACCCAAAATATTCTAGGCCTTGCCCTTGACATGAGAATGCTTGACAAAAAGAAGTTGCGTGGATCATTTGAGCTGAAAACAGAGTCATTTAGTCGGATGGACAGTCTAATGCTACTACAACTAAATAATGTGCAATTAAATGAGTGTTTCCACAATTTTCCGGAGTTAAGATGGTTGTGTATGCACAGGTTCCTTTCAAAGTCTATTCATTTAGACCTACCAATGGAGAATTTGGTTATTCTTGACATGTCTTGCAGCAATATTGAATCTTTTGACATGTCATACAGTGACCCACAACCACCTTCGAAGAAGGAAAAGGTAAGATTTTAGATAATTGTATATGAGATTCCGCTTGGATAAACTTTGAATGGTGATGATAAAGCTATTACAATGTAGTATTTTAACCCAAGAATTGCCTAGGCTTACACGTAATCACAATCAGATGATTCAGATTCAGATTCAGATTCACACTCAGGTCTTAGGTATAAAACCAAACACAGACACTAGGATCCTATGGTCTCGTGTAAATTTCAATCATTTAACATGACTGGTGACACTAGAATCGCCACACAAGATTACTCTTATTATTCTTTCATATTGAGTAAATGCATGTTTTACTTATTTTAATTTATCTCTGTTTCACCAGTTGGTTGGATCATGCTCAAAAGACGAACCCTTGCTTGGATCATTGAAGATTCTAAATCTGAGTTTCTGTGAACAGCTTCATAGTGTTGGTGGTTTTTTTGAACTACCTGCACTTGAGAAGTTAATAGTTAGAAACTGCGTAAGTTTGATAGAGGTGTGTGAATCAGTCGAGCAATGTGTTGAACTTGTCCACATTGATCTGAGTTACTGCTACAAGCTTAAAAAGCTTCCAATATCCCTAGGCAAGTTAAAGAAGGTTCAAACACTATTGCTAGATGGTTGTAATTTATCTGAATCTGCCATTATGGATTCATCAGATCTTAGCATAAGCTCACAAACCTCTTCATCAGCCATTATAAGGGAGGCTATACCAAGTGATTTCAAGTTCTTTATGACTTTTTTACCGAGCTCGTTGAGAATTTTGTCACTTGCAAAATGCAATTTGTCAAACGAATCCTTTCCCATGGACTTGAGTTGTCTAGCCATGTTAGAGGAATTATGTTTAGATAAAAATCCAATTGTTTCACTGCCTAATTGTGTGGGAACCCTTCCTAGGATTCAGAAACTTAGTATTGACGAGTGTTATGATGTGATATCAGTTGAGCATCTTCCACGTACCCTAAGAGAATTCTCCATGCTCACAAATGCTGAATCTGCGATTAGGAAAATTAAATTCGATCCAGAACTTCCTCCACTCAATTTAAGAAGAATTCCTTTCTTGCCATCGCATTCGTCGGTTGAATTTGAAGGCATAATGAAAATTGAACCAATGGCAGATGTTGAGGAAAAGTTATTAAATAGTTTGGGCTGGAAAAAGTCAGACTTTATTAAAGGACACCTGGAAGCTCGCTACATCCGGGTATCCTCTAATTAATTGTCTCTTTTGTGTGTACGTGTGTATTTTATGAAAGGTGACTAATGTTTTATTTATTTGGCAGATATACTATGAATTTGGAATATTTTACACCGTTTGGCAGATGATGGATTATGAATTTGGAATATTCAGCACCATTTATGAGGGGAAAGGGATGCCGGAGTGGATTAGGTGTAGAAGTTGGGGCCCATCAATATCATTTATCATCCCATCATCTCCTAAGAAGCTCCGGGGATTGAATTTCTGTTGTGTGAAATGGCCTCCATTTTCAAGTCGTGTATTTTCCATGCCAAGGATCAAAATTAGTAATATTACAAAAAAGCAAACCTGGATTTATAATCATTATAGTGGAGAAACCTGGGTAGGTGGAAAGGACTGTTTTAGTTGGTTAAGCCATTGGATGTTTGGGCCAAATGAGATGAAAGCTGGTGATAACATTATAATAGAGTGTGACCGTTATGAAAAGGAGTATAAAATGGAGTGTGGGGTTGGTGTTGTGTATGATGATGGTAGTATGGAAGAAGAAGAAGAAGATGTGTTGAGTTATTACAAGTCATGGAATCACATCATTGGTGGAGACCTCTCTCCTTTTCAACGTACAACAGGAGAATACTACCTATATCACTGGGAATTTCATAACAAATTTACACGGGATTCCCATAACAAATTTTATGGTATAAGGGTAAATGTTGTCTCTCTATATAAAATTTAGCCAAGTCTTGTGTATTGCTATGTTTTGTAAGATCATGGCTAAAATAAATAATGTAAAAAAATTTAATCTTTTTCTTTTCTTTCAGAAAAGGAAGTGATGTTTAAAGCTTTTTCCACAAAGAAGTTTGAAAAAAAAGTTGGGTCTCAGGTGCATTTCAACACCTAAACCCCTCTCTCATTACATGATTTAAAACCACACAATGCAAAAAAGATTGGATTTTTATATTTTATCCATGTAGGCACACATGCGTCCAACTGCAATGCCACCTGCTGAAGCTCCTTGCATGCCTATGTTCCCATATGGTTTAGGTCAACAAACATTTGATGGTCAACCTCAACTTACTCTCATTCCTCCCCAAGTAATCTCCCATAATCACATTTTTAAACATTTTCTAAAGGACACTGAAAACTGCTTTAGATTTAAACCTGAGATTTCTTATTTATTAATAATTTTGTGGTAATACCTGGATAGCCTGGTTTGGGGCACCAGCATCAACTTGTTCCAGGTATGAGATCACCAATGGCAAACTTTTGCATGCCAATGGTTCCGACATGTCAGCAGGAAGCACGTCCAGGTGGAAGTCGTGTTGGTGTTCCTGGGCCAAAGAATCACCAACAACCTCTTAGTCTTATGCAGCAACAGGTTTGTTTTACTATTCTCTGTCTCTGTTTTATTGAACTAATGTATTCTCACCCGCCTGGTAGTGACGCTGGTAATGTGTTAATGGCTTCTGTTCCATATGATGTTGAGAAGGCGATGCATTTGCGTGATGCTGGTGGAATCTTTGCCCTTACAAATGCTTCTCCAACAGAGCAAAGGATTGTAAGCACTTTTGATCATAGTTTATAAAAACTGACACAATTTTATTAAATCATTATGTTTTAGATATATGTGTGACGTGTAAATATTTTAGATGCCGGGTGAGGATCAGTACCCACCATTAGAACAGCTGGAGGCTGAGTCAGAAGCAACGGTAACAAGAGATTTTCTTCGCTTGCTAGAATCACCAGAAGCACGAAAGGCAAAGGTTGCAGATGCAATGGAGATCGAGCAGGGTAGCCCTGCTCATGAACCGGCTTCATTTTTATCTTTGTAAGTGGATGTGTCTTGTACGGAAGATCTCAATAACGCCAACAAATACAAAAACTCTAAGTCATAGATTGGATTATGAAATAACAGGTGACCAAAAACTATAAAACCCTGCAATCAATAAGAATCCAATTTTATTAGAATGGTTGCCAGTTGCCACTGAGAATGAGCACCTGCAAGCATGATCAAGGTCTCTCTAAGTTTAATATGCATTTTTTTCAGAGATGACGAATTCAACCCGTTTACTTGTAAATTGGTGTACATGGATTGTGATTTATCTCAAACCGATCAACTGATTCAACAATAAAATGGTTAACTACAACAGAAACATGTAGGTGAGGTTAAATGTCTTGCAAAGTCTTTCTAATGCTTTCAAGTTGAAGTTAGTTTTATTAAAAGATAAGATTATAACTGTAATAACAATGTTTTTTGTGAGCATTTCTAGAAATTTTTAAAATGAACAACAGAACCCAATCCGTGTAAGACTGAAAAAGCGTGCACAGTTTTTTGATGTATTGTAACAGCAGTGAGAACGCAATAAAGCTTATTCGGTCTGCTTGCATTACGTTCTCTTAGTACCCATCACAACTTTCCCTATTTTTAACATGAAACCATATACTGCTAAACAATTACTCTACAAGATCAAAATTACCCTACAAGACATTTTAGAAGCCCTATAAGATCAAAATTACCCTACAAGAACATTTTACAAAATTACCCTACAAGATCATTTGAAGGGTAATTTTGATAATTACTCTACGAGTAAATAATTACGAAAATGCCACCGCTATTTTTTACCTTTTCACCCTATTCGTACGTTTTGTATGATAAGGGTATTATATATATAGTTAATGAAAGACGATGAATAGTAACATTATTTTTAAAATAATATATAGTTTTTATTATTTTTTATTTAATATATTATAATAGTTTATTATTATACTTACTTTTAATAACATATTTTTAATTTTTTTTCTTTGATAAAATCAAATATTTTCTTTACCATTTTTTAGTAATTATTTTTTTCTTTTTTTAGAACACATATTAATTTATGAAACAATTTGATACTTCTTTAATAATTTATGTTTATAACTCTTTTCTAAAAACTTAAGTACGTACTGTTGTGCTTGATTTTTTCCCTCGACATTCCGAATTAAGTTTTGTTAAAAACGAAGTTGTACTCAAAATAAAGTATTTATTTGGTATCGCAAAACGGTACAATGATAAACTAAACCGTCCTAGTGGTTTGGTTTTCTAAACAACATCCTTTATTTTCAAATCATGTTTGTTTTACATTATTATTTGCTCGGTTTCACCGCAACGCGCGACGCAAAAAAAAACTGGCAGTTATCTCAAAAAATTCAGAGATTTTAATGTATTACAGCTTGCACCAAAACTTGGCTTCCACAGAGTATAAAGAGAAGTTGTTAGTCACCAAACATGACTATGTTACATACTAAATGGATAGTGAAGAACAAAAGGCAGGTTTCTGTAGATGATTTACAATATTAAATTGGAACCAAATCAGTTTCGCATACTACGGTTTGGGCAGGCATTTGCAAAATGTGACAGATCACCACAAATAAAGCAACTTCTGCCAGAAACAGGATCACCTGTGGCTGATACGAATCTCACATCACCACCACCTTGGCCCCTTCTGCTGGTTGTTGTAGCTGAACCGCTGCCGCTACCTCTTGTAGTGGGGACGCTGTCCTCCCAGCAGCTTCATAAAATGCAAAAACAGTTTGTTCTCGTTACATCATGAAAAGTCAACCCATTGTATTCTATTTCAAACATATTTAACTGGTCAAAAATAGAATTTAACTAAGAAGGGAAAAGGTTAAATGGGTTGCAAGAGTCTTTTAACTTATTTAAATAGATTTATGTAAAGATTTAGTTTAGAGTAAAATGCCATTTTCGTCCCTGAGGCTTGGCCTGTTTTGCGACTTTCATGCAAAGTTTGTTTTTCCACATCCGGATCTAAAAGGTTTGAAATCTTGTCATTTTCATCCGGCTCGTTAACTCTATCCATTT
Source organism: Helianthus tuberosus (assembly GCA_030545235.1). NCBI lineage: Eukaryota > Viridiplantae > Streptophyta > Magnoliopsida > Asterales > Asteraceae > Helianthus > Helianthus tuberosus. The sequence continues at coordinate 63,640,919 of CM060354.1, read as the reverse complement.
TTCTCCATTTAGTTCTTTTTGTTAACTTAACGGGTAATTCGGTGTTTTGCACTTTATGCGCAAGCATTTAGCATAATGTACAAGTATTCAAAACAAAACAAAGTAGGTAAAAAGACGAAAATACCCTGACTTAACAGAGAAAAATGGATGGAGTGAACGAGCCGGATGAAAATGACAAGATTTCAAACCTTTTGGATCCAGATGCAGAAACAAATCTTTGGACGAAAGTCACAAAACTGGCCAAACCTCAGGGACGAAAATGGCATTTTACTCTTTAGTTTATTATTGTAATAATTGTTGTTTTGAAATCATAATAAAAATTAAAATGGCCAACAAGCGTGTGTACTTACACAAAGAACTTGCAACCCTGTGTCTGACAAGAGTAGAACTTTCTACCCCGGTTGCTCTCTGTGTTGGCGGTTTTCAAAACGCAGAGCGAACCACAAGTAGGGCATGGAATTGGTGAATCACCTGCATCAACGAATAACAGATTACAGACCCCATATTTGTAAATATCTTCCTAAAGTAAAAATCCATTAAGAATAATAAATATAAATACCGCTATTTGAGTTCACCCTCTGAGATCGAGCACTACGGTTTTGAGAAGTGAGAGAATAGCAATCACTAGAATTATGTCCCGTTTGGTGACAGAAACTGCAAGTAGCCTGCTGCTGCTGCTGCTGCTGCTGATTATTATTATTATTATTATTTCGAGAATCGTTTCTAGAAGGTGCAGCGATCCCTCTTCCTCTTGCTGAATAAAAATAAGGAGTATAAACAATAAAATGGAGAAAAAAGAATATGAGGCAATGAGTGAATTATATAGTTTTTAAAATCTTTTGTGATCGTATCACCTCTGAAGAACATAAGATTAAATCAATGCTATAGAAGCAAATCAAATTGCAGCTATTGAATTTGATTATGTAATGAGCAGCCGCTTAGAGTCTTGAATAAATATTAAAAATAAAAAATGTATACCTGGTGTGCTTGAAGTATTGCGCTGTCCAGAACCAGACATTTCGATAAGCTGTCTCATAATATCATCACAGCCACCAACACAACCTAGATTAAAGGCATAATATATCGTTTAGTACAATTAGTATTTATATAGGGTGGGGTTCTTCTACAAAGTGTGTTTTTCCTACAAAGTGTAGGAAGTGTTTTGGACCATTAGATGAGTGCTTTTAATGGTTGAGATCATCTTAGTGGCATTTTGGTAATATTTTTCTTTTAAAATAGGGTCTGAATTGATTAATGTAGGGCAAAAAGTTCATTTAGCATGTTTTTAAAAAGGAAATAACCATCATTCATCAAATCCCTCCTTCAATCTCGCGAACTCCCCCCTCCATTCTCTCTCTTTCTTTCTCTTATCACCTCCGAAACCAAAATCTCCTAAAATCAAGGAAAGGATTGGTTGTGTTTTTTGTAAGTTAAAATGTTGTGTGTGTTTTATATTGTGTTTTTCAGGCACTGGTGTGTTTTATGTCTGAGGGATGCTATTGTAAAAACATATATAACACAATGTGAAGAAACTAAAAACTAATAAAACACAACGTCAAAAAATAATTAGTGTTTGTGTTTCGAACTTCGGATGAAGGATAAGATGAATGTGACATGAAGGATGCTATGTTTTATTGTGAAACTAATATAACACAATATGAAGAAACCGGAAACTGATAAAACACAATGCGAAGAAACTAGAAACTGATAAAAGACAACATCAAGAAATAATTAATATATTTGTGTTTCGAACTTCAGATGAAGGATGAGATGAATATAACATGAAGGATGCTATGTTTTATGGTGAAACTGTTATAACATAATGTGAAGAACCCATAAACTAATAAAACACAACATCAAGAGCTAATTACAACGTCAAGAACTAGTTAATATGTTTTACGTTTGCGAACTTCAGATGAATGTGAGAAGAAAGATGTTATTATGTTGTGTATATAACTGAATCAATCATGGGTTTAGAATAAACAGTTTCCATAAATATCTCAATTAGTTATTTATAATAATATTTACCATAAATAACTTATTAAGTCAATTACAGTTATACCCTTCTATTAAAATACTAGAGATGACACATGTCATCACCAAAACACTTCCTACACTTTGTAGGAAAAACCCACTTTTTAGCCAACTCTCACCCTATATATATATATATATAGGATAAGGATGATGTGAGAAGTAGTAGACTAAATGAGAAACTTGAGAAGCATTCTGGACCACACATTTTCCCTAAGCAAAAAAATGCAAAAAAAAGGTGAAAAAAATGCAAATTTTTTTTTTTTTGGTAAAATCGCAACTTTTTCTTTAAGGATTAAATTTTTTAATTTTTTTTTTTTTTTAATTTTTTTTTTTTTTGGATTTATACATATGTGTATATTGTTAATCTTTTTAACTATACATATTTGTATATTGTCAATTATACATATATGTATATACATGTTTAAAATTGAAAAATAAGTGTTATTTAGGGTTTAGCATTAGTATTTAGGGTTTAGCATTAGGGTTTAGGGTTTAGCTTTATGGTATAGGGTTTAGCTTTAGGGTTTAGCATTAGGGTTTAGCTTTTGGGTTTAGCATTAGGGTTTAGCTTTAACTTTTGGTTTTAGCTTTATCTTTTGGGTTTGCATTAGGGTTAGCTTTAGGGTTTAGTTTTAGCTTTAGGGTTTAGCATTAGGGTTTAGAATTAGGGTTTAGCTTTAGGGTTTGGGGTTTAGCATTAGTATTTAGGGTTTAGCATTAGGGTTTAGGGTTTAGCTTTATGGTTTAGGGTTTAGCATTAGGGTTCTTTAGGGTTTGCATTAGGGTTTAGCATTAAGGGTTTAGTTTTAGCTTTAGGGTTTAGCATTAATATTTAGGGTTTAGCATTAGGGTTTAGGGTTTAGCTTTATGGTTTAGGGTTTAGCTTTAGGATTTAGCAATAGTATTTAGGGTTTAGCATTAGGGTTTAGGGTTTAGCTTTAGTGTTTATGGTTTAAGGTTTAGGATTTATAACACATATTTTTTCAATTTTAAACACGTATATACATATATGTATAGTTAAAAGATTAACAATATACACATGTGTATAAATCCAAAATTTTTTTTTTTTTTTTTTAAATAAAAAATAAAAAATTTAATCCTTAAAGAAAAAGCTGCGATTTTTCTAAAAAAAAAAAATTTGCATTTTTTTTGCATTTTTTGCTTAGGGAAAATGTGTAGTCCAGATTGCTTCTCAAGTTTCTCAAATAGGGTGGACTTCTCTTAGGATCCCTACCCTATATATATATATATATATATATATATAATAGATTACCTAAATGATAGACATTGAAGTTTGGTGGGATTTCCAGCCGGCGAAATGTAAACTGAATCTTAAAAACGGGTCCTGTCGACAGTGAAACAATCTTAAATTATAACGTGTCGTGGTTAACTTGTTAACACAGCTGAATCAAAATTTTACAGAATAGAGACTCAAAATAAACAACATGTGTAGTAAAGGTCTAAATGAAAGGTAAAAAAAACCTGGAGTGCACATATTGCAAACAGTTGTGGTAACAATGGCTTCTGATATAGATCCAGGAAGCCAAATGACATTTCTACACTGCAAGAGTTTGTTAAGTTAATATTAGAGGTAGCAAGATGAGTGAGACGGGTGGGTTATGTAATGGATCAAAACAAATCGGCCCATTCATAAGTAAATGGACTAAGGTGTTGTTTGTTTTTGAAGAGGTAAAAGGTCTGCAGTCTGCGGACCACATCTGCAGGAGAGGAGGTGGACCAAAGGTCTGCAGTCTGCAAGGAGAAGACTGTTTGCTTTTTTTACTTCTACAAAAACGCTTGTTCTCTTCTCACAACACACACAACACAACACCTCTCTCTCTCTGCCTTCATCTACCACCACCACCACCACAACCATCCGCCACCACCTCCTCCACCGTCCACCTGCCACCACCACAACCAACAACCACCGTCAACACCTGCCGCGAAGCCAAGAACCACCGCAAACCCTAGCCCCCACTCCAAGAACCCACCTCTGCTCTCTCTCAAAATTAGGCCACCGGAGACGTCGGAGAGAGAGACCGACAGAGAGGGAGACGTCGGAGAGAGAGAGAGAGATCGACAGAGAGAGGGAGACGTCGGAGAGAGAAAGACACATGAGAGAGAGAGAGAGACGCAGGAGAGAGAAACAGAGCCGACCACCACTCCTTGGTGGCGACACTCGACGATTGCGGCGGCGGAGGTGGAGGGAGATGGTTCAGGTCAGTTCAGAGTGGGGGTGGAGGTGGAGGAGATGGGTGTCGGAGGAGGTGGTGTGTCAGAGGAGATGGGTGTCGGAGGTGGAGGTGGTGGTGGCGGAGTGGAGGTGGGCGGCGGAGGAGGTGGTGTCGGAGGTAGAGGTTGTGGCAGAGGAGGTGGTGTCGGCTGGAGGGAGAAGAGGAGAAGAGGGAGAAGAGGTTTGAAGAGGTGGAGGTTGATGTCTGCGTGGGGAAGAGGTGGGGAAGATGTTTTTAGTGAGAAGCTATTCAAGAAAACAAACAAGTTGCAGGACCGAAAGGTCTGCGCGCGTCTGCGCGACGCAGACATAAGTGCTCAGAAGAGCTTTTCCCAAAAAACAAACACCACCTAAAATTGCCACCTGTTGTTAATGCACACCATATAATAAACAAAAACCAGAAACTTCAGAAAAGCTTCAAAAATGCACATGAAATGTAAAATATAGTATTGGTATGATACAACAATATGCGGTAACATATAAAAACTTCTACTGCCAGGTCAGCACTTAGAAGAAACAAAAAGTATGCTCTATGTAAAACAACATTATATATACTGTAAATATGCTATTTTGTCACATCAACCAACTTTGGCCCCTCAACTTTGACATTAACTAATTTAGCCCCTGAATTTTAGTAATGACATGTTTAGCCCCTCAACTTTTGTAATGACATGTTTAACCCTTCAACTTTATTAATAAATAACTTTAACCCCTCAACTTTAATAATGACATGTTTAGCCCTTCAAATTTAATGACATGTTTAGCCCCTCAAATTCAATAATGACATGTTTAGCCCTAACTACATCAAACAACTTTAGCTCCCTAACTTTAACAATAAACAGCTTTAGCCCCTCAACTTTGATAATGACATGTTTAGCCCCTTAACTATATCAAACAACTTTAGCCTCTCAACTTTAATAATAAACAACTTTAGCCTGTCAACTTTAATAATGACATGTTTAGCCCCTTAACTGCATCAAACAACTTTAGCCCCTCAACTTTAATAATAAACAACTTTAGACCCTCAATTTTAATAATGACATGTTTAGCCCCTCAACTAAAACATCATAAAACTTTAACTCTAGCGATATGCTTAATTTATCTATGTTTCGAACCCATTGCGAAGCGCGGGTGGTATCCCACTAGTTGATTTTAACAACATAATGATACCATTTATGTGTCCTTCAAACAGAACACTGCACCAAAGAACCAAACACTTGCCTGGGGATAACCTGAGCAGCCAATCATGAACTTTCCATCCTGTAAGGATAGAGAATACTAAAATTATGCAAACATAGTAGCACTACTAAAGCTTCAACTATGTTATGTAGAATGACTGTAAACAAAAAATTACCGGTTTTTTCCTAAGAACCAAATCTGAGTCGTGACAAACGTCACATTTCCGCACAAGCTGCTGTGCATGATTATGTTGATCATCTCCGCCAGTTGTTCTATTTGTACGGTCGAAAAAGATTTCCAAGGCTTGGAAAAGTTTCGTTTTGTTCACCCTGGCCTGCAAAGTATGCCAATTGAACTAATTAAAAAAAAGTTTTCGATCCAAACAAAAACGTTAAAATTTCAAGGCGTCAACATACATCTAAAAAGCAAGCCTTCATCTGCTGTAAGCATGTTGCAAGTACGTCATCTTTTCTCTTGTTTCCTATGCTAACTGCTTTCATGTCTTCCTCCATCATACTGCGAAGATATGGCTTCCAAAGCTCGTAGCTGAAAGTATCAAACACCAAAAGTTAAACGATAATACATGTCACCAACATCAAGCAGAAGAATGAAAAAATCAACTTCTGTCATACGGTTATACCCCATATCATCGTATCCCATAACTAACGCCTCACCCTGTGATCAAATTCAAAGTTAAAGTTAAAATTAATAAAAAAAAAGTAAAAGATAAAAGGGCAAACAAGATTAGTTGGCTTGAAATGTGAACCCTCTTTTATAGCATAGAACCTATCGGTCAGCTTCTTGATATGATCATGCATTGTAGCATCTGTCCCAATGCCGGCCTAAAAGATTGCAAAAATAATGAAAATGAGATAAATGGAGTTCTGTGAGTCTGCAACGGCAATCTTTACCATTTGGTGATTAAAAAGAAGGCGAAGAAAAAGCCAAGACGTGTTGTTCCTCACCTTGTCCATACAATCTAGAAGATCAGATTCACTTAAGAGGGGCGGTGGCCTTGTAATCCCTGATTCAAGAGTTAATGATGTTGGAGTGAACTGCATATGATTGTCGAGCACGGTTAGATATCAGTGTCTTTTATAGAAATATTAATAGAGTTTGATGACATCCAAAAGAAATGATTAATCAAACTTCTTCAGCTGTGGAATCCAATGGTTTTTAATGAGAATATTTAAAAAATTATATCTCTGGAATAATAATAGTAATAAAATATAAAAAAAATAAAATGGAAAACAAAAAAAATGTAAAGCTGACTCATTTGATATTATAACTCACAAAATCTATGCAGTTCCATCTGATATTATTGAAAGATAGAAGAATTTTATAACCATCACTCGTGCAAGGATCAACTAGTTAAAGTAAAAGTCAAGCAAATTGTTTGCACAGTAGGCATTCAAGGACCACTAGCGGCTAGTGCATGCTGAAGACGTATCGTATAGCTACTCTCACTTTGTAATAAACTAGAGTTGCAATTTTGACCCGTTTACTTAATAATGGGCCAATTCTAGTTATGTTTTACTTAACATATTCTGGTCATCTGGTTATGTTTTACCTAACAGATTAGATGGAAACAGGTTGCAGCCTTGCAGGTCAAATGGGTCAAAAATCATGTGTAATGCTTCTAAACGTGTAAAGTGTTCTCAAGCAACGCTAATCATTCTCATGTTCACATAATCTTTCATTCCACTGCAAGTCGTTTTGAGCTGCTAGAAATGTCATGGATAAAGCTAAACTTAGTAAAGGTTATATGTCGCAAAGAAGCATTAAAAGAAAACATATAAATTTAATTCATCATACATCAATACCAAAACATATAAAAAACCCTACAACTGAAAAATTGCTTTACACTATAAAATATCTTCTACAACGTAAACTTAAGTGAATACTAAAGCCCAAATCTTCAACATTTAGACCCTACTGACATTCAAATCAACAAAACCAGCCCTAATTTCACAACAAACAACAAAACCTCCATTTCAAAACCCTATTTCCCAACACAAACAAATTCAGCTTCGCCAACACATAAAAACAACTAATTTATCCTATTCACATCCCAAAATCTCTTTGTAGGCACAATGACTAAAGTGAAATACCACTTACACATACAAATGTCCGCGTTTGGCCATATACTGAACCAATATTACGGTTTATTCACATAACATATCTATCTCACCAGATACAAACACAATGTATATGGACATACAAACATGAGGCTTTACACTGTAAGGTTGACTACTGTAAGCAAAGATAATAATCAAATACTAATTTTCAATATTAAAGAACTAACAACTGATATAATTACCAAAGAGCTCTAGCACACATTACTTCACATGAATCATTACAAGTTACAAACGAAAGGTATTCATTTCTCGAGCAGTTAATTCAAGAACGGTGGTAAAATTAAATATGTGTAAAATATAATCAGTGTACTTCCATAAAATTGGTGATTGATGTACACTTTCCTTTCTACACAATTCCATTTAACAATATTGACACTAATATAAGTTACAATATGCATTTTCGGAAGAACTTTATATGTTTGGTTTTGGAAAAATACTTTTTATCACACACAAATGATGGAAACAATGAACAATGAAAAATCTAAATAATGAAACGGATATCATACAACTATGAGAGCTATAAACAAAAACCTGCTGTCCAAACGTGTAGTTTGGGATTAGAGATCCACCCCATGATTCGAATCGGTAGACTTCCAAATAATTTTTCTGTTCATCATTATGAATTTAATAAATTACAAAAAAAAAAGCTAAACTTACAAAAATTTCACATTAACAAAACAAATAATCACATTAGTCAGTACAAACTTACAGCAACAATTGTTCTGCCCAATGCTGAAAACATCTCCCCCGCAATGTCAATTTCTACTGTGGTTTCAGCTCCAACAGCCGGTTGAGAAACACATGCTAAATAATGACGAACAACTAGCTCATACAGTTTCTGTAGCAAGTATGTGTTTAATTATTAATAAAAATGTCCACGTCTGAATAAGAATATTTCAATATTATTTCACTTACTTTGTGATCCTCACTCCATCTAGATTCTCCGGCTGAAAATTTTGTCGGGTGAATGGGAGGATGTGCTTTGTCATCATGCCCGCCGCCACTTGGATTCCTCCAGAGTCCTGATGACGGATCCAAGAGTCGCTGAGCGTATGGTCCCCACACGGGATGCTCCTGTTGTTCTTGTACAAGTATCTATAACCATCCAAAAAACAATCGCAACCAGAAAAAAAAATCACATTTACAGTTGGTAAAGAAAAAAGGTCAATAAACTGAACCATAATTGCATGAAATACAAACACAGAAAAAGTAAGTTTGTAACCTTTAGGGCGTCATCGCCATAAAGGTGATCTTGAAATTGCACTCAACCAGGTTGTGTGATACGTTATCCTAGATAATTCTTTTGTAAAGAAGTGCAGTAGTGGCTAGTCTGCGAGTAGTGTGTCTAGTGTTTGAGTGGTGGGTACTGGTAGCGTAACCTATATAGCTTAGTCAGTATGTTCTTGCTTTGGTTATGAATTAATAAACGAAAATTACTCCATCTTTTCTACTTACTCTTCTGATCTCTCCCTCCCAGTTCTTTTGTAACTCTCTGAACTTCTTAGATTTCAGAACCAAATATAGCATTTTAGACATGCTTGCCTTACCGAGCTACCAGGGATATTTCATTGCTGTTCAAAATACACCTTGAAAACTGATTTGTGCCTTATCTTTTTTTTTTTTTCTAAAAAAATAACATTATAACCATTTCATTCCAATCATCAGGGCAAATTACATAAGGATAGCAGGTAGACGAGCAACAAACTGCGCCGCCATCCCTTTTTGAATAGAAAAAGCTAATCTACTAAAAACAAAGCCTCGCCCCCTGAGGGGTCGAAAAGTTGCTGTGGACCACACGCTGGACTCTAGACAAGAACCGAACTGCCTCTGGCGCCAAGGAGCCGAACGTGTCAAACGGCAGGGGGACAAAGGCATGCTGATTATCCTCACAAGCTTTCGCGTGCTTTTCCACCTTCTTTGACTCTGCTTTCAGTACCGCTTGCCCCGCCACAAACCCATTTTCTCGGAACCTGGCTAGGGGGGATACACCTGTGAGATCAACACAAGCATGTTTCCCGCCCTCCCAACCAAAAACTAGCACGTCAGCCGGGCGTAGGGTGGATCTCCCCTCCGACGGGTCTGTAAGAAAATTAACCGGTGCCTCTTTCTTAGCCGAGATCCCTGCTCGTCTGAGAATATCCATTAACGTGTCTCGAACAAAGTCATGGCGATACTTAAACCCCGGCAACTCTCTACAGTGTAACGCATGCTCCCCGTATTTATCCAGGCATGCTTTACGGCAGACTGGGCATGTTTCATCATTCGGGAATATGGGGATCATCAAACGGTACTTAAGGATTGACCGGTACTCCACCGCTGACATACGTTGACCCAAACCTTCAATAGGAATAACAGTTAAGAAATCCTGAGCGTGAGGCATCTGTAGGCATTCAATGACGGCTTTCTGGCGGGGGGACAAATGGAAATCTTCTCCCAAACTTTGTGTGATTCGACAACAAAGGGCATAAACTAATAACTCAAAATCCTCATTAGACACCTATCCTTGGGGATATTGCATTTAATTATATTGTTTATAGTAGTGACTTATTCTAGGACTCTAGGTTGAGGGAACAATTTGGCTAGCTTGCTGATACTCAATTTAACGGCATATTTTGAGCTCCATAATAAATCACAATAGTGTTTTACACTTTTAAATTACTAGTACTCACCCAAATCAAGCAGCTTAACCTAAGTTAGGGTTTGTCTATAGTCGGACCATGAAACTACAACTGATAAGTTTTAATGTGCAACAGCCAATTCAATCCGGATCTACAATCGCATTATCAGAAACAATACTACAGCCAAAACAACAAACCTAAAACAAACAGTCGTTTAATCGCATATAATTCTCAGTTAATTATGAGCAGACAAAGTGAAATCAGACTCACCAGAAATAAAATTCAGGAAGACGGTGAATTAAGCGTACACTTGTACTTTCCATTTTCTTAAACGTTCAACATTTTTTCAACATAACTCCATTAAACATTACCCAAACCTCCGATTCCTATAATGTCATTTACTGCTATATAACATAACCTAATGACTTTATGTACTCATAGACCTATTGAAATTTGATACATACTCTTAGGGATCTGGCATTTAATTACTCTTAAGTTATAGAGACTTATTTAATCTAGGTTTAGGGCACAATTTGATTAGCTTGTTGATCCTGAATTAAATGTCACGTTTCAATCATGCAGTCTCCATAAATCACAAATAACATTTTACACTGCCAGTATTCACCCAAATCAAGCAGCTTAACCTAAGTGAGAATTTCTCTATACTTGGGTCATGAACTACAATTAAAAACTTCTAAAGTACAAGAACAGATTCAATCCAGATTTGCGAATGCATTATCAGAAACAACACCACAATCTCATCACATCTGAATTTAAGTTGATTATGAACAGACAAAGTGAAATCACAATAACATTTCGATCATGCAGACTCCGTAAATCACAATACCAGTTTACAATTGCATCACTAGTATTTACCTAAATCAAGCTGCATAACCTAAGTTGGGTTTTCTCTATAGCCAAAATCACGAAACTGCAATTAATAATCTCTAAAGTGCAACAGCCAATTCAATCCAGATCTACTTAATCACATACAATCAGAAACAAAACCACAATCGAAACAATAAATCTACACAATCAGCCGCTTAATCACAAACTTCAACTGATTATGCACAAAGGATGTCAAATCGTACTCACCAGAACTTAAATTCAGGATGCCAGCCAACAATAGCAGTTGATTAACTTTCAGTTTATTACAAACAGAGGAAGTAAAATCACAATAACATTTCAAGCAAGTCCATAAATCACAATAACATTTCACATCACTAGTATTCACGTAAATTAAGAATGTTAACCTAAGTTAGGGTTTCTCTATAGTCAAATCACGAAACCACAACTGATGATTTCAAAGGTATGTTTGTCAAAGGTAAGAACATGCAAGAGGCTATATTGTTCTTTTGGCTATAATGTTTACTATTATAGTCGTGGGGTATTTGTACCCTTTAACTCGCTTATGGTATAAATCAATTTTTATTTGATAAAGAAGACTGCTATTTGTAAAAGTAAAAGTTAATTAGTAAATGCTAAACTAAGATGGGTACTAACAAATTAACTGACACGTTACAGAGGATGGGTCATGGTTTAAATTTAGAAGAAGGATACCCACATGCAAGTCGGTCCTTGTTGAAAAGGAATCAGTCTCTGTACGGGGATAACTTATAAAACCAGACTGATAAAGGTCTTCTGCAATCTACAAAAAAAAATCATAAAAAAACAGTAAGAACATGACAATGGATTGATTTTAACAGAAGATAGTGAAGTACCAATTAAGTCTTCTTATTCAATCAAAATGGTAGAATACTTAAAAACTGGCTTCCTGAAAAATGAAACTAACCTTCATTGTTTGTTCAGAACTCATCCTAAAGTAACGTGATGCTCGCTTTTCTAGCTCAATAGTGTTTAAAGGGTGTGGAGGATACTTTAGCTTCTCCTGCTTTTTAACTTTAGTGACCTGAATTTGAATAAAATTGTTAAATTTCATTTTACTTGTTTTAGGAAACTCATTATTCATAAGACATGATTGTTTGGACACTTACGGTTGCAGTAGATTCTTCAACACACATCTCATAAAGTAGTACTGCACATGTATAATCGAATAAATGTCCACGCCTGTAAATTAGCAACAAAATGAGTTAGATTACCATCACACAAATTCATATAAAACTCAAAAAAAAAAAACATGAAAAGGTGACAAGTGGCACAAAGTTTACATCCAATTAAAGTTAGCAGTGCCTTCATCGGTTGTATGTGAACACTGGATCTTCCAAAATTCTTCAGGTTCATGTGCTTGTATCTCCCAGTACCGTTCAACAACAAATCCCAGTGTGGGAAACTGCAAAACACGATAATCACACAGAATCTTAGATATAATTATATAATTTCAATTTTTAAATATATTTACCTCTTTCTTGAAATACCTTCATACCTGACAAGGACCATAACTTAGAATAAGGTTTCTGCCATCTGTAGAAAAATTAAAATCAAATGCATCTTTCAGAAGCATTGTTTGGAATCTCGTGAAGGATGCACCAATTCGAAGGTATATCTCCTGCATATGGCTCTAGATTAGTGATTATATACAATAAACTAAACTAAAACCTATGTTTGTCAAAAGCGCTTGAGGCGCCCCCATAGGCGCTAAGGCGCACTAAAGACGTTGTGACTGAAACCCCTAAAACATCCCAAATGAGCCATAAGCAACTCCTAAACAACCCTAAAACATCCTAAAGTAGCCATAAACATCTCTAACCCCTAAATTAAACATTGATGTCGCCCAGAAAAAATTGTCCTAACAAAGCAAAAATAATTAGCGCGTAATACTAACCTGTCTAACATCCACAGCTTCAGAAAACAACTGATTAGGCCGTGCAAGCTGTTGTGCCGCTTGGTGAATTTCCCTGGCCAATAAAAACTAGAAATTGTAAAACTATTTTATCTTAAGCCCACAAAATTAAAATCAATTATATGACCATCATACCTATCAATTAAAGATGAGAAACGCGCCCTCCAAATATTAAGACGAGAATTCACATTTAAGCAAACTTCTACAACTTCATAAGCAATGTTTTCTCCTTCTCGATCACAGTCGAGCCACAAGACAAGCCATTGGCATTTTCTAGCTTCCTCCTCTAAGGTTTTTCTGATATCTAACTTGTCCTTGATTACATAAACCAAAATCAAGTTCATAAGATGATGAGTTACTTCAAAGACTTTAACGGTGAATAAAATAACAAAAACAAAAAACATTGGACATAAAAAAGTATTTAAAACGATGGATAAAGATTTCAGCTCCACAAAATTTGGTGCCACGCGTTATAACAAGCATGGTTTAAAAAAACGCTCGAGGCGTACGTACTGAGGCGCGCCTCAGGTTCAGATAATAAACGGACGCCTCAGTTGAGCGAGGCGGGAAAAAACGGCCGAGGCGGTACGGATACGGTGAGGCGTACGTATCTGTTTTAGGCGGTAGTTTTTTTTTTTTTTTTGTAGTTTCTCACCTCTCGTCTGGGCTTGGCTTTAATACAAAAAAAAAAGAAAAAAAATAAAGGTTAAATTGTGCAAAAACTGGCCCACGCGAACCTGCATTCGTGTCCGCAGGACGTGCGGGCATGCACGAGTTCAATTAAATTTCAATTCAGAAACTCATTTTTTGCACCCCCCCTGCGCGCGGGTAGGACTTGTGGTAAAACATGTCATAAAGCTACAATGGAGTAGTAAAGACTTTACCTTATAAACAACCACTAACTTTGTTAACACACCGATGTGGGACAAAGTATTTACCACCTTTTGAGGCTTTCATTCACACACCCAACATATAAGTCCTTTGCTACTAACTATTAGTTTTTGTTAAATATACATGTAAAATAGCATATATACAAGGGTATTTTGATGTAATATACATATAAAAATTTTCAAAAATCTTTTTATGTTTTTGAACTGCTGAATCTAATGAAATTTGATGAGAAAAGTCATTTTTTGATGTTAAGTATTTATTATTTTATGATATATATAATTTTAATATTTATTTATTAATACCGCCTCAGCCTTACGCCTCGTTCCGCCTCAATACTTACGCCTCGTGAGGCGAAGGGAAAACGCCTCGATACTCGTTTCCGTTTTTTTAAACCTTGATAACAAGTACATAAAACGATGGATAATGAAGTCAGTTCCACCTAATTTGGTGCCACACATTGATAGGAGCCTGGTTCGGGTCTATAACCATAATGATAAATAGGTCAAGTCACGATTTCAAGTTACTGCCTAAATTATTTTTATCAACAGAATTTGATGGAATAAAAGTGGTGGGGAAATTTTTATCAGTTCTAGCTAGTAATTGTCTTAGGATTAGTAGTAATTGCTTTGTTCTTCCATTGTAATGTTTTTTTCAGTTATTATCAATCAAAAACCATACTTTGTTTATGACAACAACCCCAGATCAATTATCCCCTAATTTTGTCAATTCAATTTCTTGGTATCCATCATTTGGTTCCAATGCCGGGAAATTGAAGAATACAGTGAATACCTGAAATCGAGAGGGTATCACAACAACCCCAGATCAAATTGCTTCTCAATTGGTTGCGTTTGCAGCCAAGCTTGATGCAATGGAAACCCTAAAGCATTATGTTGCTGCTCTCAAACATCAAGCCAACCTTCTAATTCCAAGTCCAGATGTATACTTGTGTAGTATCAAGCTAACGAAACAGTTCACGAAAATCGCCAAGAATTTGCACGTCGATCGGCTAGGGTTTCTAATTGTCCAGATAACTGCTTCTTAGGTGCTTCGAACAGATCAACAGGATCACAAGAGTGCCATTTCCGATAACGGCCTTCAAACTCCATCTCCATGAGATGTCCGGTGACTGAAGTGAACATCATCTGGCAAGGTTGGCCGTGTAATTGAACTCGAAGATTTTGTTGTAGCGTGATCTGCCCTCTCTCATTCTTAACAGGGGCGCAGCATGTGTTCCCTTCGAACTTTTCGGTTATTAGTGTTACGATCCTCCGAACTTTTCGGTTAGTAGTGTTACGTATGTGTTTTTCGTATAGAAATTTTTAGGGATATACGTGTTAGACCCTCCGGTTTAAAAAAAAAATATGTATATACGTGTTAGACCCCCCGGTTTTCTAAAAAAATTATGTATATACGTGTTCGACCCCTCTGGTTTTCTAAAAAATAAATTAATAACCCAAATAAAATACTAAATTAGCCCAAATAAAAGAGTGTGTTATGTATGTTTATCATAAGCCCAAAATACCCAAATCAAAACTCATGGCCCATTTATGAAATTAAACCCAATATGAAACTAAACCCAATACGACCCAGCTGCTTGTTCGATTGTTCAATGCGCAGACAGAAGAAACAGAAGAAAACGCAGGGGCTGGGGGGGAAAGCGACTGTGCTGGCCTGCTGCTTGTTCGATTGTTCGACTTCGAGATTTCTTGTTCGAGACTTCTTGTTCACTTGTTCAATCATCCTCAGGTATGTTAATTTTTAGAGTAAACCTCAATTTTCGTCCCTGTGGTTTGCTGATTTTAACACTTTCAGTCCAATAGTTTATGAATTACATTTATCATCCATTAGTTTGCTGATTTTAACAGTTTCGGTCCATTAGTTTCCTGATTTTAACAGTTTCAGTCCACACCAGTGTTAGTGGAATGGACTGAAACTGTTAAAATCAGGAAACTAATGGACTAAAACTGTTAAAATCAGCAAACTAATTGATGATAAATGCAATGTTTAAACTATTGGACTGGAAGTGTTAAAATTAGCAAACACAGGGATGAAAATTGAAGTTTACTCTAATTTTTATGTTTAGGTTTGATTTAGGGCTCCAATTTATATGAATTAGGTTGATTTAGGGCTCCAATTTAGCCCTAAACTTGTTGAATTTTTATGTTTAGGTTTGACTTAGGGCTCCAATTTATATGAATTAGGTTGATTTAGGGCTCCAATTTAGCCCTAAACTTGTTGAATTTTTATGTTTAGGTTTGATTTAGGGCTCCAATTTATATTAATTTTTATGTTTAGGTTTGATTTAGGGCTCCATGGGGAAGAATAAATGTATAACCTCTTTTTTCAAAAGAAAGAATGAAAATGAAGAACAAGTAGAGGGAATTGTTGATGGAAACAATGAGAACAAACGTCAAAAAGCTTCAACAAGTGAACCGGTTAGTGAAGTGAATAATGAGGCGAATCAAAACATTCCACCGGTTAATGAAGCGAATAATGAGGCGAATCAAAACATTCCTCAAAATCCAACTAACATCAATGAAGTGGATGTTAGTAGTCTAGAAAGAGATCCCGCTAAGCGACTCCCAATGTGGAAATATCCAGTTAATTGAAGAATTCAAAAATCTTAAAGGAAGACGAGCAGAACTATAATTCTTCATCCAACTAAACCAGGTACCCACCTTCCTCTTCTTTTTAATGTTTTGGTATCTTTATTCAATTGTTTGTTAAACAATGTTTACGTTTTAATATTTGAGAACGGCTTTTAATTTGATATTAATGTTTGACCCGACCCGAATCGAATCATCGACACCCTACCCGACCCGACCCGAATCGAATCACCGTTGCCCGACCGAACATAGAAATTTTTTTTAGGTCTAATGCCTTCCGACCCCTCGAATATTTTTTTCAAGCTTCGCCACTGATTCTTAAACCCTGGTTTCTTGATAATATTCCGGATACTGTTTTGGCTACCGATGGTTTCTCCGCAACGTTCAGAACCCTAATCGCCCTCCCTCCGCCTCCTCTTGCCGCCATTGCTTGTCGGAAAGTTGAAATCCGGTTATTTGTGAGTGGTTGTTTGGGTTAGCTTTATTTTGGAGCAATATAAAAGTTAATAAGTTGTTTTTATAATGTTTGGTTTACGTTATTTAAGTTATTTTTGTGTTTGAAAAAAGTTGTTTTTGAGAAGTTAGAAATTCTAACTTATGACTTATATAAGTTAATAAGTTGTTTTTTAGAAGAAATCCCAAACACCCCTTGGAAACCCTTAACAAACCCCTTTTGGGGTTTTGATAATTTGGACGCACGATTGTTCTCCCGCCTTTGTGACTGAGGGTAGCTTGGTTTTTTTCTAATTTAATAAAATGAACTTAAAAGAAACTAGTGCTATTAAATCCGCACGTTGCGCCGGAAATCCTCGCGCTGCGCCGTGGGTGGGTATTAGTTCGTTTAACTTCGGTACTGACACTTGTTATAGCAACCAATAGAGAAAAAACTAAAAAAAATCATGATATGAACAAAAATATATAAACACATCGGGAATTTGATCGGTATTGGTTTGTTTTGTTAAGTCACCTGCACTCGTTACAACAACACATAAAGAAAAAATCTTAATACGACCAAAAAATACAGACACGTGATTTACATGGATAAAAAAACAAACGCAAGTTATATAAGATATATAAAAAACCACATAATACATATGAAAACCACTAAACAACACATATAAAAAAACCTTTAAAACAAATAGTTACTATTCATTTAGTTTGCCTATTAATAGGATACAATACAATTAAAAAAAAGTTTTTAATTTAATAAAAGGAAGTTCTTTTTTTTAACGATAAGGAATCTCACGTGTAAATTCACCATGTTCGGGGCTATATCCAAGGTCGACTCCTCGACCGTCGTGAGACCATAACCCCTTGATGTGCGGGAACCGAATAGAATCCGTAAACCCTCGCCCTCCGGAAGGTTCGAACTCGAGATTAAAGCCCAGATTTGTCCCTTTATCCAGATATCCGTCGAAAATGGCCCAAGCGGGAATCGAATCTACGTCTCCACTAGAGATGGCAGGCTCAGGGGCAGATCCACCCGTCGTGGGTCGGGGACCACGGACCCCAATATCTTAAAAAAAAAAAAAAGATAGTAGAGACGGTATAGAAATTTTTTGAAGGACCCATAAAACTATTTTTAAGAAACTCGTGGTAGCAAATTAAAGCTTATTGCAGTGGCATTCTTAGCCGTAATTTTAGAAGTAATATATTCTTTCATATTGGTTTCTTTTAATACTGATGTGCGTGAATTAAATATATTTTTAATTTAGTTTTTCTTCACACAAATTTAGTTTTAAAAATGGTTTTTCACCTAGGAACTAACTACACACACAAAAGGGCAAGTGTACCCGTCGGGTGGTAATATAGCTAATAAGCAAGAACCGGGTATCAATCCGTGGATGCGGTGTCTCGATACTAAACTTTTGCTACTTTAAAGCCTTTTTCAATTGATTGGTTGATTTTTCCAAACTTAACTCGCAAATAAATAAACTACTAAAATTCTAGAAAAGAACAGTATCTAAGAAAGGTTGCCTAAACTAAGTATCCACTAACTCACATGTAACAACAAAGAGGAAGGGTTTGTGATGATGCAAGCTCTAAATTCAACTAAGTCCCCAATCAAGGCTTCCTAGTCTATAATTCTTAGGAAAACTAAATATGAATTAACATTCTAATCACCTAAAAATTATTCTTTTAAGCTCACTTGCTAAGTTGATGTTAATCTTTAATGGTGAGTTATTTGTTTATCAAAACTCCTAACTCTACAAATTAGGTAAAACTAATATGAACAACTCACTAATCACCCTAACTTGGTTTTAAGTAGTTGGCACTATCATCATGTTCTTGATATGAACCACAAGCATGGTCATGCTAGCTAACAACTTTGGCCTAAATCATCAAACTATCATGAACACAAACTATAGAATTCATATAAACAACTTTTGATCTTTCCAAATCTAGGTGCAAGAATTCATACACAAGCTCAAATCATCATTCATATCATATTAGCAATCACCATTCCTAGTTTCATGCTATGAATCACACTAACAAGTTAACAAGATTCAATAATCAAAATCTTTACATGGGCTTTCCAACACAACATGTAAATACTTATGAGCAAACATTCAAGAACAAGAATTTTAAGCATGCACATGAATTCCAAGAACAAGATTAAATGTCAACATGAAGATTAACAAGAACAATCATCACATCTACTTCCATATTATCACATGTTCATAAGCTTCAACATAGTTTAGACAACATAAATGTTTAGCCCATAAGGCTCATGACTACCAAATCAAGTGCATGAAAACATAAATTGTTCATAATGTAACTAGTAAGCTAACCAAATTAAAGACAAGATTAAATGATGTTGAGTAGATCTTCAAGTGATTAAGTCTTCTTCCAAGATCCCTCTTGGCTCCAACAAGCTTCCAAGACCAGGTTTTTGAGAGAAAACTTCACCAAAATGCTCCAACTCCCCTCCAAATGAGCTAGAAACTCGTATTTAAGCTGCTGGGAGAACCGCACGACCATGCCACCTTTTTGGCACGGTCGTGCTTGGTAAGTGTCAGAACCACTTTCTTGGTTGTTGACCATGTTTGCTACCATTTTGGGAAAAATCGCGCTCAAAAGTTCCCGAGGTCGCACGACCGTGCCGGGCAACACATGGTCGTGCGTGCTGATAGTGCTCGATAACAACTGAACCGATCTCGGAAACCAACTAATCTACTGATGATTTTGACCTGGCACGATCGTGCGCCTGGGTGGCACGGTCGTGCGTGAGCTGCATTTCGACGATAGTGGTGCTGGATGCTAGTGCTGGCTGAGAGTGCCGATGTTGGAAGGTCTCGCACAGTCGTGCACCTTGATGGCACGGTCGTGCCACATCTGGCAGTTTGCTGGAATGTTCCGTTTTCGCTCCATTTTGCCCCAAAAGCCTCCGTTTCATCACCGGGCCGAAGCCCGGACCTGTATTTTCACAAACAACTCAAATGAGTACCAAAATCAATGAAAATACAAAGAATTTGCGCATAAACGGGGCGTATTTGACGTTTAAAAGATGTATAAATTCTTATACATCAAACATCCCCACACTTGAACTTTGCTTGTCCTAAAGCAAACTAAAATCAACGAAACTCTCTAAATGGCAATCATCTCAACTAGCATTTCATAAGCACAAATAAATAACTTGGGCTATAACAATCAAGGAGTGCTCGATATAAAGAAACAACCGAAAAGAGATATGTAAAATATGTTTATGAGCAATGGTCCATCTTAAAAATCCCTACAAGTTCACCATGCATCCTCACAATGTTCACACACACTCGGCTAAATATAGGTGCACATACAATTTGTGGAGTATGTCTAGAACACTCGATGCCAAGACGATAACTATGCGATATCATAAGCTTGTGGAAGGATCAAATCTAATCACTCGGCAAAAAATATAACATAGATCATGAGGTCTTGTTTGGGTTGTAACTTGGCTTGGGTTAAGGGTGTGGAAGTGGATTTTTAAAAGTGGCTAAAGCGGTTGTAACACGACGGCTCGACTAACTTGAAATACAAGAAAATAAGACTATACAACTAAATAATAACTAACCGAGAGCTAACCGATAAGTATTGCTTTTCACTCCCAAAATTGCTCTAACAAAGCCGATTGATGAGGCTTTTTCATCTATATTTCTTTGAGGTTTTTTTTTTGATAACCCATGCTTTGGAGAGAAGTAAGTACGTCTACTTAGATAAAAAAAAACTCTTGATCATGAGGGTACATAACAATGAAGAAGAAACTATACAAAAACTACAAGTTAATCATCAACCAAACCTGGCTTCCAACCAAAAATGGGTTAAAAATGTAAAAAGCTAATTTGGCTAAGTGGCTAATATTTTGTGGTTTAAAAGAAATGAACGGGAAAGGCTCAAATTGATTTAACTAGGGGAATGATTTGGGTAGGGAGATGAATAAAAAAAATGGCTAAAATAAAAAGGTTTCCTAATGCCTCAATCATTTCTATGCTTGTATTCTTGCTTTGTGGCTTCGAAATGCATACCTAACACAAGTTCTAAATCGCAAAAGTTATCCGGCACACTCAATCTTTGCCCGCAAAAACATAAGCAAAAATAATCCTAAAGCTATAAGGCTCAAAAATAACTCACGGAAACGGGCGTATTGGGTAAATATGCAAGGCAAACAAGTAGGTCAATCCCTTGATTTCTCATGCTCAATTTTATACAAAACACATGTTACTTGACGGTTTTCCTTACACGAGCGAACCCCCTTTTTGCGTTAACCCAGTTTATTTATCAAAAATTTTGGTGCTTATTTCGATACTTATGTTGATTTGATTAATATGCCACAAAAATTGTTAAAAGAGAGCTTTGTATTATTATTATTATTATTATTATTATTATTATTATTATTATTATTATTTTTATATTATATTATTTTTATAACAAAGCTCAAGTGATAGACCAACTCCCCACACTTGAATTGTACATCGCCCTCGATGTACAACAAAAAATTGAATAAGCAATGGAAATGCGAATTCAATACAAATAAAGGAAGGCAGGAATACGAAAACTCCCCTGAAATATAAAGGCTAGAATCAGAGCAAGATGAAGCAAAAAGAAGCATCCACAACGAACTACCAAGCCCTCCACCAAGCCAACATCTCATTGTTTATTCAACAGAGTTTGAACCAACACTGCACATTTAGCAAACATGATCAAATACACAAGAATTTTACCCAAACCATTTTTCCCTTGCCTTGGTTTATTAATTTAACCCACTACAAAAGCAATAAAAACTAGCACCTACGACGGAGGGGTGTACGTACAACGGAAAATGGCACACCCCTCAAATGTGAAATGATGATAAAAAAATACGAGATGGGTAGCGGGACTAAAACCTTTCACCGGATCCCGAAGGACCGGCGTCGTCCCGGCGATCAAATCTAGATCTGCGTGAAAACGCGGCAGCGGCTGCGTGTATGGGTTATTGATTGAGTTCGCGATGTGCTGCTGCGAACCAAACAACCAATCCATGTTGCGTCGGGTCTGCTCATACATGTCTTCCATGAAGTTCCCCTGCCTATGTTGTTCCACGCGTATCAAACCTACATCTCGCCTCACATCCTCATGGTCTAATGCCAGCCTGTCCATACGCCTCCAAAGATCCATCGATGACGGCTCGTAAGGACCGTAAGTGCCATAAGCCCCATGCTCATAACCACCACCACCATGCCCACCATACATGTGCTCCCAGTTTGGGTTGTCAAAACCATGGCCCATCTGCCCGATCTGCATGTGGAGGTCCGCTCCTCTAGCGCCCCCATCCTCCCCCTGAACTGGAATATCATGCATAAGCACGTCATGATCGCCACCATCACCCCCATCACCACCATCATCATCACCCTCATCAACTACAGGAAGCGGGTCCCAAATCCTCCCCAATTTGTCCACAAGCTTCGGGACACCGTCCACCTTCCGGGTCAAATGCATAGAGTTCAACTGTTGCAGATCGAGAAGGCTATAGTCACAAGCTACGGTCAAGTTATCTAACCGGACCCGATAGTATTTAAAGAGTTTGGTAACAAAGGCCCCTCCGCAGATTCGTGACGTGGGTGTCGAGCCAGGACCTCGAATAAGTGACTCTGCAACGCTGATCGCTAAGTTACAATTTGAGCCGGAAATGATGCAATAAAGGTGAAAAAGGTCGCGGGTGGTGATATTTCCCGTGCTGTCACCCCGACCTCCCATGACGTGGAAGATAGCGCACTTAATGACTCGGTGAAGTGGGTCAAGGATCCATGTTGCCTTGGCTGTTCGAGGGTCCCAAATCCGACCCGGTACAGTGATTTGATCCCAGAAGGCTGCTTTGTCTGCGTTTGGCTCCCAATCCTGCAAACTATCATGAAACAATTCCGAGTCTATCTCCTCATCCTCGTACAACCCTAACACTTGGCCAAATCGGTTGATCGATTGTTGGTGCCATTTCTTGCCCAAGCGGAATCTCACACCAACATTCTTATCGTACACATCCGGGAATGGAAAGGTGAACCGGAAGGATGCAAAGAACTCAATCACCAGCTCTACATATTGCGGCTCTGCAATCTCGAAAAGGCGGGACCAAGGAGGAGTCATGAGATCATCAAACCGCTCGGATTATCCAAGCAAGTCCAAGTCAACCATTTGTAGTCTCCTCATGAGCTTAATTAAGTGTCTTCTAGCCCATAACCTCTCCACCTTTGGTATGCAATACCCTTCCCTGGCATTGTTGTGGAACCGCAAGTACGGGTGATCCATCTACAAGATTGATACAAGATTAATCAGCAGCCAAAATAAACAGGCAAAAATATGGATCTGGACAATATGGCACGGTCGTGCCATCTGACGGCACTACCGTGCTAGACCTGGAGTCAGTGAGTTTATGAAGATTTTCTGGGAAATTTATGAAGTTCTGGGTTTTTGTTCCCCAGGAGCACGATCGTGCCATCCCATGGCACCCTCGTGCTTGGCCGGTTCCGGCTCAGGTTTGAAGGAATTTCACATGATGCACGATCGTGCCGCCCATCCGCACCCTCGTGTCGGACCGATTTCCGGGAACATTTTTTTAGCAATCTGAGCGATTATGCGAGAAGCACGATCATGCCGTATATCGGCACCCTCGTGCGTCGTTGAAGATCTGGGCAGAATATGAAGATCCGACATGTTTTTATGAAGAGCATGATCGTGCTGTTGGATGGAACCCTCGTGTGACCTGGATTTTTGGAAAATTTATGAAGATTTGATGATTTTTTGAAGATCACGAGCATGCCATAACAGGTCACGACCGTGCGTGTCGGACCCAGCCTCAAAAAATCGCTCAAATCACCCCCGAAACCCCCAATTTTTTCACACCTTTGCTTAGGGGTTTTGTAAATCGGTCCATTGTAGTTCAGACCAACACAAAAAAAAACACGAAAAACGGGCTTGAATCGGGTGATTTAGACCAAGCCCTAAAACTTAAGGAAACTAACTATGAAGAACATGACATCAAAACACATGAAACTAACAAGAAAAAGGATGAATTCGTACCTGGAATGATTGTTGGGATGAAAGAAATCCTTGGAGGAAGCTAGGAGATGCAAGAATCCGTGAGCGCTTTGAGGGGGCTCAAGGATGAAGATGAAGTTATGAAGAAGATGAGTTGGTGGGTGGTTAGTTTTATTCGAAATGGTTCTATTATTGATCTGCAAAAAGGGGGCTGACACTTTCTGGTAGTGCCAGGTTTGACTGTTGGTAGTGCTAATTTTCCGATTTTTTTAGAGAAAATTATATATAAAGATAACTCCTTGAACCCGGGGCACTCACGAAGCATCTCCTACCAAGAAAAAGAATTGAACTAACATACCTGAGAGCCGGCAACAAGCTCTAACATCCCTTGCGACCAGAACGAACCACAACCTGGAAAGAAATAGACAACCACACACAAAAATAATAACAAAAATGACAAACATGCAAAAATTCTAAGTTTATTTACGAGTCTTAAGCTAGATTCACCACCCCGAATTCATTTGTTCTTGGGGTGGAGGGTAACAACCTCCTCACTCTAGTCAACGGGCCCTCCAACATAAGCCTTTAGCCTATGCCCGTTGACTTTAAACAACCGGGCATCCGCATGGCCTATCTCCACAGTCCCGTAAGGAAACACCGACAACACCGTGTAGGGACCCGACCACCGAGATTTGAACTTACCAGGAAACAACTTGAGACGTGAGTTGTACAACAACACACGATCACCCACTCGGAATTCCTTTTTGTCCTTCAAGCGGGCATCATGAAGCGTCTTAATATGTTCCTTGTACAGCTTGGAGCTTTCATACGCATTGTGCCTAAGCTCCTCCATCTCGTGAATCTGCACAAACCTGTTCTCACCCGCAGCAGCCATACCGAGATTAACTATCTTCAAAGCCCAGTATGCTTTGTGCTCGAGTTCAACAGGAAAATGACAAGACTTCCCATAGACCAATTTAAACGGTTTGGTGCCTATAGGAGTCTTGTAGGCTGTCCGAAAATCCCACAGTGCATCATCCAATTTCTCGGACCAGTACTTACGGCTAGAATTAACCATTTTCTCCAAAATCCGCTTGATACCTCGATTAGTGACCTCAACCTGTCCGCTCGTCTGCGGATGATATGGTGTAGAGAATCGATGTTGCACGCCATATCGGGACAATGCTTTCTCAAGCTGTGCATTACAGAAATGCGTCCCATGGTAGCTAATCAATGCCTCGGGGCACCAAAGCGAGCAAACAGCTTCTTCAAAAACCTCACCACTACCCTAGCATCATTAGTGGGTAAAGCCTGTGCTTCCGCCCACTTTGAAACATAATCAACAGCGACTAGGATGTAGCGGTTACCAAAAGAGGTCGGAAAAGGGCCCATGAAGTCTAGCCCCCATACGTCAAAAACCTCACAAACTTGGATGCCGTTTTGTGGCATCTCATGGCGTGCAGAAATGTTGCTTGCCCTCTGGCAAGCATCACAGGACCTCACCCACTCATGGGCATCACGGAAAATAGTCGGCCAAAAGAATCCGGCGTCGAACACTTTCCTCGCCGTGTTGTTCGCTCCGTGGTGGCCTCCCGTGGGTCCTTCGTGACAGTGGCGTAAAATATCCCTCGCCTCGTTACCATGCATGCATCGTCGGATCATCTGATCCGCTCCCACCCTAAACAAGTAAGGGTCATCCCAAAAGTAATGCTTGACATCCGCAAAGAACTTTCGCTTCTGCTGATGGGTCATCCCCTTGATCAGGATGCCACTAGCTAGGTAATTTGCAAAGTCAGCAAACCATGGGGAATCATCACTAGTCTTGATCCTCATGAGGAACTCATGGGGGAAATTGTCATTGATGTTAGGCCCACGAGTTCTCTTTTCCTCGGAATGCTCAAGTCGAGACAAATGATCGGCTGCCAAATTTTCAGCCCCTTTTTTATCGCGGATTTCAATATCAAATTCTTGCAGCAACAAAATCCAACGTATCAATCTTGGTTTAGCATCCTGCTTGCTAAAAAGATACCGAAGGGCTGCATGATCCGTGTACACAATGGTCTTGGAAAGGACAATATAAGACCGAAACTTATCGAAGGCGAAGACCACAGCTAGGAGCTCTTTCTCTGTCGTGATATAATGCTCCTGAGCGTCGTTCAAGGTCTTGCTCGCATAGTAAATCGGGTGAAAGTGTTTATCTTTCCTTTGACCCAAGACAGCCCCGACTGCGAAGTCACTCGCATCACACATCAACTCAAATGGCAGCTCCCAATCGGGACCAACCATGATCGGGGCATTCACCAACTTCTCCTTCAACAACTCAAATGCTCGAAGGCATTCATCGGAGAAAACGAACTGGGCATCCTCCTCGAGGAGTTGAGTCATGGAACAGGCGATTTTGGAAAAGTCCTTTATGAATCGCCAGTAAAAACCTGCATGACCTAGAAAACTCCTAATAGATTTCACTGATGTGGGAGGCGGGAGCTTTGAAATAGTCTCGACTTTGGCTTAGTCAACCTCGAGCCCCGCCTGTGAAATATTGTGCCCAAGCACAATGCCCTCCTTCACCATGAAGTGGCATTTTTCCCAGTTCAACACAAGGTTGGCTTCTTCACATCTAGCCAACATCTTTTTCAGATTCCCGAGACACTGATCAAAAGAACTTCCAAACACAGAAAAATCATCCATGAAAACCTCCATGGAGTCCTCGATCATGTCATGAAAAATGGCCACCATACACCTCTGAAATGTGGTCGGGGCATTGCACAGTCCAAAGGGTATCCGCCGGTAGGCAAATGCGCCATAGGGACATGTGAACGTCTTCTTCTCCTGATCCTCAGGAGAGATGGGAATCTGAAAATAGCCCGAAAAACCATCAAGGAAGCAGTAGTACATCCTGCCCGACAACCTCTCTAACATCTGATCAATGAAAGGAAGTGGGAAATGATCCTTCCTCATGGCATCATTGAGTTTGCGGTAATCAATGCAAACTCTCCATCCGGTGGTAGTATGAGTAGGAATCAACTCGTTTTTCTCATTGGTCACCACTGTCATGCCTCCTTTCTTCGGGACTACCTGTACAGGGCTAACCCATGGTGAATCAGAGATCGGATATATCAAACCTGCATCAAGTAGTTTGATGACCTCTTTTTTCACAACCCCCTACATGTTGGGGTTAAAACGCCTCTGATGCTGTACTACAGGTTTAAAGTCCTCCTCTATCAAGATCTTATGGGTACAAAAGGATGGGTTAATCCCTTTTATATCCATAATCTTCCAAGCAATCGCCTTCTTATGCTGCTTCAGGACTTCAAGCAATCGATCCTTTTCTTCTTTCGACAATCCAGCAGAAATGATAATGGGCAGATGAGTCTCACCCTCCAAGAAAGCATACTCCAAATGATCTGGAAGCTCCTTAAGCTCAACCGAAGGTGGATCCTCAATAGAAGGACGTGCTTTAGGCTCAGCAACGCTATCCACAACCTCAAAAACCTCGGGACACGAGGGAGACGCATGACCTATCAGACAGGTCACCTTCTCAACCAACCGGTCCACTCTGGGCGAACCAAAAGTCTCCCATCCTAGAAGTTGCGTGTCCATAACATCCTCCTCAAATGTAGCATGAAGATGGTCACTCACATATGTATCGATAGTCTCAATGAAGTAGAGTGTATCATCTTGACTCTGTGAGTGTTCCATGGATTTCCCAATATCAAAGGTAACCTCCTCATCATCAACCCTATGAGTAAGTCTACCAGTGCAGACATCAATCAAAGCTCTCGCAGTGGCTAGGAATGGGCGACCTAAAATAAGTGGAACATTTTTGTCCTCATCCATGTCTAGAATCATAAAATCGACAGGAAAGACAAATTTATCAATTTTCACCAGCATATTCTCAACTATGCCTCGAGGGTACTTCACTGAACGGTCGGCTAGCTGAATGCTCATACGATTTGGCTTGGGCTCTCCCAAGTCTAGCTTAGCAAAAACCGCATATGGCATGAGGTTTATGCTAGCTCCAAGATCAGCTAATGCATTGCTGACCGACAAACTACCAATCAAACACGGGATAGTGAAACTCCCAGGATCATTCATCTTCTTAGGTAGTTTGTTCTGAAGAACCGCTGAACACTCTTCATTCAAGGTCACCTGCGAAAGATCCTCAATTTCTTTTTGTTGGATAGGATATCCTTCAGAAACTTGGCATACTTGGGCATCTGAGCAAGTGCCTTGACAAATGGTAAATTTATATGAAGTTGCTTAAAAAGCTCGAGGAATTTACCATAGTGTTCTTCCATTTTCTGCTTCTTCAACCTCCTCGGATATGGAATGGGAGGAACATACTCTCTCACTGGCTCCTTGGGTCGTGCGGTACTTGTTGGGACTCGCCTCTGTTGCACCTCACCCGGAGACTCTGTCTCAATCTCCTCAACAATCTCATCATCAACCGGCTTTGCTGGAGCAGCCGGAGTGATGGGCTCGGCGGTCTTGCCGCTTCTCAACGTGATGGCCTTCGCAGAAGCATTTGGGTTAAGCTCTGTGTTGCTCGGAAGGCCCCCTGGTTGTCTCTCAGACAACATCTTGGCAATCTGTCCAACTTGGTTCTCAATGGTCTGCATGGAAGCCTTTTGGCTTCTCAGCTCACTCTCGTGCCTCGTGAAACGACCGTCATACTCCCTAAAACGCTTCACATTCTCAACCTTTTGAGTGTTTTGACCAGCTAAATTTGACTAAGCATGTCATGCACACTAGGCTCGCTAGAGGGAGGTGTCTGCTGAGGTCGAGGTGGACCATATGCTCCATGAACTGGAGCTGTGGGACGTGGAGCAAATCCGGGCGGATGCTGGTTAGAAGCGTCAGGCTTCCAACTGAAATTTGGATGGTTCTTCCACCCCGGATTATAAGTATTGCTATAGGGGTTATTTTGTGGACAGTAATTGTCGCAACCCCTGATCCCTTATCTGTCCCGGGAACGGGCGGACGCGAACTCAGAGTTTCGGTGGTATCAGCTTGGTTAATTTAGCAGCGGAAATTACATCAGGACCGTAGTTAGGAAATGTTTATCAGAGTAAAACCACCATATTTGATATTAATAATCACATGGGTAAAACCTAAGTTTCTTATTACAATACTTTTATAGGAATAAATACTATTTTATTGAGTTTAAAACATCGTCTTTTAGGTAACTTTTATAGCCACATTTTTCCCAAGCCTTCAGTGCTCTCCAGCTGGCTTTTTACTAATTGGCTGTCACATTGTGTTACCTGAAACGCGTTTTAAAAACATTTGTCAGTGGGAAATACTGGTGAGTGAATCCCAATTTAATCAAGAAACGTTTTATCAATTAAAACAGTATTGAGAGCGATCACATTGTTTATTTCTACACAATTACTCATTCAGTACTGTCAATCCTGACTTGTGGGTCATATTACACATTGGCTAACTCGTTGTCCAATGGTAACGTACTGTCATCCCCGACTTACTACTCATAGTGTAGTAAATTTTGTATACAAAACCCCAACATACCGGATTGAAGAACTACAAAGACCCAATCGCCACTTAACCACATTGTAAAATAATTAAGGTTTTGTAAAACATTCCAAAAAGGTTAACAAAAAGAGGATAAACTTACATTGCTATCTTAGACTTCGCATAAGGGTTTCCTGGATATAATCTATAATTTATACAAATGTACATAAGTTAGTATCATAACCCATTGAAAATATTAATGATACCCTCCCCGAGACGGTATTCCAACAACTACGTCGGGCAGAACCACGATAGTTGTTACGGAACCCTAAATCAATCGGGTATCGTATCATCTACGAAACTGGGGTTATAATACTTACAACGGAGCAGAACCTCGCTAATTAGGGGGTATTGTACCAGCTTTCTATGCCTAATATTCAGAAATTATGATTGAGAAATGAAAACTGAACGAACTGAATTGAAACCCAAGGCCTCCTTTATATAGTTGCTGAACTGGACTCTTACGCGGCCCGCGTAAAAGATAAGCGGGGCTTACGCGGCCCGCGTACTAGCCCGGGTAGGGTTTAGGTGATCCGGGTCATCGCCTAGACTCGCCACGATGTCGATACGTGTCGGCCTCTGGTGTCTCTGCGTTGTTGATCTCACGCGGCCCTCCGTAAGTGTTAAGGTGAGCTTACACGGCCCGCCTTAACTTAAAATTCCACCGGAATCAAGTTTCAGCCTTGATACCGCCCGTGTGAGGTTTGGGTGACTCATACGCGGCCCGCCTCAGCTAAAAAATCAGATTTTATATTTTATTTTTAATGCTATATTGTATTTCGGGCTCGGTTTTCACATACAGGGTGTATTTAAAGACATATTGGAACATTTAAAATATAATAAGGTATCGGAAATATTATGAGGGTCTTGGTTTTACTGAGGGTTGTTACATCCTCTCCACCTTGTTTTAGAGCTCGTCCTCGAGATCTACTGGAACAAGTGCGGATATTTCTTTTGCATTTCTGATTCAAGCTCCCATGTGTACTCAGGTCCTCTTTTGGAGTCCCACTTTACTTTGACCAGAACTAGTCTCTTGTGCTTGAGGTTTTTGACTTTCCTATCTTCAATTAGTAAAGGTCTTTCTACAAACTTGAGTTGTTCATTTACCTCTATATCCTTAAAAGGTACTATCAGTGATTCGTCAGCTAAACACTTTTTGAGATTAGATACATGAAATACATCATGTATTCCTGCCATTTCCTCTGGCAGTTGTAGCTGATAGGCTACAGGTCCTATTCTTCTAATAATCTCAAAAGGTCCAATATACCTGGGACTTAACTTTCCCCTTTTTATGAATCTTACTACTCCTTTCCAAGGAGAGACTTTCAACAATATTTTATCTCCTACTTGAAATTCCAATGGTTTGCGTCGGTTATCAGTATAGCTTTTCTGTCGATCACGTGCAACTTTTAGTCGTTCCTTGACTTGAATGATCTTATCAGTTGTTTCTTGCACTATCTCAGGTCCATATAGTTGCTTTTCCCCAATTTCTGCCCAACAGACTGGGGTTCGGCACTTTCGTCCATAAAGTGCTTCGAATGGTGCAACATTGATACTTGTGTGATAACTATTATTATAAGAAAATTCTATTAAAGGTAAGTGATCGTCCCAATTACCCCCGAAATCGATTACACAAGCTCTAAGCATGTCTTCCATCGTCTGAATAGTTCTTTCGTTTTGTCCGTCCGTTTGAGGATGATAAGCTGTGCTTAGCTTTATCTTGGTTCCAATTGCCTTTTGGAAACTTGACCAAAAATGAGAAGTAAATCGACTATCCCTATCAGAAACAATTGATAAAGGAATTCCATGTAAAGAAACAATTTCATTTACATATAACTTAGCTAATTGTTCCATACTGAAAGTTATAGGTAAGAAATGAGCTGATTTGGTTAGCCTATCTACAATCACCCAGATTGTATCATTGCCTTTCTTTGTTTTGGGTAATTTAGTAATGAAACCCATTGTTATTAATTCCCATTTCCACACTGGCATTTCTAATTGTTGTAATAAACCTGAGGGTTTCTGGTGTTCAGCTTTGACTTGTGAACAGGTTAAACATTTAGAAACATAAGCTGCTATGTCCTTTTTCGTTCCTATCCACCAGAAATTTTTCCTTAAATCCTGGTACATTTTATCATTTCCTGGATGCATCGTATATTTAGATTTATGGGCTTCTTCTAGAATACGATAACGTAGGTTTCCTAATTTAGGTATCCATATTCTCTTTTTATGGAATCTCCAAATTCCATCTGTTCCTTGTTCCAATTCTTTTAGCATACCTTTTAATTTTTCAGTATCATCCTTGATTACTGATTCTTGTGCTTCTCTTATTTGATCATTTAAATCTACTTGTAGATTTAATTTAAGAGAACATACCCTTTTTGGCTTTTCATGATACTTTCGACTTAAAGCATCTGCTACTATATTTGTTTTTCCTTCATGATACTGGATATCACAATCATAATCACTAAGCATCTCCATCCAGCGTCTTTGTCTCATATTCAACTCTTTTTGCTTGAAAATATACCTTAAACTCTTATGATCAGTGAATACGGTAAACTTACTACCATAAAGGTAATGTCTCCAAATCTTAAGAGCAAAAATTATAGCTCCTAATTCTAGATCATGGGTTGAATAATTCTCTTCATGATTCTTAAGTTGTCTAGATGCGTAAGCTATAAACTTACTACCATGGGTTGAATAATTCTCTTCATGATTCTTATAGCTCCTAATTCTAGATCATGGGTTGAACAATAGACTACAAAATCTTCAGTTCCTTCTGGTAATGCTAATATGGGTGTATGGGTTAATCTTTGCTTAAGGATTCTAAAGGCTTCTTCTTGTTTTAATCCCTATTCAAACTTAACAGATTTACAGGTTAGCTTAGTTAAGGGAATGGCTATTCTAGAAAAATCTTGAATAAATCTTCTATAATAACCGGCCAATCCTAAGAAACTTCTAACCTTAGTTGGTGACTCAGGGGTTTTCCATTTAGTAATTACCTCGATTTTTGTGGGATCCACATGAATTCCTTCATGATTGACTAGGTGTCCGAGAAACTGTACTTGTTCTAACTAAAATTCGCACTTGGAAAATTTAGCATAAAGCTTTTCCTTTCTTAATAAACTTAAAAGTGCGTGCAAATGCTTTGCATGATCCTTTTTATTCTTAGAGTAAATGAGAATATCATCTATAAAGACGATTATGTATTTATCCAAATATGGCTTACATATTCGGTTCATCATGTCCATAAATGCAGCTGGGGTATTGGTTAAACCAAACGGCATGACAGTAAATTCATAATGGCCATACCTTGTTCTGAATGCAGTTTTAGGAATGTCCTCTTCCTGTACCTTTAATTGATGATATCCTGACCTTAAATCGATCTTAGAGAAAAATCGTTGATCAAACAGATCATCGATTCTCGGTAATGGGTACCGATTCTTAATCGTGACTTTGTTTAATTCACGGTAGTCAATGCACATACGCATCGATCCATCTTTCTTTTTAACAAATAGTATCGGCGCTCCCCATTGCGACGAACTTGGCTGTATAAATCCTTTTTCTAATAATTCGTCCAATTGTTTCTTCAATTCTTGCATTTCTGCAGGTGCCAAATGGTAAGGTGCTTTGGCAATCGCTGCCGTTCCTGGTATTAAATGGATTCTGAATTCAACTTCTCTATCTGGAGGTTGCCCTGACAATTCTTCTGGAAATACATCTGAAAACTGAGATACTACTGGAATATCTTTTAGTTCTTTTTCTTTAGTGTGAGTGATTATAGAAATCAAATACACTATAGAACCTTTTCTTATATAGCTTGCAGTTTTCATCACAGAGATAAATTTTGTGGATCTATTTGGTTTATCTCCTTTAATTGTGATCGTTTACCTTTTGGTGAATTTACTTGAATTAACTTTTGATCACATAAAATACTGGCTTTATTGGCTATTAACCAATCCATTCCTAAAACAACATCGAATCCTGCCAGATTCATGGGATAAAGATTTGTAATAAATTTCTGATTTAAAATTTCTATGCTTGCTCCCTGCAAGATTTCAGAAATTCTAACGGTTTCTCCATTAGCTGTCTCTACTAAGCATTCTTGTGGTAGTTTAGTTAATGACTGATTTAGAAATTTGCAAAATGATGTATTAATAAAACTTTGGTTTGCACCAGACTCAAATAATACTTTAGCAAAAACATCATTAACTAAAAACGTACCAGCTATGACATCTGGAATCATCTTAGCTTCATCTGCAGTTAGAACAAATGCTCTAGCATTTTGAGTATTCTTGTTGCTTGTAGCTGGAGCTAATTTTGGGCAATTAAGCTTGATATGACCTTGTTCTCCGCAGTTGTAACATATCCTGTTGTTAGCTTTCTTCCTGTAGTTTTCTTCCTTGTGTCCCAATATTTTGAAAAAATTACAGTATATGGAGCATCTTCCTGAATGCTTTCTTTTGCAATTCTTACAGTAAGGTGTAGAGGTAGAACCTATATTTTTCCCACGATTAGAATTTCCAGAATGAAATTATTGTGTGAGTTTCTGGGTTAGATTCCTTCTTTGATCCTCTTCTCGGGTATGGACTAATTCATCTGCCAAGGTATTTGCCAGTTCTACAGTTTCTTCTATGGTTTGGGGTCTAGCTGCCTTGACCACGTGTCTTATCTCTCCAATTAATCCCCAAATATAACTGGAGATTAACACTGGTTCTGGTGAAGCAAGAGTTGGCACTATTCTAGCATATTCGAAGAATATTTTAGTGTATCCCTTACTATCCACACCAGTCATCCTAAGATTTAAGAATTTGTTTGCTATCTGTTCCTTTTCATTGGGTGGGCAAAATTTCCTTTCTACCTTGTACTTAAATTCTTCCCATTCCATATTGTAAGTTCTATCACTTCCTCTTGATTGGAGGATAGTGTTCCACCATTCTAGTGCTGAATTTTTAAACAGATTATAAGCAAACATTATCTTATCTTCTTCAGCACACTTGCTTATTCTTAAGACTGCCTCAGTCTTCTCTATCCAGCGTAGGGTTGCAATGGCCCCTTCGTTGCCCGATAATTCCATTGGTTTACAAGACCATAATTCTTTATAAGAACAGCCGTAAGACACAGTTCTTCTCCTTTTGGGAATGGGTAATTGAAGTAAAGGTCCATTGTTTACACTGTTTTCGGGTTCAATGGGTCGCTTACTGCTATGATTACTTTTATTATTCGCTTTTTGAATAGTTTGAATAATAAATAGCATGGCATCTATGATTCCTTGTGCCACTATATGTTGAACAACACTATTGTCCATTTGGTTTCCATTGTTATTGATGCTTGGATTCTCATTAACCACGTTAATGTTACTCTGGTTATCGTTATTCATATTTCCTTGATTTCCTTCGTTGGCCATCTGAATTTTAAACATTTACCCATATTAACATCACAAAATAATATTTAATATAGTTTAATCAATTGACACGCAATTTAGCCAAAAACGTTGATCTTTGCGACTTTTACTCTATTTCCATATACTATTATGCATCCATTACATACTAGTACTGAAGTGAAAATTACAATACCAACAGAAATAGAATCACACTAATAGTAATAGGCATCCGTACACACATATTTTATTTTATTTTTATTTTATTATATTATTATTACTAGTATCATCTCCTCCATCACATCACGGATATGGATTTATCTAAAAATCCATATTGCACTCATCGTATTTCCATACGAGACGCTCTCCCACCTGTCGCATTCTCTCACTGCTTTCTAAAATTTCCTCCCCAAAAGTCCTAAGTTCTTGCACGTTTTCTGCACTCATTGGGGTGCAGGTTCTAGGACTAGGTTCGGAATCTGGGGTGCGGGTTCCTGATATGGGGGTGAAAGTGCCTGAAATCGGTAAGGATCTTCTAAGATCTCCCTAATATAGTCATCATGGTAATAGGGATCTAAAGGGTCCATACCTGGGTAGGCTCCTATGTTCTGTATGGGTGTGTCTTCATGTATCGGGTAACGTTGCACAAAGTCCCTATTATCATCCCACCAAGGATCGTAATTTGGGTCTAGGGGGTTTGGTGCAGGTACCCTAGGGATTTCTTCTGGATTGAAGTCATGCATTTCCACTTGGTTTTCAGGGTTTTCTATCTCCATCGGTTGGTCTGGGATGTGTGGTTGTGGGGCTACTAGTTGTTCCAGACTTGGATCAGCAGCAGTTGTAGCTAGGATATGGAAATTAGCTAGGCTTCTATTAAGCATATCCTATGTATGGGAATCTGTCTTTCGCTTAGCAGCTGCTAGAACTCTTTGCTGTTGCAACTTTCGCATTCTTTTCCTACGTGCAAAAGCTTCCTTACTGAACCATCCTCGTTTCTTATGAGGGAATGGCTCTTCTGACTGAGCTTTAAAGGCAAACATCCCTTCTTCCTGATCAGCAGAATACCCAGAAAGGGCTGGCTGTGAAGAGGTACCTTCACTCCTAGGTGAATCAGACAACTGACGACACATGTCTGAGGGTCCTTGATCACTCATATTGTAAACTAACAAATAGTCAAATAACACAAAACACATAATCACATAAATTATTTCCTAACACAAAATTTAGAATTTAAGTGTCAGCAGAACACTTCTTTGGCTCAGACCAGTGGCTAGGCTCTGATACCACCTTCTGTCGCAACCCCCGATCCCTTATCTGTTCCGGGAACGGGCGGACGCGAACTCAGAGTTTTGGTGGTATCAGCTTGGTTAATTTGGCAGCGGAAATTACATCAAGACCGTAGTTAGGAAATGTTTATCAGAGTAAAACCAACATATTTGATATTAATAATCACATGGGTAAAACCCAAGTTTCTTATTACAATACTTTTATAGGAATAAATCATATTTTATTGAATTTAAAACATCGTCTTTTAGGTAACTTTTATATCCACATTTTTCCCAAGCCTTCAGTGCTCTCCGGCTGGCTTTTTACTAATTGGCTGTCACATTGTGTTACCTGAAACGCGTTTTAAAAACATTTGTCAGTGGGAAATACTGGTGAGTGAATCCCAATTTAATCAAGAAACGTTTTATCAATTAAAACAGTATTGAGAGCGATCACATTGTTTATTTCTACACAATTACTCATTCAGTACTGTCAATCCTGACTTGTGGGTCATATTACACATTGGCTAACTCGTTGTCCAATGGTAACGTACTGTCATCCCGACTTACTACTCACAGTGTAGTAAATTTTGTATACAAACCCCCAACATACCGGTAGTAATAGAAGAACTACAAAGACTCAATCACCGCTTAATCACATTGTAAAATAATTAAGGTTTTGTAAAACATTCCAAAAAGGTTAACAAAAAGAGGATAAACTCACATTGCTATCTTAGACTTCGCGTAAGGTTTCCTGGATATAATTTATAATTTATACAAATGTATATAGGTTAGTATCATAACCCATTGAAAATATTAATGATACCCTCCCCGAGACGGTATTCCAACAACTACATCGGGCAGAACCACGACAGTTGTTACGGAACCCTAAATCAATCGGGCATCGTATCATCTATGAAACTGGGGTTATAATACTTACAACGGAGCAGAACCTCGCTAATTAGGGGGTATTATACCAGCTTTCTATGCCTAATATTCAGAAATTGGGATTGAGAAATGAAAACTGAACGAACTGAATTAAAACCCGAGGCCTCCTTTATATAATTGCTGATCTGGACTCTCACGCGGCCCGCGTAAAAGATAAGCGGGGCTTACGCGGCCCGCGTACTAGCCCGGGTAGGGTTTAGGTGATCCGGGTCATCGCCTAGACTCGCCACGATGTCGACATGTGTCGGCCTCTGGTGTCTCTGCGTTGTTGATCTCACGCGGCCCGCGTAAGTGTTAAGGTGAGCTTACGCGGCCCGCCTTAACTTAAAATTCCACCGGAATCAATTTTCAGCCTTGATACCGCCCGCGTGAGGTTTGGGCTCAGCTAAAAAATCAGATTTTATATTTTATTTTTAATGCTATATTGTATTTCGGGCTCGGTTTTCACATACGGGGTGTATTTAAAGACATATTGGAACATTTAAAATATAATAAGGTATCGGAAATATTATGAGGGTCTTGGTTTTACTGAGGGTTGTTACCGTAATGGTTTCCCATGAAATCAACATGCTCGTGTGACATATCTCCCGTCGAAAAATCGCCTACCTGATATGCTCCCCCACTCGAAGAACCTCTCGAGTGCATTTCCATCACTCGATCAAATTTTAAAGATAAGGCATCCATATTTGCTGTTATGGCTGTGTAGTCGTCCACCTGATGAACTCCCTGCCGAGAACTCTTTCTCCTCGGGGGCTGTTACGTCCTGTTTTTCGCGGTACACTTTTCCAGAATCTCGAATGCCTCAGTGGCATTTTTCGTGCCGATATCTCCTCCCGAGTATGTATCAACCATCATCTGTTCCTGACTGTCCAAACCATGGTAGAAGATCTGACATTGTTGCCACTTGGGCAACCCGTGATGTGGGACCTTTCTCATAAGCTCTTTAAAACGCTCCCATGCGTCGTAAAGGGACTCGTCCTCATCCTGACGAAAGTTCAGAATCTTGGTTCTCAACCGAACAGTTTTCTCTGGAGGGAAATATTTCTGAAGGAACTTCTCAGCTAATTGATTCCATGTAGTGATAGATCCAGCTGGAAGTGAAAGAAGCCACTTCTTGGCTCCATCCCGTAAGGAAAATGGAAAGAGCCGAAGGCGGATAGCATCCGATGATGCATCACGAATCCTAAATGTGGCACAAACCTCTAGAAACCCCGCAATGTGAACACTAGGATCCTCGTAATCCTTGCCATAAAA
The DNA here is from genome assembly GCA_030545235.1 of Helianthus tuberosus. Taxonomy (NCBI): domain Eukaryota; kingdom Viridiplantae; phylum Streptophyta; class Magnoliopsida; order Asterales; family Asteraceae; genus Helianthus; species Helianthus tuberosus. Next base: position 63,602,559 of record CM060354.1, on the reverse strand, counting down.
CTGCACCGCATTCTGCAACATCGATATGGTGCCAGCCTTGATCTTGAAATTATTATTGTCGATTGTTGGTGCATTGATGCTCGCAGGTAAACCATCGAGTGACGGTTTTCCTATTTCATTCAAGATCCTCGTCTCCTCTGCGTCCGCCATGTCTACTCGAACCTCGTAGAAGGTGTCGTCGTCCGTCACGTCTGTCTCAATCGTCTCGGCTACCACGCGGAACCGCTCTTGCAGTCTCCGATGAAGATCGCGCTCCGGCTCCGATGAAAGCTCAACGATATCAGCAGCAGGGGTTAAGGACATGCACGACCTGTAGGGAATAAGGATGAGCACAATGCACAAAATATATACAAAAACAAAAATAACTAGCAAATAATCATTTTTTTTCTTTTTCAATTAATCAAACAAAGGCAAATAAAACAAGTAAACAAAAACTTTGTACACTTTTCACAATGGCTAAATAAGTAACTCGAATCGTTTTCAAGAAGACCGCATCCCCGGCAACGGCGCCAAAAACTTGATGTGCGTTAATTAAATATACTTTTAATTTAGTTTTTCTTCACACAAATTTAGTTTTAAAAATGGTTTTTCACCTAGGAACTAACTACACACACAAAAGGGCAAGTGTACCCGTCGGGTGGTAACATAGCTAATCGGCAAGAATCGGATATCAATCCGTGGATGCGGTGTCTCGATACTAAACTTTTGCTACTTTAAAGCCTTTTCAATTGATGGGTTGATTTTTCCTAACTTAACTCACAAATAAATAAACTACTAAAATTCCAGAAAAGAACAATATCTAAGAAAGGTTGCCTAAACTAAGTATCCACTAACTCACATGTGACAACAAAGATGACGGGTTTGTGATGATGCAAGTTCTAAATTCAACTAAGTCCCCAATCAAGGCTTTCTAGTCTATAATTCTTAGGAAAACTAAAAATGAATTAACATTCTAATCACCTAAAAATTATTCTTTTAAGCTCACTTGCTAAGTTGATGTTAATCTTTAATGGTGAGTTATTTGTTTATCAAAACTCCTAACTCTACAAATTAGGTAAAACTAATATGAACAACTCACTAATCACCCTAACTTGGTTTTAAGTAGTTGGCACTATCATCATGTTCTTGATATGAACCACAAGCATGGTCATGCTAGCTAACAACTTTGGCCTAAATCATCAAACTATCATGAACACAAACTATAGAATTCATATAAACAACTTTTGATCTTTCCAAATCTAGGTGCAAGAATTCATACACAAGCTCAAATCATCATTCATATCATATTAGCAATCACCATTCCTAGTTTCATGCTACGAATCACGCTAACAAGTTAACAAGACTCAATAATCAGAATCTTTACATGGGCTTTCCAACACAACATGTAAATACTTATGAGCAAACATTCAAGAACAAGAATTTTAAGCATGCACATGAATTCCAAGAACAAGATTAAATGTCAACATGAAGATTAACAAGAACAATCATCACATCTACTTCCATATTATCACATGTTCATAAGCTTCAACATAGTTTAGACAACATAAATGTTTAGCCCATAAGGCTCATGACTACCAAATCAAGTGCATGAAAACACAAATTGTTCATAATGTAACTAGTAAGCTAAACAAAATAAAGACAAGATTAAATGATGTTGAGTAGATCTTCAAGTGATTAAGTCTTATTCCAAGCTCCCTCTTGGCTCCAACAAGCTTCCAAGACCAGGTTTTTGAGAGAAAACTTCACCAAAATGCTCCAACTCCCCTCCAAATGAGCTAGAAACTCGTATTTAAGCTGCTGGGAGAACCGCACGACCATGCCACCTTTTGGCACGGTCGTGCTTGGTAAGTGTCAGAACCACTTTCTTGATTGTTGACCATGTTTGCTACCATTTTGGGAAAAATCGCGCTCAAAAGTTCCCGAGGTCGCACGACCGTGCCGGGTAACACATGGTCGTGCGTGCTGATAGTGCTCAATAACAACTGAACCGATCTCGGAAACCAACTAATCTACTGATGATTTTGACCTGGCATGATCGTGCGCCTGGGTGGCACGGTCGTGCGTGAGCCGCATTTCGACGATGGTGGTGCTGGATGCTAGTGCTGGCTGAGAGTGCCGATGTTGGAAGGTCTCGCATAGTCATGCATCTTGATGGTACGGTCATGCCACATCTGGCAGTTTGCTGGAATGTTTCGTTTTCGCTCCATTTTGCCCCAAAAGCCTCCGTTTCATCACCGGGCCGAAGCCCGGACCTGTATTTTCACAAACAACTCAAATGAGTACCAAAATCAATGAAAATACAAAGAGTTTTCGCATAAACGGGGCGTATTTGACGTTTAAAAGATGTATAAATTCTTATACATCAAATACTAAACTAGGTTATTGACCCGTGTGTTACACGGGTTAAATAAAAAAATAAATGTAAAGTATACATGATACAAATATCGCACAATGTCAATGTACTGTATGTATACAAAATAAACAATCATTATAGAGGGGAAAAAAGGACACATTCATTTATCTATAACTACTTCCCACTATTATGATACATGTAACAATAAGAAAAGTTACAGCTATAATTCATGAACTTTCAAATATTTCTTTAGTAAATTAGGGCATAAGATAGTAAAAAAAATATTTATAATAAAAATGGAGATAACCAGATGTATCTTGATAGTATTTATCCATCCTCTGCCTTACATAAACTTTGTCTCCAAGTCACTCGTATTATCATAGTATCAAAGATTACATTTGAACACAAACACATGATTTGTCTTTTTTCACTCTCTTTAAAAGCTCCCTTTTTGCATAAATATATCAAAATCAATCTAACAAAACATAAAATACATAGGGTTTCTAAAACAAACATGAATACCCAATACCCGTATTAGAACCAGCGGATGCAGAGTCATCACCACTATTTTACTCTTCCCTGAACCTATCAAATATGTGGCGTGAGTTATGACTGTATCCATGAAAAACAATCTCTTAATTTTACAAATAAACTACAAGTACTCACAATCTTACATCTCGATTCACATAAGAAGGCCGCACACATATTCTTTAATCTTTACAGACTTACCCAAGCTAATATGAACCACAAGTATATATGACCGACCGCATACGCATCTTCAACCATCTTATTTGTGTACCCTTGTATACGAATAAGTTGTTTCACCTAATCAATCACAATCTATAGAAAACATATATACAAATCATAAAGGACATTAAAAGAACTTGCAAAAGCATACTATGTGTCAGCAATATATATATATATATATTTCATTATAAATCAAAACCAACTAATGGTAAAAATAATCCCTTACTATAACTGTTATGATAAGTCAAAGATTTAAAATCAAGAACAGAATTGAAACCACCTGCTTGATTCAACCAAGAATCTCCTCCCAAATCAACCAAGAACTTAAAGAACCTAACAAATTTTCAATCAGCCATATAAAGAACCTATAATATTGTTCGAAAACATAATTAAACAAAAAAAACCCTTATTAACTAACATAAATAACCTAATAGAGATCAATATATTAGTTGTAATCTGTATCACTGATATTTGTGTCACACCCCAACCGATGGCGGAATCATCAGGGCGTGGCACTGAGTGAAACAGATTGTTCAAGAGAATCCACAACAACTATTAATGACAATATATTTAACGTTAATATCCCATACTACTAACATACAAAGCAATAACAATCATTACAGATATCAAGTCTCATAAACAAATCCATTCCGACAACTCAGATTTATTTAGCGTGTTTCTAGATTTCCTAGCTTGTTTCATCAAAGCATGACATCCTATCAACCTGTCACATACGTTAAAATAAAGTCAATACATAAAATGTAAAGGTGAGTACACAAGTTTGCATAGCATATAGCAGAGAAAGCGTTTTACGCATAACCAGCATGTATCACGTAACGGGCGAAGCATGTAACTATCAAACAATGATTACAACTTAACCACGAGAATGTGTTGTAGAGTATGCGCGACATATGTTCAGCGAACACGTGAAGTAAAGTGATGTGATCCCTAGCAACCCCTGTCCACGACAGGTGCTGAGTCCAAACTATAGTACTATCGTTGCTAGAGGCGGTATAGTATAACACTGTATAAGCATAGTACAAGCATTCATAGATCACGTATAGCATGCGGGAGCGGTTAGCGTTGTAAAGTGTTTGCGTTGTGTGTTGTGTTTTGATATAGAACGTATGTAACACCCAAAAGTGCGTTAAATAAAAATGGGTTCGAGTATACTCACAGTATGTGTTTAACAAGTAAACATAAGCTTGATTGGATTGAAGGGAGCACATTTGAGATCGCCTGAATATGGGAACAGTAGCGTAAGTTGTTGAACTGCGTGTAAACAGCGTGTCGGAGAGTTAAGTGTTCGGAAGGTGATTCGAACGGATGAGCCTCCATTCGAACGGATGGTCATCCGGAAGGATGGTCATTGTAACGCCATGCGTTTTCATACTTTCTACATTTAGAAACCTTTGCTTGAAATTCTAATTTTGGAAGTCTTGTATTCCTTGTAATCGTCCTTCGTTGTACCGTTATAAAATCCGAGACTTTGATCGTAATAAAATTCGTTATTTCATACAAGTTATACTTGCTTATTCATTAATACTTACACGTTTCGATTCGTTATACATTTGATGTCTACTTCGCATACGCTATAACGTCACTTATTCGTATATAACATACTTGGACATTTGATACACACACTTATTTTATCACATATTTGGTAAAATTAAAACATGTTCGAAGTGCACATTAGACCTTAAACATGGTAGGTTATACATTAGATATGTTAATTACATAACATAAACAATCTATGTATAATATATTATGTCTTATAATTTAAAAAAAAGGAAAAAAATAATAAATAATAAAGAATGTCACCAGCCTTGCGGCTGACAAATCTTACAGCTTCCTTTAGCTTTAATGTTTAATACCTACTCATCTCTAATGTTTTTAATAGTTAATATATGTTAAATAAATTAACATAATATAATAAGTATGATGCATGACCTATATGTTAAATTGATGAGAAAAAAATAAAATACAAGGCTGTTAAACAGCCATTTTAGTCGCTGGTCTGCCAAGGCAGATTATATATTTTTTTTCTTTATCAAACAACCACCAAATATTGTAGTATCATAATTCCTATTATATTTCACTAATGTATATTAATAATGTATGTCACACAATAAAGAAAATGAGATAATTATGGCTGTTGACAGTCATTACGGCTGCACATCTCAAGACAACAACTTTTTCTCTCTTTTTTTTTTATTATTGTTTAAAACCTCAACTACTTATATTAATTTCCAACCAACCCAACCCTAATCCATCCCTATAAAACCCAAGTGCTATCCAAGCATTGTGCACTTTCCTAATCACTCACAACTCTCTCTAATCACTCCCAAACACTCAAAATTCGCAGCTATAATCAGAAGTTCGGACAGATTCAGCAAGTTTCACTAAAGTGAGCATAACTCACTCAATTCTTGTCCGATTTACCTCATTCTTTTTCCTATGTGCTTCGATTGACCTTAGCTTCGATTCCATGGGTTTTTCACAGTAAATAAGTCCCTGGAACTCCGGCAAAAAACTCCAAAGTTCGCTGTTCATTTCTGATTTCATCTAATCTTTACTAAACTTGTGTAAACTTGAGGAAACTCATCTCAACCCTATGTCCTTATGCTTATAACCACATCTATGGTTAGTTAGGCTTAAAAACAAGGTTGAGACATTTAAAATCAGAAGTTAATCCTCATATACTTTCTGTTTTGTTTAGGGTTTTTAACCCACAAGTGGTGTTCAAGCTTCAAGCTTGATAAAGGTGTGATTGTGGACTAACTTGGGTTGTCCAACATAAAATCCTCACATCCCTTGATGATTTCTCATAGTGTAGTTGTTTCTTATTCTTGTATTGATATTAGTTCATGACCCTCCTTGTTTGTTTTTACATCAAGTGTAGTGGTGAACCATAAGAGGTACCTAAATGGAAGCTTGTTCTTCCTACCTCCTACATGATTTCCATGATACTTAGAGGTACCTAAATGAAGATCTTAATCTTCTACCTCATGCTTGACTAGTGGACATACTAATATATGATATATAACCTAAATGATATCTATATACATTAGAACTTTTGATGGTGAACTTGTGTTCATTCGTCAAAGTGTTAGAATAACATCATCTAAGGACATACGACTTGTACGATTCTAATGGGTATATTACTCATGAAAACATTAACCCTTGAGGTTTCATAGTGTCAAGACAAGTACTTAATGTTACAAGATTATTACTTCTCATATACATAATTTTCATGCACTTTAAACTTCACATCCTTAGACCAAATGTTTACGTCTCTTAAAATCCTTAAACGAACATATTCAGCCTTCTAACCTCATCAACTTTGTCGCATTGGATAATCGGAAAGCATATGCAAATTTTGTGAGTATACTCGCAACCCCCTTTTTATGTTTACCACTTTTTGGGGTGTAACATGTTTAACTATTAAACTACACTTAAACTTATTCTTTATGCAATGCACGAAAACAATCCTTATACATGAATACAATGTTATGATACTTGATGCTTACGTGGACCATACTTATGTGATATGTTTTAGTCATTAGCTTTCACGAGCCTCCATTTGACATGTATAGCGCTATAGGAGTAACGCACCACCCGTACACTAGTGGTCATGTTGAATTATATCATTTTTGCGTAAACAGAGGATTGGCTAGAAATATTGCATGCCATGTTAGGTTGATCTTGTATAAACTAAGTTGCCATGTGGATTCGTTTTTAAACTTTTACACTTATACTTATTCATAAACTTGTATACTCGCCTTTGCTTTTGCATTGGATTGTATTTTAAACATGTTACAGGTTGAGGATTGATGATGCTATGAAAATGGACTAGCAAGGATGTCTAGATACTCACTTAGACGTTTAGGATTAAAGTGTTGTATCAATTTTGTTATATTTCATTTGAACAATGTTGTTATTTGAATTCCTTGTAATGTTTTGACAATTTGATTATGAAATGAAATCGGTTGAATTAAATATTGTCACAATTAGTGTTATGAAGTCTCTTGCAATCTATTTCGTCTCACTCCGATGTTTCCACTATCGGTTGGGGTGTGACAGATTGGTATCAAAGCCATAACTATATGGGAATTAGGAAAAAGTAGGAATGCTTTTACCTAGTCTATTGTTTTAGAGCCCTTTCTTATATTTTGTTTGAAACTACATGCATGCCACTTTATGTGTTTCTTATTTATTCTCTTTGAGCCTTTTAAACATATATGTCATTTATCCTTATGTATCATACTTGACATGCTATTCTTATGTGTTAATACATGTTTTATTATGTGTTAATATTTGTTTTAATATGTCATTCTTTATGTGTCATTCTTGACATGTTTATACTTGTTTGTTTAATCTTCAATATACGCTTTTCCTCATACATTTTACTCGATTATTCTAAATCCACAAACACTCGTATTATACAAAAGAGACGAGTTTACCAAAATAGGCGTGAAACCTACAATTTGGTGAACAACTCTCAATCCATCTACTTTTCCTTTTTACATGAAATTCACAATCAAGTTAGGAGTGAGATCCTCACCTCGATGGAGAAATTCAAATTTCAAATTCTAGTAGACCCTCGTCAAAGTGTTGAAATTAAATTTTGACCCGACGAGTACCAACCATACTTAGGATACTAAATCGCCAAGTTAGGGGTGAAACCCGCACCTTGTCGACTAGTTCCACTCCTTGATTTTTTTAATATAAATCCCGCCAAGTCTCGAAGTTTCGATTGATTTGGGACATGTAGTAACCGGAAGGGTAAATACCGTTAACCGACTTGTCGGCGAGAGTATTCCACCTATTAGGCCAAAGCATGCTCCTCAAATTCGAAAGACTTTTCGACCACCTTGGTTAGTCAAAGTTCTGTTTTGGAACCATCCAAATTTTAATCAAACATGCGTTTCTATTATTTATCTTATACGATGCAATCTTTCAAATTCAATTTTACTTTCGATATTTTCTTCTCACACACACAACGTATTAAATCTTTTTTTTTTCATACATTTATACATATGCATGATTTCATATAATTTAAATTCGTATTCCTTGTAACGACAAATGGAGACATATCATCGAGATAGGAGTGATTTCCTTACCTTGACAATTAACTCCACCCCCTCTTTCCTTAAAACGACCTCACCAACGAGTTAGGGGTGATTTCCTTACCTAGGTGATCGTTACCAAAACTTTCCTTCAAAATATTTTATTATGTAATGTAACACCTCGAAAATTCGTGTTCAATGAAATAACGACACGTGTCATATAAGACAAAAAGTTATATAAACCCGTATATAATTAAAGATGTATGACGGGATTTAAAAGTGTTGTCATGTTAATTTTACACCTCTGAACAACCTCATTATGAATCCCAAGACTAATAAACATCTGGTATATATTCAATTTCGGTGATTTATAGCAACAATTGATTCATAATTGAAATGGTGGACTCCTACGAAGAAAAAGCACGGTAAACCTTCTTTAACGGCACTTTCTTTTGGATTCAAAGAAACATGGCAAAGTGGTAGGGTAAGTAACTGTTAAAGACCCATAATAGAGGCCCCAATACTGTTAAATAAAGTCCCAAAGTCGAAATAAGTGGTTGCCCTTTCAAAATTTGAAAGAACAAAAAAAATTAGGCTGATCAGAAGCCTTGCGCACCGCAAGACTTTTTCCTTACGGTGCGCAAGCAGTGCCCAGCGACAGAAAATCTTGCTGTTTGCTGTTTAAACGTAATTCTGACCTTTTAAACGATTTTCCTCATCTTTCTTGACCCCTAAACAATCCCTAAACATCTAGGGACACTTGTGGGAAGGTTATGGTTAGTTGTAGACTTATTTGTCAACACTTTGTGGAGTCTTGGTTACTATATAAAGCTCCTAAGTGCAACACTTTGATCATTCATTCCTCAATCAACTTCTGATCAATTGTGGAGCACAAGAACACCTTCCAGGCCTTCCTAATCAATCATTAGACACTTGTAAGTTTGCTTAACCTTCTTCAATTAAGTTTAGCTTAGTTATTTAGCTAAAAGTCAAACCATCGTAATTACGGTTTGACTTCGAGATTAATTAATAATGGCTCAGTCAAATATCGAATTAAAAATACCTTTAAGTAGGTAATTATGTGGGTAATAAACCCTTAAAAGGGTTCCCCCTGATTCCTACTCTAACTAGGTCTAATGTCGGGTCAAACTTATAATTAAAAAGTCAACATGATAATTAATTTCTAATTTATGCAAAATTAGCAATGTAGAACACATACAACCTGTTTGATCATTAATATAACTTGGTAATTAGTGTAAGAACATGTCTAAACATGTTCAACCTGACAATTTCCTGTTTAGACCCGGTTCGGAACCGAAAGTCGCATAGTTTGACTTTTACTTTGACTTTCAGTTCTGACCCGTTATGGTATGTTTTAGAAATGCATTAGAGTTTTATTTGGACCAGGTTACATGCTAGTATAACCCTCTGTGATTATACACCTCGGATCATTAGTTATCCAATTAATACGCATGATTCCGTAAATTGCTCATATGTTGACCATTATGCCCTTTTCACCTTAAAACGTGATTTTTGAAAATGTAAAAGTGTAGAAACCTTAGTTACTGGTATATAAACTTGTATGCAAAATTTGACATCAGTTTGAGGTGTAGGTTAAGAGTTATGCTCGTTAGCGTAAAATGAAAGCTTTATGTTAATTAAATGGCGTAATTAGCGTATAGCCTAGTTAAGCCTACTTTTTGATATCAAACTTATTACCCACTGATGTAATATATTATTTTGGGATTTTTGAAGATTTTTAATTAATTTTAGGCTGAGCATAACTTATAGTCGTAGGCTTAATCCGGTAATTGTCGGTTTTGCCCTTACGGGCTATATAATGAGTTTTACATATCTAATTGACTCCAAACCTTTTGCTACTGATCACATATGATAAATAAATTATTTTAAGCCTTCTGGAATAATAAAAATATCAGCTTTACGTATAGAACCCGGAAACGGCTTTTAATCGCCTTTTTAAGCGTTTTTAACGCATAGTATGTACTAGAACTATTTTAAACATACAAGGGTTGTTACATACTGATATTTTAGGCAAATTATGATATTTTTACAGTAAGCAAAATTTGTTTAACTCAGACTTCAGTTTTGAGCTTTTCGGCTTATGTGAAATTACCAAAATGCCCCTACGGTGCATAGTTTGGTTATAATTGATAAATCTCACATATATACAATACCCTACTGATATAACTTAGAAAATTGATTATTTTTGCTGAATACATCAGACCTGTAACTCAGGTTAGCACTTAAACCCTTTTATCACCTTATAAATGACCAAACTACCCCTACGGGGCATAGTTTGTGTTTAGATACATTCCGGGCATAATAAATGATATCTTACTGATGTCAGAATATATTTGGAGCATATTAACTTAGGAAACCTATAAATGGCTCTCATTATTACCCGTTACGCTTTTTACGCGTTCGGTTCGGTTTATGTAACTAGTTTACATAAATTAGCCGAAACGGGTCAAACCTTAACGGTTTTATCTCAAAATCCAGAATGTGAATAACATACCCATATTAAGCAAGTCTTCAAACTTGTCGGGTCTAAATCACATTCTATTCCGGTCTTCGCTTAATCGTGCGTACGAACCGTATATTTGAAACTAACCGGTCTAAGCTTAAGCTTAATTAAAGACCCGTTAGGATTCTAATAGGTTATTATAAACCTTCGTTCCAGATTAGGAGTACCAGTTAAAGCTACTTGCATTTGCTTATTGTGATTTATACTTTGCTCAGGTAAATACTTTTAACTTATTTTCCATATACGGGCTTGGGTTACGGTATATAGAATTCCGCTTGATCGGGCATCAAATCTTCCATCGTTGGGTGGTTAATTGAATAATTTGATCGGCTCGTTTAAACAGTCTTGTTTACTTAAAGCCTTTGGGGGGGTTAATGACCATGTCCCGGATATCCTTGGCATCATTTTACGAAATGGCCACGACTTAAGCGCGGGGTGTAGGCATACACCCGTCAGTGCACAAAAGAATAATGTGGTGTGTCTATTGATCTTTAACCCGGACACGATCCGGGCTACTGAACGCATAAGGAACATGTAATTCGTTCACAAGATTATATATTCAAATAATTCTCCCAAGTTATAAAATGTTTATGCCATGTGCATCTAAACCAATTTTTAATCATTTTCCAAAATGAGTCAGTTGATTGTATTTACCAGTGTAAACTGACGTATTTTCCCAAAAAGATTAAATGCAGGTACTAAGCGTAATTGGCTGGGATTTCTCCTTAGCATCACTAGAAGTCTCGCAAGCTTAAGATGTCTACCGTCTGTTGAACTATTATTTATTTTTGATCCTTTTGTGGACAAACCTTCAACTGTTGTGATACACGATATTACAATATTATTAAAGTTGAATTATATTTTTTCATTTGCTTCCGTTGTGCATAATTATATATTGTGTTTTTTGACTATTATGTTGCCAACCATGTCACGATACTCCCCTACCGGGCCCACCGGTGACACGTGGAAATCGGGGTGTGACAGGTTGGTATCAGAGCCAGGTTGAGTGAATTAAACACTAGCCTTTTGTGTTTAATCTCAGTTACACAATTGCACATTTCAAAAACTTTCGAGTCTAGACAAGGAACATAGGAACAATCCAAATTTGTTTCGACTTATTTTTTTTCTTTGTCTTTTATTTTATATATTGTTGTTGTTATCTCATGCTATATTGACAGGATTAAAATGCCGCCAAGATTCTTTCGACGTAGAGGACGAGGCAAGGGGCCAATCACTGCCTCCAATGACGACGAGGCAGGACCTTCGCGTATGCGAGCTCCTTCTGCCACCGAGAGTGACGATCCACGACAGAACCGGAGGAACCTTGTCGAGCCAGCTAGACGGTCGGTTTCGCACAGTTCGACACCTCCCGTTCATAACCCTTACGGGCCACAGCCGGAGTATGAGCCCACCAACCCTCAACCATCCTACATACCTCTACAGCGGTCCTTATCGCACAATTCTTTTGGGGACCCCACACCTGTCTTTAGGGGCCGGTTTAACCCGGCCAGTTACATACAAGAACCCGTGGGTTTTAACCCACTGGGGCCAGATGACCACTTCTCCGGCGATCATGCGGAAGATATGGACGAGGACACTGATCCCGTCGAACCTGCGAGCGGTACGCCGAACCATCCCATCGAGATCTCGGATGGATCTTCTTTCCACGGATCACCCTACGTTGGTCCAGACAGCTTTCAAGCTATGTTTACCCGGCACGAATGGTCATATACACCTCCTCGCCATTCACCTCCTCAGCAGCAGCAGGATCCCTCTGAGGATTCAAGATTTGTGGCAGTCACGCCACCACCTCCACCGCTACCAGTTCAACCGGCACCTCCGCAACCGCCAAGGCGTAGGAGAACCGGAGCGCGTATGTCTGCGCGAGCAGGAGACTTTCATTTTAGTTCTCCACGACAATCAAGTTGCAGCCATTACCCGCCACTTTAGGAGGACCCACAAATGGGTGGACCTTCGCACCCAGTTGCACCGCAACCACCGCCTATGGTTTTCGATAACCTGATTCCAGCATACACGGGTTCTATGGCGTACAACCCATTTGAGCCGCCAGCTCACACCCACTACGGTTACGCTGAAGCCGACCCATACATGGTAGCGGCTAACTATAACACCCAAGGACCGTATGGAGACCCATGGGGAGTAGGGTACCCGACTCATGGGTACCAGATACCTGCCAGGCCTATAATACGGACGCAATCGCAGCCGCCACGGTTTTCTCCCCCAGAACGGGAGGAAATTCTTCAGAGACTGGACCAGGTCGAGCGAGACTTTCATCGAGATCGCAGGGAGCGACAGACCTTCTTCCAAGGATTGACAAGCCTAATAAAGGGGAAGAGCAAGAAGGACCACTGAATCCTTCCATTTGTTATTGAGCCCCTGCGTGGGCCTATCTTGCTGTATTAGCCCTTGCGTGGGTATGTATGTTTGCTTGCTTTGACCCCTGCGTGGGTCTATCTTTCTGTTAACCCCTACGAGGGTATGTTATTGTTTAAGTCCCTGCGTGGACTATTATGTTATTTGTGTAAGTCCCTGTGTGGACTAGTATGGTGTTTATTAAAGTCCCTGCGTGGACTAGTTTATTGTTTGACCCCTGCATGGGTATGTTGCTTTATTAAAAAGTCCCGTTTAGGGCGACGTGTAACCTATTAATAATTAATGGAGTGTCTGTAGGCCATAGTTATGTGTTTAGCCGAGTAGGATTTGCAATTCAAAAGGGGGTGGCGGCGCAGCTTGTTGCCCGTCTACCAACCCATGATTTGTAATTTGCCTAACCTTTAAAATCTACTTATATAAAATTCATTGAAATAAATCAAAACCATTCCTTTTGATAATAATCTGCCTATTAAATATTGAATAAGAATCTTAAGAGTGAAACCTAGCCTGAGTGTCATTATGAAGACCTGGCCATGATGGTAAGACCTGTTTAAAAGATTCAAATCCCAGATAACATCTGAAAATATGTTAACACTCCTGGCAGACGTGATTCATTAAAATCACGCACGTCATTCTTATAATTTGATTCTTCGAAAGATTCCTAACCCAATTTAATGATCTCTGAATCATGGGTTTAGATCATCACTTGAGATGATCATATTTTGACCATACGTGGTAATATAGCGCCTACGGGCCCTGCTCATTTCCATATGAGCCAAAAGACAGTGGTAGCGATGACTCCCTGTCAGATAAAGGTAATGAACTAGGTTCAAACCTTCATGCTTTGATTCTCTGAAATCATAGCTTATAATTTATAAATGTCCTTGTGACTAGGCCTGTTGTGCCAGTATACCTTAAAAGCTTTGATTCTCTGAAATCATAGCTTATAATTTAAAATGTCCTTGTGACTAGGCCTTATGTGCTAATATATATTGTTATTGTTTATAATTAGGATAAATTATAATTGAAATCCTAATTAAATACGATTAATAAATTAACCAAATATGGTCTCTGTTTACCATGGTTAATGAATTACCCTAGGGGGCAATTCCATAATAAACTCCCAAATAAACTATTGTCCTTGTTTTCTGTAACAGTTCAATTAAAATGGCTAACTCAGATGAAATTAATAGCCATCCAGTGGAGAATATTGATAACGCCCGAATTAATTTAACGGGTGCTGAACTGAAAGCGTTGGTGGACGACGCAGTTACAAAGGCATTGGAGCGGCAGTATGAAGAGTATAGTGGGACTCGAAGCAGGACCCTATCTACACCGCATCAAAAGCCACCTTCCAAGAAGGAAGAACCCAAGAAAGATGACGATCGACACTCCTCAAACCACAACAGTGCTCCATCCCAGCAGATTGTATTAAATCAAGAACCCCGTACTAAGGGTTGCTCCTATAAATACTTTGTCACGTGCAAGCCCAGGGATTTTACTGGGGAAAAGGGAGCCATTGACTGCATGACGTGGCTAGACGAGATGGACACAGTAGTGGATATCAGCGGATGCGCTGAAAGGGATATAGTCAAGTTTGTGTCGCAATCTTTTAAAGGCGAAGCTTTAGCCTGGTGGAGGTCGCTGATCCAAGCCACCGGGAAGGTTCCCCTGTATAACATGTCTTGGGAATAATTCGTTGCCCTCATCAGGGATAATTACTGCCCCCAGCATGAGGTGGAGAAGATAGAGTCTGATTTTCTATCACTGGTGATGACAAACCTTGACTGTCAAGCTTACCTCATGAGCTTCAACACAATGTCCTGGTTGGTTCCATATTTGGTGACCCCGGAACCCAAACGAATAGCTCGTTTCATCGGGGGTTTAGCCCCGGAAATAAAGGCAAGCGTGAAAGCCTCTAGACCGACTACTTTCAGATCGGTGGCTGATATATCCTTGTCGCTCACTTTGGACGCGGTCAGGCTGAGATCGTTGAGGAACAAGGATGTGGAGAAAAGAAAACGTGAGGATGATAACTCACGGAGGTCGAACAAGAAGCACCATGGAAACGGTGACAACAAGAGGGGGTCTGAGTCAAGGAAAGATGGGCATCAGTCTGGTGAGAAGCCCAAGTGCAAGATTTGCAAGAAACAGCACTTTGGAAAGTGCAGACTCGAGTCGAACTCACAGACTCAGTCAAAAACCTATGCTTGTGGTATATGCAAGTCCAAGGACCACAAGACCTTGGATTGCAAGAAGCTGAAGGACGCAACGTGCTATCGTTGCAATGAAAAGGAGAACATTAAGACCAACTGCCCTAAATACGTCAAGAAGCCTGAAGAGGCCAAGAAGACCAATGCTAGGGTCTTCAGAATGGATGCAAAAGAAGCGGTTCTAGACGACAACGTTATTACAGGTACTTTCCTTGTAAATAATGTCTATGCAAGAGTACTTTTTGATTCAGGCGCTGATAAGTCTTTCGTAGATAATAAGTTTTGTGAATTGTTGAAATTACCTGTCAAAACCTTAAGTGTGAATTATGAGGTGGAGTTAGCATGGAACCCTAGAAACCGTCTCTATTATGTTAGATGGATGTGTTATATCCATTAAGAACCACTCTTTTCCTCTGTCCCTACTTCCATTTAAGTGAGCCGGTTTTGACATAGTTTTGGGTATGGACTGGTTATCTCATAACCAGGCCCAAATTGTCTGCAACAAAAAGCAAGTGGTGATAAAGACTCCGTCTGGTGAAACCCTTACCATTCGGGGAGATACCCAATATGGACTACCTGAGCAAGTGACTATGCTCAAGGCCTCCAAGTGTTTAAAGAAGGGTTGTGTCCTCTACATGGCACAAGTGATTATTGATGAGCCTAAACCGAAGATAGAAGACATCCCCGTCATTTCTGACTACCCTGAAGTATTTCCTGAAAAACTACCTGGTTTGCCACCAGATAGGCAAGTGGAATTCAGAATTGACATCATCCCCGGAGCAGCACCTGTTGCTAGAGCACCTTACAGGTTGGCTCCAACAGAGATGAAGGAATTGAGGATGCAGCTAGATGATTTACTAGCCAAAGGTTTTATTAGACCTAGTTCATCTCCCTGGGGAGCGCCAATCCTGTTTGTAAAGAAGAAGGGTGGATCGATGCGTCTGTGCATCGATTACCGTGAACTTAATAAGGTCACAATAAAGAATAGGTATCCATTGCCCAGAATCGACGATCAGTTCTATCAGCTACAAGGGGCAAGTTATTTCTCGAAGATTGACTTAAGATCAGGCTACCACCAACTGAAGGTTAGAGATGAAGACGTACATAAAACTGCATTCAGGACTCGTTATGGTCATTACGAGTTCCTAGTGATGCCTTTTGGGCTCACTAATGCACCTGCCGCGTTCATGGATCTCATGAATCGCGTTTGCAAGCCATACCTAGACAAATTCGTCATCGTTTTCATTGAAGACATTCTCATTTACTCGAAGAACCAAGCTGACCATGAGAAGCATCTTCGATGTATTCTGAAACTACTTCATAAAGAGAAGCTCTATGCCAAATTCTCGAAGTGTGAATTCTGGCTTCGAGAAGTCCAATTCCTTGGACACGTTATAAGTGAGCGTGGTATTCAAGTGGATCCCGCTAAAGTTGAAGCCGTTATGAACTGGCAAGAGCCAAAGACGCCTACAGAGATTCGTAGCTTCCTGGGATTGGCAGGATATTACAGGCGCTTCATTGAAAACTTCTCAAGGATTGCTGCACCCCTGACTTCACTGGCGCGTAAGAAGATTAAGTTTGACTGGGGTCCTAAGCAGCAGGAATCCTTTGATATTCTGAAACAGAAGTTGAGCAATGCTCCAGTACTGACATTGCCTGATGGAGTAGAAGATTTTGTGGTATATTGTGATGCATCACACACTGGCATGGGGTGTGTGCTTATGCAGAAAGGCAAGGTTATTGCCTATGCTTCAAGACAGTTAAAGGTGCATGAAAAGAATTACACCACCCATGACTTGGAGTTGGGTGCCGTTGTATTCGCACTAAAACTGTGGAGGCATTACTTGTATGGTATCAAGTGTGTGATATATTCTGATCACAAGAGCCTTCAATATCTATTTAATCAGAAGGATTTAAACATGAGGCAGCACCGATGGATGGAGACTTTAAATGATTATGATTGTGAAATCAGATATCATCCCGGCAAGGCGAATGTAGTCGCAGATGCCTTGAGCAGAAAGGAAAGGGTGAAACCCATCCGAATCAATGCCAAGAGCATTGAAATAAAGAACAGTTTGAACGAAAGGTTGTTAGCTGCACAGAAGGAAGCTGTGTTGGAAGCAAACTATCCTAACGAGAAACTAGGAGTAACTGAGGAGCAGTTAACTCTTAGCAAGGACGGAATTCTAAGATTAAATGGACGAATATGGGTTCCAATTTATGGAGGACTGCGGGATGTTATCCTCCAGGAAGCCCATAGTTCCAAATACTCCGTTCATCCTGGAGCTGATAAGATGTACCAGGATCTAAGGGCAAATTATTGGTGGATAGGCTTAAAGAAGTCTGTAGCCACCTATGTAGCTAAATGCCTGACTTGTGCGCAAGTAAAAGTTGAACATCAGAAACCATCAGGTTTGCTACAACAGCCTGAACTTCCCACTTGGAAGTGGGAAATAGTAACTATGGATTTTATCACCAAGTTACCTAAGACAAGGAAAGGAAATGATACAATATGGGTTATTGTTGATAGACTGACTAAGTCAGCTCATTTCTTACCCATCAAAGAGACTTATAGCTCCGACATGCTAGCCCAGTTATACGTGGATAAGATTGTAGCCTTACATGGCATACCTGTGTCTATTATCTCTGACAGGGATACTAGATACACGTCACATTTTTGGAAAAGCTTCCAACAATCTTTGGGCACGCGTTTGAATTTTAGTACGGCTTACCATCCTCAGACAGACGGTCAGAGTGAGCGTACTATTCAAACTTTGGAAGACATGCTACGTGCATGTGTGATCGATTTGGGTGGTAGTTGGGATAACCACCTACCACTAATTGAGTTCTCCTACAACAATAGCTACCACACCAGCATAAAGGCTGCGCCTTTTGAGGCATTATACGATAGAAAGTGTAGAATGCCAGTTTGTTGGGCTGAAGTTGGAGATGTCCAATTATCAGGACCAGAGATAGTCTTTGAAACGACGGACAAGATTGTCCAGATTCGTGACCGTCTCAAAGCTGCCCGTGATAGGCAGAAGAGCTACGCAGATCCAAAGCGTAAATCTTTTCACTTCGAAGTAAGTGACAAAGTATTGCTAAAAGTATCACCCTGGAAGGGAGTGATGCGATTTGGTAAGAAAGGCAAGCTAAGCCCGAGATACATAGGACCTTTCGAGGTCATCGAACGTGTCGGATCAGTTGCCTATAAGTTAAACTTACCTGAAGAGCTCAGTGGAATTCACAATGTGTTCCACATCTGCAATCTGAAGAAGTGTTTCGCTGATGAATCACTGGTCATACCATATACAGATGTGCATATAGATGAAAGCTTGAAATTTGTGGAAAAACCATTATCGATTGAGGATCGACAGGTTAAGAAGCTTCGAAGGAAGCATGTGCCTATTGTAACGGTCAAATGGGATGCCCGTAGAGGTCCCGAGTATACGTGGGAGGTTGAATCCACCATGAAAGAAAAGTACCCTCATTTGTTTCAGTAAATCTCGAGGTCGAGATTTCTTTTAAGGGGGTGAGGATGTAACACCTCGAAAATTCGTGTTCAATGAAATAACGACACGTGTCATATAAGACAAAAAGTTATATAAACCCGGATATAATTAAAGATGTATGACGGGATTTAAAAGTGTTGTCATGTTAATTTTACACCTCTGAACAACCTCATTATGAATCCCAAGACTAATAAACATCTGGTATATATTCAATTTCGGTGATTTATAGCAACAATTGATTCATAATTGAAATGGTGGACTCCTACGAAGAAAAAGCACGGTAAACCTTCTTTAACGGCACTTTCTTTTGGATTCAAAGAAACATGGCAAAGTGGTAGGGTAAGTAACTGTTAAAGACCCATAATAGAGGCCCCAATACTGTTAAATAAAGTCCCAAAGTCGAAATAAGTGGTTGCCCTTTCAAAATTTGAAAGAACAAAAAAAATTAGGCTGATCAGAAGCCTTGCGCACCGCAAGACTTTTTCCTTACGGTGCGCAAGCAGTGCCCAACGACAGAAAATCTTGCTGTTTGCTGTTTAAACGTAATTCTGACCTTTTAAACGATTTTCCTCATCTTTCTTGACCCCTAAACAATCCCTAAACATCTAGGGACACTTGTGGGAAGGTTATGGTTAGTTGTAGACTTATTTGTCAACACTTTGTGGAGTCTTGGTTACTATATAAAGCTCCTAAGTGCAACACTTTGATCATTCATTCCTCAATCAACTTCTGATCAATTGTGGAGCACAAGAACACCTTCCAGGCCTTCCTAATCAATCATTAGACACTTGTAAGTTTGCTTAACCTTCTTCAATTAAGTTTAGCTTAGTTATTTAGCTAAAAGTCAAACCTTCGTAATTACGGTTTGACTTCGAGATTAATTAATAATGGCTCAGTCAAATCTCGAATTAAAAGTACCTTTAAGTAGGTAATTATGTGGGTAATAAACCCTTAAAAGGGTTCCCCCTGATTCCCACTCTAACTAGGTCTAATGTCGGGTCAAACTTATAATTAAAAAGTCAACAGGATACTTAATTTCTAATTTATGCATAATTAGCAATGTAGAACACATACAACCTGTTTGATCATTAATATAACTTGGTAATTAGTGTAAGAACATGTCTAAACATGTTCAACCCGACAATTTCCTGTTTTACATATCTAATTGACTCCAAACCTTTTGCTACTGATCACATATGATAAATAAATTATTTTAAGCCTTCTAGAATAATAAAAATATCAGCTTTACGTATAGAACCCGGAAACGGCTTTTAATCGCCTTTTTAAGCGTTTTTAACGCATAGTATGTACTAGAACTATTTTAAACATACAAGGGTTGTTACATACTGATATTTTAGGCAAATTATGATATTTTTACAGTAAGCAAAAGTTGTTTAACTCAGACTTCAGTTTTGAGCTTTTCGGCTTATGTGAAATTACCAAAATGCCCATACGGTGCATAGTTTGGTTATAATTGATAAATCTCACATATATACAATACCCTACTGATATAACTTAGCAAATTGATTATTTTTGCTGAATACATCAGACCTGTAACTCAGGTTAGCACTTAAACCCTTTTATCACCTTATAAATGACCAAACTACCCCTACGGGGCATAGTTTGTGTTTAGATACATTCCGGGCATAATAAATGATATCTTACTGATGTCACAACATATTTGGAGCATATTAACTTAGGAAAACTGTAAATGGCTCTCATTATTACCCGTTACGCTTTTTACGCATTCGGTTCGGTTTATGTAACTAGTTTACATAAATTAGCCGAAACGGGTCAAACCTTAACGGTTTTATCTCAAAATCCAGAATGTGAATAACATACCCATATTAAGCAAGTCTTCAAACTTGTCGGGTCTAAATCACATTCTATTCCGGTCTTCGCTTAATCGTGCGTACGAACCGTATCTTTGAAACTAACCGGTCTAAGCTTAAGCTTAATTAAAGACCCGTTAGGATTCTAATAGGTTATTATAAACCTTCGTTCCAGATTAGGAGTACCAGTAAAATCTACTTGCATTTGCTTATTGTGATTTATACTTTGCTCAGGTAAATACTTTTAACTTATTTCCCCTATACGGGCTTGGGTTACGGTATATAGAATACCGCTTGATCGGGCATCAAATCTTCCATCGTTGGGTGGTTAATTGAATAATTTGATCGTCTCGTTTAAACAGTCTTGTTTACTTAAAGCCTTTGGGGGGGTTAATGACCATGTCCCGGATATCCTTGGCATCGTTTTACGAAATGGCCACGACTTAAGCACGGGGTGTAGGCGTACACCCGTCAGTGCACAAAAGAATAATGTGGTGTGTCTATTGATCTTTAACCCGGACATGATCCGGGCTACTGAATGCATAAGGAACATGTAATTCGTTCACAAGATTATATATTCAAATAATTCTCCCAAGTTATAAAATGTTTATGCCATGTGCATCCAAACCAATTTTTAATCATTTTCCAAAATGAGTCAGTTGATTGTATTTACCAGTGTAAACTGACTAATTTTTCCAAAAAGATTAAATGCAGGTACTAAGCGTAATTGGCTGGGATTTCTCCTTAGCATCACTAGAAGTCTCGCAAGCTTAAGATGCCTACCGTCTGTTGAACTATTATTTATTTTTGATCCTTTTGTGGACAAACCTTCAACTGTTGTGATACACGATATTACAATATTATTAAAGTTGAATTATATTTTTTCATTTGCTTCCGCTGTGCATATTTATATATTGTGTTGTTTGACTATTATGTTGCCAACCACGTCACGATACTCCCCTACCGGGCCCACCGGTGACACGTGGAAATCGGGGTGTGACATGTAAACCTGATCATGTTTTATATCTAAATCACTTATCATTATTCAAATTGCCCACTTATACCAATTTCAAAATACATTGTTTTATCAAACGTACTTCTTAACCTGCAATCTATTTTCACTCAACTCATATACACGAGATTCTTAATCATGTCTTAAAACATTTTATTACCTGAATTTCAAAACCTTACGAAATGCTACCTATAAATTTAATCGGTCTAAACCTCTTGCCCATGAACTTCATATTCAATTTAATCACTAAAACACGCCTACATTATATCATGGTACTAAAGAAATCAAACTAACCTTCCTCATATACTTATAAAATCTTATAGATACTATAGTATCGTTTTACCAAAGACTCTTTTCGACATCAACATATTATTTGTTAAGATTCGTTTCAATAGTCACTAAGTCCATTTTACTAAATTTCTTTTCCAAGGATCAATGTTTTCACAAGAACCTCCAAAATTCAAAAAAAAAATCTTGTTTTAATTCAAACGAAGTGAACTTATTATTTTCGAAAACCTTTTCCTACACCACTCAATTCGTCATCCAAATTTCAAAACACGTGGGCAAGAAGACTTCATGGGGACCGACAATCTTCAACATACGTAAACTTTTTTTTAAACAAAAGTAGCATTTCATTCATTACAACATACATTACGCATAACCAATGAGTACTTTATGTTCCTTTACATTTACAAACTATATCCTACCTTCCCAATCAAACTCAAACTATTTTGATTCGATAAACTCAACGTTTCGCCTAAACAACTATACATACATATCATCATACACGTCTTAGTCGATACCTCGCGACGCTTTCATTTATATCATACGTCTTACATACTCAAATTTCTCAAAACGTCTTATATGCTTAAATTCGTTATACTTCAACATACACTATATACGTAATTTTATTCGTACCTACACTTATACTCATACATTTATGCTTATACTTATACTCATACAACTCATACGTTTATGTTTATACTCATACTTACGTCCATATTCATACTTAAATTTATATTTATGCTCATACTTTCATTCATACTCATGATTCATACATTCGTACCCGTACGTGAGCGTAATCCGAGTGATTCGCTTACGTGGGTCCCATACATACTTAAGCATGGACTTGCTTATATACTATATTCTTATACGTACACATTCTTACATTTTTTTAAATTATGTATACCCTGATTCATACACAATTATTACAAGCTATGCGGATCATGCGACGATCAAAATAATCGTGGGTGCACACGGGATTATAGTGATAGGCGTGTGAAAACCATAGAGTGTACTACTGTGTATGGTAAGACACGGAACGTAACATGACACCGAATACGAAACAGACGTAATGTGGTCAAAACATGGTGGATACTGTGACAACCCTCACAAAACCAGGTATCCATACAAATTAATTAATATTTAATTAATGCTTAATTACTGTGCTTGCTTACAATTGTGGTTAAACCGCTTCTTGAATTCTGATACATACATATTCATGCATCATACCTTATTACTGTCACTCCATCTATTACACACAAAACTATAGTGACAAACTTGATGCACAAAAGCACAGTAGCTCAATAAGCGGATAACCAGTAAACATGCTGACATTTCCAGCACTAGACAGATACTGTCTCTAAGGCCATTATGAGTCGGGAATAGATTACTACACTGGTAGGGAGTGTAGGGAGGTGAGGATTGTAGAACTGCGTCACTAGGTAATATTTATAGTGACCGGATGTGCCTAAAACATGCTCAAATTACAAAATTCTGCACTCTATTACAAAATTCAGCATTTAACGTAACCAGTGAAGTGCAAAAACATGGGAAAATAATACTAGACACTTTCCAAAGTGTCAGGAATTCATTGTGTCACTAAAAATAATATTAAAGGCACTTTAAATGCTTATTTAGCACTTTAACGGATCGATGCCCAACCGAACAACCGGACATTACCCGGAACATAAAAATATTGTCAAACACATCGTTTTTATTTTTCTGAGCTAGTTAGGGTCCCCGAACACCCTAACACACTATATATTTCATAACACTCTCAAAACACTAACTAGACACTTAATCTTCCAACTATATCCCTAACCACCCATCACAACCCAACTAGACACCCCCCCCCAATCGGTTATGGAATAAGTGGGACACCACTTGATTTTAGTTGAATTAAAAATTAGATTATGTTTAGTACTTCCTAAACACATGGACTAATGGTCACAAGAATGTTGGAGGTTTTCTTATAAATCCACTAGACATACATTCATTATCATCCACAACACTCAACACACTTTCATCCCTTCTCCTTGCTTGTTCTCGGCTGCCATCATACCACCACCATCACTTGATCATCTCCTACCAATTCCAAGAGCATCCATAGGTGTAAGAAGGTGAACAACGAAGCTTGGCGTGTTCGGAAGTTGAAGGACCTCTTGCAAGCGCTATTAACCGCCACATTTCTTCACTTGAACTTCCCTAGTCTTGAACTAGTGGTAAGCACTTAGATCCTTGTGTTTTACTTGTTATTTAAGTGGTTAATGATGTTTAAAGATAAAAAACATAAGAACATTAAAGAACATGAACAAGTCTTGAACATAAACAAGTCTAGTGATAAAGTAGTGTTAAAATGATGATGAAATATGATAATACATGTTGAATCTGAAATATATGAACTATAAGCTGCTGTAAATAACTTATGACCTGTTGTCAATCGTTATTAGAAAGTACAGTGGTCGTATGGGTGCGTTTTAGTAACCTTCAAACTAAAAACAGCATGCTGAGTTGTATTTTCAGCCAACTTCAACAGGCTGTAAACAGGTCATAACTTAACGAAAAATGTATTTTCTAAAGTCTAGGTTTATGTACTATGAAATACGGTTCTAATGGCACCAGAATCATAATTTTTGGACTTCGTTTACTATTTTTAAAGCGTCGATTTGTAACAGCAGCTAAAGCTGCATTTTTACAGCAGTAAACAAGAGTCATATTTTTAGTCGTAACTTGAAACCTGAGTAAAGATAGATCCTGAAATTTGTACTGTAGATGGTCACTGTTGTCTCCGTGATCCTCCAACTGGAATTACGTCAAACGAACTTACAATGAATTTTAAATAAAATATTCCGTGCACTGCAGTCAGAAAGAGGTAGATCTGAATGCAGTCCGGAAAATGATTTTCTATAAAATATTGGTGATGATTTGGACCACAATATTTTTACACAATAATATTTGGATCGTATAAGACAATGTGTAAAAATTTGGGAATTTTCGGAATAAGATAACTATTTTAATAAATTACCCGAAAACAGCCCAGTTTTGTGTTTTTTTTTAACTGAATCGATATAAGTAATATTTTACATGCCTAAATGTCAGGTTGGTTATTTGAAAGAGATCTAACATGTTATATGTTAAAGAAAATGATACGCTAATAAGCGTGGACGCCTCCATTTACAGAGGAAACTCTGGCGAAATTTTTCCAGAAAATAACACTTAGAATTATTTATGTGACAAGTGTTTATAAATATATTTTTAACTTGTTTTCAAAATATAAATTTCGCCATGATTTTTTTTACAAAATAACCAAGTGTCGGAGGTGGATTTTTGTAAATAAAACTTGTTAAATATATATTGAGAATATATATTTCGTAATAAGACGCTTGTGTGTTTACGTGTTTGTTTTGGGAACTAGAGATATATTATTTTTAGGGTAAAAATAATATTACTTGATATCTATCATGAAAATACGACTCCAAAATAATACCAAC
The DNA here is from genome assembly GCA_030545235.1 of Helianthus tuberosus. Taxonomy (NCBI): domain Eukaryota; kingdom Viridiplantae; phylum Streptophyta; class Magnoliopsida; order Asterales; family Asteraceae; genus Helianthus; species Helianthus tuberosus. The sequence goes on along the minus strand of CM060354.1, from coordinate 63,577,109 downwards.
GCCCTCACAAATAAATATTTAAGTTACATCGGTATTGTTTTTACAACGCGTACTCTAAAATGTAACGCGCGTATTTTCGGAAGATACTCTTAATGGTGTATTTTGACAAAGTATTATTTTGGGAATTGTACGAAGTAAAATATAATACTTTTGGGAAAAATATGTATATTTTGGAATCAGAACATTTTAGACAAGTGATTTAAAATATATTTTCAAGTGATACTTAAAAATATATTTTTTTTCGGAATTATAATGTATACGCATATTTTGGTAAAACATTATTTTGGAACAATACATCGAAATACGACGCCATTACTTGGCAGGATATACAGGTACATATATTATTTTAAGAATACGAGTATACAAGTATAAATTACCCCTATCATTGGGAAGGGAATGCGCATATACAATACTTGAGAAGTATAACTCTAAAATAGTTGTCTAACTATTATTTCAAAACCTTAAAAACAGTTATAACTTGGAATAATACCAGAAACGTAACCCTAAAACACAAATACTAAGACAAGGCACTACCCGTTCGTCTAATAGACAATAGACCATTGTAGGTAGTCGTGATTGCCGTGGAGATTTGGGTTACGAGTACGAAGACGCAATACAGTGAGTTCATGTCCCCCTTTTCTCTTAACTGTTTTCAGTTTTTATACTTCGGGGGTGAAATACATGTTACTATGATTACGAATACTTTTTACATGGTATGGTTAGCGTAAGGAGGGTTACTACTTAGATCATGTGAGTGAGTAGGCGGGAACTGGAGGCCATTAATCCTCATTATAGGACCGAGGGTCATTAGCGGTAGATCTATCTAGGTGTAGCGAGCCCAACCCCTGAGTCCGTTGAATGAACCAGGTGGTGACTTTGAGCCCGACGCAAAAATCTGCTAGGTTTGAGTCTTCCTACTGCACTTCACACATATCAATGGCCTTGCAAACCATTGGTGATCTCTTTATTTCCTTATTTGCTACATACCAGGGATTTTCATACATACTGACATTTTTACAAGGGTTTATACAAACTCACTTACACATGAACTCGCTCAACTTTATGTTGACTTTTCAAACTACATGTATTTCAGGGAACTAATGGATCTGGCACGGTATGCACATATTTTCAAGCTGCGTTTGAATAATGAAGTCATCCAGGGTTTAGAAGGTGTAACCTCTTCCTGGACGGTTATATATCTCTAAACCTAGTATAGTTTAAAGTCTTTTGCTAAGTCTTTATGAACTCAATTAAATCAAGTCAAGGTTTGTAACTTATTTTGTGATTGTTATTTCAAGACGAGTATAAAAATGGGATTTTTCTAAACTTTATTAATAGACGAATATCTCATGTTTTTATTCATATAGCATTGTTATGATTGTTGCTATGGTATTAAGAAGTCACACCAAATAACCCACGCTTCCGTAAAGCCAGGGTGTGACAGCTTGGTATCAGAGCCTCGATCATAGCGAACTAGGATTCTTTCTCGAGTCTAGACTATGATCATCAGGGCTCTCACGAAAATGTTTTCAAAACATTTTTAAACATTTTTACATTGCATACACAAAACGTCCAGATCCAGGGCACAACCATTTTTACAAACAAAAGGCACAAATACATGTTTCCAAATTTAAATTTATAATTCAGTCGGGGAGACTGAGAGATTAGTCTAGTGGGACTAGGAAGTTCAGTCTGAGAGGCTGAAAGATTAGACTAGTGGGACTAGAAAGTTCAGTCTGAGAGGCTGAAAGATTAGACTAGTGGGACTAGAAAGTTCAGTCTGAGAGGCTGAGAGATTAGTCTAGTGGGACTAGGAAGTTCAGTCTGAGAGGCTGAGAAGAATAGTCTAGTGGGACTAGAAAGTTCAGTCGGGGAGACTGAGGGAGTTAGTCTGAGAGACTAGGAAGTTTAGTCTGAGAGACAGGGTAGGATGGTCTGGGGAAGACTAGGATGATTACTTGCTGACATTAATTGAGACTTACATGCTTATTTGATTTAATGTTGATATGCGTGCGTATGTGGTAGTTGATCGCATACACTAATTGCTAGTAGTTACTATGGATATACATGCTACGCACCGGCACACATGTCACTCTATGTAGAGAACGAGTTATCAGACCTTGATAACCCTACGACCACCGCCACAGATAATGAGACTACACCTGCGCCAGAGAAATGTACGTCAGACGCTGAGGGTGATCCTGATATGCTGACTAAGGACGAGGACGACTTCCTACAGTCCGCGCTACCAGATTTTGATGATACTTCATCTTTGCTGATGGTTTCTCTGACAAGAATCATTCTGTCACTCTTGTTTCAATCCATGACCACTCTATCACTGGTCATCCTGATGATGGACACACCATGGCTCCGACCCTCGATGATGCGCCTCCTGCGGACATTTCTACTGAAGGTTGGCTACTCGACAAACAATATATGACAACGTTGACATGCTTACCGATGGTCCTCCTGCCGACGCCCATGACGATAGAAAATTTGACGAGAACACTGTTACTAATTTCACTTCTTAATACCCTTGTTAACAAGCTACACTCTGATTCTAGCATGCATTCAGACTCCTTTAAGTCTGTGGTATCTGCAACCTTACAAATAGCTGGATTACAGCTTCCTACTACTGACGCAGACGACGACAACATGGCTGCTGCTCTATCACCTGCTCGAGGCACCACACCGTTACATGACCCAGGGCCTGCTCCTGAGCTAGCTTCTGCACCTTTTGGGTCAGCTTGATGTTGCACCTACTGATCCTGCACCCTTGCTTGGTTATGACCCTGTTTTCTTTTGGCTTACCAGACATTGCACCCTTTTACCTGACCTAGTACCTGCATCTGATGATCTTCTTAATGGTTGAGACGTTTATTTTTGCATCCATAACCGCTGATGTTGCTCCTCTTTCCCCTATGAAGACCTACGTCCATTGCGCCAACATGCCTATCGCTTTCTTTCAAGACATACCTGCGCCCCGGAGAGGTACTCCAGGTCAGCACCCACGTAACGATCCTTTTGCTACAGCAGCATTTTCTACGGCCTTACAGGCCGCACCATTTACTCCTTTCACCCCTACATCGCTGTATGAGCCGATTAGATGGATCCTATAATACACTATGCAGATTTTAGACCTTTACCATTCCTCACGTTGTGGAGGCCACATACGAGATGAGTTGCTCCTGTAACACCAACTACAGTTTGAGGATATGAGTCGCAAAACGTTGGAGCTTGAGATGACACCACAATTGGCAAGTTCAAATGCAAAACATTACATAACCAAAAACATGATTTAAGTGACTACATCACAAGACATCATATTGCCTGAAAAGTTTATGTAAGACACCCCGTCCTCCACCCTGTCTATTGCCAGCATACTTTGATTCGTCACATACATCAAGGTTCCTTTTGCGCTCTCGACCGTTGCTATTACACCGTTCCCAGGATTCTGATACTTATTTCTTTACTATCGAGCGGCAGAGCAGATAATTACTTCAACGTATATACAAGCTCGAGGAGGGACTCACACATGTTAACAGTTTACTTTTCTTTCCTCCTCCACCTCAGTCGCCAGTATAATTGGCTTCTGGATTATGTGGATCGCGTTACATTTGGGTAGGACATCTATGATAAGCTGAGATTGTGGAGACTTCTGAAGACCACATCTGACTACGTAATTTTGATACACTAATATATATTTAATGGACGAGGGTAGGGTGACCCTGTGTCCCTGTTGACGTGATACACTTTGAAAGACAATGCAATTGCGGTCGAAGAATAATGAGAGCCAACCATCTTTAAACACGCGACAATACTTATGACTAATGACTAACGAAAAACTCCGTCGCTATGTCCTCACTAAGCACGATGTTGATCTACATATTTGTGCTATAACTATAATGCTACATGCTTACTTGCTACATTCCTATTTACAAGATGTGCAATACATGAGATAATATGCGATCGAATGTTATAACGACTGTGTATATACGTATATGTAATACACTTCTGAGGTCTTATTCGTTAAAAAGAGACTTGTGTGCTCGCGTCCTTCACAAGACCTGACCTAACCGACTTTCTTCTAGGAAGATGTCGACTCAAGGGAACACCGATATCAACCACCCTCTACCTACGACAGAGGCGGAAATGCAAGAGCGCCTCTTACAGGCCATCGCACGGTACAAGGCCCGTCGCTCCGATTGCAGCGGAGGTATCTCAGGAAATAACCCCCCCAATGGTAATGTCTAGTCCTTTAAGACACATTACAAAACGTTTGGACATTTCCACGAGTGCCTTGCTAAGGCTTTATGCGAATAATGTGGCTTGCATCGCAGGCTGCACCTACAAGCAGTTCTTGGACCACAAACCTCGAGAGTTCGACGGCACTGGGGGTGCCTTAGCCTTCGTGCGCTGGGTTGAAAAGACAGATTCTGTTTTACGATTGAGCAAATGTGACCCCGAACATCAAGTCAAGTATATAACTGGACTATTGGTGGATGAGGCTCTGTCATGGTGGAACCATCAAGTTCGGACAATGGGCAAGACCGTTGCGTATGCTATGACGTGGGACGAACTGAAAGATCTAACGCGTAAGAGATATTGCTCGAGGGCAGAAGTCCAGAAGTTGGAAACAGAACTGTGGAACTTGAAAATGGAAGGACCAAAGATAGCGGAGTATGCGCAGAGATTTAACGAATTATCACAAGTTGCCTTACTCTTGGGGGCACCAGAGTTTAAGAGAATTGAACAGTTCATAAGGGGATTGGCACCTCAGATTCTAAGCCTGGTAACAACATCAAAACCTTCAACGATCACCGAGGCTATCAACATAAGCATAGCACTCACGGAAGAAGCAGTTAGACGAGGAGAATTTTCCACTGCTGAGGAGAAAAAGGAGACTCCTATAGAGGCATCTGGGGATAACAAGAGAAAGCACGTAAATTTCAAGATGGTTACTCGGGGGAGTAGCAAAAAGAAGGCCAAAAAAGGAAAAGATTACAAAGGTATCCTACCAAAGTGCGACAATTGTTTACGTTATCATGTCGGGCGATGTAGATATGGAAAATGTGCTAACTGTGGAAAGAGGGGGCATCCTAAAGAAACTTGTTGGCAAGGTACTGAAAGTAGAAATGGAGGCCAAGACGGTAGTGAGAATCACGAAGGGGACAACGACAATGACAATTATCAAGGCAGAATGAGTGATAAACAGAAACGTGCCCGATGTTGTTTTAACTGTGGAAGCAAAAAGCATTTCAGAAAATATTGCCCTAAGAACAATCAGGCACAAGGATGAAAGCTCCCCACTGGAGCTAGGGAGACACGCCAGGGATTCAAGCATGGACATCGGTACGTCCGAATTACTCAATGTTATGCATCTGTATTGCCAAATACTGTTGCAAATTTTACGATTCGCACCTATAGAGTTCAAGAGTATAATTGGTTTAAGTAGCGAATAAGTAAATATTCCAGTACCCATTAGAACTAGCTTAGGGGAAGCTAGTGGAAGCCAACACAGTAACTGGATTCGGCAAGATAGAACCCGGAAAGCGTAAGTTTACGCTAGATCTATTGCCAGTTGAGTTGGGAAGCTTCAACGTGGTAATTAGATGTATTAGTTGGCAAGCGGTCAAGCGGAGGTTGATATCTGCACCTCGATGACGAATGAAGGAACGATCTTGACTCACGAAGCAGGATACGCCACCACCGATCACGAATTGCTTAAGGCACGAAAGTTGTTGTGGGAAGGATGTGTTGTTTCCTGGCTCATGGCGGGGACAAGGGAGCCGAAGAACTAAAACTTAACGATACCCCCGTGATCGGAGAATACCCTGAAGTCTTCCTCGAAGACTAGCCAGAATTATCTCCTCAACGACAAGTCAAATTTTTGCATCGATTTGATTCCAGGCGTCGCGCCTGTAATCAATGCACCCTGAGCAACTTACACCTTCGAAAATGCAAAGATTGACAATGAAGTTTTAGCAGTGGATAGAGAAGGAAGATAACAGACCAAGATGTCCCTTTTGGGTAACCCCATTTCTGCTCGTCAGAAAGAAGGATGATGATTTTCAAATAAACATCAACTACCAGGAGCCGAACGAGCTAACGCACAAGAGTCGGTGACTCTTACTAAGGGTTAACGAACCTCTTACATAACTGACTATGAGGACCCAACTACCACTACACGACTGGTCGACGATCGAGCATCGTTAGCAGTGAAGTTCAGGAAGAAATATTCCGAGGGAAATTGTGGGACAATAACTTGTTTTAACATACACAAGAATGGTGCTTCCTACACAATGTACAAACCGGATCCACACAGGATACGAAATCTGGAGAATCTAGAAAACTTATATCTAGGACCCTTGGGAACCCAGGACCAAACTCGTAAGGGTTTTATTTAGGAACCATATATGTCAACTCAATCAACCATCATTAACCTGGCGCATATGCCAGTTCCGTTGACCAAACAGAGAGTACTTGGATTTCTTTTACTTCTGGCGAGTAGATGTTTGCATCTATACTTCCCTTAATGGTAGTTGCATCACAATAATTTTCTCGCTGAGAGCGAACACACATTTGCTTCGATATCTGGTCATTTCTTCACTTTAGCAGATACTCGTTGTTCCTTTTCTTGGAAACTTACCTGACATACATGCATCATTTGCTATGCATGTGATTTCGTTTTGAACAAACACTTCATTGGAATTTACATATTATTTTGCTAAACCTAATTACTGATTCCTGACTCGAGTAACCTACATTATTGTTATTGTTGGCTCTTTTGTTACCAAGCCAACACACTTTCTTGAAACCGCTTTCTTTCAAGTTACATTCATGGTTTATTTTACTACCATGCCGAGAATTCCTTGTTGATACATACATTGTCGGGTTACGTTGAAACCAAGTTCAATTGCTTGAACTTATCCAGTTCACAGGTTTAACTTGAAACGCTATATGATGTATTGGGAGCATTATATTCAACTATTTTTACAGAGATTCTTTCATTTCGAGTCGTAGTAGATTTGGTTGGTCTACGACTCCACTAAAACGTTTGATTTGTTTCGATACCTTGCGGTGATATTTTCACAAAATTGAAGCTTGCGCTAATTTGGTTACTCACTTCGTACACGGATTCAATTCCCTATTTAGTTGTTAACAATCCATTTTGAATCTTCACGATCAAAGCGGTCTCAACACAATTGTGTGTTAAGGCAATGGTACATATATTCATTTCATAAGCACAATGTACCTCCTAACGATTCTTTCGTTATCAATCAAATGCCTTGTGATACTTATTACTTTTCATCTTCGATTGGAAACAGTGGTCCTATGATGTTCCGTATTTAATTGGAAACTCTATAACATGGTATAAATCAAATCTTCAGATTGTCTCAGTACACTTCCATTTGATTTCAAACGCGGTGAACTTGTTCAGTCACCACTATTATTGGATAATGCCATTACGACACCTTGTGGTGTCATTATAAACTTGTAGCTTGTGCTAATCATGGTTAACCGTTTCACACGAGACCACACATACTTTTGTTTGATTTATCATTTAAACATTTCTGATGCAACTATGAATCAAGTCAATGATACACCAGATTCGCTTGTATTCCATTCGGTGTATCTTCACCATTCAAAAATGTCAACACACTAAACCTTACCAGACATTTATTCAGGAGTTGACAGATCATTTTACTATTACAGTTGTTGCTTTTGAGTTCATATAGCGGGTGCTATGGTTCGTGAAAACTCGTTTGCATATTGCAACCGATCGATTAAAAATCTTATTAGTCAAAATTCCACTTTTATGGAACCCCTGCTAGGTGGATTACACTAGACTATACGTCAAATGCGTCTTGTACCTTTGACATCCAATGCTAGAAGCACACACCTTTCAACCCTAGGATTCGGGTTGATATATATTCTTGGACTCACCAAATGTGAGTAAGGTTTGATTCGGTTTGAAGGTTATCAACCTTGATATTATTCATATACATACACGTGTGACGTAACCATACGGAGTTAAGGTAGTACAAATTTCAAGGACAAAATTTTTCTAACGGAGGGAGAATGTGACAACCCTCACAAAACCAGGTATCCGTACAAATTAATTAATATTTAATTAATGCTTAATTACTGTGCTTGCTTACAATTGTGGTTAAACCGCTTCTTGAATTCTGATACATACATATTCATGCATCATACCTTATTACTGTCACTCCATCTATTACACACAAAACTATAGTGACAAACTTGATGCACAAAAGCACAGTAGCTCAATAAGCGGATAACCAGTAAACATGCTGACATTTCCAGCACTAGACAGATACTGTCTCTAAGGCCATTATGAGCCGGGAATAGACTACTACACTGGTAGGGAGTGTAGGGAGGTGAGGATTGTAGAACTGCGTCACTAGGTAATATTTATAGTGACCGGATGTGCCTAAAACATGCTCAAATTACAAAATTCTGCACTCTATTACAAAATTCAGCATTTAACGTAACCAGTGAAGTGCAAAAACATGGGAAAATAATACTAGACTCTTTCCAAAGTGTCAGGAATTCATTGTGTCACTAAAAATAATATTAAAGGCACTTTAAATGCTTATTTAGCACTTTAACGGATCGATGCCCAACCGAACAACCGGACATTACCCGGAACATAAAAATATTGTCAAACACATCGTTTTTATTTTTTCTGAGCTAGTTAGGGTCCCCGAACACCCTAACACACTATATATTTCATAACACTCTCAAAACACTAACTAGACACTTAATCTTCCAACTATATCCCTAACCACCCATCACAACCCAACTAGACACCCCCCCCCCCCCCCAATCGGTTATGGAATAAGTGGGACACCACTTGATTTTATTTGAATTAAAAATTAGATTATGTTTAGTACTTCCTAAACACATGGACTAATGGTCACAAGAATGTTGGAGGTTTTCTTATAAATCCACTAGACATACATTCATTATCATCCACAACACTCAACACACTTTCATCCCTTCTCCTTGCTTGTTCTCGGCTGCCATCATACCACCACCATCACTTGATCATCTCCTACCAATTCCAAGAGCATCCATAGGTGTAAGAAGGTGAACAACGAAGCTCGGCGTGTTCGGAAGTTGAAGGACCTCTTGCAAGCGCTATTAACCGCCACATTTCTTCACTTGAACTTCCCTAGTCTTGAACTAGTGGTAAGCACTTAGATCCTTGTGTTTTACTTGTTATTTAAGTGGTTAATGATGTTTAAAGATCAAAAACATAAGAACATTAAAGAACATGAACAAGTCTTGAACATAAACTAGTCTAGTGATAAAGTAGTGTTAAAATGATGATGAAATATGATAATACATGTTGAATCTGAAATATATGAACTATAATCTGCTGTAAATAACTTATGGCCTGTTGTCAATCGTTATTAGAAAGTACGGTGGTCGTATGGGTACGTTTTAGTAACCTTTAAACTAAAAACAGCATGCTGAGTTGTATTTTCAGCCAACTTCAACAGGCTGTAAACAGGTCATAACTTAACGAAAAATGTATTTTCTAAAGTCTAGGTTTATGTACTATGAAATACGGTTCTAATGGCACCGGAATCATAATTTTTGGACTTCGTTTACTATTTTTAAAGCGTCGATTTGCAACAGCAGCTAAAGCTGCATTTTTACAGGAGTAAACGGGAGTCATATTTTTAGTCGTAACTTGAAACCTGAGTAAAGATAGATCCTGAAATTTGTACTATAGATGGTCACTGTTGTCTCCGTGATCCTCCAACTGGAATTACGTCAAACGGACTTACAATGAATTTTAAATAAAATATTCCGTGCACTGCAGTCAGAAAGAGGTAGATCTGAATGCAGTCCGGAAAATGATTTTCTATAAAATATTGGTGATGATTTGGACCACGATATTTTTACACAATAATATTTGGATCGTATAAGACATTGTGTAAAAAATTGGGAATTTTCAGAATAAGATAACTATTTTAATAAATTACCCGAAAATAGCCCAGTTTTGTGTTTTTTTAAACTGAATCGATATAAGTAATATTTTACATGCCTAAATGTCAGGTTGGTTATTTGAAAGAGATATAACATGTTATATGTTAAAGAAAATGATACGCTAATAAGCGTGGACGCCTCCATTTACAGAGGAATTTTCCAGAAAATAACACTTAGAATTATTTTTGTGACAAGTGTTTATAAATATATTTTTAACTTGTTTTCAAAATATAAATTTCGCCATGATTTTTATTACAAAATAACCAAGTGTTGGAGGTGGATTTTTGTAAATAAAACTTGTTAAATATATATTGAGAATATATATTTCGTAATAAGACGCTTGTGTGTTTACGTGTTTGTTTTGGGAACTAGAGATATATTATTTTTAGGGTAAAAATAATATCACTTGATATATATCATGAAAATACGACTCCAAAATAATACCAACGCCCTCACAAATAAATATTTAAGTTACATCGGTATTGTTTTTACAACGCGTACTCTAAAATGTAACGCGCGTATTTTCGGAAGATACTCTTAATGGTGTATTTTGACAAAGTATTATTTTGGGAATTGTACGAAGTAAAATATAATACTTTTGGAAAAAAAATATGTATATTTTGGAATCAGAACATTTTAGACAAGTGATTTAAAATATATTTTCAAGTGATACTTAAAAATATATTTTTTTTCGGAATTATAATGTATACGCATATTTTGGTAAAACATTATTTTGGAACAATACATCGAAATACGACGCCATTACTTGGCAGGATATACAGGTACATATATTATTTTAAGAATACGAGTATACAAGTATAAATTACCCCCATCCTTGGGAAGGGAATGCGCATATACAATACTTGAGAAGTATAACTCTAAAATAGTTGTCTAACTATTATTTCAAAACCTTAAAAACAGTTATAACTTGGAATAATACCAGAAACGTAACCCTAAAACACAAATACTAAGACAAGGCACTACCCGTTCATCTAATAGACAATAGACCATTGTAGGTAGTCGTGATTGCCGTGGAGATTTGGGTTACGAGTACGAAGACGCAATACAGTGAGTTCATGTCCCCCTTTTCTCTTAACTGTTTTCAGTTTTTATACTTCGGGGGTGAAATACATGTTACTATGATTACGAATACTTTTTACATGGTATGGTTAGCGTAAGGAGGGTTACTACTTAGATCATGTGAGTGAGTAGGCGGGAACTGGAGGCCATTAATCCTCATTATAGGACCGAGGGTCATTAGCGGTAGATCTATCTGGGTGTAGCGAGCCCAACCCCTGAGTCCGTTGAATGAACCAGGTGGTGACTTTGAGCCCGACGCAAAAATCTGCTAGGTTTGAGTCTTCCTACTGCACTTCACACATATCAATGGCCTTGCAAACCATTGGTGATCTCTTTATTTCCTTATTTGCTACATACCAGGGATTTTCATACATACTGACATTTTTACAAGGGTTTATACAAACTCACTTACACATGAACTCGCTCAACTTTATGTTGACTTTTCAAACTACATGTATTTCAGGGAACTAATGGATCTGGCACGGTATGCACATATTTTCAAGCTGCGTTTGAATAATGAAGTCATCCAGGGTTTAGAAGGTGTAACCTCTTCCTGGACGGGTTACATATCTCTAAACCTAGTATAGTTTAAAGTCTTTTGCTAAGTCTTTATGAACTCAATTAAATCAAGTCAAGGTTTGTAACTTATTTTGTGATTGTTGTTTCAAGACGAGTATAAAAATGGGATTTTTCTAAACTTTATTAATAGACGAATATCTCATGTTTTTATTCATATAGCATTGTTAAGATTGTTGCTATGGTATTAAGAAGTCACACCAAATAACCCACGCTTCCGCAAAGCCAGGGTGTGACAGATACGCCGCTGGTACTTCCTATACATAAGTGTTTTCACCATGTTACCAAACTTTCGTAAAACGTGCCATGAGAAATTCAGTGTTTTGCAGACCTATTTAGACTTAATACGAACTTTAAACAACTCACAAATGCGTTATCCGATTATCCACAACACGACTTCATTGTTAGCACGCTACTTTCGTCTATCCAATACTTATGCCACTCTTATACTTGCATTCATTAAGAGTCACTTGTTCACTTCCATACTCTCATTATTCTCCATTATTCTTTTCTTCTATACGAACCTCAAGCCTGTTTAAACGATAGAATCCTAACTTATCGCTTTACCTACATACGCACCTACACGCTTTCAATTATGTTGGTACCTCAAATCATTTGAGCCAAAGAACTTCTTTTACAAACCCGTCTTGTCGTACTTCAAAATTTCATACCTTTTACGTTTCAAAATTTTCAAGTCTCAAATTTTATATAATCACCTTTTCGCCAATACTCTTTCAAGTCTTCCTCTTGAATAAATTTTGGGACGAAATTTCCTAAAGGATGGGAGACTGTAACGCCCTGCGTTTTCATACTTTCCACATTTAGAAACCTTTGCTTGAAATTCTAATTTTGGAAGTCTTGTATTCCTTGTAATCGTCTTTCGTTGTACCGTTATAAAATCCGAGACTTTGATCGTAATAAAATTCGTTATTTCATACAAGTTATACTTGCTTATTCATTCATACTTACACGTTTCGATTCGTTATACATTTGATGTCTACTTCCCATACGCTATAACGTCACTTATTCGTATATAACATACTTGGACATTTGATACACACACTTATTTTATCACATATTTGGTAAAATTAAAACATGTTCGAAGTGCACATTAGACCTTAAACATGGTAGGTTATACATTAGATATGTTAATTACATAACATAAACAATCTATGTATAATATATTATGTCTTAGAATTAAAAAAAAGGAAAAAAAATTATAAAGAATGTCACCAGCCTTGCGGCTGACCAATCTTACAGCTTCCTTTAGCTTTAATGTTTAATACCTACTCATCTCTAATGTTTTTAATAGTTAATATATGTTAAATAAATTAACATAATATAATAAGTATGATGCATGACCTATATGTTAAATTGATGAGAAAAAAAAAATACAAGGCTGCTAAACAGCCATTTTAGTCGTTAGTCTGCCAAGGCAGATTATATTATTTTTTCTTTATCAAACAACCACCAAATATTGTAGTATCATAATTCCTATTATATTTCACTAATGTATATTAATAATGTATGTCACACAATAAAGGAAATGAGATAATTATGGCTGTTGACAGTCATTACGGCTGCACATCTCAAGACAACAACTTTTTTTCTTTTTTTTTATTATTGTTTAAAACCTCAACTACTTATATTAATTGCCAACCAACCCAACCCTAATCCATCCCTATAAAACCCAAGTGCTATCCAAGCATTTTGCACTTTCCTAATCACTCACAACTCTCTCTAATCACTCCCAAACACTCAAAATTCGCAGCTATAATCAGAAGTTCGGACAGATTCAGCAAGCTTCACTAAAGTGAGCATAACTCACTCAATTCTTGTCCGATTTACCTCATTCTTTTTCCTATGTGCTTCGATTGACCTTAGCTTCGATTCCATGGGTTTTTCACAGTAAATAAGTCCCTGGAACTCCAGCAAAAAGGCTCCAAAGTTCACTATTCATTTCTAATTTCATCTAATCTTTACTAAACTTGTGTAAACTTAAGGAAACTCATCTCAAACCTATGTCCTTATGCTTATAACCACATCTATGGTTAGTTAGGCTTAAAAACAAGGTTGAGACATTCAAAATCAGAGGTTAATCCTCATATACTTTATGTTTTGTTTAGGGTTTTTAACCCACAAGTGGTGTTCAAGCTTGATAAAGGTGTGATTGTGGACTAACTTGGGTTGTCCAACATAAAATCCCCACATCCCTTGATGATTTCTCATAGTGTAGTTGTTTCTTATTCTTGTATTGATATTAGTTCATGACCCTCCTTGTTTGTTTTTACATCAAGTGTAGTGGTGAACCATAAGAGGTACCTAAATGGAAGCTTGTTCTTCCTACCTCCTACATGATTTCCATGATACTTAGAGGTACCTAAGTGGTGTGCCAAGGGATGGTTTGCAAATGATGTAAGAGACTTAGGCAAACATGGCCTTTGATTGTCAAGAACTCTTACGATCAATCTTGGATCCCGAGATGACTCACACACTCTATGATGGATGATGGATGATGGTGTTGTGATGGTGGTGGGTGGTGGGTGAAGTGTGAGAGAGGTGGTGTGCCAAGAGATGGTTTGCAAATGAGCCAAGCACCCCTATTTATAGCCTGAACAGCAGCTCGGGCACGGCCCCGTGTCCATTGGGCACGGCCCAGTGTCCATCCTTCTTCTCTTTCTTCATTAATTGCAGCTTGTCTGTATTAGTTGACCACGCCCCCGTGTCCACTGGGCACAGCCCTGTGTGCAGAAGCGTATCTGTACTATCAAGATTTGCCTGGATTCTGCGAATCTTATAGTTGACCACGGCCCCGTGTCCACTGAGCACGGCCCCGTGGTGGGCGATAGAAGCTTCTACAGCTTTGTCTTTTCTACAGACTCTTGGGCACGCCCCCGTGCTTACTGAGCATGGGGCGTGTTCAGCCTTCTGTTCTCTTGTTTTTGCTTGGGAAGATGCCGTCGTGGGGTCGGGCATGCCGCGTTTGTTCCTTTTCTTGTATTTATGTTAGATTTAGCTGCCTTTTTGCTTCTTTTGTTCATTTGAGCTCATTTAATCCTGAAAATACAAAAGGAAGACAAAAACACATTTTTTCCAACATTAGTACTAAAAAGGGTTAGTTTTATGCCGCAATTGATGTAATTTATATGTTGCATTTTGTGCACATCAAACATCCCCACACTTGAGTCTTTGCTTGTCCTCAAGCAAAACTCTTTATAATGTGGCTTTACACTCCCAAATGGAATGGGTAGAAGAGAAGGTTTTTGGTCTTGTCATAGAGTGTCGGGATTTCCAAGATTCTTTATTAAGTTTTATTTTTATTTATTTACAATCCTATTCGTCATGATTTATTTAAAACATTACATAAGATAAATTACTTATTAGGGCATAACATGCCTTTTTAAAATTTCATTTATATACAAGTTCACATACCTCACGGGGGATCACTCAACACTCGGCCTAAGATGTATTTTAGTGAAACACTCGAGAGCGGCATGGAACTTACTCCTACCATAAGCTTGCCAAGCAATCAATCCTCCTCCTTTTTAACTATATACCTTTGTAAATATCAAGAGGACTTTTGGGTAAAGGGTTAGGCTTGGGCTAAAGGTGGGTGGTTGGGTTAGTGGTTAGTAAAAGGGCGAAAGGCGTAAAAAGTGTCGGTTTTCGTAAGACTTGTTATTATTTTCATAACTTTTTATTTTGATGAAGCCATTCTTCAAACAAATTTCTTTTTTGATAAACTTGTTTGTTTATTTCTTTTGGCTTTGTCTTCTCTTTTTTTTTTCAACATAAGCAAGTCATGAGAAAATCGAGCCTTGTTACTAAAATAAAGGGTTTAAAATGAAAAAGGGTTTTGGTGGGTAAAAAGGGTGTTTGTTTTGGGTTAAGAAATGAAAAGGTTTAGGCTCAAAGGGGTTAACTAGGGGGATTTTGGGTAGGTGGTAAAAAAAAAGAAAAATAATGGTGTAGAAATAAAAAGGGTTAGTCCTAATGCCTCCATCATTTACTTACTCGGGTTTAAGTTGGTAAGGACCGGGAATGTATCGTCGTGGCAAGTTCTAGAGTCGTAAGAACCAAACGGCTATTCACACTAGAAACGAAAAAAATGAGCATTTAGTTTAAAGATATATATTTGTATGCTCAATAAAGGCTCAAAACTCACTTTTTGTGGAAATGAGTTTTTATGTGATCAAGTATATATAATCAAATTTTAACTAAACTTGTTATGCCGTTTCATAATTTTCTTATGTTGGTTCTTTTTATCACGACGCTATCGGTTGTAAGTTTGTAAAAATATAACTTTTTCTAGAACTTGAAATTCCCAAATTAAACCTAGACAAGTAAAAAAGATGAAAATTTTTGAAAAAATTTGGGGTGATTAGCGGTTCCAATAGAGTTTTGTGTAAGGCTTGTTAATTAGGACTTGCAAGATTCAAGGTTTTAGCATCCCCCCCCCCCACACTTAAATTACACATTGTCCTCAATGTGTCCCAAAAATAAGTTTTTAGGTTGATTAAATGTGTAAAAAGGTGTGAAAAAGAAAAAAAATTATGTTACTGGGCGTCTGGACATGACCCCGTGGTGTCCGGGCACGGCCCCGTGTTCAGATCGCCAGTAACAAAAGTTTGTAAAAAGAAACAGAAGCCTGGGCACAGGGGCGTGTTCAGCGAACACGCCCCGTGTCCAGTTACCTGAACTGGGCATTTTCTGCAGATTGTGCAGCACGGGGCCGTGTTGGCCGTGCACGGCCCGTGCTGATCTTGCTGTAATGAAGAAAATTTTGTCGGATGGCCCTGTTTTCGTGCATGGGGTGTTGGTGCAAGTTTCCCTTGGTATCCTTCACCATCTTGAGTGTGTTTTACCCATTTCAACATCATCCAAACACCAAATTAACTAAAACCATCATTCATTAAGTCATAGAGAGAATTACATAATAATCCTAAAATTAAAAACATAGCAGAAAAGTTAAAAGTCCTAACTAGATAGGTCAAGTGATGCATAAAATCATCCTAAGGAGCTCTGCTTTTACATTAAGAACCAAAATTCCAGAAATAATTCTCCGGTATCTTTGTAGAACTTCGAGCCGATGGATGCTCCCTGGATGTTGTTAAAGCCATTCTTCTATCTCTCTTGGGAGGAAGAAGGCGGCTTCATTTTCCTCAACATCTTGTGGAGGGGGAGTAACACCAACCGGAACCCCTTATAGTACATCGTGAGGAGGTCCCGGGTGTATGGTGTATCATTCGGCTGGTATGATGACTTCAGGCACCACGTTCCATGCCCTTTGGGTGATGATTGGTACCAAAGGATGAGAGGCGAGAATGTTCAACCTTTGGTGCAAAGGTTGACCTCCCGAAGACACCCTAAAGGAGGGGAGACAGTAACGTCCTGCTTTTTCATACTTTCCATAATTAGAAAGCTCGCCTTGTAATGCTATTTTTGGAAATCTTGTATTATTGTACTCGTCTTTTCGTTGTAAAATCCGAGACTCGGATCATAAATAAAATTCGTATTTCTTTAAATTCACCTTCTACATATTCATACATGTTCATACGTTCGAATTCATTGTACATCGAATCCTTATTTGTAATTCATACTTATACGATACTTATTCACGATACATGTCCATGCTTGTCCTTAAATTGTTGATACTTAAATACCCCTAATAATATGCTTATTTATACAACAATTAATCATCTAATATGTGACATATACTTGTCACTTACAAACATGTTACATACTTATACATTACACTTTTACCTAGTTAAATCATGTTTTATTTCATATTTTACCTTGTTACAAGTTAGGGGAAACATTGTTGCATATTATTACACAACTTAATTAACAAAATTATTCATTATAATGTTTTAAAAATAAAAAAAATAAAGAAATATGGCAGCCCCAATTCAGCAAAATTCAGCCCCATATGGTTGGGTTTTGTGGGCTAGTTTCAAGATTTAACCCCTTCTAAACACTTCCAAAGCCCAACCCATTGAAACCCTAATCCTTCCCCCTATAAATACCACTTATAACCAGCCTCCCTACCACTTTTGCAACACTAAAAACTCTCAAAACATCCTCCAAACCGTAGCTGAAAGCAAGGGTTCGAGCAGATTGACACCTCTTCACGAAAATGAGCATAACTCACTCAATTCTTATCCGATTCACTCGATTTTTTTGCTACTTCTTTGTATTGACCTTAGCTACGTTTCCATGGGTTTTCCCTAGAAAATCAGAGCCTGGAACGTCGCCAAAAGGGCTCCAAAGTTGACTGATTTTTCTGTTCATGTTTCAATCTTTGATAAACTTGTTTAAACTTGAGGAAACTCATCTTAAACCTATGTCCTTATGCTTATAACCACATCTATTGTTAGTTAGGCTTAAAAACAAGGTTGAGACATTCAAAATCAGAGGTATAAACCTCACAAACTTTCTGTTTTGTTCAAGGGTTTAACCCACAAGTGATGTTCAAGTTCAAGACTTGATGTTTGTGTGATTTAGGATTAACTTGGGTTATCCTACTTAAAAATCCACACATTACTTGATGATTTCTCTTAGATTAATGTTTAATATTCTTGTATTATTATAGTTCATGACCCTCCTTGTATGTTTTTACATCAAGTGTAGTGGTAAACCATAAGAGGTACCTAAATGGAAGCTTGTTCTTCCTACCTCCTACATGAATTCTATGACACAATAGAGGTACCTAAATGAAGATTTATCTTCTACCTCATGCTTGACTAATGGACTAAATAATACATATAATACTTATACATATATAAACTATTCGAACCCTTGATGATGGACTTGTGTTCATTCGTCAAGATATTAGAATAACATCATCTAAGACATAAGACTTGTTACGATTCTAATGAGTATATTACTTATGAAAACATTAACCCTTGAGGTTTCATAGTGTCAAGAACAAGTACTTGGTGTTAAAGGATGACTACTTTCGAATACCTATATTCTTGTGTTTTAACTTCCTAAAACCCTACACGAACATATTCAACCTTCTAACCTCATCAACTTCGTCACATTGGATAATCGGAAAACATATGCAAATTTTGTGAGTATACTCGCAACCCCCTTTTTATGTTTACCACTTTTGGGGTGTCACATGTTAATTTATAAAACCACACTTAAACTTATTCTTTATGCAATGCACGAAAACAATCCTTATACATGAATACTATGTTATGATACTTGATGCTTACGTGGACCATAATTATGTGATATGTTTTAGTCATTAGCTTTCACGAGCCTCCATTTGACATGTATAGCGCTATAGGAGTAACGCACCGCCCCCCTTAAACTTGTGGTCATGTCGAATTAACTAAACTTCCTTGCGTAAACAGAGGATTGGCTAGAAATATTGCATGCCATGTTAGGTTGATCTCGTATAAACTAAGTTGCCATGTGGATTCGTTTTAAACTTTTATACTTATACTTATACTTATGTTTAAACTTGTATACTCGCCTTTGCTTTTGCATTGAATTGTATTTTAAACGTGTTACAGGTTGATGATTGATGATGCTATGAAAATGGATAGCAAAGATGCCTAGATACTCATTTAGACGTCCTAAGTTTAAATCGTTGTATTAATTATGTTATGTTTTGAACAATGTTGTTATTTGAATTTCCTTGTATGTTTCGACAATTTATTTATGAAATGAAATTGATTGAATTAAATATTGTCACGAATAGTGTTATGAAGTCTCTTGCAATCTATTTCCTCTCACTCCGATGTTTCCGCCATTGGTTGGGGTGTGACATAAGGCTACAGGAAAACAATGGGTCTATATAGTGGGGCTTATAATTTAGAAAATAACATTCTAATTCTTTATGGGAGCCACCACATATTTGAAACCACGTACCATAAGAGTACCGAAAGTAAAAAATATCAGTATCACACATGTTTGTGTCAGAGATTACCAACCGTCGGGATCTTACGGTTCATGTTTGTGTTGAGAGATTACCATAAGAGTGCCGAAAGTAAAAAAATATCAGTATCACTCATGTTTGTGTCAGAGATTACCAACCGTCGGGATCTTACGGTTCTGTTTTCAGTAACTGAATCTTGGGCACGGGGCGTGTTGAGTGGGCACGACCCCGTGTTTAGCTTACTGTCTGACTTAAAACAGGATTGCCAGTTCCAAAGATTGGGCACGGGGCGTGTTCAGTGGGCACGGCCCATGCTGAGTTCTGCAGAAGCTGAAAAATTAAGAAAATCCTAAAAAAACAGAAAAATTAGAAAAAACGATTAGGCCGTTGATTCCTAACTTTCTTAAAATCCTTGTGTCCCCGGCAACGGCGCCAAAAACTTGATGCGTGTGTAGTGCGATATATTTTAGGTGTATATTTTAAGCCCTTTTACATGTTTTAGCCAAGTTTTAAATTTATAAAACACGATATTTACTAACACTAAACACATATATGGGCAAGTGCACCCATCGTGGACGTAATATAGTGTTGGTAAGATACCGAGGTCGTCCAAGGACACAAGAGCTTTTAGTACCGGTTTATCCTCAACGTCTAATCAAATCAAAAGTTAGAAAAAAGGTTTTTAAACTAGAAGATAAAACTAACTAAAATGCTGAAAAATAAAAATAAAAATAAAAAAAGATAGACAAGATGAATCACTTGGATCCGACTCGTGTGTAGTGTAACCTTTGATTATTTCCGCACTTTTGCACTTTTTAAGAGATCATCTTAGTTATTGTAGTAGGCCCCTCTTTTGAAGGTGACGTTACCCTCAACCCAGTAGTTTGAGTCAGTAAGGATACAATCCTAAAGGGTCGGATTATTGAAAGATAATTAATTAAGTTATTAATGCATAATGTGGTAGGCCCCTCTTTTGAATGTAACGTTACCCTCGGCTAAGTAGTCTGAGTCAGCAGGGATACAGTCCTATGTAGCCGGGTTAAAGTTTTAATAGTAGCTTACTTATGAGGGGATCAAAGAGTTTGGACCCCCGCCATCCAATACCGGTGGGTATTGAAGGAGGTCCTACTAAATTTGACCCAGGTCCTTTGCAGGATCTATACACTGAACAATGGCAAGACTCTTACCAAACCGTTCCCTTAACCCCCCGACCAGGTAGCCAACATATCTCCATATAGACCGTGGAGATATGAATGGTGAAAATATTTTATTTTATATAGACAGTAAAATAATGCCAAGACACCACGGACAAACGATAAGGAAGAATCACCTTCAACATAAGAAACAAGTTATTAAAGTCATTAATACATAACCAAATAAAAAGTGCGAAAAAGATTAAAAATAAAAAGTATTACACTAAACACTTGTCTTCACCAAGTGATGTAAGAGACTTAGGCAAACATGGCCTTTGATTGTCAAGAACTCTTACGATCAATCTTGGATCCCGAGACGACTCACACACTCTATGATGGATGATGGATGATGGTGGTGGATGGTGGTGTTGTGATGGTGGTGGGTGAAGTGTGAGAGAGGTGGTGTGCCAAGGGATGGTTTTCAAATGAGCCAAGCACCCCTATTTATAGCCTGAACAGTAGCTCGGGCCCCGTGTCCATTGGGCACAGCCCCGTGTCCATCCTTCTTCTCTTTCTTCATTAATTGCAGCTTGTCTGTATTAGTTGACCACGCCCCCGTGTCCGCTGGGTGACATGACTGTGTCGTCCCAATCAGTCAACATGGTTGTTTCTTTTTTTGTTACTTTGCATTTTTGTGAGCACCACTAGAAACCGTAAGTCATAGGTACATGTTGTTTGTTTCATGTGATGTTGAGTTTTTTTAGTTATAATAACAACCATCAAATTATACCCCAATTGCATCTTAACACTTCTGTTTACTACATTCGCCAAAATCAGACATTCCACTTTAACTCTAACCGTGTTAACTTCCTCGAATTAAGCAATTACCTGCACAAACCACGATTTCTCGTAGTTATCTTATTCGACGTGTATAATTACTTAAAACCAAATAAAACACACAAGATACGCACTTTAGCACCCGTGTTTCACACTCTCCATCACATCTCCACACTTGTCGTTTGCTTACCCTTAAGCAAATCTGTCTTTCACTTTCACGTGGGTCGAACGAGAAACACACTTCCCATTCCCGAGACAAAGGTTAAGGTCTAATGTCATACCCGGTTCAAACTTTTTTACAATTTATGAAATATTTAACGAAAAAGTGAATAATCCCATATAAAATGGTTATCCAAGATTAACCCGCCCGTAAAACTAACAAGTCATGCACATCCCTCACAATGTTCTCTCCACTTGGTTTTATAAATTGGCTAATGTTTATAATGTATTAGCACTTCAAAGAGTACTCGCTCAAAACCGATTAGAACACGTACCCGCATAGGCTTGCAACTCATTCATTCTCCACCACCGATCACGAATACTAAGCACAAGTCATAAGGTCTTTGTAAGGGTTGTAACGGGGCTAGGCTAAGGGTAGGAAATAGGATATTTTAAAGTGGCTAAGGTGATGAAAGTTCGATTTTTATTACAAGAAACTACTCTAAACAAAACAAAACAAAACTATAAGCATCACTACGAGGCAACAACTTTAGCCTTTTATTCAACGACCACTAACTTCATTTTTTTTTCTTTTCTCAATGATTTTCACTTCTTTTTCAACACATTTTCTGATATATTTTTGCTTTTTTTTTTATGCAAACAAACAAACAATTCACGACTATACAAACTTGACTTCTAGAATCGAATTTCCATCACACGAGTTTAAAAATAAAAGGCTTATGGTTATGGGCTAAATGGGTCATCAAACGAAAAGTTTAGGCTCAAAGTTGTCTACTAAGGGATAATTTTTTTTTTTGGGTAAGGATAGAAAAATGGTGTAAAAGGAAAAGGTTTACCTAATGCCTTAATCATTCTCGTGCTTGTATTCGGTCTATGGTCTCAAACGTATCAAATGATTCAAGTTCTACAATACATGACTAATGGTCCACTCAAACAAAGAAATATGTGTATATATAATGTATACAAGTGGCTCAAAATCTCACGTATAAGGGTATGGAATATGATATACATGAATTGCCAGTTTTTTTAGGCGGATTATTCCCAAATAACCACCCGCTAAATACACGTCATGCTATTAATCCGAACTTGACCATGACAAAAGACCAAATGGGTTGTGTTATCCCTCGTTAACTTAGTTACTTGTGCTTTTAACATCGCTTCAAACAAAGACATTTTTAATTTTTTTTTTTTGAAATTTTCCCCCATCCCCACACTTGAGGTAAACATTGTCCTCAATGTGTAGTGTTTAAATGAATGGGTCAAAAATCGAAAACTTTTACTCCCCCATCCCACACTTGAGGTAAACATTGTCCTCAATGTGTAAGAACTAGAGTTTTTAAAACACCCAAGGGATGTGACACGGCTAACCTCCCCAAAATTTCACCCCGAAAAACAAAATACAATTTACAATCCACTTATTTGCTAACTAAAAATCAAAAGTAAAAAGAAACGTATGCACCTAATTTTTAAGCTCATTCCTCGTGTGCTCTTCTTCTCTTCAAGAAAGCGGTCGTCCCACGAACATAATGTACCTACAAATCTTAACCCTTGTGTAGAAGCATGCTTCTCACAACCATTAAAATTTATTAGCTACCTAGTTCTACTACTTTTATGAAAATATTACCAAGTCATACATTAATTTACTTTGATTTATGTGAAAAAATAATTTACAACAATAACAAACCTAACTCACTTTCGTAGGAATCACGGTTGCATTTAGCTTATGCAACAAGCCCTTTTAAACCTCCCGATAGCTCGGGAGGACGAGTAGGTCTCGTGAGGGTTATATAGGGAACACACCCACAACGTTTATTTAACTAAGAAAATAAAATAAAACAAAAATAATACAAACTCTACAACAATCATACCTGATTTGCTTCTCATGGTGGTCGAAGTGCACATTTGCCTACCGAGTTTCCAACATACGATCGGTTGTTGGCATGCCGGATCCATTCTCTTTTTATTTTACGCGGCATGCGTATTAAGCTACTTTGGGGTCGTTTCTTGACGAATTGGCCAATGTCTTGCAACGCCACCCTTCGAATCCTTATACCCGAACCCGCATCCCCAACTTTGTTGGTTGGAATGATAAATACGGGAGAAGGATCGATATGAACCTGGGCTTCTTTTGGTTCTGACCCGTCTTGTGGTGTTACGTCTTCCGCTTGGTTCAAACATTCAGTTTTTTGCTCCGAAAGATCTATAACCTCTTCCACCACATCACCATCCACCATTGTACCATTAGCCAAAACCTCCCGCTCTCGTTTAATTTGGGCTAATTCCTTCGCTAATTGACCCACTTGCACCACCAATGCTTCATGGGCTTTATCTCTCACTTCATTCGCTTTCTTCATATCTTTGATATCCTGGTGATATCCTTTCACCATGTTTATGAGAGCATCAAGCTTAGAATGCATCGAATCTTGTGGTTTCTCGTATGCCGGTTGAGGGTATTCATTATAATAATCATCATACTCCTCCTCTAGGTAACTTGAGAAATATGGTGATTTGGGTTCATAGTAGTATTCTTGATAATGTGGTGGTGGTGGATTACCGCATGGATAATATGAGGATGGACCATTAAAATCTTCATAATCCGCCCTCCTACATTCAAACAATCCGCTGAGGTAGTCTTCCCGTTCCTTGTTGGCTTGAACTTTTTCGTAGAAAACAGAGCAATCTTCTAAATAATGCTCTGCGCTTCCGCAACACTCACACGGATCATCATCTACCCAATTCATATTGAAAGATGGTACCTGCAAAACATGTACCTGCAAAGAAAAGCTCAACCTCCCAAAGTAAAATCACGAATATACAAGAAAAAGGAAAGAAAATAAACTAAACTAAAATCGAACAAGCAATGAAATACTAAGCGCACTAGCTCCCCGGCAATGGCGCCATTTTGACATGATCGTGTCGTCCCAATCAGTCAACATGGCTGTTTCTTTTTTTGTTACTTTGCATTTTTGTGAGCACCACTAGAAACCGTAAGTCATAGGTACATGCTGTTTGTTTCATGTGATGTTGAGTTTTTTTAGTTATAATAACAACCATCAAATTATACCCCAAATGCATCTGAACACTTCTGTTTACTACATTCGCCAAAATCAGACATTCCACTTTAACTCTAACCGTGTTAACTTCCTCGAATTAAGCAATTACCTGCACAAACCATGATTTCTCGTAGTTATCTTATTCGACGTGTATAATTACTTAAAACCAAATAAAACACACAAGATACGCACTTTAACACCCGTGTTTCACACTCTCCATCGTCCCAATCAGTCAACATGGCTGTTTCTTTTTTTGTTACTTTGCATTTTTGTGAGCACCACTAGAAACCGTAAGTCATAGGTACATGATGTTTATTTCATGTGATGTTGAGTTTTTTTTAGTTATAATAACAACCATCAAATTATACCCCAAATGCATCTGAACACTTCTGTTTACTACATTCGCCAAAATCAGACATTCCACTTTAACTCTAACCGTGTTAACTTCCTCGAATTAAGCAATTACCTGCACAAACCATGATTTCTCATAGTTATCTTATTCGACGTGTATATTTACTTAAAACCAAATAAAACACACAAGATACGCACTTTAGCACCCGTGTTTCACACTCTCCATCACTCGGCACGGCCCCGTGTGCATAAGCGTATCTGTGCTATCAAGATTTGCCTGGATTCTGCGAATCTTATAGTTGACCACGGCCCCGTGTCTAGATGTACACAAACCGGTTAATTTTAATAACCGGTTCGGTTAACCAGTTATACCGGTTAATTTGACTTTTTGACTTTAACCGGTTAATGCTTTATCCGGTTATTACTTTAACCGATTATTTTTTTAATTGGTCTGGTTAATTACTTTAACCGGTTATTTTTGGTTATTAACTGGTTTTTTTGCCTTTTTTTTTAATTTTTCGGTTATTTTTTCGGTTAACCAGTCTATCGGTTGAAAAACCGGTTTAAAAAAACCAGTTAATAACCGGTTATTATACTAAACACTTATAACCGGTTACTAACATACGGTTAAAAATAACCACTAACCGGTTATTCATAAATCGGTTATTAACCGGTTACGGTTTCGGTTAATAACCGGTTATTTTGTGCACCTCTACCCGTGTCCGCTAAGCACGGCCTCGTGGTGGGCGATAGAAGCTTCTACAACTTTGTCTTTTCTGCAGACTCTTGGGCATGCCCCCGTGCTTACTGAGCACGGGGCGTGTTCAGCCTTCTGTTCTCTTGTTTTTGCTTGGGAAGATGTCGTCGTGGGGTCGGGCATGCCGCGTTTGTTCCTTTTCTTGTCTTTATGTTAGATTTAGCTGCCTTTTTGCTTCTTTTGTTCATTTGAGCTCATTTAATCCTGATAATACAAAAGGAAGACAAATACACACTTTTTCCAACATTAGTACTAAAAAAGAGTTAGTTTTATGCCGTAATTGATGTAATTTATATGTTGCATTTTGTGCACATCAATGATGCTATGAAAATAGACTAGCAAGGATGTATAGATACTCACTTAGACATTTAGGATTAAAGTGTTGTATCAATTTTGTTATATTTCGTTTGAACAATGTTGTTATTTGAATTCCTTGTAATGTTTTGACAATTTGATTATGAAATGAAATCGGTTGAATTAAATATTGTCACAATTAATGTTATGAAGTCTCTTGCAATCTATTTCGTCTCACTCCGATGTTTCAGCTATCGGTTGGGGTGTGACAGTCATCCGAGCGGATGACCATTCTAACGGATGTCCATTTGAATGAGGTGTGTTTGTTTGTAAAAATCGTTAAAGTTTGAAGTTTCGTCAAACCGTTTAGTCTAGTTGTGCTTGTAAATGAAACAGGAAAAGACAATATTTTATGCCCTCATTGTTGAACACGTGTGTCACACCACAACCGATGGCGGAAACATCGGGATGAGACGAAGTGTGTATAGATTGCTAGAGACTTCATAACACTATGTGTCAATATTAATTAAATTCAAATTTCATTTCAAGACTAATTTTCATACAAGGTTCAAATGAAATAACAACATTGTTTCATAATAAAACATAACAATAAAAGATAGATTAATCTAGGTGTGTATCTAGTCCACCCTAAATCTTGTTTCATCTTGTAACATCACCTCATCAATTAACCTGCAACATGTATTAAAATAAAATCAACAAAAAGTTGGCAAGTATACAAGTTTGATACATAGTATAACATAGAATAAAAAGTGCTCATATCCAACATAAACATTATAAAAATAGTTTCATCCAACATAAAAATAGTTCACGTAGTCCAAGTGATAGCCCAAGTTTCCAATGCGTT
This sequence comes from Helianthus tuberosus, assembly GCA_030545235.1. Classification (NCBI taxonomy): domain Eukaryota; kingdom Viridiplantae; phylum Streptophyta; class Magnoliopsida; order Asterales; family Asteraceae; genus Helianthus; species Helianthus tuberosus. The sequence continues at coordinate 63,550,072 of CM060354.1, read as the reverse complement.
AAAGTGCCTGTCCCAAAGTTTCACGGGAGGTTAACATGTCTCATCCTAACAATACCCCTCGACTACAAATGGGGGAGGTGCATTACCCCTATAGCGCTACTATTGTTAAGGCGGAACTACACACAGAGATTAAACGTTCACATAGCACAAAAATAGTCTCAAGTATCACAAGTTTCATGTTTAAATGGATAGAGTATGTTTCAAATAAGTTTCAAGTGTCACGTGTTTGAATATAGAATACATGTTGCATCCCAAAAGTGTTTAAAGCAAAAAGGGATCGAGTATACTCACAATATTGCATATACTTTCCGATTATCCAACGTGACGAAGTTGATGAGGTTAGAAGGTTGAATGTGTAAGGGTTAAACTTCGAGTATGTTTAGAGTCGAGATTCGGACTTAGCTTCAAAGAATGACAAAGTATGTATTAGGAAAATATTCACTATGGTATTAGCACTTGTCTTGACACTATGGTAATCCTTAAGGATTATATATGATTTCATAGGCTCGAGACCTATTAGAATCGTGACAAGGAACTACACACATAGTGAGAAACTTATTAACTTGGTAGTAGATTTATATAATCACTATAAAGGGTTCGGTTTATAATATATATGCATAATAATATAGTTAGTCACGTAGGAGGCGGGAGGTTGAACCTTCCACTTGGTTACCTCTTGGTGTCATATGAGTTATGTAGGAGGCGGGAGGTTGAACCTTCCACTTGGTTACCTCGATTGTTATGTTAATATATATATAGGTCATGTAAGAGGTAGGAAGACGAATCTTCCATTTAAGAACCTCATAGTTATGCTCAGGAAAATAAAGGTACAATTATACTAAACAAAACGTCAAGTGATGTGTGGACTTGTATTTAAGTTAGCCTATGCTAACCAAGTAGTCACACCATCTTCAAGTTCAAGACTTGACACCACTTGTGAGTTAATAACTCTATTAAAACAGAAAGTTTAGAGTGTTTAGACACTCTTATTAAGTGTAAAACAACCTTGGTTTGGCTTTATTAATCATACAATAGACTAGAAGCATAAGAACACAAGTTTGTTTGAAGTATACAAGAGTTTAAGAAAGTTTCAAGACACAACAGAAAGTTTATGGACATTTTCAGGGCAATTCCAGGTCTGATTTCTCCCAGGAGAAGTCAAGGAATCGAACCCCATGATTATACAAACAAGTAGGAAAAAGAATCAAGTAATTTGGTTGAGTTTTGAGCAAGTTATGCTCACTTTTGTAAGAGGTAGTGAATCTGTCCAAATTTCTTCTTTGCAAGAGATTTGAGAGAGATTTAGGAGAGATTTGAGAGTTATGCAAGTGTCTAAGGCTTTGAGGAAGGTGTAGATTTATAGGGGATGAGTTTGGGGTTGGTGTAGAGGTGTAATGACTGCTCAAATCCCGTCTAGAAGTCAAAAACAAGTTGTTTGCGTTCAAATTCGCGAAGATCAAAAAGTCTGCTGTCTGCAGAAACCCTTGCGCACCTCAACAATAAAAGCCTTACGGTGCGCAAGCCTACAATTTCACTTATTTGCATTTTAGTCTATGTAGTTTGTTAATTAGGGCTTTTAAGGTGTTTTAAGGACTAGTTTTGCCATTTAAGCGTAGTTTAAGGCCAAATAAAGTATGAGGAACATAATCAAGTATAATTTAGTGTATGAAGGTCGTATTCGAGTATCGTTTATGATCGAAACACGTTTTATGCATAAGTTTCACGTATTTACAAGTTTAGCACATAGTTTCCAAGAATTTCGAATAAGCATCAATTGTTCCACAAAATTGAACGTATGAGCATATATAAAGTATGTATATCATATTTGTAACAAAATACGAGTTTCATTAATGATCCAAGTCTTGGTTTTACAACGGTTACAAAGAAAGAGCGATTACAAGAATACAAAGTTTCCAAAAATAGAAATACGAACAAGGCTTGCTATAACTTGGAAAGTACAAATTTGACAGATGTTACAGTCTCCCCTACTTTATGAGATTTCGTCCCGAAATTTAAGTGAATGTAAGTATAAGGATGACATAAGTATTGACTAGCGATGAGTTAAGAATGGGGTCTCATCGTGGATAATCGGATACCGAGGATTTAGCAATGCGTTCGTGAGTTGTTAAAGTTTGTATCGGGTCTAAAATAGGTTGTAGGATAGAAAGTACGCTTGATAAAACAATGTATTTCGAAATCGTATACGTATGTATTTTGAATAATGATAAATAATTTAGGTATAAAACATGATCGAGTTTGTATAATAAGATATTTCGAAGAGACGTTTTAGTAACGATCACCAAGGTAAGGGAATCACCCCTAACTCGTTGGTGAGGTCGTTTTAAGAAAAGGGGAGTGGAGTTAATTGTCAAGGTAAGGAAATCACTCCTATCTTGATGATAAACTTCCATTTTTTGGAATATGAGTATAAGTATAAAAAAAAATTATAACAATCCACATGACATACTTAATTAACAAGATTAACGTATCACTGGCATGTGAATAAACAGGTCAACCCATCGTGTACCGCAATTGAAAGACTTAACATGACCTCACGTTCACGGGTGGTGCGCTACTCCTATAGCACTACGTATAGTGCTATACATGTTAAGGTGTGGGTTCAAGGACAAGTTCATCACATAAGAATAACCCAGTAATACGAATCTAGTATAACATACTAGCATGCATATTTTAGATTGAAATGATATATCGTACAAATGTAAAACACATGAAAATTGAGATAGCATAAATCATGGATTGTCACGTAACGTAACATAAGACTATTCCAAAGTAAATCGAAGTCCTTTTTGAATTAAGGAAACGTGCTTTGGCCTAATAGACAAATACTCTCATCGAGGAGCGACTAACGATATTTGTCCTTCCAGTTACTACACGTCCTTAATCGATTGAGAAAATCGAAACTTTGGCGAGAATGAAAATCTAGGAGTGGGACTAGTCGACAAGATGCGGGTTTCACCCCTAACTTGACGACTTTGTACCCTAGGTGTGGTTGGTACTCGTCGGGTCAAAATTCCATTTTGACACGTTGACGAGGGTCCACTAGAATTTGAAATTTGAAGTTTGAAATTTGAAGTTTGAAATTACCATTAAGATGTGGATTTCACTCCTAACTTAATGGTATAATTTCGTAAAAAAAAGAATAGGTGGGTTGAGAGTCTTTCACCAAATTATGGGTTTCACGCCTATTTTGGTGAAGTTGTCTCGTTTGTATAATACGAGTGTTTATGTATTTAGAATAGTCGAGTAAAATGTATGAGGAAAAGTGTATGTTGAAGATTAAACAAACAAGTATAAACATGTCAAGAATTGCACATAAATAATGAAGTATTAAAACAAATATTATCACATAATAAAACATGTGTTTATATTTAACCAAAACGGAAATTTCACAAACTAGGCACCTAGCTCGGTTGGCTAGGCGCGCGAAAGGGTGTGGCCTAGACCCGGGTTCGATTCCAGGGACGGCCAATTTCACCATTTTTTTTTACACTTGAGGTATGTAAGGTATAATTTATATATTGTTTAATATTAATTAATCGTACGGATACATGTAGAACAAGTATAGCATGTTAAGTGTTAACACATAAGTGACATATACGTTTAAAAGATCGGAAGAGAATAAATAAAAGCAATTAAGGTAGCATGCAAGTAGTTTCAAGCAAATCATAAGAAAGAAGCTCTAAAACTATAGACTAGGTTAAAGTATTCCTACTTTTCCTAATTCCCTATAGTTATGGCTCTGATACCAATCTGGTATCAGAGTATTCCTACTATAGGCTAGGTAAAAGTATAGCAATCTTCCTAATTCCCTATAGTTATGGCTCTGATACCAATCTGTCACACCCCAACCGATGGCGGAAACATCGGGATGAGACGAAGTGTGTATAGATTGCTAGAGACTTCATAACACTATGTGTCAATATTAATTAAATTCAAATTTCATTTCAAGACTAATTGTCATACAAGGTTCAAATGAAATAACAACATTGTTTCATAATAAAACATAACAATAAAAGATAGATTAATCTAGGTGTGTATCTAGTCCACCCTAAATCTTGTTTCATCTTGTAACATCACCTCATCAATTAACCTGCAACATGTATTAAAATAAAATCAACAAAAAGTTGGCGAGTATACAAGTTTGATACATAGTATAACATAGAATAAAAAGTGCTCATATCCAACATAAACATTATAAAAATAGTTTCAGCCATGCTAGTTCACGCAGTCCAAGTGATAGCCCAAGTTTCCAATGCGTTAAAGTGCCTGTCCCAAAGTTTCATGGGAGGTTAACATGTCTCATCCTAACAATACCCCTCGACTACAAATGGGGGAGGTGCATTACCCCTATAGCGCTACTATTGTTAAGGCGGAACTACACACAAAGATTAAACGTTCACATAGCACAAAAATAGTCTCAAGTATCACAAGTTTCATGTTTAAATGGATAGAGTATGTTTCAAATAAGTTTCAAGTGTCACGTGTTTGAATATAGAATACATGTTGCATCCCAAAAGTGTTTAAAGCAAAAAGGGATCGAGTATACTCACAATATTGCATATACTTTCCGATTATCCAACGTGACGAAGTTGATGAGGTTAGAAGGTTGAATGTGTAAGGGTTAAACTTCGAGTATGTTTAGAGTCGAGATTCGGACTTAGATTCAAAGAATGACAAAGTATGTATTAGGAAAATATTCACTATGGTATTAGCACTTGTCTTGACACTATGGTAATCCTTAAGGATTATATATGATTTCATAGGCTCGAGACCTATTAGAATCGTGACAAGGAACTACACACATAGTGAGAAACTTATTAACTTGGTAGTAGATTATATATAATCAATATAAAGGGTTGGGTTTATAATATATATGCATAATAATATAGTTAGTCACGTAGGAGGCGGGAGGTTGAACCTTCCACTTGGTTACCTCTTGGTGTCATATGAGTTATGTCGGAGGCGGGAGGTTGAACCTTCCACTTGGTTACCTCGATTGTTATGTTAATATATATATAGGTCATGTAAGAGGTAGGAAGACGAATCTTCCATTTAGGAACCTCATAGTTATGCTCAAGAAAATAAAGGTACAATTATACTAAACAAAACGTCAAGTGATGTGTGGACTTGTATTTAAGTTAGCCTATGCTAACCAAGTAGTCACACCATCTTCAAGTTCAAGACTTGACACCACTTGTGAGTTAATAACTCTATTAAAACAGAAAGTTTAGAGTGTTTAGACACTCTTATTAAGTGTAAAACAACCTTGGTTTGGCTTTACTAATCATACAATAGACTAGAAGCATAAGAACACAAGTTTGTTTGAAGTATACAAGAGTTTAAGAAAGTTTCAAGACACAACAGAAAGTTTATGGACATTTTCAGCGCAATTCCAGGTCTGATTTCTCCCAGGAGAAGTCAAGGAATCGAACCCCATGATTATACAAACAATTAGGAAAAAGAATCAAGTAATTTGGTTGAGTTTTGAGCAAGTTATGCTCACTTTTGTAAGAGGTAGTGAATCTGTCCGAATTTCTTCTTTGCAAGAGATTTGAGAGAGATTTAGGAGAGATTTGAGAGTTGTGCAAGTGTCTAAGGCTTTGAGGAAGGTGTAGATTTATAGGGGATGAGTTTGGGGTTGGTGTAGAGGTGTAATGACTGCTCAAATCCCGTCTAGAAGTCAAAAACGAGTTGTTTGCGTTCAAATTCGCGAAGATCAAAAAGTTTGCTGTCTACAGACACCCTTGCGCACCTCAACAATAAAAGCCTTACGGTGCGCAAGCCTACAATTTCACTTATTTGCATTTTCGTCCCTGTAGTTTGTTAATTAGGGCTTTTAAGGTGTTTTAAGGACTAGTTTTGCCATTTAAGCATAGTTTAAGGCCAAATAAAGTATGAGGAACATAATCAAGTATAATTTAGTGTATGAAGGTCGTATTCGAGTATCGTTTATGATCAAAACACGTTTTATGCATAAGTTTCACGTATTTACAAGTTTAGCACATAGTTTCCAAGAATTTCGAATAAGCATCAATTGTTCCACAAAATTGAACGTATGAGCATATATAAAGTATGTATATCATATTTGTAACAAAATACGAGTTTCATTAATGATCCAAGTCTCGATTTTACAACGGTTACAAAGAAAGAGCGATTACAAGAATACAAAGTTTCCAAAAATAGAAATACGAACAAGGCTTGCTATAATTTGGAAAGTACAAAGTTGACGGATGTTACAACGTGTAGTCTAGTTATGCTTGTAAATGAAGTCTAATAACAATAACAAACAGTCAGTAACAACGATAACGTATACAACGAGTTAGATAAAGCTTAGTTTATAAATAAACGTAAAGCATTACTTACTTTTGCAAGGTTGAAATTTATGTGTTAACCCTTAGAGATCTTATGTGGAAAAAGAAAAGTTCCAGATTTAACTTCTATATGAACTACTCCCTAGACCAAAAAATCAAAATGGTTATTTTCAACTACAATGAAGAAACACAGACCCGTTTTTTCAAAATTATTAACAATGATCCCTTCTTAAAAAATCAAGTGCTTTGAGCAAAGAGCAGTCATACCACCTGAGCTAAAAAAACATATATTTCTCTCTTATGTTGTAACAACAAACTCGAAAATACTTGTAACACAACCAAAAACATGAATAACAAACTCACTAAATTTACCTCCGAATAGTCACCACACGATTGATCTCTGAATGAATAGAATATTGATTCAAAATCCAACTGCTCGTCTTCATTTGCGATTACGTCATAACCGTCATCGTAATCATCAAATTGCTATTATCATCATCTCATACAAAGCCCAAAACATGATTCAGAGAAAAATAAACTGAATGAAAAACAAACAAACATCACTGAATCTATAAAGAAAGTCACTGAACACGAATAAACCTTAATCGATAAACAAATTAATAGTTACCATTCTTTTGGTTAGGGTTTTTCTTTTAAGTCAAGAATCTTAACAAAATCTCCAAACCGGAGTGATTAAAAGGATTGGACAAAAACAGTCGTTGGTGTGTGTGAGTCGGTGGTTACAAAAGCTTCACGATGATGGCGACTATGAAGATAACGATGGATGCTCCTCCAAAGTCTCTCCGATTCAAACTCTGAAGCGTAAGTTTCTGCAAACCGTAGATATATTTGTAACACCTGTCTCAATTTATCAAGATTTTAATAATAAAATACACATTTTAATGCTAAAATGTGACTTTACAAAAACTTGTTATATCAACATTCCCAAATGTTTACGACTTTACAAAAACAGATTTATAAGTGTTTACATAATTTACTTATAACAACGCAAATCATGATTTGACGCGGAAGCTTCAATTAACGTGTGTTCGGTTCTTGCTCGCCGCTTGATCTTCATCCGGGACTCTCGACATTCACCTATGATCAAAACCAACTTAGAAGTCAGTTTTGATAGTTAAATAACAAGTACAACAAGGTAATTGGGTTAAATAATCGAAATAAACAAAAAAACAAAATTTTCAACATTTTAGGCCGTCGCCGCGCGCGACGGCAAAAGGCCATGGCCGTGGCGCGACGCCACGGCCCTATTTTGACAGCAAGTTGATGTTGGTGCTGCATATTCGCCCAACTAAGTTTGATTTTACGAAAACGAGCATAACTCTTTCGTTATTGATTCGATTTACATGATTCTTTTTCCTAAGCGTTCGTAATTTAATTCTCCATCTTATGGAGTTAAAATCCAACATCCGGATTAACAAGATTTCAGACTTTTAAGTCTTCGGCTTATTACCCTTTTTACCAAATTTTGACCCGTTCGTGATTTTTTTTCAAGCAAACATGTTTATTTGATCTTCAAACTCATGAAATTGATAATTACAATATCTCCTATCATATTAATCTCAAATCACGGGTTTCTTGCATAATAAAAACCCATTTACGCTCAAGTGCTTATTTTGACCCGTTAAGGGTATTTAAGCACTTTCAAGCCTAAAATCGCTTTCGATTGCTTCTAGCATTTCATTACCACATTTCTCATCATATAATCTTCCACCACAACTGTACTTATGGTGGGTTTAATGTGGTGATCTATATAAACCGAATTTTACCTCTCGAATCATTATTTTACGGCAAAGACTCAAATAGTGCTATTTGACTAACGTATTACTTCTTTCAGCTTCTATACTTATTCTAAGTATTTATCTAATCATAAAACCCGTTTCCAAACCACCTTTAAGGGTTGTTTGCTCAGTTTAACTTATAAGGGCGTTTTGGACCATCTTGGCCCTTCATTAACTATGAGAGATTATTGTAAACATGTTTGACCCATAAGCCCTCTTTTTAACTATGATTTTATTTGAAAAGTCATTAGGCTTTTCAAATGAAATGACCATCGTCCGTAACATTTGGTTTACCTATTAAAGTAACCAAAAATCTATTTTAGACTCCGTTTAACACTCATCAAACCTTACGTTTAAATGAGAGTTATTCTATCATGTGTACCTGGCTCGGATCATTATATTGACCCATTTAAATACCTTGCCTCAACAGTTGCTAAGTAATAGCGATGTAGATATTCACTCGATAATTATCCCTGTAATCACACAACTCGACAAACCATTAGTCGATTTTTTCAATGAGTGATATTTTCACCTTTTGACCTGTTTGGTCTAAATGACCGATTATATTAGCGAGCTGAAGCTTATTGCTATCTCGTCTACACGACGCGCTCCGGTCTACACCGCGCGGTCATTTTAATTGTAAATCACCTCTTAACGCTTTTTGGCCTATTAAGGCTTACGGAATATAGTATCTTTCAAAACCAACAATTATTGTCAACGAGTGACCAAATTACAATTTTACCCTTATTGGTTACCATGATTTACCTTATATGGTAACCCTTAAAAGTACATATTTTATTCGTCATAATATGATCGAATTACCGATTTAACTCATTTTTCTAGCCATCAATATGGTTTCTTATCATATCTGATTACCTTGTTCCGTACGACTACACGCCGGAACACCATATCTCAATTAGGTATTTGTCTTATTCGTAATTAATACGACAAAAGAATATTCTAAGATGTATGACTAGTGTAAGCTATACTTACCTTGCATCCGAATTATGCTTTTCCTTCATTCTTGATTCGTTTGACCCGCTTCCTTCCCAAGCTTTCACCTAGCTTGCCAAGCGTCAAACTATCATCATATTTCATAAGACGGTTGATTTAGTCATTGTCAATCATAACTATTTCATCTTACGTATTTTTCTATCAAAATTATCATTCGATCTTATTAATGGTCGGTTTGACTACTAAAAGTCAAACACCCATTAGCATATAAAATGCACATTCAAGTTCGACAACTAGTTTAGGCATTCCAATAATTACCCGGTAGGCGTTATTTTTAGACCCCCGTTTTAACTACTTTCCAAGTTTAAGTTCATGCTATTATTAACATTAAGTTAACCTAACTCCCAATTATCAATGAGACTTTATTTATTCATTACTCAAAATCTACGGGTTTTCATCTATAAGTGAAACCCGTTTCATCATGTTATTAGGCATTCTTCCGGACACCTAATCTAATCAAGTTCTACTTGTAACCAAGTAGACGCGTGATTTCACTTAGGCATTTTAACAAACACCTAACGGGCAAGATTTTTATACATCTTTTGTATAGTTCTTGACTAACACTTTAACCTAGCTTTAACATCAAAATCAAGCTTCTATGTCTAGTATTCATGAACAACATCTAGAACTTTTATCATATCTTCAAATTTCACATGGTAATCATCACTTTTCAAGTGTTAATCCTAATACCATAAAACCCACTTATCATCTACAAGGTTATTCATTGGATTTCTAGTTTGTGGCATTATTCTACCAAATTCACATCTAGGGTTTGTCCCTAGATTCATACACATCTCAATTTCACCATAACATTCATCATTCATACAAGAATTTTATTTATGAATGTTGATCAAAATTTCAAAGTATCACCAAATCACAAAATTCAACATACCTTGCGATCCCCATGCTAAGGTGATCACGAATTTGTGTTCATGCATTGATTTGGCTCTTGATTTGGGCGTCAATTTGATCAATTTGTTGAACTAGGGTTTAGAGCCCCTTGTTCTTGTTCCTGGGCGTACGCACACACACACACACCAAGTGTGTGTTGTGTTTTGATTTTTTTGTTTTTATAATTCAAGTCTCCTTTTTGGCAACTTAGGTCCCTCTAGTTTGGTTAGTCATTAAGTAGACCATAACCCACCTATTTCTAGTAACATTCCCCTTATTAACTAGGTTAAACATTTCTCGTTAACTTAATGGGTTCGGGAAGTCATAACCCGTTTTATTTTAAGTCCCGTTAACTCGGGCCTTCTATATACTTTTGTTTTCTCAAAGTATTTATCCTCTTTTAATTAACATCAAGTTTATTTATTTAAATTCTAATATTTACCGGGTTAATTTTTACCACTAACGGTATTTTACCCGTTGTCACTATTAACGTGGTTTTATTACCAAATCCGTTTTCGGGGTGTTACAAGTCTACCCCCTTAAAGAGGTTTCGTCCTCGAAACCTTTTCTTACATAGTTTATCGAGTTTAACTCCATGCATTTGCTCTCGATAATCAATTGAGCATCGCTCATATTTTAACCAATTGTTAGTATTACCAGAAAAGTATGGTAATGTCTTTTTGGTTATTAATCATCTACGTATCTTATATCACATAATGCAACTTGAAATAACGTAATCTCGTTATTTCCACTAGTTTAATTAACTTAACAATATTCATCGCTCGGCTCTAATGTGATTATACTTCACATTGCACTTTTTGCCCATGATCATGTCACGTCATGCCAAATTTTATATCAACTTTTTATTTTCAAAACAATTTCACTTTTCGAATATATAGTCTTGCACCAATTAGTGTCAAGACTTATATCTTTCATGCTTACTATTTATATGTCTATCAGAATTCATATTTGTAAAAACGTTATTTCTTACCAAAACAGAAGTTTTAGTTTAGTATCTTCTTTTTAACTTTTGTCAATTATCCATACTGGGATATTGACAGTCCAAAATTTATTCTTTTACGGTCTTTGTTGTATGCGAGGATTCTCAACTGATTCCCTCGCTTTATCTAATTAACCCGTAGGTTTTATCACTTAGCCTTATGGGCTATTTTGATTAAACTTTCACCTCTTTTTGGCGAAGTCCTTATAATTTCTTTCTAATCATGACCCGTGGGTCGTTTTAGTGTCGTAGACCTTTCATTCGTTTGTAACCCTAAAGGTTATGTTGATCCCGTAGATCATCCCTTACTCATGTCATTCTTAAAATAAATGTTTGGTGTCAAGGCACCCTGTTTTGTTTGAAGAATCCTTTGGTTTCAAGCTTAGGTTCTGTTAACCTTGATTGTAGTTTCGTGACTACAATTGTTTTCTTTCGGACAATTTTCCGACTTTATAACTTCTCACGTCATTTATGCGTCAGTTCTTCTTATGCTTACTGTTATTTGATTCGCATATATTCTTATTTGGTTATGTCCCATTACCGGGCTCATTACTCTTTTGCATTTAACGCTGCCTTTATCTGGGTAGCGCTTGTTTGTGCCATCCGACATTATCTTGTATTCAACCTGTTTGACTTATTAATGTGAAATCCATCACTTATAGACAATCAACTTTATTCTTTATTCAAACCGTTCGACCTCGAATAGTTGAACATATTTATTCAAAATTTCTATTTACGAGATTTTATAGTCATAACTCGTAATCCAAGTCTTTTAATTTTTCAACCCGCGTTTACGTCTCTTGATTTTCACATGTGTTTAAATTCCTACCCATCAACCGGGTGTTTTACCGAAGTCGTTATTATTGCAACCCTCCCGGTATGGATTAAGACCTCGCTTCATTTTTTTTATTCCGACTTTGTACTCAAGTTTGACATTTTACAAAAATGGCCCGTTAAGAGACATATTTGCATTTTCCGGGTTCGAGTGTAAGTACACTCCCTCCCAATGCATATCCAAATCATTTTACATGTTTGCATTCTCCGGGTTCGAGTGTAAGTACACCCCCTCCCAGTGCATACTTTAATCGTTTTACATGTTTGCATTCTCCGGGTTCGAGTGTAAGTACACCCCCTCCCAGTGCATACCTTAATCGTTTTACATGTTTGCATTCTCCGGGTTCGAGTGTAAGTACACCCCCTCCCAATGCGTACCTTAATCGTTTTACATGTTTGCATTTTCCGGGTTCGAGTGTAAGTACACCCCGTCCCAGTGCATACCTTAATCGTTTTACATGTTTGCATTCTCCAGGTTCGAGTGTAAGTACACCCCCTCCCAGTGCATACCTTAATCGTTTTACATGTTTGCATTCTCCGGGTTCGAGTGTAAGTACACCCCCTCCCAATGCGTACCTTAATCGTTTTACATGTTTGCATTCTCCGGTTTCGAGTGTAAGTACACCCCCTCCCAATGCGTACCTTAATCATTTTACATGTTTCTTTGTCCCTTCACTAGGGCCCATTATCCTAATATAACACGCTTCCGTCACTCGGCTGTGCGTTTACATTATTATCAAATATTTTGCGTATCTGATTCATTTGGGTACTTTTTAATTTGTCCAACTCACCCCGTCCTTACTACATCGGGTGTAAGCGTGTCCATCATAAAAAGTTCATGGTACCACGTGCTCACCACTTACTTGGCCAGAGTAAGCGATCAATGCCTGGTATACATGAGCCTTTCATAATTTTCACATTACACCCCATGTAAGTAATGCCTCTATTTGTTTCTCTTGGAAACAATATCCCGGATAGATTTTCTATTTGGGTTTTTCCAAGTTTTTAATCTACATATGCAACTTTCAATCTCCCCGTATTTGTTGCATATTACTACTTATACAATTAAATTTAAAATGTGCACCTGGTAATGCTTGCCTTAACAGACTTCTCTTGCCATTAGCCTTGTTCGCGATCGTTACGCGATTTAGGTCCTTGATGAGTATGCTCTTCTTGTCATACCTCGGACCGTTCCATCATCATATCCATAATTCGTTCAACTCTCGTCATCTTCAGACGCAAGTGTCCTTCAATTAAAACATTCACAAAAGTTAGTAATGTCAACTTCAATAATCGCCCGTATTATAATACAAGGCTTTTTCTACTATACGCGTCAACGCGCGTATTTTTGTCAACTATATCATTCATTTTAATTGGGGTAACGTGTATCACACGATAGCCCTATGTGTTGTTTACAACACTTTAGCATGCTAAATTATTAACATACATGTACTTACCGGATCTGCGATCAAGCCTCGAACCGAACATTTTATTCTTTTAACCTTGAGCTCTGATTACCAACTTGTAACACCCGTCTCAATTTATCAAGATTTTAATAATAAAATACACATTTTAATGCTAAAATGTGACTTTACAAAAACTTGTTATATCAACATTCCCAAATGTTTAAGACTTTACAAAAACAAATTTATAAGTGTTTACATAATTTACTTATAACAACGCAAATCAAGATTTGACGCGGAAGCTTCAATTAACGTGTGTTCGGTTCTTGCTCGCCGCTTGATCTTCTTCCAGGACTCTCGACATTCACCTATGATCAAAACCAACTTAGAAGTCAGTTTTGATAGTTAAATAACAAGTACAATAAGGTAATTGGGTCAAATAATCGAAATAAACAAAAAAACAAAATTTTCAACATTTTAGGCCGTCGTCGCGCGCGACGGCAAAAGGCCCTGGCCGTGGCGCGACGCCACGACCCTATTTTGACAGCAAGTTGATGTTGGTGTTGCATATTCGCCCAGCTAAGTTTGATTTTACGAAAACGAGCATAACTCTTTCGTTATTGATCCGATTTACACGATTCTTTTTCCTACGAGCATAACTCTTTCGTTATTGGTCTATGCCAATGTAGTTAGTCACTAGAAATGTCCATGTATATCCCACTAGAAATTGCACAAACATTAAGAATGGTAAACACATTTATATTATTAATCTTTACAAAAAAAAGATTTTTATGCTATCTAACACGAACACGACTTCTATATTTGTTTGTGTTGTACCGCCACTACACAAATTTGTTTTAATTCAGAATAACCCATCGCATGTATATCTCTTTTCTTACTTCTGTGAAAATGGCATGTGTGTACAACTCAAAAGCGTGCTTCTCGATAGCTAACTGAGTAGTGTCCCTGAATACACTAGATGAAGTTTTAAACTCTGCAACACGTTGCCTGTAACGCTGATTGTCTGTCCTAGTTTCATAACATAGCATGAACTGAACTAGTGTGTTAGCACTAGAAGAGTTGACCTTGAAGCTTGAGTTAGAACTTTCACATCTTGATGTAGTCTTCATCAGACAACACATTAGGATTTCATGAAAGTAGGCAGGTACCCATTGGTCCCTAATTGAGTACATATCATTCAACCAGTCGTGATCTTGTAACCCATTTTCCTTCATCAAAAGTTGCCAGCGCGTCTCAAATGTAGATGGCTTCATGTGAATACTCCACACCAAACGATGCATCAATGCCCTTAGCTCAGAGTTTTGTAAAAGGTCTCCAGCAATCTATACATAAAAGAACACACACTGTTAAAAATTGTAACAAAAAAAGACCTTTTCAACGAGATTGATTAAATAATAAAACCTTAGTGGGAAGTTTCTTCATAATGTGCCACATGCAAAGGCGGTGACGAGACTCTGTGAAAACCTCGGAAATGGTAGCTTTCATTGAAGGGTCCTGGTCCATCAGAACTAACTTTCGTTGCTTCTTGTGTGCCTTCAGAAATGATTCAAGTAACCACTTGTAAGAATCGGTCGTTTCATTTAATAGCAAGCTAGCACCAAACGTCACACATTGTTTGTGATTATCAACCCCGGTGAAAGGAAGAAAAATCATGTTATAACTGCAGATAAATTTTTTTTTAAAAAAAAGTTACTACTATGTTAAAAAAAACTCCAGTTTGCAAAACCTTACTTGTTAGTGTGATAAGTCGCATCGAAAGTTAACACATCACCAAACACCTCATAATTTATCTTGGAAATTTCGCCTGCCCAAAAAATCGACCTCAATTGCCCTTTCTCAACCACAAACTCATAGTAAAAGTCTAGTAAGCACTCAGATCTTTCTTTCAAACGATCTATAATAAGTTGCGCATCGCGGTCACCAATATATAGCCTAACCGACTGGCTCCCGTTCTTAAAATCAGTTGGCGTGCCACGTACATTGTGATGTCCACCCATCAGAGACACTAACACTATTAGCCTAAGTCAGTTTAGACTATTTGTTTATTATTATTGTCTAGGGTATTAAAGTGTAAATAGTTGTTCTTTATATTTGGATGTAATCCTTCATTAGTTTTTAAGTTTCAATAATACGTACCAATTCTGATTTGGTATCAGAGCTTCTTTTTTTCTCTAACCCTAATTTTCAACTACGGCAAAAAAACCCGCTCTTTTCTGGCTGGAAAATCAGTTCCGACTGCAACAACAGCAGCAGTTTCTATTTCAGCAACAACAGTAGCAGTTCAATTTCAATTTCAACATCAGCAGTTTTGATTTCAACAACAGTAGCAGTTCGATTCAGCAATAGCAATTTCAACAACAGAAGTCTCTGATTCAACAACGGCAGTGGTTCGATTTCTGCATCATTTTTTTTTAAACAGTAGCAGTGCCTAATGGCAGCAATCATCCAGTTCTCACATCAGGAGAAAACTATTCACAACTCTCACAAGTTCTCCTTCTCTCTCAAACCTACCAACTATGCTTATTGGAGATCTATGATCGAATCCTTTCTCACATCTCATGATCTCTTTGGTTATGTTGACGGAACCATACCATGTCCCGAACGGAAAGTTACAAATGAGTCTGCAACTACCAATAATCCAAGCTACACCCTGTGGATCTGCAATGATGCTCACATCCGTATGCTGATCATCTCAACAGTTTCTGAAGATTCCTATCAGCACATTCAATGAAAAACATCACATGAGGTATGGTTGTCTCTTGAACGGGCTTATTCCCCTGTTACATTGTCCCATGAATTTACCCTTAAAAGTCAACTTCTGAGAATCACCATGAAAGGTGATGAAAAACCGGCAGAATATCTCAGCAGGGCTCAAGAGTATGCCACTGCCCTTGCTAACATCGGAGAACCGGTTAAAGACAAGGATCTAGTCATACTCACTCTTACAGGACTTAGAGAGGAATACAATGGCCTCAAGGTCAACTTATTAGCCCGTGTTCCTCCCGTTTCCTTCCATGAATTACATGGTCTTCTGTGTGACCATGATTATGTCTTTACAAAAATGATGACTACTACCCCCCATGCTTTCATGGAAAATGCTCCTTCGATTCAACAATCATCATCGACTGCTGCCCATTCGGTTCAACAACCGAATATTGATCAACTTCAATAACAACTACATAATATTCAACTAATGGCAACTCACGTGGTGGTTTTAACAACCGCCCTCGGGATAGTAGTGGCACACGACAGTTTTCTTGGGCTTCCACCCAAAACACTGTTTATGGTCATTGCAACAGGTGTGGTATATGACATTTACCAACTCAATCAAACCAGTCTCAACCTGCTCCACAAGCCAACTTTACAACACGCTCCGAGGTCGGCCCATCTTCTGGACCTACTTGGAAGCCCGACACTGGTGCAACTCATCATGCCACTCCAGACCTGGCTAACATGGATAACTCTAAGGCCTACTATGGTAATGATTCTTTACTTGTTGGTAACGGTAACCCAGTACCCATTTTTCACATTGGTTCATCCAAAATTTACTCACCAAACAAAACCTTTACCCTATCTGATATCCTTCATGTTCCTCAACTAAAACAAAATCTTTTATCTATTCAAAAATTTTGTCTTGACAACAATGTTTTCTTTGAGTTTCACTCTTCTTATTTTGTTGTGAAAGACGAGTCTACACGCACTACCCTCCTTTCGGGGCCCAGTGAGCAGGGATTGTACTCCATTCGTCTTCCACAACTCAAGTCTTTGCCCAAGGTTGCTTTCACTGCTGTTAAAGCCTCTTCAAACATTTGGCATCAACGCTTAGGACATCCTCATGCTCAAGTTTTTCGTTCTATTGTTTCTTATTGTTCTTTACCTGTTTCGGACAAATTATCAAATAATTTATGTTCTTCTTGTCAATGTGGAAAATCCTCCAAGTTATCTTTACCTGATTCTACTTTTCATAACAATAATATTTTAGATCTTGTTTATTGTGATGTTTGGGGCCCTTCACCAGAACCATCCTTTGATGGTCATCGCTACTTTCTTTTGTGTGTTGATCATTGTACTCGTTATATGTGGATTTATCCCTTAAATCAAAAATCAGATGTTTACACCATCCTCACTAATTTTATCACCATGACTGAACGTCAATTTAACACCAAGCTTAAATGTATTCAATCTGACTGGGGGGGGGGGGAGAATTTCGACCTCTCACCAATCTTTGTCGCAACCTTGGCATTATCCATCGACGGTCTTGTCCTCACACCAGTGAGCAAAATGGATTTGTTGAACGTCGTCATCATCATGTTGTGGAAACTGGACTCACCCTCTTGGCTCAATCCAGTCTTCCTCAACGCTTCTGGAACTTTGCTTTTGAAACAGCTGTATACCTCATAAATCGCCTCCTCTCTCATGTTTCATCTAACAAATCTCCCTTTGAACATGTCTTCAAACGAAAACCGGATTACTCATTCTTAAGAGTCTTTGGCTGTCAGTCTTTTCCTTACCTTCGTCCGTACAATCGTCACAAAATTGAATTCCGGTCTACTCCTTGTGTTTTCCTAGGTTACAGTCCTGCTCACCATGGTTATCGCTGCCTTGACCCTTCCACTGATCGGATCTACATTGCTCGGCATGTTCGCTTTAACGAACACGTTTTTCCCTATCAGCCTTCACCAACACCACCACCACCCTCTACCCCTCCTTACATCTCTATTTTTTCCGACCCACCACCCGACTTTCCACCCGAACCACCACAATCACCAACCCACCCATCACCACCTCCCCAATCTCCTCCCCGATCTCCACCCCTATCACCTGCTCCGGCCGCTAATACCAACATACCATCACCACCACCACCCCCACCCCCACCTCCTCGGCCTCGACCATCAAACCTACGTCTTAATCCTAAACAACCAGATCGATACAACCCCGCTGCCTACACTGCCACCACCTCCACATCTCCTCCCATTGAACCCACTAGCTTTACCGTTGCTAACAAGTCTTTAGAATGGCGCCAAGCAATGGCCGAAGAGCTATCTGCGCTTCATAGGAATGGCACGTGGACACTTGTGCCCCCTGTTTCCAATGCTAATGTTGTTGATTGTAAATGGGTTTACAGGTTAAAGACTGATGAACATGGAAAGATTACCAGGCACAAAGCCCGACTCGTGGCAAAAGGCTTCAATCAACAGCATGGCGTGGACTTTCATGGGACCTTTAGTCCGGTCATTAAGCCTACCACTATTCGTACCGTCCTATCTCTAGCTATCAGCAACAAATTGCCTCTCCGACAGTTAGACATTCAAATGGCCTTTCTCCATAGAGACCTTGAGGAAAGGGTGTACATGCGCCAACCTCCAGGATTTATTAATCAAACCAAACCTGATCACATCTGCTTGTTGCACAAGTCATTGTATGGCCTCAAACAGGCTCCTCGTGCCTGGTTCACAAAGTTATCTACTGCACTTCATCAGTTGGGAATTTATGGGTCCAAAACAGATCCCTCACTTTTTATACGGAACTCCTCGGGCTGCCTTGTCTATCTTCTAGTTTATGTGGATGACATTATCATCACCGGCAACAACTCCACTGTTGTTGCATCAATCATTCAGCAACTCAACTCTCTATTTGCACTTAAGGATATGGGTCAATTACATTATTTTTTGGGGTCGAAGTTGTTCACAAAGGTTCTGACTTGGTTCTTTCCCAAAGGAAATATGTTTGTGAGATATTACACCGTGCTGGTCTTACCGATTGCAAGGCGATATCAACTCCCATGAGCACCTCTCATGTGTTGTTACCCGATGAAAGTCCCTTACTCGATGATCCCTCTCGCTACAGGCAGACAGTCGGAGCTCTTCAGTACTCTACGCTTTCTCGCCCTGACATTGCATTTGCAGTTAATAAAGTCTGCCAGTTCATGCACGCTCCTACTGAGAATCACTGGGCTGGTGTCAAGTGCATCCTACGTTATCTTAAGGGCACCATCGATTTGGGATTATGGATTCGACACAATACGGGCTATCACCTTCAAGCCTTTTTGGACTCTAATTGGAACTCCAATCTTCATGCATTCTCGGAATCTGACTGGGCTGGTTGCCCAGTCGATCGTCGATCCACGGGGGGATTTGCTATCTATTTAGGCTCGAATCTCATTTCTTGGTCTGCTCGCAAACAAAAAACTGTATCTCGATCCTCCACAGAGTCCGAGTACAAGGCTATTGCAGACACTGTTGCTGAATTGATTTGGTTGAAGTCCTTGCTTTGGGAACTTGGATTGGATAGCATGGCACCTACACTTTGGTGTGATAATCCTGGCGCTACATACCTCACGGCTAATCCCGTATTTCACGCTCGTACCAAGCATGTTGAAGTTGACTACCACTTTGTTCGTGAACAAGTAACTCAAGGAAAGTTAAATGTCAAGTTCATCTCTACTGACGATCAAATCGCTGATATCTTTACAAAGCCCTTGTCATCCCAGAAGTTTGAGTTTTTGCGTTCCAAGTTGCAGATTGCTAACCGTCCTGAACTTGCGGGGGAATATTAGCCTAAGTTAGTTTAGACTATTTGTTAATTATTATTATTGTCTAGGGTATTAAAGTGTAAATAGTTGATCTTTATATTTGGATGTAATCCTTCATTATTTTTTAAGTTTCAATAACACGTACCAATTCTGATTAACACTCTGTGAGAAACAATTGGACCAATTCTGTTCAAACTCATGTTGTGGATAAACTGTTTGGATGTAAAAGGTAGTTTCCTCGAAATCCTACTTAGGTCACGATTAAAACGCTCAACAAACGGAGGATTATGATGCTCGTGGAACCCTACCACTGTGCACAAAGAGCTGACCTCACAAAACTTAACCAACATACTAGCCTTGCAATCTGTGACAGTGAAATTACTTTGCCTGATATTCAAGGTTGACTGCTCCAGGGTATCAGTTTTACGCTTAATTTGTAGTTTTGAATATTTAGTACACCTTATGTACTGGTGAGTAACAAACTCCTTCTATCTCTTGGTTTGCCCCTTATGAATAGAAAACCCAGAATACATAGCATACTCCTTGTACATACTGAACACATCCTTCCACGTTTCGTATACAGAACCAACAACAGGCCTTAAAACAGTAGGAACATTAGGACACCACATTCTAGTGCCATTGGGTGTGTAGTGAACATAAAATTCCACGTCCGCCTGAATACCTACATAAAAAAATAGTTATAACGAGGTTGGGCTTGCATATGTATATCATAAAAGTGAAACTTTAAAAAGGTCACAAGTCTTTTACAAAACATTGCATTGTTACTAAATTTTGACAGGTACGAGTTAAGAAAAAACATATTTATAACATGAAGCCTAACAAATGTCGCCAAAAGTGTAAACTCAAATATTTTTACTTTCCAACAAAATATAAAAACTTATCTCATAAGAAACTTTTTGGGACAGAATAAAAAAATTGTATTGCCAATAGTCAATACAAGTTTAACACGTTTTGCTACAATACAAATAAACATGGTGGTGCATTTTTTTAATGTGGCCAAAAAGTGTAGATGCTGGTACATTTTTTTAATATGACCCTAAAGTGTAGATGCTGCGGTATTTTTTTATATGACCCCAAAGTGTAACCTGGAATGTTTTTTCCCTTCCAAAAATATAAAAACTTAATTCATAAAAAAAACTTTCTGGGGCAAAATAAAATAAATAACATTGTTAATACAAGTGTGGCGCCCATAGAAGTGTAACCACACATGTTTTTACCTTCTAAAAAATATAAAAACCTGTTTCATAAAAAAATGGAGTGAATAAAAAAATGATATTGTTAATACAAGTTTACCAAATTTGCTACCAACAACAACCACATTCTAATAACAAACTACAAGCATTATAACTGGGGGGTTACAATACCTAAAGAAAAAAAAATACATACTTTCAGATAAAAACTACTGACCTGCGGATAGCAACTCTGTAAAAGTACAATTCTGAATACCATCATCATTGTTGGTGCCGTTTGGATGCAGCTCTGAGGCTACACAGAAAAAAAAACAAAAAACGAAAATAAAAATCAAGAAGAATCCGATAAAAATCTAAACGAGAAAAATGTAATATGCTGATGTGCTCGAATGCATCTGGACTCACCAGAATCGTCCACGTTCTCGTTTTCAGAATGCAAAACTTCAACTGCTGAATAACACACAAATGTCAGAAAAAAAAAGTAAATATCAAACACAAATGTCATAAATCTATATGATCTATAAATTTATGTTTTCTAAATGATAATGTTCTCGCTGTAACTGAAAAGGTGTACATTTAATAAAACTGGAAAAAATGTACGATTCACCTGGAAACTCTATAGAAATAGGTTCAGGATCTTCAACAACTCTAATCTCAACCAATGCATCTTCATCTTCATTAAACACAAAATCAGGTAAAAGATTATGTGGGACAACATTTAAGGGTGAACCGGGATGTTCATTGAATGTCGTCGTACCACCGGCAACACTCCGTGGTTGTTGGCTGTTCAACTCAGCCATGTTTAATGCAAAACATTCTCAATGGTGTGTCTAGTTTTTTTTTTCTCACCACTTGTGTTTTGGAGAAATGAGATCTGAGAGATTTGAAAGCATATTTAACTTACATAAAAACAAAAACAACTAAAGATATGTCATAGTACAAGTACAAATCATAATAAATGCTACAAAGGAGAAAAGAAGCAAAGGGTCTACGCCGTCTCTCATACACGTCTCGTCTTATACTTAAATGCGACGTGGCTCAATCCTAGCCACATATGAGGGTTTACTAGGTTTTCTTAACTGGGATGAGTTTTTTCATTATAATTAGCATATATATATATATATAGAGAGAGAGAGAGGGGGGGGGGAAGTGTAGAATACAATATGGCTTATCGTACATTCCATACGCGACAAGCAGATTACGATGCGTGGCATTCGTATTTATTTCAATAAAAGGGCAATTACGACGTGTCCCTTAACTTTGTATTGTCCAACAACCTGTTCAGTTGGATCAGCTCATCGGCTTACACTTAAAATATTATTTTGTAGCATTTAATCCATTTGTACATTTGATATCATGATTCATGAGTTATAATATATGACAAGTTACTTGTAATATCAATGTTATGTCTCGTTGAGGGTATTTTTGTATAAAAATAAGAGTTAAATGCCTCGATAGTTAATGTTGTTTGGCCTTTTTTACCTTTAGTCCCTAACTTTCTAAAATTACAGCTATAGTCCCCAATTGTTTCAATTTCGTTCCCGGATGGTCCCTGGCACGGATGGAGGTTAGTCTTTTCAGTTAAGTGGGTGTGAAATGACCTAAATACCCTTACTATTAAAAAATAAACTTTAAATCAATAACCACCTTCAATTCTAACACACCTCTTCTTCCTCGGATTCATCTTCAATCCAAACACACCTATTCTTCCTAATTCTTCACCACCACCACCACCACCACCACCATCTCCACCTTTCACCGCCACCACCACCATCCACCTTTCACCACCGTACCCCACCCTTCACTCCGAATTGCCGCTACCACCGTTCTCAGTGTCGAAACTACCCTAAAAATTTAGGGGTATTGATCATTCGATTCAACAATCATCATCGACTGCTGCCCATTCGGTTCAACAACCGAATATTGATCAACTTCAATAACAACTACATAACATTCAACTAATGGCAACTCACGTGGTGGTTTTAACAACCGCCCTCGGGATAGTAGTGGCACACGACAGTTTTCTTGGGCTTCCACACAAAACACTGTTTATGGTCATTGCAACAGGTGTGGTATATGACATTTACCAACTCAATCAGACCAGTCTCAACCTGCTCCACAAGCCAACTTTACAACACGCTCCGAGGTCGGCCCATCTTCTGGACCTACTTGGAAGCCCGACACTGGTGCAACTCATCATGCCACTCCAGACCTGGCTAACATGGATAACTCTGAGGCCTACTATCGTAATGATTCTTTACTTGTTGGTAACGGTAACCCAGTACCCATTTTTCACATTGGTTCATCCAAAATTTACTCACCAAACAAAACCTTTACCCTATCTGATATCCTTCATGTTCCTCAACTAAAACAAAATCTTTTATCTATTCAAAAATTTTGTCTTGACAACAATGTTTTCTTTGAGTTTCACTCTTCTTATTTTGTTGTGAAAGACGAGTCTACACGCACTACCCTCCTTTCGGGGCCCAGTGAGCAGGGATTGTACTCCATTCGTCTTCCACAACTCAAGTCTTTGCCCAAGGTTGCTTTCACTGCTGTTAAAGCCTCTTCAAACATTTGGCATCAACGCTTAGGACATCCTCATGCTCAAGTTTTTCGTTCTATTATTTCTTATTGTTCTTTACCTGTTTCGGACAAATTATCAAATAATTTATGTTCTTCTTGTCAATGTGGAAAATCCTCCAAGTTATCTTTACCTGATTCTACTTTTCATAACAATAATATTTTAGATCTTGTTTATTGTGATGTTTGGGGCCCATCTCCAGAACCATCCTTTGATGGTCATCGCTACTTTCTTTTGTGTGTTGATCATTGTACTCGTTATATGTGGATTTATCCCTTAAATCAAAAATCAGATGTTTACACCATCCTCACTAATTTTATCACCATGACTGAACGTCAATTTAACACCAAGCTTAAATGTATTCAATCCGACTGGGGGGGGGGGGGGAGAATTTCGACCTCTCACCAATCTTTGTCGCAACCTTGGCATTATCCATCGACGGTCTTGTCCTCACACCAGTGAGCAAAATGGATTTGTTGAACGTCGTCATCATCATGTTGTGGAAACTGGACTCACCCTCCTGGCTCAATCCAGTCTTCCTCAACGCTTCTGGAACTTTGCTTTTGAAACAGCTGTATACCTCATAAATCGCCTCCTCTCTCATGTTTCATCTAACAAATCTCCCTTTGAACATGTCTTCAAACGAAAACCGGATTACTCATTCTTAAGAGTCTTTGGCTGTCAGTCTTTTCCTTACCTTCGTCCGTACAATCGTCACAAAATTGAATTCCGGTCTACTCCTTGTGTTTTCCTAGGTTACAGTCCTGCTCACCATGGTTATCGCTGCCTTGACCCTTCCACTGATCGGATCTACATTGCTCGGCATGTTCGCTTTAACGAACACGTTTTTCCCTATCAGCCTTCACCAACACCACCACCACCCTCTACCCCTCCTTACATCTCTATTTTTTCCGACCCACCACCCGACTTTCCACCCGAACCACCACAATCACCAACCCACCCATCACCACCTCCCCAATCTCCTCCCCGATCTCCACCCCTATCACCTGCTCCGGCCGCTAATACCAACATACCATCACCACCACCACCCCCACCCCCACCTCCTCGGCCTCGACCATCAAACCTACGTCTTAATCCTAAACAACCAGATCGATACAACCCCGCTGCCTACACTGCCACCACCTCCACATCTCCTCCCATTGAACCCACTAGCTTTACCGTTGCTAACAAGTCTTTAGAATGGCGCCAAGCAATGGCCGAAGAGCTATCTGCGCTTCATAGGAATGGCACGTGGACACTTGTGCCCCCTGTTTCCAATGCTAATGTTGTTGATTGTAAATGGGTTTACAGGTTAAAGACTGATGAACATGGAAAGATTACCAGGCACAAAGCCCGACTCGTGGCAAAAGGCTTCAATCAACAGCATGGCGTGGACTTTCATGGGACCTTTAGTCCGGTCATTAAGCCTACCACTATTCGTACCGTCCTATCTCTAGCTATCAGCAACAAATTGCCTCTCCGACAGTTAGACATTCAAATGGCCTTTCTCCATAGAGACCTTGAGGAAAGGGTGTACATGCGCCAACCTCCAGGATTTATTAATCAAACCAAACCTGATCACATCTGCTTGTTGCACAAGTCATTGTATGGCCTCAAACAGGCTCCTCGTGCCTGGTTCACAAAGTTATCTACTGCACTTCATCAGTTGGGAATTTATGGGTCCAAAACAGATCCCTCACTTTTTATACGGAACTCCTCGGGCTGCCTTGTCTATCTTCTAGTTTATGTGGATGACATTATCATCACCGGCAACAACTCCACTGTTGTTGCATCAATCATTCAGCAACTCAACTCTCTATTTGCACTTAAGGATATGGGTCAATTACATTATTTTTTGGGGTCGAAGTTGTTCACAAAGGTTCTGACTTGGTTCTTTCCCAAAGGAAATATGTTTGTGAGATATTACACCGTGCTGGTCTTACCGATTGCAAGGCGATATCAACTCCCATGAGCACCTCTCATGTGTTGTTACCCGATGAAAGTCCCTTACTCGATGATCCCTCTCGCTACAGGCAGACAGTCGGAGCTCTTCAGTACTCTACGCTTTCTCGCCCTGACATTGCATTTGCAGTTAATAAAGTCTGCCAGTTCATGCACGCTCCTACTGAGAATCACTGGGCTGGTGTCAAGTGCATCCTACGTTATCTTAAGGGCACCATCGATTTGGGATTATGGATTCGACACAATACGGGCTATCACCTTCAAGCCTTTTTGGACTCTAATTGGAACTCCAATCTTCATGCATTCTCGGAATCTGACTGGGCTGGTTGCCCAGTCGATCGTCGATCCACGGGGGGATTTGCTATCTATTTAGGCTCGAATCTCATTTCTTGGTCTGCTCGCAAACAAAAAACTGTATCTCGATCCTCCACAGAGTCCGAGTACAAGGCTATTGCAGACACTGTTGCTGAATTGATTTGGTTGAAGTCCTTGCTTTGGGAACTTGGATTGGATAGCATGGCACCTACACTTTGGTGTGATAATCCTGGCGCTACATACCTCACGGCTAATCCCGTATTTCACGCTCGTACCAAGCATGTTGAAGTTGACTACCACTTTGTTCGTGAACAAGTAACTCAAGGAAAGTTAAATGTCAAGTTCATCTCTACTGACGATCAAATCGCTGATATCTTTACAAAGCCCTTGTCATCCCAGAAGTTTGAGTTTTTGCGTTCCAAGTTGCAGATTGCTAACCGTCCTGAACTTGCGGGGGAATATTAGCCTAAGTTAGTTTAGACTATTTGTTAATTATTATTATTGTCTAGGGTATTAAAGTGTAAATAGTTGATCTTTATATTTGGATGTAATCCTTCATTATTTTTTAAGTTTCAATAACACGTACCAATTCTGATTAACACTCTGTGAGAAACAATTGGACCAATTCTGTTCAAACTCATGTTGTGGATAAACTGTTTGGATGTAAAAGGTAGTTTCCTCGAAATCCTACTTAGGTCACGATTAAAACGCTCAACAAACGGAGGATTATGATGCTCGTGGAACCCTACCACTGTGCACAAAGAGCTGACCTCACAAAACTTAACCAACATACTAGCCTTGCAATCTGTGACAGTGAAATTACTTTGCCTGATATTCAAGGTTGACTGCTCCAGGGTATCAGTTTTACGCTTAATTTGTAGTTTTGAATATTTAGTACACCTTATGTACTGGTGAGTAACAAACTCCTTCTATCTCTTGGTTTGCCCCTTATGAATAGAAAACCCAGAATACATAGCATACTCCTTGTACATACTGAACACATCCTTCCACGTTTCGTATACAGAACCAACAACAGGCCTTAAAACAGTAGGAACATTAGGACACCACATTCTAGTGCCATTGGGTGTGTAGTGAACATAAAATTCCACGTCCGCCTGAATACCTACATAAAAAAATAGTTATAACGAGGTTGGGCTTGCATATGTATATCATAAAAGTGAAACTTTAAAAAGGTCACAAGTCTTTTACAAAACATTGCATTGTTACTAAATTTTGACAGGTACGAGTTAAGAAAAAACATATTTATAACATGAAGCCTAACAAATGTCGCCAAAAGTGTAAACTCAAATATTTTTACTTTCCAACAAAATATAAAAACTTATCTCATAAGAAACTTTTTGGGACAGAATAAAAAAATTGTATTGCCAATAGTCAATACAAGTTTAACACGTTTTGCTACAATACAAATAAACATGGTGGTGCATTTTTTTAATGTGGCCAAAAAGTGTAGATGCTGGTACATTTTTTTAATATGACCCTAAAGTGTAGATGCTGCGGTATTTTTTTATATGACCCCAAAGTGTAACCTGGAATGTTTTTTCCCTTCCAAAAATATAAAAACTTAATTCATAAAAAAAACTTTCTGGGGCAAAATAAAATAAATAACATTGTTAATACAAGTGTGGCGCCCATAGAAGTGTAACCACACATGTTTTTACCTTCTAAAAAATATAAAAACCTGTTTCATAAAAAAATGGAGTGAATAAAAAAATGATATTGTTAATACAAGTTTACCAAATTTGCTACCAACAACAACCACATTCTAATAACAAACTACAAGCATTATAACTGGGGGGTTACAATACCTAAAGAAAAAAAAATACATACTTTCAGATAAAAACTACTGACCTGCGGATAGCAACTCTGTAAAAGTACAATTCTGAATACCATCATCATTGTTGGTGCCGTTTGGATGCAGCTCTGAGGCTACACAGAAAAAAAAACAAAAAACGAAAATAAAAATCAAGAAGAATCCGATAAAAATCTAAACGAGAAAAATGTAATATGCTGATGTGCTCGAATGCATCTGGACTCACCAGAATCGTCCACGTTCTCGTTTTCAGAATGCAAAACTTCAACTGCTGAATAACACACAAATGTCAGAAAAAAAAAGTAAATATCAAACACAAATGTCATAAATCTATATGATCTATAAATTTATGTTTTCTAAATGATAATGTTCTCGCTGTAACTGAAAAGGTGTACATTTAATAAAACTGGAAAAAATGTACGATTCACCTGGAAACTCTATAGAAATAGGTTCAGGATCTTCAACAACTCTAATCTCAACCAATGCATCTTCATCTTCATTAAACACAAAATCAGGTAAAAGATTATGTGGGACAACATTTAAGGGTGAACCGGGATGTTCATTGAATGTCGTCGTACCACCGGCAACACTCCGTGGTTGTTGGCTGTTCAACTCAGCCATGTTTAATGCAAAACATTCTCAATGGTGTGTCTAGTTTTTTTTTTCTCAC
Source organism: Helianthus tuberosus (assembly GCA_030545235.1). Classification (NCBI taxonomy): domain Eukaryota; kingdom Viridiplantae; phylum Streptophyta; class Magnoliopsida; order Asterales; family Asteraceae; genus Helianthus; species Helianthus tuberosus. The sequence continues at coordinate 63,521,673 of CM060354.1, read as the reverse complement.
CACTTGTGTTTTGGAGAAATGAGATCTGAGAGATTTGAAAGCATATTTAACTTACATAAAAACAAAAACAACTAAAGATATGTCATAGTACAAGTACAAATCATAATAAATGCTACAAAGGAGAAAAGAAGCAAAGGGTCTACGCCGTCTCTCATACACGTCTCGTCTTATACTTAAATGCGACGTGGCTCAATCCTAGCCACATATGAGGGTTTACTAGGTTTTCTTAACTGGGATGAGTTTTTTCATTATAATTAGCATATATATATATATATATATAGAGAGAGGGGGGGGGGGAAGTGTAGAATACAATATGGCTTATCGTACATTCCATACGCGACAAGCAGATTACGATGCGTGGCATTCGTATTTATTTCAATAAAAGGGCAATTACGACGTGTCCCTTAACTTTGTATTGTCCAACAACCTGTTCAGTTGGATCAGCTCATCGGCTTACACTTAAAATATTATTTTGTAGCATTTAATCCATTTGTACATTTGATATCATGATTCATGAGTTATAATATATGACAAGTTACTTGTAATATCAATGTTATGTCTCGTTGAGGGTATTTTTGTATAAAAATAAGAGTTAAATGCCTCGATAGTTAATGTTGTTTGGCCTTTTTTACCTTTAGTCCCTAACTTTCTAAAATTACAGCTATAGTCCCCAATTGTTTCAATTTCGTTCCCGGATGGTCCCTGGCACGGATGGAGGTTAGTCTTTTCAGTTAAGTGGGTGTGAAATGACCTAAATACCCTTACTATTAAAAAATAAACTTTAAATCAATAACCACCTTCAATTCTAACACACCTCTTCTTCCTCGGATTCATCTTCAATCCAAACACACCTATTCTTCCTAATTCTTCACCACCACCACCACCACCACCACCATCTCCACCTTTCACCGCCACCACCACCATCCACCTTTCACCACCGTACCCCACCCTTCACTCCGAATTGCCGCTACCACCGTTCTCAGTGTCGAAACTACCCTAAAAATTTAGGGGTATTGATCATTCGATTCAACAATCATCATCGACTGCTGCCCATTCGGTTCAACAACCGAATATTGATCAACTTCAATAACAACTACATAACATTCAACTAATGGCAACTCACGTGGTGGTTTTAACAACCGCCCTCGGGATAGTAGTGGCACACGACAGTTTTCTTGGGCTTCCACACAAAACACTGTTTATGGTCATTGCAACAGGTGTGGTATATGACATTTACCAACTCAATCAGACCAGTCTCAACCTGCTCCACAAGCCAACTTTACAACACGCTCCGAGGTCGGCCCATCTTCTGGACCTACTTGGAAGCCCGACACTGGTGCAACTCATCATGCCACTCCAGACCTGGCTAACATGGATAACTCTGAGGCCTACTATCGTAATGATTCTTTACTTGTTGGTAACGGTAACCCAGTACCCATTTTTCACATTGGTTCATCCAAAATTTACTCACCAAACAAAACCTTTACCCTATCTGATATCCTTCATGTTCCTCAACTAAAACAAAATCTTTTATCTATTCAAAAATTTTGTCTTGACAACAATGTTTTCTTTGAGTTTCACTCTTCTTATTTTGTTGTGAAAGACGAGTCTACACGCACTACCCTCCTTTCGGGGCCCAGTGAGCAGGGATTGTACTCCATTCGTCTTCCACAACTCAAGTCTTTGCCCAAGGTTGCTTTCACTGCTGTTAAAGCCTCTTCAAACATTTGGCATCAACGCTTAGGACATCCTCATGCTCAAGTTTTTCGTTCTATTATTTCTTATTGTTCTTTACCTGTTTCGGACAAATTATCAAATAATTTATGTTCTTCTTGTCAATGTGGAAAATCCTCCAAGTTATCTTTACCTGATTCTACTTTTCATAACAATAATATTTTAGATCTTGTTTATTGTGATGTTTGGGGCCCATCTCCAGAACCATCCTTTGATGGTCATCGCTACTTTCTTTTGTGTGTTGATCATTGTACTCGTTATATGTGGATTTATCCCTTAAATCAAAAATCAGATGTTTACACCATCCTCACTAATTTTATCACCATGACTGAACGTCAATTTAACACCAAGCTTAAATGTATTCAATCCGACTGGGGGGGGGGAGAATTTCGACCTCTCACCAATCTTTGTCGCAACCTTGGCATTATCCATCGACGGTCTTGTCCTCACACCAGTGAGCAAAATGGATTTGTTGAACGTCGTCATCATCATGTTGTGGAAACTGGACTCACCCTCCTGGCTCAATCCAGTCTTCCTCAACGCTTCTGGAACTTTGCTTTTGAAACAGCTGTATACCTCATAAATCGCCTCCTCTCTCATGTTTCATCTAACAAATCTCCCTTTGAACATGTCTTCAAACGAAAACCGGATTACTCATTCTTAAGAGTCTTTGGCTGTCAGTCTTTTCCTTACCTTCGTCCGTACAATCGTCACAAAATTGAATTCCGGTCTACTCCTTGTGTTTTCCTAGGTTACAGTCCTGCTCACCATGGTTATCGCTGCCTTGACCCTTCCACTGATCGGATCTACATTGCTCGGCATGTTCGCTTTAACGAACACGTTTTTCCCTATCAGCCTTCACCAACACCACCACCACCCTCTACCCCTCCTTACATCTCTATTTTTTCCGACCCACCACCCGACTTTCCACCCGAACCACCACAATCACCAACCCACCCATCACCACCTCCCCAATCTCCTCCCCGATCTCCACCCCTATCACCTGCTCCGGCCGCTAATACCAACATACCATCACCACCACCACCCCCACCCCCACCTCCTCGGCCTCGACCATCAAACCTACGTCTTAATCCTAAACAACCAGATCGATACAACCCCGCTGCCTACACTGCCACCACCTCCACATCTCCTCCCATTGAACCCACTAGCTTTACCGTTGCTAACAAGTCTTTAGAATGGCGCCAAGCAATGGCCGAAGAGCTATCTGCGCTTCATAGGAATGGCACGTGGACACTTGTGCCCCCTGTTTCCAATGCTAATGTTGTTGATTGTAAATGGGTTTACAGGTTAAAGACTGATGAACATGGAAAGATTACCAGGCACAAAGCCCGACTCGTGGCAAAAGGCTTCAATCAACAGCATGGCGTGGACTGTCATGGGACCTTTAGTCCGGTCATTAAGCCTACCACTATTCGTACCGTCCTATCTCTAGCTGTCAGCAACAAATTGCCTCTCCGACAGTTAGACATTCAAATGGCCTTTCTCCATAGAGATCTTGAGGAAAGGGTGTACATGCGCCAACCTCCAGGATTTATTAATCAAACCAAACCTGATCACATCTGCTTGTTGCACAAGTCATTGTATGGCCTCAAACAGGCTCCTCGTGCCTGGTTCACAAAGTTATCTACTGCACTTCATCAGTTGGGATTTTATGGGTCCAAAAAAGATCCCTCACTTTTTATACGGAACTCCTCGGGCTGCCTTGTCTATCTTCTAGTTTATGTGGATGACATTATCATCACCGGCAACAACTCCACTGTTGTTGCATCAATCATTCAGCAACTCAACTAACTATTTGCACTTAAGGATATGGGTCAATTACATTATTTTTTGGGGGTCGAAGTTGTTCACAAAGGTTCTGACTTGGTTCTTTCCCAAAGGAAATATGTTTGTGAGATATTACACCGTGCTGGTCTTGCCGATTGCAAGGCGATATCAACTCCCATGAGCACCTCTCATGTGTTGTTACCCGATGAAAGTCCCTTACTCGATGATCCCTCTCGCTACAGGCAGACAGTCGGAGCTCTTCAGTACTCTACGCTTTCTCGCCCTGACATTGCATTTGCAGTTAATAAAGTCTGCCAGTTCATGCATGCTCCTACTGAGAATCACTGGGCTGGTGTCAAGCGCATCCTACGTTATCTTAAGGGCACCATCGATTTGGGATTATGGATTCGACACAATACAGGCTATCACCTTCAAGCCTTTTTGGACTCTAATTGGAACTCCAATCTTCATGCATTCTCGGAATCTGACTGGGCTGGTTGCTCAGTCGATCGTCGATCCACGGGGGGATTTGCTATCTATTTAGGCTCGAATCTCATTTCTTGGTCTGCTCGCAAACAAAAAACTGTATCTCGATCCTCCACAGAGTCCGAGTACAAGGCTATTGCAGACACTGTTGCTGAATTGATTTGGTTGAAGTCCTTGCTTTGGGAACTTGGATTGGATAGCATGGCACCTACACTTTGGTGTGATAATCCTGGCGCTACATACCTCACGGCTAATCCCGTATTTCACGCTCGTACCAAGCATGTTGAAGTTGACTACCGCTTTGTTCGTGAACAAGTAACTCAAGGAAAGTTAAATGTCAAGTTCATCTCTACTGACGATCAAATCGCTGATATCTTTACAAAGCCCTTGTCATCCCAGAAGTTTGAGTTTTTGCGTTCCAAGTTGCAGATTGCTAACCGCCCTGAACTTGCGGGGGAATATTAGCCTAAGTCAGTTTAGACTATTTGTTAATTATTATTATTGTCTAGGGTATTAAAGTGTAAATAGTTGATCTTTATATTTGGATGTAATCCTTCATTATTTTTTAAGTTTCAATAACACGTACCAATTCTGATTAACACTCTGTGAGAAACAATTGGACCAATTCTGTTCAAACTCATGTTGTGGATAAACTGTTTGGATGTAAAAGGTAGTTTCCTCGAAATCCTACTTAGGTCACGATTAAAACGCTCAACAAACGGATGATTATGATGCTCGTGGAACCCTACCACTGTGCACAAAGAGCTGACCTCACAAAACTTAACCAACATACTAGCCTTGCAATCTGTGACAGTGAAATTACTTTGCCTGATATTCAAGGTTGACTGCTCCAGGGTATCAGTTTTACACTTAATTTGTAGTTTTGAATATTTAGTACACCTTATGTACTGGTGAGTAACAAACTCCTTCTATCTCTTGGTTTTCCCCTTACGAATAGAAAACCCAGAATACATAGCATACTCCTTGTACATACTGAACACATCCTTCCACGTTTCGTATACAGAACCAACAACAGGCCTTAAAACAGTAGGAACATTAGGACACCACATTCTAGTGCCATTGGGTGTGTAGTGAACATAAAATTCCACGTCCGCCTGAATACCTACATAAAAAAATAGTTATAACGAGGTTGGGCTTGCATATGTATATCATAAAAGTGAAACTTTAAAAAGGTCACAAGTCTTTTACAAAACATTGCATTGTTACTAAATTTTGACAGGTAGGGGGGGTTAGTTGCACGGACCTCCCATCCGCCGGAGTATTGCAACTCCGCAAGCTAGCTTAGCCCCATAGCTGCCTGGCGGTGATTACCCACGGTGAAGAGCCCCAACACCCCATAAGGGCATTGCCGGGAATCGAACCGGTGACCTCAAGAAGGGTCTGGGTGAGGCTGGCCAACTAGGCTACCCCAGAAGGTTAAATTTTGACAGGTACGAGTTAAGAAAAAAAATATTTATAACATGAAGCCTAACAAATGTCGCCAAAAGTGTAAACTCAAATATTTTTACTTTCCAACAAAATATAAAAACTTATCTCATAAGAAACTTTTTGGGACAGAATAAAAAAAATTGTATTGTCAATAGTCAATACAAGTTTAACACGTTTTGCTACAATACAAATAAACATGGTGGTGCATTTTTTTAATGTGGCCAAAAAGTGTAGATGCTGGTACATTTTTTTAATATGACCCTAAAGTGTAGATGTTGCTGTATTTTTTTATATGACCCCAAAGTGTAACCTCGAATGTTTTTTCCCTTCCAAAAATATAAAAACTTAATTCATAAAAAAAACTTTCTGGGGCAAAATAAAATAAATAACATTGTTAATACAAGTGTGGCGCCCATAGAAGTGTAACCACACATGTTTTTACCTTCTAAAAAATATAAAAACCTGTTTCATAAAAAAATGGAGCGAATAAAAAAATGATATTGTTAATACAAGTTTACCAAATTTGCTACCAACAACAACCACATTCTAATAACAAACTACAAGCATTATAACTGGGGGGTTACAATACCTAAAGAAAATAAAATACATACTTTCAGATAAAAACTACTGACCTGTGGATAGCAACTCTGTAAAAGTACAATTCTGAATACCATCATCATCATCGTTGGTGCCGTTTGGATGTAGCTCTGAGGCTACACAGAAAAAAAAAACAAAAAACGAAAATAAAAATCAAGAAGAATCCGATAAAAATCTAAACGAGAAAAATGTAATATGCTGATGTGCTCGTATGCATCTGGACTCACCAGAATCGTCCACGTTCTCGTTTTCAGACTGCAAAACTTCAACTGCTGAATAACACACAAATGTCAGAAAAAAAAAGTAAATATCAAACACAAATGTCATAAATCTATATGATCTATAAATTTATGTTTTCTAAATGATAATGTTCTCGCTGTAACTGAAAAGGTGTACATTTAATAAAACTGGAAAAAAATGTACGATTCACCTGGAAACTCTATAGAAATAGGTTCAGGATCTTCAACAACTCTAATCTCAACCAATGCATCTTCATCTTCATTAAACACAAAATCAGGTAAAAGATTATGTGGGACAACATTTAAGGGTGAACCGGGATGTTCATTGAATGTCGTCGTACCACCGGCAACACTCCGTGGTTGTTGGCTGTTCAACTCAGCCATGTTTAATGCAAAACATTCTCAATGGTGTGTCTAGTTTTTTTTCTCACCACTTGTGTTTTGGAGAAATGAGATCTGAGAGATTTGAAAGCATATTTAACTTACATAAAAACAAAAACAACTAAAGATATGTCATAGTACAAGTACAAATCATAATAAATGCTACAAAGGAGAAAAGAAGCAAAGGGTCTGCGCCGTCTCTCATACACGTCTCGTCTTATACTTAAATGCGACGTGGCTCAATCCTAGCCACATATGAGGGTTTACTAGGTTTTCTTAACTGGGATGAGTTTTTTCATTATAATTAGCATATATATATATATATATATATATATATATATAGAGAGAGAGAGAGAGAGAGAGAGGAAGTGTAGAATACAATATGGCTTATCGTACATTCCATACGCGACAAGCAGATTACGACGCGTGGCATTCGTATTTATATATATATATATAGAGAGAGAGAGAGAGAGGAAGTGTAGAATACAATATGGCTTATCGTACATTCCATACGCGACAAGCAGATTACGACGCGTGGCATTCGTATTTATTTCAATAAAAGGGCAATTACGACGTGTCCCTTAACTTTGTATTGTCCAACAACGTGTTCAGTTGGATCAGCTCATCAGCTTACACTTAAAATATTATTTTGTAGCATTTAATCCATTTGTACATTTGATATCATGATTCATGAGTTATAATATATGACAAGTTACTTGTAACATCAATGTTATGTCTCGTTGAGGGTATTTTTGTATAAAAATAAGAGTTAAATGCCTCGATAGTTAATGTGGTTTGGCCTTTTTTACCTTTAGTCCCTAACTTTCTAAAATTACAGCTATAGTCCCCAATTGTTTCAATTTCGTTCCCGGATGGTCCCTGGCACGGATGGAGGTTAGTCTTTTCAGTTAAGTGGGTGTGAAATGACCTAAATACCCTTACTATTAAAAAATAAACTTTAAATCAATAACCACCTTCAATTCTAACACACCTCTTCTTCCTCGGATTCATCTTCAATCCAAACACACCTATTCTTCCTAATTCTTCACCACCACCACCACCATCTCCACCTTTCACCGCCACCACCACCATCCACCTTTCACCACCGTACCCCACCCTTCACTCCGAATTGCCGCTACCACCGTTCTCAGTGTCGAAACTAGCCTAAAAATTTAGGGGTATTCCATTTTTTATTTTTTAGACCAGGGGTATCCTTTGTATAACGGAGACGAAGTTGAGGGATATTTTTACACTACGAAAGAAACGGAGTTAAGGAGTATTTTTACTAGGGGGAATTCTGACCCCAAATAGCATACAATGGGTCAGTATGGGTCTTTTTTTTAAATTAGATTGGGTGAATTTGGGTGAGGAAATTTAGTTAAGGGGGTCAAATTGGGTTATTTAAAAAATAAAAAGATTTATCTACGGGTCAGACCAGGTTGAAAAATTAGGACTGGTCAGTTAGGGTTGAAAAGAAAGAAAGCACGGGTTGAAGAATGGGTTATCTTCTTCATTCTTCAATCTGATTGAATCAAACCGACAGCAGCCAGAAGAAATCATAAAAAGAAGAACTACTGCTGCCAGATCAAGCTGGCATGGGTTAAATTCGAGGCCCCAATACCTCTTAATTCCGTATAATTCTGTTTCTCCAGTTGCTGCTGAATATCCAAATTACAACCTTTTTCCGGTAAGTTTGTTCAATTGTTGATCACTTTTTTTGGAGTTTTAGGTGCCGATCGGTGAAGAATTTATCGGTTTTTTAGGTTAATTGTGTTGTGTTCATGATCGATCGGAGTAGAAGTTTTGGATCTTGTGTTTTAGGGTTTGTAGTTTTGTTCAGAGGTTAGTGAAATGTTTTCCTATAATATAATATTTGAATTTGAACACAAACAGTTAGCAGGTATCTAAGCTTTCTATGGATTTTAAACAGGTTTTAAAAATGCAGCTCTAAATTGGCAAAAGTGGAAGGTCTTTAATGTGTATTTGTAGCTGTTTGTTTTCTGTTGTTGCTTCTTTTGCCTGTTTTGTTTTGCTAGTGGCTTGCTAGCTGTTCTTGAGTTCAGTTAAAGTTTGTTTGCTGTTTGTTCATGTTCTTGAAGAATGCAGTTGACTGGTATTCTTTGTGTTTGATCTTGCTCAGCAATTGACTGATTATTTTAATCCGAGTTGAGATCATAACATAATTTCTAGTTTCCTAAGCTTCTTGCTGTATATATAGTAATTAAATTGTTTATTGAGATTATTGTCTACTTTTTTTTAGTCAAATTTCTATCCCCATATTCTTGCTTTAGTAATCTTAATTTCTATATATATGAAGTTGTCTACAGCTGATTTAAGATCTTAATGTATTGGTTCACTGTAATACTGCAAATGGTCTTGAAGAATGCAATCGATATTCTTTGTTTGATTTCGCTCATGAGATACCTGAAATTTCGGTATCCAATTGATCAAAATGTCACTACTCTAATATAATGCGAGACGACCTTATTCATATGTATGGAAAAAGACAGAAATCATTTTGGAAAATACTAACCAGTTTCTTGTTCTGATACTCTCTGTAGGAAAATACTAAACCGTCCTCATCTCTCAATCAAAACTATCATAGCTTCCTGTATTCATAATGGTTTCTCTCACGGAAATTGCTGAAGCATCTTCATCTTCTCCGCCATCAACAACTTACAATCATCGTTATAAGTACGACGTGTTTATAAGTTTTAGAGGCTTTGACACCCGTCTTAGCTTCACCAGTCACCTCCACACCGCCCTCGTGAAAGCTAACCTCACAACCTTTTTGGACGACGAAGAGATTCCAACCGGAGAATTTTTGAAACCGGAATTAGAGAGTGCAATTAAAGCATCGAGGGCTTCCGTTATCGTGTTGTCTGAGAATTACGCTTCTTCAACATGGTGTCTTGAGGAACTGGTACTAATCCTTGAGCAAAAGAATAACTCCAACCAAATCGTTATCCCTGTTTTCTATCATGTGGAGCCCACCCATGTGAGGAAGCAACAGAGCAGCTTCGGAGAAGCAATGGAAAAGCATAAACTGAAGATGGAGGCGGAGACAAATGTCGAGGAAAAAGGTCGATTGGGTGAGAAGATGAAGAGATGGAAGGATGCACTTACTCAAGTTTCTAATTTGAAAGGGAAGGATGCACATGGCCGGTAACAACTACATTCTTTCCCATCCTATCTCTCACGTTGTACTGGTATTTGAGGGTAAATACCGACACCGGACCGGTACCGAAAATGTCAAAAGTCGGTACCGAATCGCTACCGAAAAAGTACCCGGTCCGATAAATTCGGTACCGGTACCGGGTCTGATTTGCTCATCCCTAATATGAAGTGGTGTTTTTTTCTTATCAACATTAATCTGTTTTTTTACCAACATTAATCTGTTTTTTAAATAATATTAATCTTGTAATAACATTACTTATATTTATATTGTTTAAATATATAATAATGTTATTTGTCTCTAAATTTATAAAATAGTTGAATGAAAAGTAAACAGATCGGAACAATTCAATTACTGAGTAGGGATGGGCATGGTAATATGCCTGGAAAACGAGAAAAATAGGTACCGGTACCAGTATTGAAAAAGATAGGCATGGTGTTTGATACTGATACCCGTTACAATGGTCATCCGTGAGAGTGATAGTTAATGAATACTAATGTGGCCTTGAGAGAATGAGTAAAGAATGAGCACCTAAACCACTTTTTATATTTCATGGATAAAGTTTCTGTTCACGTCAAATAACTTTTTTAATATTATTCGTTATAATTTTCTTTTGTTTTATTTATCTTTTTTTAACATAATGATTTTCATTATTTATCTTTTTTCATATAATGATTTTCATAGTTAATGTAACTTTTGTCAACAAAATATACATATTTTAATAGTTAGTCAGTTAATTAGTTTTATATATCTCTTTTTAATATAATAAAATGTTGTTTTTGTAATAGTTCATGTCCTAAAGTTTTACTTTTATTGTTAATGATAAATGATTAATGCTTTATATTTTATCTCTCTAATTTTACAAAGAAAAAATTACACCATTGATCCTTATGCAAGGTTTAAAAAAACGGAAACGAGTATCGAGGCGTTTTCCCTTCGAGGCGCGAGGCGTAAGTATTGAGGCGGAACGAGGCGTAAGTCCGAGGCGGTATTAATAAATAAATATTAAAATTATATATATCATAAAATAATAAATACTCAACATCAAAAAATGACTTTTCTCATCAAATCAGCAGTTAAAAACATAAAAGAAGATTCAAATCAGCAATATTATTAACAGGATTCCTTTGAGTGTACACTAACAGCAAGTAAATTAATGTTAGATATTTTAGTGTAATCGGGGGATGGACTTGGTGATCAAAGCGAATAATAATACACATCAAGCAAGTTAGGAGGTGCGGGAGTGCACGCTTGTTTGAGTTATTATTATTCGAAGTGTACGGGCGGACTCTACCAGGGTTCCAAGGGGGCAGCGCCCCTGGGAGCAGGGTCCAAGGGGCGGCAGCCCCTGGCGGGGTCCAAGGGGCAGAGAAAATGCCTTAGAAAATAAAATTTATGATAAATTTTCAGACAAAAATTCAAGGCAGTTTTTAATGCAATTTATCATAAATTTTCAGACACACTTGTATTGAATCACGATTGAATAAGAAATCAGCAGTGAATCAGATTTAATATTAACAGCAATATTATCAACTAACACAATCAATAAAAATCAGCAGTGAATCACGACTGAATAAGAAAGCAGTGAAGAGAACTTACTTGTATTGAAGATTGAATAAGATTGAAAGAAAAAATTGCAAGTGAAGAATCGACCAGATGCAGTGAAGAATCGATTGTGACCTGCAGTGTTATAAGATCAGTGTATTGCAATATAAATTGAATAAGATTAAAAGCAGTGAAGAGAACTTACTTGTATTGAAGATTGAATCAACCAGATGCAGTGAAGAATCGACCAGATGCAAGAAACGATTTTGTTTTTTTGGATGTCTAAAATAAAAAACCCTAAGGCTATTTAAAGAAATAAAAAAAATTTGGCGATAATACTTTTTTTTGCCGCCCATATGCTGCTTTTGGCGCCTAAAATAAAGTCTAATCCAGATTTTATACCACCTAAAAATAAAACGTACGCCTCGCCAATTCGTACCGCCTCGGACGTTTTTTTTTCCGCCTCACTCAAGTGAGGCGCACGTTTAATATCTGGACCTGAGGCGCCGCCTCATAAGCGTTTTCCTTCCGTTTCGAACTGAGGCGCGCCTCAGTACGTACGCCTCGGGCGTTTTTTTAAACCATGTCCTTATGGTTTCTGTCAAATTTCAATGTCGGGTACTAATAGTTTTTTTGTTGCAAAATCAGGTATTAATGTTTTAATTTATTACAATGTTGAGTACTAAGGCCAAATCTTGTCACAATGTTGAGTACTAAGGGCAAATCTTATTAACTAGAGAGTCTATATTTTAATTAATTATATTTGACTAAAATAATTTATAGTTTTATTTATATTTATATTTTCATATTTTTCTATTTTATTTATATTTTTTTTATAAAATTAAATGGATTTGAAGTTTATTATTTATAAATCTGAAATAGAAATGTGTCTAATTGAACCGAATTCAACCGATTGATTAAACTGATTTGTTCAGTTCAGTTATCTGATTAAACCGGTTATTATTTAGTTTATTTGATTGAATTTGGTTCGGTTGTATGAAAAAAAATATTTGTTGAACGGAAAGCCAAATTCACAATTAAGTATACATTATGCGAGCTAAATGATAAAATGTGCTTTTATGGCTTTTAGCACTATGTGGTGTTGGTAAAATGCTCATGGGCATGAAATTAGACTATGAAAGTCATTGTCAACAAGTATAAAATATAATAGAGTAAACTGTCATTTTGATCCTTAAGGTTTGTCACTTTTGTCACTTTAGTACAAAACTCAAACCTTTTGCATCTGGGTCCCTGTGGTTTAAGTTTTATTGCAATTTTGGTCCAAAAGTGAAATCAGGTCATATTGTCTTATAAAATCTTGCTATTTTGTTCTTTTCCTCAGGGGCAAAATGGTCAAAACAACCAAACATAAAAAAGCCCGCCCTTTCAAAAATGCCTAAACCCTTCAATTACAATCCAGATCTAAAACACTTTTTACCCCAACCACACACCACCACCACAAAAGCTCCACCGTCTCCAACCGCAACTGCAACCACCACTGCCTCCAACCATAACCGACACAGAACCACCACGTCACCGTCACCGTCTCTGTCACACCTCTCTCTCTCTCTTTCGATCACTCTCTCTCTCTCTCTCTCGTTGAAGCCACAACCCCCGGTGACTCCTGACGGTCTCCTTTCTTCTTCATCGGAACCGCCACGGTGGCGGAGATCCAACATGTCCACCAGATTCCCCACTATAAACCCTAATTCACCAAACTTGTCTCTATCTAATAGCAATCATCACCAATTCACAAACAGTAATTTACAGTGAATTGTTATTTGTTTGAATGTGGTTCAGCTACAATTAGGTGTTGATGAGAGTTATATGTTGTTGATTGAATATGTTTCGACATACTTCAATGGATCTCCAGAGGAAACTACGACCGGTTCGAACATCAGTGATGAAGAGGAGGAGGAGGGTGATGAAGATTAGGGTTTGTATTTGGGGAAGATGATGATATGTGTCTACTCTCTCTTTTCCCACCATCACCATCAACCACCTGCTACCACCAGTATCACCACCATCATCAAAAACACCACCACTACCAACCCTCCTTCAACCCATCATCACCGCCCCATTTACCATCATCCACCCACAACTACCCCAATGGCGAAAATTTTCTTATTCAGGAGTGGCGTAGCGTTAACGGCGGTCCTCCATGTACTGGTATGAGATGGAGAAGATGAAGCAGGCGAGTAAGGTGAGAGCGTAACTGATCCATGAGTCAGTTTGCCATGAGGAGAAGAGGAGAGTGATGTTGCGGCTCCAGTAGAAGGTCATATGCATCTGGTTGCGGACTTGCGGTGGTGATGGTGCCGGAAAAGTGATCGGAAAGACCTTGGTGGAGTGTTTGGAGAAGATGATGGATTAGGGTTTGGGTTTGGGTTTGAGCGAAGATGAATCTCTGCTGCTTTTATATGGGGATTATTTAATTTAATTATTTTAATTAATAATGTGTTATAATAAAAATTAAAATGACCATTTTGCCCCTGAGGAAAAGGACAAAATAGCATAATTTAATACGACAAATATGATCTGATTTCACTTTTGGACCAAAATGGTAATAAATCTGAAACCACAAGGATCCAGATGCAAAAGATTTGAGTTTTGGACTAAAGTGGCAAAAGTGTCCAAACCTCAAGGACCAAAATGGTAGTTTACTCAATATAATATAATATTATAATTATTCGACCATCTTAAATTTTAAATCGTAAAACAACAATAATAATAATTCAACAAAAAGTATCAATCTCATCCCCAAAAAAATAATAATATAATAATAATTCAACAAAAAGTATCAATCCGATAAAAAAATCTAACTTATAATAAAATACTCCAAATAATGACACATGGCATTCTCTACTTCAACCTCATAAATTTTGTTTATATTTGTTTAATAAATTTCTTTTAAAATTAATATTAATTAATAACCAATATATAGATATCACTTATTTTAATCCTTATCTTTATCTAAAGTTAATAAATAAATTCAATTTTGCAATTTAGACCCTTTATTTTTTTTTACTTTTAACTAAGTTTTTCAACTTTTGCAATTTAATCCCAACTCTTTTTATTTTCAATTTTGGTCCACCATACTTTTCTTCTTTCACAAGTTTTTCGTTTCGTTGTAGATTTTGTGAGTTAACGCACCGCAACGTGCGTGTGTGGTTCAACATTTTTTCGTATATTTTTTTTCCGTTTGACTGGCCCGTCGCGTCACATCTATTTTTCTGCGTTTGACAAGTTCGTCCAACACGCGGTTCCTAGATGGACTTAGTTATTTTTTTCTATGTTTTACTTTTCGGTTTAATTTCTCAGCAACGAGCGTGCGTGATTCAAAGATTTTACGTCTGCTTTTCGCTCGGCGTTATTTTTTTCCCGTTTTTATTTATTTTGTTTTTACGAGCTTTTCCGGTGTTGGTGGTCGTTGACAATGGTATAGTATTGCTACTACTTAGCACAGTTTTATGACAACCGCTGCAACGCAGAGACTTAATACTAGTAATAATAATAAAACAAAATAAAAACAGTAATAATAATGTTTGAAGTTAAGTTGGTAAAAGGGGTGCGCAAAGCAATTTCGAAAACCCGGAAAAAACTCGAAAACCGAACTGTATTCGATAACCGAAAAAAAATACCTAAATTGTGAATTGGTTTTCTGTTCAACAATTTTTTTTTCATACAACCAAACCAAATTCAATCAAATAAACTGAATAATAACCGGTTTTATAAGATAAGTGAACTGAATAAATCAGTTTAATCAATCGGTTAAATTAGACACATTTCTATTCCAGATTTATAAATAATAAACTTCAAATCCATTTAATTTTATAAATAAAATAGAAAAATATAAATATAAGTAAAACTTTAAATTATTTTAGTCCCATATAATTAATTAAAAAACAGACTCTCTAGATACTAAAATGCATTTTAGTCATTTTAGTAAGACTTAACAAAATAAAAGTTAACAGGGTTTGCCCTTAGTACTCAACGTTGTGACAAGATTTGGCCTTAGTACTCAACATTGTAACAAATTAAAACATTAATATCTGATTTTGCAATAAAAAACTATTAGTACCCGACATTAAAATTTGGCAGAAACCACAAGGATTAACGGTGTAATTTTTCTTTTACAAATCATGGGATTAAACCATAAAAATCTAACTTTGAGAAACTAATCATCAAAGAAAGAGTTAATTACATAGTTAGTCCATGTGGTTTATACAAACTAATAATCTAAGGTATTAATAGTTTAAAATTACTTCCTGGGGTACTAACTTTCCATTTTTTAACATGTGGGGGTATTAATTACATAGTTAATTACATAGTTAGTCCCCGTGATTTACACAAATTAACAATCTAAGGTACTAATAGTTAACCAGTGAATTAACGTTAATACCCCCACATGTTAAAAATGGAAAGTTAGTACCCTAAGAAGTGATTTTAAACTAGTAGTACCTTAGATTGTTAGTTTGTGTAAACCACAGAGACTAACAATGTAATTAACTCTCAAAGAATGAAAGAAAATTAGTTTGGCAACCCAAATTTATGTTTAGTTAAATCAAGTAAATCGTTTTTTGATATAATTTATTAAGACTATGTTAAGTGATTTAACTACAACAAAGGAAAGGCCTCTCACTAACTAAACACTAAAAAGTGTATAATGGTTTAACTAATAAAACACTTTATCAAATAATATGTAAATTAATTAAGTTAAAAAATAAATAAAAACAAAAAGTTGTGAGGTGTAAATTTTTATTGGTTTAGAAAATTAGATGGGTATGTGAAAAGGTGCAAGGGGCATTGCCCAGCTCAGGCCCTTAACATGCATACGGAAAATGGTTTCACGGGTGTCAACGCCAAAATCTGAGGTGAAGTGGGTGCCAACCTGCTACATATTGTCTTATCTATTATATAGACTTAACCTAGTTGAGTCACATGGAAAACTGATCAAAATATTACCCTAAAAGTTTAAAACTTGATGTAACAATATCAATGGTTTATGTATTTACTTTCAAAACTTGTCTATACATTAGGCTGGAGGGTGTACGCCACGTCAGCGCCACGTCACGTCTACATCAGACAGGGGGCTTTAAGGCTCCTGCCCTTAATTTGCATGATGTGAGATAAAGCCCCTCTATTAAACAAAATTTAAAAAAAAAAAAGATTTCATTGGTTGAAAAGAGGTGGGCCCCACCTGCAACCCCCTTTTCTTCCGTTAACACAATGGCGAGAGACCCATGGCGCCCCCCGTTAACATGCTCGGTATGGGTGGTGGTGCCCCGGGGGCGCTATCGGTGGTGAGGTGGCAGAGGTGGCGCCCTCCATACCCTCCGGCCTTGCAATATATAATCATATAATTGTGATTTGAAACTTTAATTAATACAATGTTTGTGGTATTTATTTTAATTTTTTTTTTTTTGGAATCTTTTGGTTGTTTAGTTTCATGAATTGTATTTTTTAGTTCTCATTTAATATCCATTGTCAGGTCGGAGACAACGCTTATTGAGGAAATTGTTGACGAACTCTACAAAAGATTAGGTTTACCATTAGGGACTACTACCTTCCCACAACTTATCGGGATGGAATATCACATTAAACGCATCAGTTCATGGCTAAAAGACGGATCCAAACATACCGCTGACGTTCTCACTATTTGGGGTATGGGCGGAATAGGGAAGACTTCTTTAGCCAAGTACGTATATGAATTACATCGCCATGCATACACAAGCTACAGCTTTATTGAAGATGTCAGCAGGAGATGTACCGGAACTCATGGCTTGCTTAAATTACAAATACAACTTTATGGTGACATTTCAAAAAGAAAGTTGACTCGAGTTCATAATGTTTCAGAATACACCTCGATTATTTGTAAAGCACTAGCACATGAAGAGGTGCTTGTAATTCTTGATGATATTGACAGCTATGACCAGTTGGATCAGTTACTTGGTGACAAAGGTTTTCATCCCGGAAGCAAAATCATAATTACAACAAAAGACGCATCTTTGATAGAGAGGTGTGCATTATTCAAAACAAAAGGCAAACCAAAGCATACTGTGTGTATACTTGAGGGCTTATCTGCGTTTGACTCTCTGAAGCTTTTATGTCATCATGCATTTATATGCAACTATCCTAGGGAAGGTTATGAAGAAGTAGTAGAAAAGCTTGCAAGGTATTGTGAAGGACACCCATTGGCTCTTGAAGTTCTGGGCAAGTCTCTACATAAGCGAGATGTAGCATATTGGGAAGAGCGCATAAAGGGGCTAAAGAAAGAACCGCTTTCTGGTATAGATAAGGCAAAAAAGGCATTACAATTGAGCTTTGACTCTTTGTCATCCGAAAATGATAAGGAGCTGTTTAAGCATATTGCTTGTTTCTTTGTGGGAGAAGATAGGGATCTGACTGAAACAGTATTAGAAGCATGTGATATAAACACAACATCTGGGATTACAAATCTCATGGAAAAATGCTTTCTTTGTATTAGATGGAATAAATTGTGGATGCATTCATTGATTCAAGAGATGGGAAGAGATTTAGTACGTCAAGAATCACTTAACAAGCCATGGGAGAGGAGTCGATTATGGTGTCATGAGGAGTCATTTGATGTGTTGAAACGTAAAAAAGTAAGAGGCCATTTATATTATAGTAGTAATGCATGTTCTAAGTATTATTATTGTCTATATACATGTATATAAACTTTATATATTATTTTGTTTGCATTTCTTTTCTTCATAGGGTACAGAAAACATTCTAGGCCTTGCCCTTGACACGAGGATGCTTGACAAAAAGAAGTTGCGTGGTTCATTTGAGCTCAAAACAGAGTCATTCAGTCAGATGAGTAATCTAATGCTACTACAACTAAATAATGTGAAATTAAATGAGTCTTTCCACAATTTTCCGGAGGAGTTAAGATGGTTGTGTATGCACGGGTTCCCTTTAAAGGCTATACACTTAAACAAACCAATGGAGAATCTGGTTGCTCTGGACATGTCTAATAGCAATATTGAATCTTTTGACATGTCATACAGTGACCCACAACCACCTGCGAAGAAGCAAAAGGTATGATTTTAGATATTTGTATATGAGATTCCAAATAATCAATAATCCGCTTGGATAAACTTTGAATGGTGATGATAAAGCTATTACAATGTAGTATTTTAACCCAAGAATTGCCTAGGCTTACAGTTACACGTAATCACAATCAGATGATTCAGATTCACACTCAGGTCTTAGGTTTAAAATCAAACACAGACACTAGGATCCTATGGTCTTGAGTAAATTTCAGTCAATCATTTAACATGACTGATGACACTAGAATCGCCACACAAGATAGCTCTTATTATTCTTTCATATTGAGTAAATGCATGTTTTACAACTTATCTCTGTTTCACCAGTTGGTTGGATCATGCTCAAAAGACAAACCATTGCTTGGATCACTGAAGATTCTAAATCTGAGTTTCTGTTACCAGCTTCATAGTGTTGGTGGTTTTTTTGAACTACCTGCACTTGAGAAGTTAATAGTTACAAACTGCAAAAGTTTGATGGAGGTGTGTGAATCAGTCGAGCAATGTGTTGAACTTGTCCACATTGATCTGAGTTACTGCTACAAGCTTAAAAAGCTTCCAATATCCCTAGGCAACTTACAAAAGGTTCAAACACTATTGCTAGATGGTTGTAAATTATCTGAATCTGCCAATATGGATTCATCAGATGTTAGCATAAGCTCACAAACCTCTTCATCAGCCATTATAAGGGAGGCTATACCAAGTGATTTCAAGTTCTTTATGACTTTTTTACCGAGCTCATTGAGAATTTTGTCACTTGCATATAATAATTTGTCAAACGACTCATTTCCCATGGACTTGAGTTGTCTAGCCATGTTAGAGGAATTATGTTTAGATAACAATCCAATTGTTTCACTGCCCAATTGTGTGGGAACCCTTCCTAGGATTCAGAAACTTAGTATGGACTTCTGTGATGATGTGATATCAGTTGAGCATCTTCCACATACCCTAAGAGAATTCTCCATGCTCACAGAAGATGAAGATGCTAAAATTAGGAAAATTAAATTTGATCCAGAACTTCCTCCACTCAAATTAGGAGGAATTCCTTGGGTGGCATTAAATTCGCCGGTTGAAATTGAAGGCATTATTAAAATTGAACCAATGGCAGATGTTGAGGAAAAGTTATTACATAGTTTGGGCTGGAAAAAGTCAGACTTTATTAAAGGACACTTGTTAACTCATGATGATGATGATGACGACTTGTTAACTCATGACATCCAGGTATCCTCTAATTAATTGTCTCTTGTTATGTGTGCACGTGTGTTTTATATAAGGTGATTAATGTTGTATTTATTTGGCAGATGTTCTATGAATTTGGAATATTCAGCACCTTTTATGAGGGGAAAGGGATGCCGGAGTGGATTAGGTGTAGAGGTTGGGGCCCATTAATATCATTTATCATCCCATCATCTCCTAAGAAGCTCCGAGGATTGAATTTATGTTGTGTGAATTGGCCTCCATTTACAAATGATTATTTTTCCATGCCAAGGATCAAAATTAGTAATATTACAAAAAAGCAAACCTGGAGTTATATTCATTATTGTGCTAGAATTAGGGTAGATGGAAAGGACTGCTTTAGTTGGTTAAGCCACTGGATGTTTGGGCCAAATGAGATGAAAGCTGGTGATAACATTATAATAGAGTGTGACCGTTGTGAAGAGGAGTATAAAATGAAGTGTGGGGTTGGTGTTGTGTATGATGATGGTAGTATGGAAGAAGAAGAAGATGTGTTGAGTTATTACAAGTCATGGAATCACATCATTGGTGGAGACCTCTCTCCTTTTCAACTTACAACAGGAGAATACTACCTACGTAACTGGGAATTTCAACGGGATTCCCATGAAGCATTAGATCTTCCTTTGAGTTTCAAAAGCAACTTTAAGGGTAAATGTCGTCTCTCTATATAAAATTTAGCCAAGTCTTGTGTATTACTATGTTTTGTAAGATCATAGCTAAAATAAATAATGTAAAAAAATTATCTTTTTTTTTTCTTTCAGAAAAGGAAGTGATGTTTAAAGCTTTTTCCACAAAGAAGTCTGAAATAGTTGGGTCTCAGGTTCACTTCAACACCTAAACTCCTCTCTCATTACATGATTTAAAACCACACAATGCGAAAAAGATTGGATTTTTATATTTTATCCATGTAGGCACAGTGTTCACAAACACGTCCAACTGAAATGCCACCTGCTGAAGCTCCATGCATGCCTATGTTCCCACAAGATTTAGGTCAACAAACGTTTGATGGTCAAGCTCTTGTTCCAGCTATGAGCTCAGACGGAGGTCCAATGGCGAACTTTTACATGCCAATGGTTCCGACATGTCAGCAGCAACCGTGCCCAGGTGGAAGCCGTGCCGGTGTTTCTGGGCCGCAGAATCACCAACCTCCTCTTTCTCTTATGCAACAACAGGTTTGTTGTACTCTTCTCTGTCTCTGTTTTCTTGAAGATTAAAATGAACAACTACTTTTTGAGAATAACAGATGGAGCCATATGGCCTAATGTATCCTCACCCGCCTGGTAGTGACACTGGTAATGTGTCAATGGGTTCTGTTCCATATGATGGTTTGAATGCTGGTGGAATCTTTGCACTTACAAATGCTTCTCCAACAGAGCAAAGGACTGTAAGCCCTTTTGATCTTAGTTTCTTAAAAATTAATGACAATATTTATTATATTATTATATTCTAGATATATGTGTGACGTGTAAATATTGTAATTATCGGGTCAGGCCCCACTCCACACACTCACATATGTATGTAAAAGTAACTTACAGAAAGAAGAATAATTAGAACTCACTCTCATTATTTACATTCAAACAAAGGACTTAAAGAAACAAGCAACAAATGATATCCAATAAACCCCGTCAACCTAGTCCTGTTCTTCTGCTGAACCATTAATTACCTGCTGTCTTGGGTGACCCATTTAATCCGCTGACCCGGGAACAACTCGATTAACCCAACAAAAAGATTGATTTCAATATTTTATCTATGTAGGCACAATATTCACAAATGGGTCCAACTCGAGCAGCACCTGCTGGAGCTAGTTGCATGCCAACGTTCCTTCCCGGTTTAGGTCAACAATTATTTTATGGTCAAGCTCAACCTACCTTCATTCCTCCCCAGGTAATATCAATTCTATTATTATTATCCATAACACTTTTAAGAAAGACTGAAAATTACTTTGGAGTTATTTTTACTGTTTTTTTGGTAATACTTGGATAGCCTGGTTTTGGGCACCGGTATCAGCTGGTTCCAGGTCAGCATGGACCGCGTCCAGGTGGAAGCCATGTTGGTTTTCATGGGCAGCAGATTCAGCAACAGCCTATTCTTCTTAGGCAGCAACAGGTTTGTTGTATTTTTTTATATTTCTTTGGTAATACTTGGATAACTAATTTTTTTCTGTTATTATCTATAACACTTTTAAAAAGACTGAAAATGACTTTGGAGTTATTTATATTTTTTTTGGTAATACTTGGATAGCACCAGCATCAACTTGTTCCAGGTATGAGTCCAAATGGAAGCCCAATGCCAAACTTTTACATGCCAATGCTTCAGCCAGGTCAGCATGGACCGCGTTCAGGTGGAAGCCTTGTTGGTGTTCCTGGGCAGCAGATTCAGCAACAACCTGTTCTTATGCAGCAACAGGTTTGTTGTATTTTGCCCTTGCAATGTATTATTTAAGGTTAAAATTAATAACTAATATTTGGGAATAATAGATGGCGCCATATGGACCAATGTCTCATCACATGCCTGGTAGTTACATTGCTGATGTATCAATGTCGTCTTATCCATATGATGCTGGGAATGTGATGCAATTAAGTGATGCTGGTGGAAGCTCTGCACTTGCAAATGCTTTCCCAACAGAGCAAAGGAATGTAAGTCCCTTTCATCTTAGCTTCTTTGAAAACAAATATTATTGTGTTTTTGATATATGTGTGACTTGTGGATATTGTAGATGTTGGGTGAGCCACTCGCGGAACAGAGGTTCTTCAGTGGCAGGAATTACCATGAGCACTAAGGGTCCTCAAGAGTGTCTCTCAGCAGCAGGGTAGCCCTGTTGTCTGTTGATCAACATTCAACATGCTGCAATGTCTTTTTTTTTCGTTTGTACTTTTTACCTATAAAAAGAAACCTAAGCCCTGTTTGATCGTTGTTGTAACTTTTTGTGGTTAACCAAATATATTTAAATCTTCAGTGGTCACAGGCTTGTTTGAAAATATTGTGAAAGAAAGAAGAGTAAATTGCCATTTTAGTCCCTGAGGTTTGTCCAAATTTGCCATTTTAGTCCAAATAGGTTTTTTTCCGCCTCTGGGTCTCTGACTTTTCCTTTTTGTTGCCATTTTGATCACAGACCCTAACTCCATCCAAAAACCTCATTTTTAACCAAGGGCATTTTGGAGATTTTCATTTTAAATCTTTTCAATTGCCATTTTGATCCAATTCTAAAAAATCAAAAAAATTTTAAAAAATCAAAAAAATTTTAAAAAATCAAAAAAATTCTAAAAAATCCAAAAAAAAAATCATAAAAAAAATCTAAAAATCATAAAATTCTAAAAAAATTATAAAAAATCAAAAAATTCTAAAAAATCAAAAAATCATAAAAATTCTAAAAAATCATAAAAATTCTAAAAAATAAAAAAAAAATTCTAAAAAATCAAAAAAATTCTAAAAAAAATCATAAAAATTCTAAAAAATCAAAAAAATTCTAAAAAATCATAAAAATTCTAAAAAATCATAAAAATTCTAAAAAATAAAAAAAAAATTCTAAAAAATCAAAAAAATTCTAAAAATTCAAAAAAATCATAAAAATTCTAAAAAAAAATCTAAAAACTCAAACAAACATATTTTAAATTCAAAAAATGACAATATATTCCTCGTCCAGACGAATATATTTTCAAGTTTTATCTATTTTGTTGAGTGAATGAGTAGTCATAATGAGATAGAACCACTAACTAACGAACATACATGTTATGTTTTAGTTTATAAAATTTATATTTCATGATATTTATATTTAGTAAATTATATTAATTGATACTAAACTATAGATGAAAATATTTTTGTAATAAATAGTTTTGCTATGAAAACATATATAAAAAGGCCAAAAGGGTGATAATTAATATGGAAATGTAAGAATGTTTGTGAAAGATGTCAACTTAAAATTAGATTTATTTTTTTAAATGGATAAATGGTTCTATCTCATCATGACCACTCATTCACTCAATAAAATAGATAAAACTCGAAAATATATTCGTCTGGACGAGGAATATATCGTCATTTTTTGAATTTGAAACTTTAAAATATGTTTGTTTGAATTTTTAGATTTTTATTTATTTTTTTGATTTTTTTAAATTTTTTTTTGATTTTATAGAATTTTTTTGATTTTTTAGAATTTTTTTTTATTTTTTTAGAATTTTTTGATTTTTTAGATTTTTTTTTTTGATTTTTTAGAATTTTTATGATTTTTAGATTTTTTTGGATTTTTTATAATGTTTTTGATTTTTTAGAATTAGATCAAAACGGCAATTGAAAAGATTTAAAATGAAAATCCCCAAAATGCCCTTGGTTAAAAATGAGGTTTTTGGTTGGAATTAGGGTCTTTGATCAAAATGGCAATAAAAGGGAAAAGTTAGAGACCAGAGGCGAAAAAAAAAACTATTTGGACTAAAATAACAAATTTGGACAAACCTCAGGGACTAAAATGGCAACTTACTCAAGAAAGAACCTTCATTGTAATCAGGCATTTGATGTTGGACAGCCCTACATTAGTTGGCCCAAAAACATGCATGTTTTCCTGTCTTTTTATTTTTATTTTTATTTATGTTTGTGAATGGTGCCATCATCTTCTATTCATATTCTGTTGAATTTACAAAGGAACCACTGTTTTTTTCTTTATTTTCCTCATGTTTGTTTTTACTATTATAGTACATGATGATTGGTCTTTATAGCAATAAACTAGATTAAGCATATATCGATATTTTGTTGGATTTGACATAAAATCCATATTCATTTAAATGGTAATGAAATATGGTTTTGTATGATTGATTTGATAATCGATCTAAAATTACTTTTATTGATGCCATCCATGTTAGCTAGATGACCTGCTATTTGGGTACCCTTGGGTATGGACGAGGACTGACCTGAGAGAAAATTTTGTTTGAAGTTAGGAACCATGATTATCCAAATCAAATTTACACGGTCTGGCTTTTGTGTAGGTTCTGTCTGGGTTTACCCGAAATCCACTCACCCTACTTAGAATCAAAAACCAACTCTACAGGGCTGATCGGAATGTTCAGGCGATGTCGACGGGAAAAAAACGGTGGCGGTCAGGCCCATCTTTCAATCTTGTTGTACCTATTGCTTTATTACTTGTACCACCTTCAGTTGGAGATGGGAAGGATGAGAAAGATCCATTTCCAGGGTTTAGAGATGGAGCAAGAATACAAGACCCGAAACCAGAGAAGAAGTTGATGATGAAAATCTTCTAAATCAACAAGAGATGGAACTAAACTCCTCACACACTACAAGAAATCACAAAACATGTCCACAGGAACCAAGAACTTCGTTGCCACACAGAAATATGAACAAACTAAGGTTTTGGAAACCCTTTGTATCTATCACCCGAGACAAATGACATACCCAAAATCCAAGCCTGATACCATTGTTGAAGAAGATTCAGTGATTTGTAGCTTGCGTAAAAAGAAGTGAACCAATAAAATTTAATAAATCAGAATAAAAAAAAAAGGTCGAAGAAAACTCTCAAAAACCCTTACAAACACAGCCAGTAAAAAATTGGGCATGCCCTACCTGGTTCGACCCTTACCCAATTTGATCAGAACCTGTTCTGACCCGAATCAAACTAACTGGTTTCTAAATTGACCCAGCCCGTTATCCCGCCCGTCCCCGCCACGCTCGTTTTACCAAGCTTTATCTAAAATGAATCCAATACTGTCATGGGATACATAGGCCTATCCTTGACCTCAGATATGTTCAAATTCACCGAACTAATGTCCCCAAAAAAGTTTAATGTGAGGTTTTAATGTGACGACGACGAGATCTTTGGAACTTGGGTTTGAGTGATTGCTAGTATTGGTTTGTTATCGCGATTTAGGTTTCGCTGAAAGCTTGATAAGTTCTTGCTCATCTTCAAGTTTCTTTCTTCTGGCAGCCTCTTCTTTTTGTCTCTGAATGAGTTTAAGTTCCCTGTGTCTTTCTTCCTTTTTTCTTTGAAGCTCAAGCGCTTCTCTTCTTTGAGCTTCTTCTACCCGCCTTCTATTCTCTTCCAACATTCTATCCAGCTCTTCTCTTTCTCTCTCTTCTCGCTTTCTCCAGCTTATTTTTAACATTTCATTAGTATAGTTTTATTGTATACAACCCTCCTAAATTGGTTTATTCAAAAACTTAGATGAACATTTGTGGGTCAACCAAGCCCAGCATGGCATGTTTCGACCTGTATTACACAGTGACTCGTTTTGACCCGTTAACCCAACCCACATATATATATATATATATATATGAAAAGATGGTTCACCTCTTTCTGTCTAGCTTCAGTAAGGGCAGCCTGTTTTTCTTGTTCAAGTTGAGCCACCAAATCATCAAAAAATTTCTTGTGGCCTTCTTCTATTCTTCTTTCCCTTTCTAGTTTGACTTCATCCGACTCAAGTTTCTCGTCAACTTTTGCTCGGACTGCTTCTTCTATTCTCTTTGTTGTCTCCTCTTCTAATATTTTCAGCTCCATCTCCTGTTCAACTTCAACCCTTAAAACACATGCAGATCGTCAAGTTCTTTTGATTTTATGGGTATGTTTGGCATGGAGCTTTTAGGAGCTTCTAGCTTTAAGCTTTTAAGAAAAAACTCCTACTCAATAAAAAGCCATGTTTGGTTGAAGTAGCTTGAAGCTTTTAGGTTAAGAGCTTAAAGCTTTTGGTTGAACCCTGCTACTAGTAGCGTTTAGAAGGAGCTACAAGCTTTTAGGGAAAAAATGACTATTTTAACCTCTAAGGATAATGAACTTTTTAATGCACAAACTTTTTAAACTTTTAGTTATGTCCATTTTGGTCATTTTATAAATTTTATTAAAAGGTTCAGCTACTCTGCCAAACACCAAATATATCAAAAAAGCTACAGCTACTAGCTACCAGCTACAGCCACCAGCCACTTTTGCCAAACATACCCTAAATATTTTTTTTGAGAAAGTTGCACTTTTCGTCATTTACGTTTCAGGGTTTCTGCAGGCGATGTCCTTTAACTTCCAATATTACAATGGTTGTCCTTTACGTTTGCACATGATAACAGGTGATGTCCTTTTGCCCTAACCCAGTTAGGTTTTTTGTCAACTCCCCTCACGCGCATATCATGTGAGGGCATAATGGTCATTTCGCCTTTGTAATTAATAAAATAAATCAATATAAAAACCCTTTTACTCGTCCCCATACACCACCAGACATCAATCGCAACCACCGCCATCTCTTCTGAACTCCTGTCGCTGGTATATGAACCCTAACGCTCACAACGATGGTGTATGGCTGTATTTTGGCCACTGTGGTGGTCGATGTTCACTCAAGTCGATTCATTCAGATGGGATGGCTGGCGAATTCTACAGATGATATTTGCGATCCTTGGAGTTAATTTGTGATCATAGTTGTTAAAAGCCATCGCTTCTTGCGCCTAGGCCCATTTTCTAGGCGAGGCAAGGCAACTATGCCTTAAGTCAAGGCAATTGCATTTTAATTCTCCAGGTGATTGTCCAAGAGCAAATTCCGGAGAGATTCCAAGATTCTAGAGAGTTTCCGGCCAAATTCTGTAAATTTCGGTCAGATTTAAGCTAGATTTCTACTTTTATTTAACAAAAAACTACATTTTTATACTAATCTATACTATATAATAAAAGAAAACCACTTTAGGACACTTGCCATCATATTAGACCATCTCCTATAGATAATTATCCTTTTAATTTAATCTTTTCTAATTAATTATAGATAACTCTCCTACTAAATATTATTTAATTTAATATCTTATATTATAGACAACCCTTCCACTAAATATTATTAGTTTAATATCTTATGGATAATTATTATTTGGTTCAATCTCCTTCTCATTTATAATATCATTTATTTGAATTAATTATATTTGAACGTTTTTTTAGTTTGGTATCAAATAAATTTTACGAAACTTAAAATAAAATTAACTAATGTTATTTATCATTTATACATTTACGGAGTTTTAAATAAAGGGTTAAATTTATTAAGACTTCGTTAACAAATTTTACAATAACAGAATAATCTATTTTTTTTTCACGAAAACCAAATTTTATATTAATATATTAAATATTTTTATTTTCACTATACAAAATTACATTTACTCGACCCATGTAACACATGATGTTTTTTAAGATATAACTTTTTTTATTATTTGATATATAAACTTAGATTTATTTAATTCGTCCAATACACGAGGTTTTTAAGGATATATATTTTTTATTATTTAGTACAGAAAATTACATTTATTAAAACTGTGTAATGCGCATATTTTTAAAGATGTAATTTTTTTTATTGTTTGGTATATAAAATTACATTTATTCAACCTGTGTAATAAATGAGGTTTTTTAAAGATGTATTATTTTATTATTTGGTAAACAATATTACATTTATTCAACCTGTGTAATACACGTGGTTTTAAAGATATAACTTTTTTTATTTGGTATATAAAATTATATTTATTCAACCTGTACAATATGGTTCTCATAGATATAACTTTTTATTATTTAATATATAAAATTATATTTATTCAACCCGTACAATAAATGAGGTTTTAAAGATCGATTGTTTTATTATTTAGTATATAAAATTTATTTATTCAACCCCGTGTAATACACGGGGTTATAACCTAGTACACTAATATTTTAGAACTGTTCGTGGTAAATAGATGATATTAAAACATCAATTGATTGTAGACCCACCTTGTGAACTTTTGACACCACAAAAACCTAACACGAAATTCATGGGTTTGACTTTAGTCTATACGGGTTCAGTCGCACCTAGAGGTGTAAACAAACCCAGAGGCTCGAGAGTTGCTCGTGATCGGCTCGGTTAAAAGCTCGAACGAGCCGAGCCTTAACGAGCCCGAGCCCAAGCTCGAGCTTGAAATAGAGCTCATTTAGTTATCGAGCCCAAGCTCAAGCTTGAAATACAAAGCTCGTTTAGGCTCGCAAGCCTAAACGAACCCAAACTAAACTTTAGTTTTTTTATATATAACATAATAATAATGATGATACACTATATATAACATAATAATAATGATGTTACATTAGCAAGCCGAGCTTTGGCTTGTTTAAGCGATACTGAAGTGAGCTCAAGCCGAGCTTTTAGCTCGTTTGAGGTTGTTCTCAAAATAGCTCGAGCCGAGCTCAAGCTTTGGGTTTTACTCGTGAGCTGAGCTCGAACTCAAATAAGCAGGCTCGAACCGAGCCGAGCTCAAGCTTCATAAAAAAACATGACGGCGCTCAGCCGGGCTCATTTACACCTCTAGTCGCACCTGTGAGCACATTTAGCTAAAAGGGTTGTGTTTGGGTCGACTTCACAGGTTTGTGGGCTGACCCGTTTTTTTTTTTGTAAATTAAAAAAAAAAAATGTTTTTTGTTGTCATAACTTAAACTGGTCGGGTATTTTATGCCAAACTTTAAAAGATAATGGAGAAATTAGAATCAAGTCTTATAGTTTAAACGTAATTATTTTGTATACATTTGTAATTTTTTGTTGTAAATTTGTAATTTTAGGATATCAATATGCCAAAAAATATCGGATTAAACGGGTTGTGCTCATGCCAACCCACAAAAAAAACTCGTGTGTTCATGTTCATGTGCCCAACACAATTTACAGGTTCGTGCCAAACTTTCAGATTTTTGTTGTGTCAGACCCACCAACCAAACGAACACAACCCATTTAACAATCCTACCACCCGACCCACCCATTTTGATACCTCTAATAATTTGACAGCATGAAATAGGACATCAAACAAACACAAGCCTTTGACTGGTCAAAAAAGCTGCTGAGCTATCGTCTTTAGAAAGGTTGTTCAACTTACATTCAATTCAAGCATCATGTTCTTCGCTCTACTAACAAACAAACATGAAAGTAAAATCCCTTTGAAAAACAGAGCAGATTCCACGGTTAAGGACCAAGAAACAGAGAATTATCAAAAGATTAAAATTGGATCATTACCGGGATTTTTTCTTGGAACTTGGGGTTTGAGTGATTGCTAGTATTGGTTTGTTATCGCGATTTAAGTTTCGCTGAAAGCTTGATGAGTTCTTGCTCATCTTCAAGTTTCTTTCTTCTAGCAGCCTCTTCTTTTTGTCGTTGAATCAGTTCAAGCTCCCTGTGTCTTTCTTCCTCTTTTCTTTGAAGCTCAAGCGCTTCTCTTCTTTGAGCTTCTTCTACCCGCCTTCTATTCTCTTCCAACATTCTATCCAGCTCTTCTCTCTCTCTTCTCGCTTTCTCCTGCTTATTTTCAGCTTTTCATTAGATAAATATTTGTAATAATATTTATCATAATAAAATAGGATAATTGGATTTAAATAATCCCAACTATTACATATTGGCCAGCAATAGACCCACCCATTTTGATACCTCTAATCTAATAATTTGACAACATGAAAAAGGACGCCAAACAAACACAAGCCTTTGACTGGTCAAAAAAGCTGCTGAGCTTAGTTTATATAGTCTTTAGAAAGGTTGTTCAACTTGCATTCAAGCATCATGTTCTTCACTCTACTAACTAACAAACATGAAAATAAAATCCCTTTGAAAAACAGAGCGGATTCCACGGTTAAGGACCAAGAAACAGAGAATTATCAAAAGATTAAAATTGGATCATTACCGAGATTGATTCTTGGAACTTGGGGTTTGAGTGATTGCTAGTATTGGTTTGTTATCGCGATTTAAGTTTCGCTGAAAGCTTGATGAGTTCTTGCTCATCTTCAAGTTTCTTTCTTCTAGCAGCCTTCTCTTTTTGTCGTTGAATCAGTTCAAGCTCTCTGTGTCTTTCTTCCTCTTTTCTTTTAAGCTCAAGCGCTTCTCTTCTTTGAGCTTCTTCTACCCGCCTTCTATTCTCTTCCAACATTCTATCCAGCTCTTCTCTCTCTCTTCTCGCTTTCTCCTGCTTATTTTCAACTTTTCATTAGATAAATATTTGTAATAATATTTATCATAATAAAATATTTCAACTTTTCATTAGATAAATATTTGTAATAATATTTATCATCTTCAAGTTTCTTTCTTCTAGCAGCCTCTTCTTTTTGTCGTTGAATCAGTTCAAGCTCTCTGTGTCTTTCTTCCTCTTTTCTTTGAAGCTCAAGCGCTTCTCTTCTTTGAGCTTCTTCTACCCGCCTTCTATTCTCTTCCAACATTCTATCCAGCTCTTCTCTCTCTCTTCTCGCTTTCTCCTGCTTATTTTCAACTTTTCATTAGATAAATATTTGTAATAATATTTATCATTATAAAATAGGATAACTGGATTTAAATAATCCCAACTATTACCTATTGGCAGGCAACAGTCCTAACTAACGAAATGTTTTGTGACATTAACCTACTTTTTCCCAACGAGCTTTTTCTAACTGAGGTCTAACCCAGTTAGTTTGTTGCTAGCGTGGACTGCTTATGTAGCAAAAAAATCAAAGTTTTGATGACATGGACTGCTTATGTGGCAAAAGTCAAATTTTTGATGACATTGATTGCTTATGTGGCAAAGTTTTGATGACGTGGACTGCCAAAACTAACTAGGTTAGACCTCAGTTAGAAAAGGCTCGTCGGGAAAAAATAGGTAATAGTTTGAATTATTAAATCCAATTTTCCAATAAAATAATAAAAATGGCCATAAACATGTTTGTGGGTCAACGACCAAGCCCATCCCGGCATGTTTCGGCCCGTATTACACAATGACCCATTGACCCAACCCGCCTATGTGAAAAGATTGTTCACCTCTTTCTGTCTTGCTTCAGTAAGGGCTGCTTGTTTCTCTCGTTCAAGTTGAGCCACCACATCATCAAAAAGTTTCTTGTGGCCTTCTTCGACTCTTCTTTCTATTTCTAGTTTGACTTCATCTGACTCCAGTTTCTCCTCTACTTTTTCTCGGATTGCTTCTTCTATTCTCTTTGCTGTCTCCTCTTCTAATATTTTCAGCTCCATCTCCTGTTCAGCCCTTAAAACACATGCAGATTGTCAAGTTCTTTTCATTTTATATTTTTTTTTTCAACAAACTCCTTCAAAACAGAATCATTTTAAATGTTTGGTTTACAACAAAATTTGATTTCAACTTTTTTTACATGGTTCAACCCAAACCCGAACTGTTTTTTTCTAATGGGACGGGTTAGTCGAACGAACCTGTTTTTTTCCGTGTCGGGTTCGGCTCGGGTCAAGAATCGCCGCGCCTGGTTGGGGGTGGGGTGGGTTTTATATAAAATAAATAAAGATATTTTGTTTTTTTTAATTGCCAAAATGGCCTCTTAGGTGAAAAATGACAATTTTGCCCCTGAGTTAACACACCTCACTTAACACCATGTTAAAAAGTGGACCAAAATGGCACTTTTAAACCTTCCAGGGTCCCAGTAATAAAAAAAACTTCTCTGTCTAAAGTCGCAAATCAGGCCAAACCTCAGGGGCCATTTTGGCAGTTTACTCATCTAGATCTAGTGCATTATTATATGTCTGGATATCTGATGTATTGCTCCTATTGTAAGAAGTTTGTTATAGAAACACAACCCTTTGCCTGAACCTTTTTGTTTGCTCAAGAGTAGTGGTGGTATTCTATTTTGTAGCAGATTGCAAAACCATCTCAAAGGGTAAGAAGAACACCAAGTTGATTACTAATGATCATTAGTTAAGAAAAACTGCAAGCTCCTAAATATCCGGAACTATAGTTTTCTAGCTATGCTGATACCCACATAGAAACTATACCATTCACTTATATAATGCATTAATCAAATATAAGCTTAGCTTTGAGCCAACAGATACTAAAACAGTTTCCGATCAGCAATGTAAACAATCTAAAATGAACCTAATACCATTACTGAGGTTCTTCCTAAATTCTAGCTATTACTGCTATTCTGATACTTCTAATAGCTGCACACATCATAATTTTATTTAAAAGTTAGATTTGACTTTGACTGACAATCATGAGATAAAATTTGCATAGGTCTGCCCTTGACCTCATATACGCTCAAAATCATTAGACAACTAATATACCAATAAAGTTTAACACGACTGCTTTCAATATATCATATATTCACACATTCACCTCAACAAGATCATAGCCTATATTAACTTGCATATATTAAACTAATGATCACTAGCACGGCCCGCTCTAACACCTCATTAGTCAATACTTTATAAAAACTAAACATAAATTACAAAACAGACAATGGTAAGCAAGAAAAACATAGTTTTGCATACCTTTTCTTTTCTTCCATTTCCTTTCTTGATTTAGCAAGGGCATTTTTACGTTCAGCAGACGTAGTACTCGGGCTCGGAGACTCAGCCGGACTTACTGAAGCAGTCCTGCTTCTTCGCCTTCTGTGGCGCCTAGGTGTTGGAGACCGACTTTTCTTGTGTCTAGAAACCGGTGATCGACTTCTGCGGCGACGAGGGGAACTAGAACGACTTCTTCGCCTAGTGTCATTTCATAGTAAACAACATGTTACAAAACCATATTGAATACAAAAATCAAAGTCCATTTGCCCATTTCATAAGGGACTAAGCTGTAAATTAGTCAAAATCTACCTTAAATTTCCCTTCTTTGTGTATGAATAAACTGAACCCTAAATACTTTTGAACACTAAAATTGAACCTAAATTTGTGTAGTTAATGTAGACAACTATATTTCACATACACTTTATTACTCAATTACTTAGTATTTGCCCTTTATGTTTCGTTTTTAACATATCTATTACCAATACATAACTTTTTATAGCTAAAATTGGTTAAATCACAGAAATACATAGTATGTGAAGTGACCTGCTGTGAGTAGTGGTGTAAGGAGAACGGCTTCGATCTCTCCGGCGGCGGCGACTGACCGGGGACGGCGAGTATCTCCGGCGGTAAGACGACGGTGACCTCGAAATGCTTCGAGGCATTATTCCTTATTGCTTTTTTTTTGCTGGACTGAGAAAGCCTGTTTTGATATTTTGAAAGAGAAAAGTCACAGATTTCGTCCCTGGGTTATTGCTCAATCTGCATGTTTAAAATGGAGCTTTTCAAAACATCTTATTGACTTATTTGCTTTTCAGAAAGCAAATAAGATGTTTTGAAAAGCTCAGCCAAACAGCCCCTTAGCGTGAAAGTTTTGATGGTTGATTGGTTGTAAATCTAGTTTTTTTTTATACCAATTATTCTAAACTGTCCCTTTGTCCATGTTTGAATTTAAGATCTCATCTCTAAGAGGCAAGTGCCTCCACTAAGTGGGCTAATCCCACATTGACAATAATGGGTTGCAACACAAGGATTTCCCTGGGAGTCACTCATCGTAATACTACTCTTACTCTGTTGTAAATCTAGTTAATGAAAAGTTTGTTTATAACAAACAACTATTGTAGCTAGTAAATCTCACTCATAGTCAGATTGTTGGTATGATATGTGAAGGGTGAGATGTAGGCAAACATTACCTTTGTATCTGAGAATAAAAAGGTTGTTTTCAAAGAGACGTTGGCTCCAAGAAAAACAACAAACATAGAAACATTACTAAAAATAGAAAGCTACTAAGAAAAAGATGAAAGTGTTAAGTAGAAACATATATACACATATACAATGTAAATACAGGTAGGCAATACCATGCACACTAACCTAGAGTATAAGAAATCTAAGCCCCAAGAGACTAATAAAAGTTTCTTACCACATCATGGGTGCATGTCAGTTTCATAACAATCATTTATTTTTCATTCCTAAATACCATCTAATTGTAAAGCTAATTACTTGAATGGTCTTCTTGATTTGCACTTATTCCAGCAATGCCCCAATTTACATCAATGTTTCTTGTAGTTTGAATTTTGTAATTGTAACGCCTCACTTTTTGGAACTTTCCTCAATTAGAAATATCACTTGTATTTCTACCTTTGGAAACTTGAATTCGTATCATATTCATAATCCACTCCAAATTTCGCAATTTGAAACCTTGATCGTAACGAAGTTCATATTTTATACATACTTGTTACTCGTTCAATCGATCGTTTAAATACATTTTTACGCAACCTCACACTTATTATACATACAAATTCATTCATTCATTATTTTATACATCTTACTTATGCATTGCACTTACACGTTTAAAACGCTTAAATATGATAAAATATGCAAACTTGAATTTCGAACAAAAGGGACAGGTCCCTCTCGCACGAGAGGACCCTCTCGTCCCAAATCCCTTACTCGCCCGAAACCCAGTCATCCCAAACTTGTTTTCAGTTTATAAATACCAATCCACTTCCTTCATTTCCAACCTTCACAACTCCGAATTCTCTCTCAAAAACCTAAACTTGGGAAATTCTTTAAGATTGTTCCAACAGTTTTCTAAGTGAGTTTGCAACTCACTAACACCGATTTCTTCTACTCTTCTTCCATTTTCTAAGTTTTTACAAGATTCGTCATAACTTTTCACCTGGTTAAACAGATCTGCATTGGCAATCTGAATAGAACTCTCCACAGTGATGACCAAGCAGATTAAAGTGGAGTAATCTTACAATCTTTTGCAAAACAAACTTTCTAATGTTAAAATTGGCCGAATCAGAGATTCCCTGAGCTCACAAGCTAAGCTCTTAGCTGTGGATTCATGTTAGAGCCGATTCCAGCCAAGAAGATGAACAGTTCAACCAAATCCGAATTGATTTCATCTCGAAATAGTACCAGTCGTCCAAGAAGGAGTAGCCCTCTCGCACGAAAGGGGCAACCCTTTCGCGCGAAAGGCGACTCCTGTCGCCCGAATGAGACTGTTTCATATGTTCCGACAACTTCTAAGTGTTGTATGATGTTTCAGATCCCTATTCTCAATATAGTCGACTCTGTAATATCAGTGTGTGATCTGTGGGAGCCTTGGCTTCCAATCTAGTTTCACCACCTCACTTGAACTCGTAAAACGAACCCCCAAACAATCTCCTAGACCTAGAACAAGTTAACCTCATCCAACCTCCGACATTTAGTTCACTCTTTCTATGTCGTGTTGGCACACCTGGGTTGTCCTTATTCGGTTGTTTGGTTATTATTTACATTCTGTTATTTCATTTTTGTATTCATGACCAATCGATTAGTTAACTAAGTTAGCTGATTTGTGCTTTGGTGAACAATAATGAGGATATTACTGTCACACCCGCTCATAGGCGGAAGCACGAGGTGTGATCGTGATTAGTTCTCATTGCATACGATGTCAGTAAACAAGCTATATGAATAAAAAAATACAATGTTCATCCACGAGGTAGATTTGAGATAAAGTTTACAAGCCACAATATGTTGAAAAAGACAACACCAAGTTATATTGTTTAACAAGTGACTTGTTACAAAAATAAGGTTTAGATGAGTGACGGCTTTGCATTCTATATCTCGCTCGAGGGCGAGATATACAAACCAAACCCTCCAAAATGGATGACATCGACTCCCGACTCTTGTTCATTTCTTGTCTCCTTATGCAAAGTCCATTAATTGCCTGAAATACACGTAAGTTGAAAAGTCAACAAAAGTTGGTGAATTTATGTGTTTTAGTTGTATCAAATGAATCTTTAAAATGTGAGATGTATTTGTATAAAATCCGGTATGTAACGTAATTGGAAATCGAGATCATTAATGTTTCGCAAGGACATTAATATGTGTGACGATATAGGAAGCATCCAAACCTTGACGATTTATGTGCCGATTACCCTTCGATTGGGACACAAAAGCACTCTTCCGTATGGGTCATGTGGACCAAGAGTGGGGCTGCCAAAACCTAATAGATCTACCCTTTATGTTCCTTGTTCTAAACTTAGATTAATGGTGCTTACGTATACCCTATTCGCACATGATCTATTGTATCATTCCTTAGTCTAACATACCATTAGTACATGTATTTCCCCCAAAAGTTTAGAAAACTAGAAAACGTTTAAAAGAGGGGACATGAACTCACTGATTGCGTTCCGTGCTAACCGCTAACAATCTCAATGTCCAATGTATATTCTGTGACCTACAAGTGCCCGAACCTTATAAGACACCGAGGTCCATGAAATATAGCTCTAGCATATGTGTTGATCATAATCAAATCATCCAACTAGCTAGTTTAGAAGTAACCCATTTCTTGTTTTAACACGACACGCTGACACGTTGGTGATTCGTTCCAAATTGACGGAATATATATTTTTACACCAAAAATATATATTTGTACACATAATGTATCAACATTATTATATTCGTTTATATCCACAAACCAAATCACTTTCGAGTACACCAAAATAATATATTTTTCTAACCCGACTTGACAATAAGAAACGTATATAAATATATATAAATGATATATTTACTTCTTTCTTTTGTGGATAAATCTTGTAACTACGATGAATACTCATACAAAAATAGTAAGTTTCTATTTTCGTACATGCACTTTCTTTTAATAAAACGAAAGTATAAGTTATGATAATTTTTTTTGTGTAAGGAGTACATACATGTCTTCATATCTGTACCATATTTATTTACAATGTAGGGGTTCCAACACAATTTCAACCCTAAGGTTTGGTCGGCTCCTAGCTGGTTTTCTTGCCAAATCAGTTTTAGTACCGGTTTCGGTTCGGGAATTTTTTTTACAACTCTACCCTAGGGTATGGTTGGTTAAATATAAGTAAAAGTAGATACCGCAATTTGTACACCAGGTCACAAAACGCTGGTGTGCTCAGCACAGTGACCAAAATCTATATATGCTTATTTCAAAAGAGAGTAAACTGCCATTTTGGTCCCTGAGGTTAGATCACTTTTGCCACTTTAGTCCAAATTTGAAACTTTTTGCATCTGCGTCCCTGTGGTTTCACTTTTATTGCCATTTTGGTCCAAAAATGAAATCAAGTCATATTTCTCAAATTAAATCCTGGTATTTTGTCATTTTCACAAGGGCAAAATGGCTATTTCTTTTTTATTTTATTTAAAACTTTTATAAAAACAATAATCTTTTGTGGGTCCCACTATAACAACCCTCCTAAATAATTCCGACACCCTAAAAATATTTAGAGAGCCCCAATATGTCCTAAAATACACCCCGTATACGAAAACATGCCCCGAATACCTTTATTTTTATTAAAATTAATTAAAAATTAGATTTTTGGGGTTGTGGCGGGCCGCGAAGACCTTACCCTGGTCTTACGCGGACCGCGACCGAATGGACATGAGGCGCAGCCCGATGCTGCCACGTGTCAACCACACGTCGAGTCTACACCGGTGACTGGGCCAGGCTAGGGCCTACCCTAGCTACCCTCGCGGGACGCGTAGCCCTTGGCTACCATCTACGCGGGGCGCGACGAAACCCAAATCAGGCCCTATATATAGAGGGCATCGGCTGATCATTCGAACTCGCACCAAATTTCTTTCTCTCTCGAAATTCTGAAGAGTAAACATAATTTTCGGATATAATACCCCCCTAAATAATGAAGTTCCGCCTCGTTGTAAATATCATAACCCCGGTTACGTATTAGATACGTTGCCTGATTGATCCAGGGTTCCGTAACGGCTGTCGTGGTTCTGCCCGACGTAGTCGTTGGAATACCGTCTCGGGGAGGGTATTACTAATGTAAATATTGGGTTATTATACTAACGCGTGTGCATTTGTGTAATTTATAGATAATCATCAGGAAATCCTTAAAGAAAACCCTAAGACAGCAATGTGAGTAATCTCCTTTTTGTAAACATTTTGCAAACTATTTCACAAAACCTTTATTTATTTAAATTATAATTAGCAGTGATTGAGTCTTTGTAGTCTTCAATTACTGCCGGTATGTTGGGGTTTTGTATACAAAATATGGAACACGTTACCATTGGACAAAGAGTTAGCCAATGTGTAATATGACTCACCAGTCAGGATTGACAATACTGAATGAGTAATTGTGTAGATATAAACATTGTAATCACTCTCAATACTGTTAAATGATAAAACTCTTCTTGATTAAACTGAGATTCACTCACCAGTATTTCCCACTGATAAAATGTTTTACTCTGATAAAATATTTCCTAACTACGGTCCTGATGTAATTTCCACTGCCAAATTGATAAACACCGATACCACCAATACTGATTCTCGCGGCCGCCCGTTCCCGGGACAGATAGGGGGCGGGGGTTGCGACACCCACCACACCCCACTTCTTCTCCTACCTTCTTTATCTTTGTCTTTTGTGCTCCCAGCTTCCTGTGACCTTAAATGCAGCAGCACGACTCCTTGTTTCAATTTCCTTTTCCAAAGTTGCATTTAAGTTGACGCGGCTCTGGATAATGCGATGTTTGCATACACTGCATACAATTTTTAAATCTACTTTGCTTTCTCCAGATAAACAAGATACCGACCATCGAGAATGTAGCGTCAATTTCTGGAAATAAAGATTCATTTGAGTATAGCAGAGAAGTTACGAAACAAGCAAAAAAATCAGACGAAGCTTTGAAAACTATATATTTAAATCACCTCCTCCGAAAGCACTGCAATTAGTTTTAGATCTTCATCCTGTAGGACCCACAGATGACGATCAAGTTACTTCAATGTGAACACCGTTTGTTCCATATTCTCAACTTTTGCCACGGTATATTCACCAGCTGTTAATTCCCCTGCTTTCTCGAATACAAGCTTAGTTAAACCTTGCGACGTGTACTTAAGACCGATCACATCTTGTAACAACCCTCGGTAAAACCGACACTCTCATAATATTTCTGACGCCCTAGTATATTTTAAAATGTCCCATTATGTCTTTAAATACACCCCGTATGTGAAAACCGAGCCCGATATATGTTATAGTATTTAAAATAAATTAAAAACAATAAAAAGTAAGTTGAGGCGGGCCGCGTAGGACCCACCCCAAGCTTTTACGCGGGTGGTATGAAGGTTAGAACCTGATTCAGTCTGATTTCTTTAGTTCAGGCGGGCCGCGTAAGCTTAGCTTACATTTACGCAGGCCGCGTAAGATCGAGATATGGCGCAACCTGGTGATGACACGTGTCATCATCGTGTCAAGCCTAGTGGTGATCCGGACGAGCTACGCGTTGACCCTACTTTGACGCGGGCCGCGTAAGCCCAGGCGTACATTTACGCGGGTCGCGTAAGACCCAGATTTCAGCACTATATAAGAAGGCCTCGGGCTTTCAAACCAAATCGTTCATTTCTTTTCTGTGTCTCGAATTTCTGAAGTTATAGGCTTTATATTCAAGTATAATACCCCCTAATTAGCAAGGTTCTGCTCCGTTGTAAGTATTATAACCCCAGTTTCGTAATAGATACGCTGTCCGATTGATTTAGGGTTCCGTAACAACTGTCGTGGTTCTGCCCGACGTAGTTGTTGGAATGGCATCTCGGGGAGGGTATCATTAATATTTTCAAAGGGTTATGATACTAACCTATGTACATTTGTATAAATTATAGATTATATCCAGGAAACCCTTACGCGAAGTCTAAGATAGCAATGTGAGTTTATCCTCTTTTTGTTAACCTTTTTGTAATATTTTACAAAACCTTAAATGTTTTACAATGCGATTAAGCGGTGATTGAGTCTTTGTAGTTCTTCAATTACTGCCGGTATGTTGGGGTTTTGTATACAAAATTTACTACTGCGTGTAGTAAGTCGGGGATGACAGTACGTTACCATTGGACAACGAGTTAGCCAATGTGTAATATGACCCACAAGTCAGGATTGACAGTACTGAATGAGTAATTGTGTAGAAATAAACAATGTGATCGCTCTCAATACTGTTTTAATCAATAAAATGTTTCTTGATTAAACTGGGATTCACTCACCAGTATTTCCCACTGACAAATGTTTTTAAAACGCGTTTCAGGTAACACAATGTGACAGCCCATTAGTAAAAAGCCAGCTGGAGAGCACTGAAGGCTTGGGAAAAATGTGGCTATAAAAGTTATCTAAAAGACGATGTTTTAAATTCAATAAAATAGGGTTTATCCCTATAAACGTATTGTAATAAGAAACTTGGGTTTTACCCATGTGATTACTAATATTAAATATGGTGGTTTTACTCTGATAAATATTTCCTAACTACGGTCCTGATGTAATTTCCGCTGCCAAATTAACAAGCTGATACCACCGAAATTCTGAGTTCGCGTCCACCCGTTCCCGGGACAGATAAGGGATCGGGGGTTGCGACAGAAGGTAGTATCAGAGCCTAGCCACTGGTATAAGCCAAAGAAGTGTTCTGCTGACACTTAAAATTTAA
This sequence comes from Helianthus tuberosus, assembly GCA_030545235.1. Taxonomy (NCBI): domain Eukaryota; kingdom Viridiplantae; phylum Streptophyta; class Magnoliopsida; order Asterales; family Asteraceae; genus Helianthus; species Helianthus tuberosus. The sequence continues at coordinate 63,480,803 of CM060354.1, read as the reverse complement.
ACTTTATGTTAGGAAATAAATTACTGAAATATGTGCATAACTGTAATTATTTGTTTTGTGTTATTTGACTATTTGTTAGTTTACAGTATGAGTGATCAAGGACCCTCAGACATGTGTCGTCAGTTGTCTGATTCACCTAGGAGTGAAGGTACCTCATCACAGCCTGCCCTTTCTGGGTATACTGCTGATCAGGAAGAAGGAATGTTTGCTTTTAAAGCTCAGTCAGAAGAGCCATTCCCTCATAAGAAACGAGGATGGTTCAGTAAGGAAGCCTTTGCTCGTAGGAAAAGAATGCGAAAGTTGCAACAGCAAAGAGTTTTAGCAGCTGCTAAGCGAAAGACAGATACCCATACACAGGATATGCTTAATAGAAGCCTAGCCAATTTCCATATCCTAGCCACAACTGCTGCTGACCCAAGTCTGGAACAACTAGTAGCCCCACAACCACTAATCCCAGACCAACCTATGGAAATAGAAAACCCTGAAAACCAAGTGGAGATGCATGATTTCAACCCAGAGGAAATCCCTAGGGTACCTGCACCAAACCCCCTAGACCCAAATTACGACCCCTGGTGGGATGACAATAGGGACTTTGTGCAACGTTACCCAATCCATGAAGACACACCTATACAAAACATAGGAGCCTACCCAGGTATGGACCCTTTAGATCCCTATTACCAAGATGAATATATTAGGGAGATCTTAGAAGATCCTTACCAATTTCAGGAACTTTCACCCCCATATCAGGAACCCGCACCCCAGATTCCAAACCCAGTCTTAGAACCTGCACCCCCAATGAGTGCAGAAAACGTCCAAGAGCTTAGGACTTTTGGGGAGGAAATTTTAGAAAGCAGTGAAGGAATGAGACTGGTGGGAGAGCGTCTCATATGGAAATACGATGAACGCAATATGGATTTTTGGATAAATCCATATCCTTGATGTGATAGAGGAAATGGTAATAGTAATAATAATATAATAAAAAAATAAAATAAAATATGTGTGTACGGATGCATATTACTATTAGTGTGATTCTATTTATGTTGGTATTGTAATTTTATTTCAGTACTAGTGTGTAATAGACGCATAGTATATGGAAATAGAGTACAAGTCGCAATGATCGACGCTTTTGGCTAGATTGCGTATCATGTGATTAACTATATTACATATTATCTTGTGATATTAATACGGGGTAAATGTTTAAAATTCAGATGGCCGACGAAGGAAATCAAGGAAATCTGAATAATGATAACCAGAGTAACATTAACGTGGTTAATGAGAATCCAAGCATCAGTAACAATGGAAACCAAATGGATAATAGTGCCGTTCAACATATAGTGGCACAAGGAATCATAGATGCAATGCCATTTATTATTCAAACGATTCAAGAAGCAAATAATAAAAGTAAGCATAGCAGTAAGCGACCAATTGAACCAGAAAACAGCGTGAACAATGGACCCGTACTACAAGTGCCCATTCCCAAAAGGAGAAGAACCGTGCCTTGCGGTTGTTCTTATAAAGAATTCTGGTCTTGTAAACCAATGGAATTCTCGGGCAACGAAGGAGCCATTGCAACCCTATGCTGGATAGAGAAAACTGAGACAGTCTTAAGAATAAGCAAATGTGCTGAAGAAGATAAGATATTGTTTGCTTCTAATCTGTTTAAGAATTCAGCACTAGAATGGTGGAACACTATCCTTCAATCAAGAGGAAGTGATAGAACCTACAATATGGAATGGGAAGAATTTAAGAACAAGGTAGAAAGGAAATTCTGCCCACCCAATGAGAAGGAACAGATAGCAAACAAATTCTTAAATCTTAGGATGACTGGTGTGGATAGTAAGGGATACACTAAAATATTCTTCGAATATGCTAGAATAGTGCCAACTCTTGCTTCACCTGAACCAGTATTAATCTCCCGTTATATTTGGGGATTAATTGGGGAGATTAGACACGTAGTCAAGACAGCTAGACCTCAAACCATAGAAGAAGCTGTAGAACTGGCAAATACCTTGACAGATGAATTAGTTCGTACCCGAGAAGAGGATCAAAGGAGGAACCTAACCCAAAAGCTCACACAAGAATTTCGTTCTGGAAATTTTAATCGTGGGAAAAATATAGGTTCTACCTCTGCACCTTACTGTAAGTATTGCAAAAGAAAGCATTCAGGAAGATGCTCCATATACTGTAACTTTTGCAAAATATCGGGACACAAGGAGGAAAATTACAGAAAGAAAGCTAACAACAGGATATGTTACAACTGCGGAGAACAAGGTCATATCAAGCCTAATTGTCCGAAATTAGCTCCAGCTGTGACAACCCTCACTAAATCAGGTATCCGTACGACTTAATTAATGATAAATTATTGCTTAATTACTGTGCTTGTTTAAAACTAGCTGATGAACTGCTACTGGATATCTGATACATGAACTTACTTGCATCATACTTGCTTGCTGTCACTACAATATTTACATGCTAAACCCTAGTGACAAACATGATGCACAAAAAGCACAGTAGCACAATACACGGATAACCTATTGAACATGCTGATATAACCAGCATCAGGCAAACACTGCCTCCAAGGCCTATAAGAGCCTGAGATTTTTGGCTACACTGGTAGTGAGTGTAGGGATACAAGGGTTGTGGAACTGCGTCTCTAGGGATAAGTCACAGTGACTGGATGTGCCAAAAACGTACTTTATGTACAAAACACAGCACTTTAATAAATAATTCAGCATTAAGCTACCTAATAAAGTGCCAAAACATGAGGAAAATATTACTAGACACTTTCCAAAGTGTCGGGGATAAACTGTGTCACTAAAAATATTATTATCGACACTTTAAATATTTATTTAGCACATTAACGGATTAATATCCGACCGTACAACCGGACTATACCCGGGACACAAAAAATATTGTCATTGACATTGTTTCCTTTTTCTGAGCCAATTAGGGTCCCCGAGTACCCTAACACCCCTTATATTATTACACACACTAATACCCTAACTAAATATTTTTTTAGACCTAACTAAATCCTAACTATAACATTACACCCCAACCCATACCCCCCTCCTAATTTGCAACCGTCCCTTGAGGGGTCCCCCCTTCACGATTCGGACTAAATCTCCAAAGTCCTTTTCTAATCTTTCATTGGATTTTGGAGGGTGATTATGTATGCACTAAAGGGAACATAGTGCCCATTGGTCACTAGAATTAACTTTATAAATTAACATCACCACTTACATTATTTACCAACACAAAAGAAGAAAATCCCTTCTCTTTCCCTTCCATAGCTACGGCCGAACTCCCCTATACCATCCACCAATCTTTCAAGCTTTGATCCTCACATTCCAACATCATACAAGTCTTACGGGTCACGCATAAGGAGCCGTGGAGCAAGCGGAACACGAAGGACCTCTTTATCTTGCTTTTATCCACCACCTTTTCGCCTAGAATCTTCCCTAGCCTTGAGCTAGAGGTATAACACTTAAATCTCATATTTGAACTTATCTAAAGTGGTTAAAAGGATTTTTGTCGGTTAAAACTCGGAATCTTATATGTTGAAGCATTAAAGTCTACTAAAAACTCTAAAAATGGTGGTTAATAGCATATAAGTGGTGTAAAAGTTGTAGTATTTAAAATATATGGTTATTTAGACCCGATCTATGTTGTGGTAGCTCGGATCACCGTTTAACCCGGTTTGGTAAGATCATGGATCTTAACATAAACTTGTTTTGAATGATACAAGGGTTAAAAGGTAAAACTCTACCACACATGAAACATGAACTTGTGTGAAAATGTTTTAACATGTACAATAGTATTTAAAACTAGCAGATCTACGTATCTGCAAGTGGTATTTTCAAAGGACCACGCGTCAAAGAAATCATGTTTTCTAAAAGACGGAACTTACACTAGCAAACATGATTTTTATAAACCACAAGTGTGTAAACACTTGTGAAAAGATCCGACAAAGAACTAGTTTTTGCCAAATATTACTAGAAGTTGTAAAGACGGATTTCTCTAAACACGAGGTTTTTACGAGATCAAAGTTACTTTATATAAAGATCTACAAAATATAATGGGATTTACACTATAGTTGCGGAAAAACTACAAGTTCATGCGATTATGCGATTTACATACTTGTCGACTAGTTTGATGTGTCGGAAATTGTTTGATTGAATAAAGAAGTTGTTGAATTGATTTTGTAAAAGAAAATGATACGCTTGAAAGCGTGGCCACCTCCAGTTACAGAGGAAACTCTGGCGAAATTTTTCTAAAAACATAACACTTAGAATTATTTACACAACAAGTGTTGGAATTATTTTTGACATGCTTTCGAAACATAAATTTCGCCAAGACTTTATTTACTAAATATTCGGAGGTGGGATTTTCACAAGATTTAACGTGATAAATATATATTGTCACAACACTGTTTATGATTATTTTGTGAAAGTACATAAATATTATTTTTAGGAGTAAAAATAATATTTACAAACGTTAACGATTCCAAAGTATTACGAACGCTTTCACATGAATATATAAGTTACACCGGTAATTATATTACCACTCGATTATTAAAACGTAACTTACGCACATGTATTGTATCCCCCATCCTTGGGAAGGAGTATAACTACCAAGTATGTATACAGAACATACACACGAAATAGTTGTCTAACTATTTCCCAAAAACATAAACTAAAGCTAAGGCACGGCCGTCCGTCTAATAGAATTAGCACTTGTAGGTCGTCGCACAGCTTTCCGATTTGGAGATACTTGGTAGAGACGCTTCACTGTGAGTTCATGTCCCCCTTTTCTCTAACTGTTTTCAGTTTTCTTAACTGCGGGGGTGAAATACATGTTACTATGATTACGAATGCTACTTACATGGTATGGTCAGCTACGGAAGGAACTGTTAGGTTATGTGATTGGGTAGGCGAAACCTTAAGAACATTAGTCCTCGTAGTACGATCGAGGGATACGAGTGATAGGCCTATTTGAGCATAACAAACACCACCCATGCGCTCGCAGGTTGGACCATGTGGTGACCTTGTCTTAACACCACCCATGCGCCCGCAGGTTGGACCATGTGGTGACCCCGTCTTAACACCACCCATGCGCCCGCTGGTTGGACCATGTGGTGACTTTGTCGTAACACCACCCATGCGCCCGCAGGTTGGACCATGTGGTGACCTTGTCCTATCCCCTCCCATGCGCCCGCAGGTTGGACCATGTGGATACACAATAACTGATATGTTTCCTTATTTGCTTTCATACCAGCGTTTACAAAACATTCATACTTGCAATGATTACAAAGGTTTATTCGCGCGCACATACTAAACGCATGAACTCGCTCAACATTATTGTTGATTTTTCAACTTACATGTATTTCAGGAAATTAACGAGATCTGGCACGGTATGGCATGTTTTCCGCTGCACTAGTTTCCAAGGTCATCCGGGGTTTAGGGGATGTGTCTCTTTCCTGGACAAGACACAATCCTTAAACCATGTTTATATTATGCTTAAGTTTGTAATGTCTGTTGAACAAGGTTATGGTTATTGGGGTATGTTCCCGTTAAGACAATGGTATTGTATTTGGTTTTCAAAACTTAATGGATGATCTTGCATGTTTTTAATTCATATAGCTTGTTATGGTTAAGCTATGGTATTAAGAAGTCACACCAAAATTAACCACGCTTCCGCAAAGCCAGGGTGTGACACCAGCTACAAACAACAAGAATACTCAAAATGCTAGAGCATTTGTTCTGACTGCAGATGAAGCCAAGATGATTCCAGATGTCACAGCTGGTACGTTTTTAGTTAATGATATTTTTGCTAAGGTATTATTTGACTCTGGTGCGAACCAAAGTTTTATTAATACATCATTTTGCAAATTTCTAAATCAGTCATTAACTAAACTACCACAAGAATGTTTAGTAGAGACAGCTAATGGAGAAACCATTAGGATTTCTGAAATCTTGCAGGGAGCAAGCATAGAAATTTTAAATCAGAAATTTATTGCAAATCTTTATCCCATGAATCTGGCAGGATTCGATGTTGTTTTAGGAATGGATTGGTTAATAGCCAATAAAGCCAATATCTTATGTGATCAAAAGTCAATTCAAGTAAATTCACCAAAAGGTAAAATGATCACAATTAAAGAAGATAAACCATCTAGAGCCACAAAATTTATCTCTGTGATGAAAACTGCAAGTTATATAAGAAAAGGTTCTATAGTGTATTTGATTTCCATAATCACTAACACTAAAGGAAAGGAATTAAAGGAAATTCCAGTAGTATCTCAGTTTTCAGATGTATTTCCAGAAGAATTGCCAGGGCAACCTCCAGATAGAGAAGTTGAATTCAGAATCCATTTAATACCAGGAACATCACCGATTGCCAAAGCACCTTACCGTTTGGCACCCGTCGAAATGCAAGAATTAAAGAAACAATTGGACGAATTATTGGAGAAGGGATTTATACAACCAAGTTCATCACCATGGGGAGCGCCGATATTGTTTGTTAAAAAGAAGGACGGATCAATGCGTATGTGCATTGACTACCGTGAATTAAACAAAGTTACAATTAAGAACCGGTACCCATTACCAAGAATCGATGATCTGTTTGATCAACTACAAGGAGCTCGATTTTTCTCTAAAATCGATTTAAGGTCGGGATATCATCAATTAAAGGTACAGGAAGAAGACATTCCTAAAACCGCATTCCGAACAAGGTATGGACATTATGAATTTACTGTCATGCCATTTGGTTTAACCAATGCCCCAGCTGCATTTATGGACCTGATGAACCGAATATGTAAGCCATATTTGGATAAATTCATAATTGTTTTCATAGATGATATTTTAATTTACTCTAAGAGTAAAGAGGAACATGCAAAGCATTTGCACGCACTTTTAAGTTTATTAAGAAAAGAAAAGCTTTACGCTAAATTTTCAAAGTGCGAATATTGGTTAGAACAGGTACAGTTTCTTGGACACCTAGTCAATCATGAAGGAATTCATGTAGATCCCACAAAGATCGAGGCAATTATTAAATGGAAAACCCCTGAGTCACCAACTGAGGTTAGAAGTTTCTTAGGATTGGCCGGTTATTATAGAAGATTTATTCAAGATTTTTCTAGAATAGCCATTCCCTTAACTAAGCTAACCTGTAAATCTGTTAAGTTTGAATGGGGATTTAAACAAGAAGAAGCATTTAGAATTCTTAAGCAAAGATTAACTCATACACCCATATTAGCGTTACCAGAAGGAACTGAAGATTTTGTAGTTTATTGTGACGCTTCCAAATTAGGTTATGGATGTGTATTGATGCAACGCCAAAAGGTTATAGCTTACGCATCTAGACAACTTAAGAATCATGAAGAGAATTATTCAACCCATGATCTAGAACTAGGAGCTATAATTTTTGCTCTTAAGATTTGGAGACATTACCTTTATGGTAGTAAGTTTACCATATTCACTGATCATAAGAGTTTAAGGTATATTTTCAAGCAAAAGGAGTTGAATATGAGACAAAGACGCTGGATGGAGATGCTTAGTGACTATGATTGTGATATCCAGTATCATGAAGGAAAAGCAAATGTAGTAGCAGATGCTTTAAGTCGAAAGTATCATGAAAAGCCAAAAAGGGTACGTTCTCTTAAATTAAATCTGCAAGTAGATTTAAATAATCAAATAAGAGAAGCACAAGAATCAGTAATCAAGGATGATACTGAAAAATTAAAAGGTATGCTAAAAGAATTAGAACAAGGAACAGATGGAATTTGGAGATTCCATAAAGAGAGAATATGGATACCTAAATTAAGAAACCTACGTTATCGTATTTTAGAAGAAGTCCATAAGTCTAAGTACACAATGCATCCAGGAAATGATAAAATGTATCAGGATTTAAGGAAAAAATTTTAGTGGATAAGAATGAAAAAGGACATAGCAGCCTATGTTTCTAAATGTTTAACTTGTTCACAAGTTAAAGCTGAACACCAGAAACCCTCAGGATTTCTACAACAATTAGAAATGCCAGTGTGGAAATGAGAATTGATAACAATGGATTTTGTTACTAAATTACCCAAAACTAAGAAAGGAAATGATACAATCTGGGTGATTGTAGATAGGCTAACCAAATCAGCTCATTTTCTACCGATGAAGGAAACTTTCAGTATGGAACAGCTAGCTAAGTTGTATGTAAATGAAATTGTTTCTTTACATGGCATTCCTTTGTCAATTGTTTCTGATAGAGATAGCTGATTTACCTCTCATTTTTGGTCAAGTTTCCAAAAGGCAATGGGAATCAAGTTAAAATTGAGCACAGCTTATCATCCTCAAACGGATGGACAAAGCGAAAGAACAATTCAGACAATGGAGGACATGCTTAGAGCTTGTGGAATTGATTTCGGAGGTAATTGGGATGATCACTTACCTTTAATAGAATTTTCTTATAATAATAGTTATCACACAAGTATCAATGCTGCACCATTCGAAGCACTTTATGGACGAAAGTGCCGAACCCCAGTCTGTTGGGCAGAAGTTGGGGAAAAGCAACTATCTGGACCTGAGATAGTGCAAGAAACAACTGATAAGATTATTCAAGTCAAGGAACGACTGAAAGCAGCACGTGATCGACAGAAGAGCTATGCTGATAACCGACGCAAGCCATTGGAATTTCAAGTAGGAGATAAAGTATTGTTAAAAGTATCTCCTTGGAAAGGAATAGTAAGATTCATCAAACGGGGAAAGCTAAGTCCCAGGTATATTGGACCGTTTGAGATTATTAGAAGAATAGGACATGTAGCCTATCAGCTATAACTGCCAGAGGAAATGGCAGGAATACATGATGTATTTCATGTATCAAATCTCAAAAAGTGTTTAGCTGATGAATCACTGATAGTACATCTTAAGGATATAGAGGTAAATGAACAACTCAAGTTTGTAGAAAGGCCTCTACAGATTGAAGACAGGAAAGTCAAGAATCTCAAGCATAAGAGATTAGTTCTGGTCAAAGTAAAGTGGGACTCCAAAAGAGGACCTGAGTACACATGGGAGCTTGAATCAGAAATGCAAAGGAAATATCCGCACTTATTCCAGTAGATCTCGAGGACGAGCTCTAAAACAAGGTGGGGAGGATGTAACAACCCTCGGTAAAACCGACACTCTCATAATATTTTCGACGCCCTAGTATATTTTAAAATGTCCCATTATGTCTTTAAATACACCCCGTATGTGAAAACCGAGCCCGATATATGTGCTAGTATTTAAAATAAATTAAAAACAATAAAAAGTAAGTTGAGGCGGGCCGCGTAGGACCCACTCCAAGCTTTTACGCGGGCGGTATGAAGGTTAGAACCTGATTCCGTCGGATTTCTTTAGTTCAGGCGGGCCGCGTAAGCTTAGCTTACATTTACGCGGGCCGCGTAAGATCGAGATAGTGGCGCAACCTGGTGATGACACGTGTCATCATCGTGTCAAGCCTAGTGGTGATCCGGACGAGCTACGCGTTGACCCTACTTTGACGCGGGCCGCGTAAGACCCAGATTTCAGCACTATATAAGAAGGCCTCGAGCTTTCAAACCAAATCGTTCATTTCTTTTCTGTGTCTCGAATTTCTGAAGTTATAGGCTTTATATTCAAGTATAATACCCCCTAATTAGCAAGGTTCTGCTCCGTTGTAAGTATCATAACCCCAGTTTCGTAATAGATACGCTGCCCGATTGATTTAGGGTTCCGTAACAACTGTCGTGGTTCTGCCCGACGTAGTTGTTGGAATGCCGTCTCGGGGAGGGTATCATTAATATTTTCAAAGGGTTATGATACTAACCTATGTACATTTGTATAAATTATAGATTATATCCAGGAAACCCTTACGCGAAGTCTAAGATAGCAATGTGAGTTTATCCTCTTTTTGTTAACCTTTTTGTAATATTTTACAAAACCTTAAATGTTTTACAATGCGATTAAGCGGTGATTGAGTCTTTGTAGTTCTTCAATTACTGCCGGTATGTTGGGGTTTTGTATACAAAATTTACTACTGCGTGTAGTAAGTCGGGGATGACAGTACGTTACCATTGGACAACGAGTTAGCCAATGTGTAATATGACCCACAAGTCAGGATTGACAGTACTGAATGAGTAATTGTGTAGAAATAAACAATGTGATCGCTCTCAATACTGTTTTAATTAATAAAATGTTTCTTGATTAAACTGGGATTCACTCACCAGTATTTCCCACTGACAAATGTTTTTAAAACACGTTTCAGGTAACACAATGTGACAGCCCATTAGTAAAAAGCCAGCTGGAGAGCACTGAAGGCTTGGGAAAAATGTAGCTATAAAAGTTATCTAAAAGACGATGTTTTAAATTCAATAAAATAGGGTTTATCCCTATAAACGTATTGTAATAAGAAACTTGGGTTTTGCCCATGTGATTATTAATATTAAATATGGTGGTTTTACTCTGATAAATATTTCCTTACTACGGTCCTGATGTAATTTCCGCTGCCAAATTAACAAGCTGATACCACCGAAATTATGAGTTCGCGTCCGCCCGTTCCCGGGACAGATAAGGGATCGGGGGTTGCGACACATCTGAACAGGATACATGTACAAATTTTGGTTGATCCATCACTGGTGGAGATCCTTCAGGTTCAGTGTTAAACTTCCTGATTTTGGTTCTTATTGATTAAATTGGGGTGTGGTGGCACCAACAAAAGATTATTGTTTTAATAAAATATTTAAATAAAATAAAAAATAAATGACCATTTTGCTCTTAGAAGGACAAAATACCAGGATTTAATTTGAGAAATATCACCTGATTTCATTTTTAGACCAAAATGGCAATAAAGTAAAACTATAGGGACCCAGATGCAAAAAGTTTTAAATTTGAACTAAAGTGACAAAAGTGATCAAAACTTAGGGACCAAAATGACACTTTACTCAAATATATGTTTTAAGTGTAAGTGAGTACTGACACTTATATCTTTAACATATATGTATAGAGATTTAAAGTTCTTTTCTAGCATAACTACATAACTAGACTCGTGATTATGCGTATAAATAGTTATCTAAAAATCATGAGGTTTCTTATAACCTTGAATACGCCAAAAATAATATATGGTTATGGACACTTTGCTCAAAATTAGTACCCAAAGTATACGTACCGCATGTATTCAAGTTAGTATTTTTCAACTGGATTATTAAGACATGCATTAAGATATTGATACTTTAATTTATCACCTGATAAAATTCTAACTCCATTTGGAACAATGCCTTACGAATATCTTAGACCGGTGGGTGTGGCTTAGCGCCACCCGCCACCTCAGCCTCCATAGCGCCCCTAGGGCGCCATCGTTCACACCGAGCAAATGAAGGGGGGGGGGGGGCACCATCCTTCTCCTCGCCATTGTGTTAACGGAAGAAAAGGGGGTGCAGGTGGGGCCAACCTCTTTTCAACCAATAGTTTTTTTTATTTTGTTTAATAGGGGGATTTTATACCACACCCTGCAAGTTAAAGGAAGGGGCTTAAAGCCCCTGTGTGATGTGGCGTTAACGTGGCGCTAACGTGGCGTGATAAAGCCCCTAGGGGCTTTATACCACACCCTCCAGCCTTATAATATACTTATTTTAATGTCTTTCAAATCCATTTGAATCACTTGTAAATCACAAAATCCATGTACTGCTAGTTTTAGAAAGAAACATTTTGTAGTTTTATTATTATATTTCCTTCTTTATATATATATATATATATATATATATATAAACGGGATCAGGAGAAAACGCTCAAAAGTGTGAGAACGGTAAGAACGCTTCCTGGCCCAACACGTGTCACGCCGCTTAGAGGAGGGCGGAGGGGCTTTTTTGTCCTTTCATATTTCTTTTTTTAAACGCGTGTCACATCCCGTTTCCATTTTTTTTGCGTTTAATAAATACGCCGCGTTTTATTGTTTGTAGATCAGGATCATAGTAAATATTTTGGCGTTTTAAGTATGTTTTGGCGTTTTTATTGTTTTTTAAATCAGGATGCATGTCTATGATGTAAAAAAATCAGTAATTTTCTTGATGTTTATTATTTCAAGTAGGATACAGGTCTATAATTTGACAGACAATTATGGCGTTTTGAAAAGATAAATAATTTCAGTTTTCCAAGTAGTGGTTTTTAATATAATAAATGTTTGGCAATAATGTTACCGTCTCTTCATTTTACTGTTTAGCAATTACTGTTTCGTTCAATTTCATCGGTGAATTAGTGTTGATTTTTCAGTAATACATTGTTTGGTGTTTTTGGCGTTTTATAGCAACATCGTGCTTTGATAGCATCCGTTCTCTCAGTTTTCACACTATCAGTCGTTTTGGTGTTTTTGGCGTTTTATATTAAATTTTTTTGTTAGTAGAGAATTAGATAATAAAATCAGAGAATTAGATAACAAACAATAGAAATTGAAAAAAAAAATTATAATCTAATTTATCTTCCAAATCTTCACTGTCATCAGCTTCTTCTTCTTTAACCTTTTTGGCGTTTTGAACCTGTTTTGAATACCTTATGTAGATCCTTATTTTCCTACATAACGTCCGTCTTCATTAAGGGGTAAAAGTCTTTGTTTCTTCGTTTTTTCATGAAAATTTGTCCATCTCATTCAGCAAAAGTTTATAGAGATACCCACCTCAGAGTAGAATCCATTCAGTGAAACTTCATTCAGAACAATACTCAATATAGAAGAAATGAGGTTCCGCATCTGTGGCTTTTTTAAGTATCTTTTTTGGCGTTTTAAAGTGAATGGTTTGTTGGAAAGATGACATTTATTTTTTTGGTGGTGTGATCAGTTGATTGTGCAGAGACGTCTCTCTTATAGGATGTTTTTTGGCGCGTAGTTTAGGCGGGATTTTTATTTATAATAAATGATATTAATAAAGTAGCCGTCTTTTCAGTTACTGTGTGTATTTTTTACTGTTTTTGTTCAAGTTTTTATGAGTTTTTATGGTCTTAGACATTTCATCTTCCAAGTTTGGCGTTTTTTTAATGGGTTTAAGTAGTTTTTGGCGTTTTTTCCATTTTTAGCTTTTAATAATACTTCTCCAAATTACTTTTATTATAGGTTGGGAGTTTTTGGCGTTTTACTGCATTATGGCGTTTCACAATAATTATGACTTTTGGCGTTTTATTAATATAATGTTATTTTTTATTTTAAGTTGAAAAATACATAACAAACAACTGAAAAAGAAAATTAAAAAAATAAAAATAGAAACAATTCATCTTTCAAATCTTCACTGTCGTCAGTCTCTTTCTTCTTTGAAACATGTTCACTGGCGGTTTGGCTTTGTCATGCTTGTGTTTTTTTGGTCGTTTGGAAAGACAATATGACATGAGTTTTTTGTTTGAATATGCATCTTCAAACCACTCATCAGTGTCATTCGTCTATTCATGCCATTATAATATTCATCAATAACAAAACATAAAAACTGACATAAGTCTGACCCCAGTATCTTTTTCTTGAAGTTTTGTCCATCTCATTCAGCAAAATGTTATTTGAGACGCAACACCTCAGGAAAGAATGCATTCTCCGAAACTCCGTGTAGAACAATATTGAATATACAAGAAATGATTTTTTGGCATTTTTGGCGTTTTTCTGAGGAAATAGTGTATCTGAAAGAAAAGTCCATTTTTTGGAAATTTTTGATATTTGAGAGATTTGGCGTTTTCTAAGATGATTGGTATATAGTAAAATATGGCGTTTTTTGAGTAGGTGTGTTTGATGTTTTGGAATTTTTGGCGTTGTAAGATGAATGTTATATAGTAGAAATATGGTGTTTTCAGGTTGGGGGAGGTGTGTTCTTATGTATGAGAATGTTTTTTGTTTATATAGGGATGCGTTTTGTCCAGTAATGGCGTTTTATTCATTAGTTGGCGTTTTGGTATAGAAGTGTAAAGACCTTTTTACCCTTAATGAAGCGCGTCGACTCAATAGAATTCATGTTATTTACGAAAACGCCACCGCACCAATCTAGTCCATAGATTGTTTTGATCGGACGATTCATAAGCGTTCTCACCGTTCTCACACTTTTCATTGTTTTCTCTAAATCCTGACCCTATATATATATATATATAGGGAGCCGCTAAAATAGGAACCACCCCCAGTTGTAAGAACCGCAAGAACCACTCTCCACCAATCATATTCAGCCAACAAAAGGGGTATATTGGTCATTTACCCCAAATGTCAAATCGTACCATATCTCTCTTCATTTAATGTGGTCAGATCATATCTCTCTTCTCTCTCTATTTTAAATCCCTGCTTTTCTCATCTTCTCTCTCAAAACTGAAATCCATCTCTATCTTTCTCTGGAAATTGTTCATCTCCATCACCGGAGATACACTCCGACCACTGTCTCCTCCGCCACCGTCAACGGATATCACTCTCTGACCACCACCTCCATCACTTCGCACTCTCTATCAACGGAGATCACACTCCGGACCACCGTCTCCTCTGCCACTGTCACCGTCTCCTCCGCCACCGTTCACCACCATTCAACGGGGACAAACATCTGGACGCCGCCGCCGCACAGGGGGTGGGTGTGGTGTCTGAAAGTTTGCCCAGTTGTACCAGTCGACGCCATCGCCGGTTGTAACACCCCAAAAACGGGTTTGGTAAGCAAACCACGTTAATAGTAGAGACGGGTAAAATACCGTTAGTGGTAAAAATTAACCCGGTAAGTATTAGGATTAGATTAAATAAATAAACTTGATGTTAATTAAAAGGAGGATAAATACTTTGAGAAAAACAAAGTGTATAGAAGGCCCGAGTTAATGGGACTTGAAATAAAACGGGTTACGACTTCCCGAACCCACTAAGTGACTAGGAATATTAACCTAGTTAGTTGTGTGTTGTTAGAATAATAAAGGAATCTTGAAATAGTTAAACCTTTTATAAAAACAAAACATGAGGGGCTAATGTTGCTAAGTGGGCAAACTAGTTTTATTAAAAATAAGAAAATAAAACACAACACACACACTAAGTGTGTGTGTGTGTGTGTGCGTGGGTCGACAAGAGGAAAGGAAAAAGGGAGCAAAACCCTAAAGTGCCAAGAATCATCAAATTGAAGGTCGATTTCAGTCTTAAATCAATGCATGAACACAAATTCGTGATCACCTAAGTGTGGGGATCGAAAGGTATGTTGAATTTTGCTATTTGATGATACTTCAAAATTTTGATTAACATTCAAGAATGAAATTCTGGCATGAATAATGGGTGTTGTAGTATAATTGATATGAGCACAAGTCTAGGAACAAGCCCTAGATGTAAACTCGTTAATTTAGCACCATAAATTAGTGTTTCGATTAACTAGTTATGTAAGTGCTAAATGGGTTTTGTGGGAAGATGATGAACACTAGATTTATGATCATCAATTTGGTGTTATTCGATTTCCATGAAGTAAGTCTAGATGTTGTTATGCATGCTAGACATAAGAACTTGTGAATGATGTTAAAACTTGGGTAAATAACTAGTTATGAAAATTGATTGTGATTTTATAGAATATGCCCACAAGGTGTTTGTTAAAATGCCTAAGTGAATGTTTATATGTTGAAATTACGAATGAAACGCGTAATTGCCTTGTTTGACTAATTACATGAAATATGGGTTAAAACGGGTTCTAATCATAATGTTGATTTAACTTAATTGTGACTATTGTATGATTAAAGGTAGTTGACTTTTAAAAGTCAAACTAACCAATGATAAAGTCGAATAGTAGTTTCGACATAGAAAATACGTAAGGTGGAATAGTCATGAATTGAAATGACTAATCTAATCACCTTGTGAATAATGATAGTTTGTCGCCTAACGAGCTAGGTGGAGGCTTGGGAAAGAAGCGGTCAAACGAATCAAGCACGAGAAGAAAAGCGTATTTGGATGCGAGGTAAGTATAGCTTACACTAGTCTTAAATTGTGGAATATTCTCTTATCGTGTAAATTACGAATGAGATAACTAAACAATTGAAATATGATGTTCCGTCGTGTAGTCGTACGGAACCAAAATAATCAAAGATGAAAGAAACCATAATAATGGTTAAAAAGAAGTGAATCGATAATTCGATCATATTATGACGAAAGGAAAAATGAACTTTTAATGGTTACCTTTTATGGTAAGCCAAAACAAATAATAATGGCAAAACGGTAATTTAGTCACACGTTGACAATAACCGTTAGTTTTAAAAAGACGCTTTTCCGCGTAAGACATAAAGAGTCGAAAGTGGTAATAAACGGTTTATAAGTAAAATGACCGTACGGTGTTAAACGGAGCGAGTCATGTAGATGATATGATAATAAATATCATCTCGCAAAGATAAACGGTCAATTCGGCCAAACGGGTCAAAAGGTGTAGACATCACCTTTTGACAATATCGACTAATGATTTTTTTGTCGAGTTATATGCTTACAGGAATAGATATCCAATGGATACTCGCATCGCTCTTAATTAGAGATTATAAAGCAAGGTATTAAAACCGGGTCAATAAGTTGATCCGAGCCAGGTATGTATAATAGATCAACTCATCATTTAGAACTTGAAGTTCTATGAGAGTTAGACAAAGTAAAAGGGATATTCGGTTACCTTAAAAGGTAAACCGAAGGATTTAAATTATAGACAGAGTGTTCTGAAAACAAGATTTGGTTAAAAATGAGATTTTGGGCGTGCATGGCTTAAGCAAGCCCTTCGTCGTAAAAGAAGGGTTAAAATAACCAAAACGCCCTTGTAAGCGAAATTAAGCAAACGACCCTTAGAAGTCGCTTGAAAATGAGTTTTATAATCAAGTCAATACTTAGAATAAGTATAAAAGCGAAAGATGTAAATCCTTGGTCAAAAGACTCTATATGAGTCTTTGCCGTAAAATGATAATCCGAGGGGTAAAACTCGGATTATATAGATCGCCACATTAAACCCATCAGAAATATAGTTGTGGTGGAAGATCATTTGATAAATAATGTGGAAATAAGATGCTAGAAATAAATGAGTGTGAATTATGCGTAAAAGTGCTTAAATGCCCTTAACGGGTCAATTAAACATCTAAGTAAAAAACGGGTTTAAGAGTGTATATAAACCCGTGATTTGAATCTAATATGATAAGCGACATGGAAATGATGAGAAATTAGAATCAAACAACATGTTTGTTTGATAAAATCACGAACGGGTCAAAATTTGGTAAAAAGGGTAATAAGCCGAAGACTTAAAAGTCTTAAATTTTGTTAATCCGGATGTTGGATTTTAACTCCATATGATGGAGGATCAAATTAAAATGACGTAGGAAGAAACGGTAGGTCAAACGGACAAGCGGATTAAAAGTTATGAAGGTTTTCGTTTTAGAAAACGGCAAACTTGGAAAATCCTGCAGAGGCCACCTACGGTAGCCTTAAAGTCTACGCCACTCACCCACTGCTTTACGGTGGGGAAAATCAAACATTCAGGGGCTACGGTGGACCCTGTAACAAAAATGTATTTTAATCAGTTTCGCTTCCCGGACTCGTTTAGACACGTTTTAAACCCCGTATGACTAAAGCATTTCATGTTTATGAAATGTAGGTACATTTTGGATGCCGAAAGACGATCAAGCTCAACGAAAAATCGAACACGATAAAGATACATGCTTCCGCACATTGCCTCGTCGTAAATTTTAAACGACGAATTCGATCACGTTATGTTGAATAACTTATGATTTGTAAAAGTTTTAATAAACCCGTATTTTTTTATAGTATGTGTAGTCTTAACTACACATCTAATTGTTGGTATTTACATGTAAAACCGTTAAATAGTATCTAGGGTCTTACACCGGTTCTGGCGGCGGATAGGGTTTCATTCCCGGTGGTTGTACCAGCCGATGCCATCAGGTAGTTTCTGTGTGTTTTTTTCTTGTTTTCAAAGACCAGTTCTTCTGGTTTGTTCTTCATATGAGAGATTGATGAGGCCAGATTTTTATTTGCAATCTTTTCTTTGTGGTTGTTTGTTAATGGCGATGATGATGTGGAAACCCACACATGAGCCTTGTCGGTGGTGCCGGTGATGTTGGTGGAGCCGGTGGTGCCATCGATGTCGGTGGTGCCGGTGATTGAGTGGTGGCTAGAGGTGGTGCAGGTTTTGGGGGGTTGAAGGAATAGGGTGTTTTTTTTGGGGGTGGTAGCTACTGGTCGAACTTCTTGTGTTGTTTGGGTGGTGGCTACTGGTTAAACTTCTTGTGTTGTTTGGGTGAAGAGACCGTTGCCAACAAAAACACACTTGACACCCAAACTGGGATTTCTTGAACTGGTGGAATATAATGTTTTCTTTTGATCAGTGAAATTTCTGGTGATTTTTGATCAGTGGACTATGTGGGTTTGATATGTTGGATGGGATGGCAATGATGCAAAAAAAAATCTAGATTTTTGATGACGATGGCACGGCAACGATGGTGGAGGGTAGGTTTTTGAACCCGCAACCCCACTTTGCAGCCTTTTAATTATCGGAAAATTTGAGCCAAACCCCTTTTTTTTCGAGATACACTTTTGTTTTGATGTTGTTGGTTTTTTTATATTCTTTTCCCCAGTCGATGACGATAACAATCTATCTGAGACACCTACCGAGTTTGCGATTTATGGGTGCGTTCGTCTTGCGTAAACCAGTTTTTGTGTAAAAAAGTTTTGTGAAAAAAAGTTAAACCGTAAACTTTTACGTAAAACGTAAAAAGTTTAACGTAAAACGTAAAACGAAAACGTAAAACGTAAAAAGTTTAACGTAAAACGTAAAAAGTTTAACTTAAAATGTAAAGTTTTTTAACGTAAAACGTAATTTTTTTTACGTAAAACGTAATTTTTTTACGTAAAACGTAAAAAGTTTAACGTAAAACTTAAAACGTAAAAAGTCTAAAAAGTTTAACGTAAAACGTAAAAAGTGTAAAAAACGGCGTGTTAAAAAAACGTGTAAAAAACGGCGAGTTAAAAAAACGACGCTTGAAAAAACGGCACGTAAAAAACGGTGCGTTAAAAAAACGACGCTTGAAAAAGCCCGGGGTAAAAACGGCGCGGAAAAAAAACGACGCTAGAAAAAGCCCAGCGTGCAAAAATCGGTGCGCAAAAAAAATTGTCTTGTTAAAAAAATCTGAATTTAAAAATTCTTTTAATAAAAAAATTATGTTTAAAAAATAAAAACTAATATAATAATACAAAAAGCTAATAAAAAACAATAAAGACAAAAGGACAAAATAGAGTCATTTTACTAAATTACCCTTTTGGATTAAAATATTAAAGACATAATAAGACAAAAAGTATTTAATATTATTTTTAGTTACTTTTAATCTCATCCATCGATCTTGAAGATCTAATGGCTAGGAACGGGTTCTCGCGGTTCTTACAACTGGAGGTGGTTTTCATTTTAGCGGTCCCCTATATATATATATAAGATAATGCTAGGGAGAAAACCCTCTATTTTGAGAAAACCTTGGAAACCCATCACAAGGCTCACAATCAGCCATGTATACACAGACAACTTGACTATACTTTTAGCTTTTGAGGGTATAATTGTAACTTTACATTTAACCTCCCAACCCAAAAGATCTTATCTCCATTTGATTTGACAACTCTAATTAATGCATCTCACATCATTGTACAACCACCATTTCTTTTAGCTTATTTATTTTAAAAGGGAAATTTTTCAAATCATCTTCATCTTCTTAAACAAGATCTTTAGTACGAGATCCACCATTAATGTACCATGGATCCTCCACCAACAATGCTTGAATTAATGTTACCACAGTTTGGCATCGAGTTTGACAACGGCAATGAAGAAAATGTTTCAAGTTTGTACAACGATTATGCCGTTGATGTTGTTACTTTCATAAAAGAAATCAAAGAATCAAGATGCTGTCAAAATATTTTCATTTTTCTTTTAGTTTCCTTTCAATAATAAGTTGGTTTTGATAATTAATTGCCATTTACTTTGATTTTCGTTCTTCACAATTGGTTTTATTTTTTCCAGAATTAAGAATGCTGCCAAAAGATTTTTAATTTTCAATACCATTGATTTTTGTTTCAAAAGAAAGAAGGACGTTTATAGGTAATAATATTTCAATGCTATTGATTTTAGTTTGGTTTTCATTCTTCTGTGTTGATTTATGTCTCCAACAATCAATAATGGTGTTTATAAATTTTAATTTTGATCCATGGATTACTTGTTTTGGTTTCAAACTTGTTGATTTTGATCCATGGATTAATTATTTTTGTGTTAAAATCATTTTTATGTTAAAAAATTATGTTTGGTTTGGTTGCTTGTTTGGGGATTTTGATCTGAATAGTAACTGTTTTTTTTTTGTTTGGTTGCTTGTTTGGGGATTTTGATCTGAATAGTAACTGTTTTTTGTTGGTTAGGTTGCTTTGTTTTGTTTTGGGGCTTTTGATCTGAATAGTAACTGTTTTTGTGTGTTATAATACAGAAACAGACCCATAACATGTGTTAAGCCCCTGTTAGAATGATATATAACGTGTGTTGATTTACAGAAACAGACCCATAAAGATATTCAATTGACAAGCTGGATGGATGTAGGCGACGTTAATGCGAGGACATGTGTTAAAAAATAATATTGAATAAGTCACATTTTTTGGGAAAGAACTCTTCGTTCATTTATAACATGTGTTAGTGGTAATGCTGTAACAGAACACCATGATGTAACCTGACATGTGTTCATGTATAACATGTGTTAAGCCCCTGTTAGAATGATATATAACGTGTGTTAACATAGATATTACTTGGAACATGTAGTTGCTTAACATGTGATAAGGGTGAAAACAGTCGACGGAGGCGATGGGTTTAATGGTGGGCTTAGTTAATATTGTAATCTTGTTGTAACCCGACTTGTATACATATGATAACATGTGTTAAGCATCCATTGTAATCTTTGTTGTAACCCGACTTGTATTAATGTATATGAAAGTGGTTTGCAAAACACTATGATGTGCATATACTGATCGTAACACTATGATGTGCATATAGTGTTGTAACATGTGTTACACTTCGGGGTAAGAAGTGTTACATTGTTGAATGTAGGGCATGATCTACTTTGTCTTATATGTTGTAACATGTGTTACACTTCGGGGTAATATATCTTGCATACAGGGTGATATTCAATAGCTCATACGTTTAATAGTAGTTTATTATTTTTCATTAAATATATTACATATATAACAACCATTGTTACATATATAACGACCATTGTTACATATGTAACGTTGCCTTTTTAACGTATGTAACACATGTGTACCAAAGGAATGAAGTGACCAACATTTACAAATGTTAATCAAAACAAAAGTCACTTGTCATCATGGGTTGTTAGTAATTGCACGCATTACAATCATACTTAAAGGTAACAAAAATGTTTATACAAACTTAAATATATAAAGATGATCCAAAAACTATCATAAAGGTTAAAAAATATAGCTACGCTTTGCGTCTTGATAACCATCTTTATTTTGAACATAGACATCCATTCACCTATGAACAAAACAAGTACATCAGTGTTAAGGCCCTAAAGTTAAACTTATTAACACAAATGTAACTACATGTACATCAGTGTTAAGGCCCTAAAGTTAAACTTACAAAAAGATTATAACAGAGGCTTAACACATGTTATATATTCCAAAATGTGCACAACAAATGACCCGTTTCATATTATATATTCCAAAATTACCGGTACACGTGTTACCATAAATGGCTCGTTTAATATTACACGTTACATACTAACTTGTACATGTAATACTTGTACAAGTGTTACGCTCGGTATCCACATTATCTGATATTTTAAACATCAGTAAAAATAAAATAGATATTTCTTGTTTTTTTTAAATTAACAAAGGTTAACACACGTTATATATCATTCTATCGGGGGCTTAACACATGTTATACTACATGTCAGGTTATATTATGGTGTTCTGTTACAGCATGAACCACTACACATGTTATAAACGAACGAAGAGTTCTTTCCCAAAAGATGTGCCTTATTCAATGTCCCCGCATTAACGTCGCCTACATCCATCCAGCTTGTCAATTGAATATCTTTATGGATCTGTTTCTGTAAATCAACACGTTATATATCATTCTAACAGGTGCTTAACACATGTTATGGGTCTGTTTCTGTAAATCAAACAACCCAACAAAAAAAAAACACTTACTGTTCAGATCAAAAGCCCAAACCAGCAACCAAACCAACAAAAAAACAATTATTGTTAAGATCAAAATCCCCAAACAAGCAACCAAACCAACAAAAAAACTCGTTCAAAATCTCATCCTAAAGTTTTTGATTTATTTAAAATACATGAACATTAACCATTACTAGAACACTTTCAGCCCATAAAAACATATTAACAACCATTTCAACAAAAAATCAAGTGTGAAATGATATTTCAAGAACACTTACCGGATCTAGAACCGTCCGATGAACACGAAGAAGATCTTCAAACCTTCTTCTCTCACACCCACTTGTGCGTGTGTCTTTGTGATAAAGATTGTTGTTTCTCTATCTAAAACATCAACTTTCTCTCTCTAAAAACATTCATCGTGCCATCGTTCTCTCTCTAAAACAACAACTTCAAACTTTTTCTCTCTCACACACTTGTATGTGTGTTCTTGGTGTTATAGATGAACATGATGAAGATTGTTGTTTCTCTCTCTAAAACAACAAATTCCTCTCTCTAAAAACCTTCATCCTGCTGTCGTTCTCTCTCTAAAACAATAATCTTCAAACATTTTCTCTTTTCACACGATGTAGATCTGAACTTGAAGATCTAAACTTGTGTTTGGTGTTCATCATAATCTTGATTGAAGATAGAGGAGAGAGGAGAGAGAGATAACATGTGTGTGTAAGAGAAATAAAGTTGATGTGTGTGAGAGAAAAGTCAGATTTTCAATACCTTAAATGCCCTTCTCCTTTACTTGTGTATAATTTATGGTTGTATTTAAATGTAAAAGACACCAAAAAAAGCTCAACCATTGATCTACTTGGATGAAACAAAATCAATGGATGAGGTTGGTGTGACAACCGTCACTTTTCCGTACATTCCGTACACTCAATGAACAGTAATTTGTGCTTAAATGACTGTGCATGATCTGGTTTACCAGACAAATAAATTTCTGAATTCCATGCAAGTAAATTCATGCATGATATATGCTACAAGAATTACTTTATGATAGCGTTGCGTCAAAAATCTTAGTAAACTCACCGGTAAGACACATCGTGTCAACAGAACTGCAGAAAGCAGTCAGACATTAGAATTGGAACCTAGGTGTAGGTCCAACGTCAAGAATGCATTAAAACCCAAGAGTACATACAAGGGTTTTAATATAGGCATTCTGGAAGCTAAAATACGCACTAAAAAGCACCCCAAATACACTTTAAAAGCTGAATTTATTATAATTCAGCAAAAATCCAGCAATATGACAAAATTGTAGTATGCAAAAATATGGCAGATTGATCCAGAATACTTCCCTAAGTGTCGGGGATTGAAAGTGTTACAAAAGATACTTGAAAGACACTAAACCGTGCAATTTAGCACTTAAATGAATCGGTATTTAACCGAACAACCGGACGTTACCCGGAACACTAAAATATTGCAAGAAGCATTATTTTTAGTTTTCTAAGCTAGTTGGGGACCCCGAACACCCTAACACATGATATATTTCACACACACTATAAACCACTAATTATTCCATTTATATCCTAACTAAATCACTAACTAACCATCAAGATCCAACTAGACCCCCCCCCCCCACCTTGATGACCGGTTAGGGGATACAGTTCCCACACTTGATTTCTTGGATATATTTTATTAGATTGTGTCTAGGAATATACCAACAAGATGCCATATTCTAGACACAATATCCATGGTGTAAAAAAAATTGATGGAGGATTGTTATAAAAACCACAAGACTAAAGCATTATCATCATTCATCTTCACCAACACAAAACACCCTCTTCTCTTCCTCCATGGCTACGGCCTCAACACCCCACCACATCACCTCCATTTTCAACCATCCTTCATGCATTCCATGGTGATCTAGAGGTGAAAGGAACTAAGTTAGGAAGCTTGGTGTATTCGGAAGTTGAAGGACCTTCTCTATTTGCTATTAACCACCACATTTCTCCACTTGAACTTCCCTAGCCTTGAGCTAGTGGTAAGAACTTAGATCCTTTCATTTTTCATTCTATTTAAGTGGTTAATAGTTATTGTATGATGAAAACCTAAGAACACTAGAATATCATATGCATAAAACATGAACATAAACTAGTCTAGTGATGAAGTGATGATAATATGATGTTGCTATGATTCTTGTTGATTTCCTGATGATTTGCTGGTTAATATTGATGTTTGATGTTGTTGTGATCACTAAATATGTTAACGGAATCAATCGAACACGAATTAGAAAGCTAAAAGCTGAAAACAGGAATCTGATTGGTGATTACAGCCAAATTCAGTTGGCTGTAACAGGACTTTAATAAGATGAAAAATGTATTTTCTGAACTCTAGATTTATGTATTATGAAATACGGTTCTAATGGCACTGGAATCATAATTTTTGGACTTCGTTTACTATTTTTAAAGTGTCGTTTTGTAACAGCAGCTAGAGCTGCATCTTGACTGCAGAAAATATGCGTTTTGTTTTCTGTCATAACTTGAACTCTGCGTAGAGTTAGATCATGATATTTGTACTGTAGATGACCACCAATGTATTTGTAATTCTCTCACTGGAATTTCGTAAATCGGACTCTCGATGAATTTTAAATAAATTATTTCGTGGACTGCGGTCAGAAAAAGGATAAATCTGATTTCAGTCCGGAAAATGAATTTTTATAAAATATTGGTAATGAATTGGATCCCGATATTTTCACAAAATAATATTGTCGTTTAAGATATTCTGTAAAAATTTGGGAATTTTTGGAATGAGTTAACTATTTTATTAAAATGACCGAAAACAGCCCAGTTTTGGATATTTAAGTTGAAATGACATGAGTAGTAATTTGCGTGTCTAAGTGTCGAGTATGTTATCTGAGGAAAAATATATATTATTTGATCACCAAAATTTCGTGCTAATTGTGTGTAGTATGTATTATACTTGATAGTGTATTAGGACTTAAGAATACACTAAATACTCATGAGAAGTAAAAATACAAAAATACACATACAACATACTTAGACAAAATACTTAATTCGGGAGCAAAGTGCAAAATACAAGAAACTTATAATTATTTTCGAGAAAATAATATAAGTAAGACACTTAGTTAAAAATATAAGTTATTTTTAACACAAGAATACGTACACAAAAGATAGTGACTTGTACTTGTGTGATACAAGTCTAGTGACTAACGTTTAGAAAACACGTATAGGTCACGACGCTAGATAAGCAAATCCGGTGAAGTTTACGACGCAGGAACGCAAAGTTGTGAGTTCATGCTCCCCCTTTTCTCTTAACTGTTTTTGGTTTTATAACTCTCGGGGGTGAAATACATGTTGCAAATCTTACAATTTTTACAAGTGGTAAAAATGCGGGAAGCACACTTGGTGAGAACGAGAACCGAGTATGATGTGCTTTAAGAAATGCCTAGAAAATACTAGATCATGTGAGCATAGACTAGATATTGAGATGCCATTAAAACTTAATTAGGGACGAGGGTTAGATCTAACGGGTACGGCCGAGCCCCACTCATGGTCCTTATGTGACCTCTTGAGTGCTTCGGTGTCCCAGTCGAGGGTAATCGACACACTCGAGGTTAATCGACACAGTCGAGGTTAATCGACACAGTCGAGGGTAATCGACACAGTCAAGGGAAATTGACACAGTCGAGGTTAATCGACATAGTCGAGGGTAATCGACACAGTTAAAGGAGAAAATACTAATGCTCCCTATGTCCTCACATGCCTTGAGGGAGAAAATACTAATGCTCCTTGTGTCCTCACATGCCTTGAGGGAGAAAATACTAATGCTCCCTATCTCCTCACATGCCTTGAGGGAGAAAATACTAATGCTCCCTATGTCCACACAGGCCTTAATGTCCTTGCACAAACACTCATTTAGTATGTGGTGTACACAAGAAAACCTGATTTATACAATGAATACTTGATTTGTAAAAGTTACAAACTATGTTTTCATACAAGATATACAAAACGCATGAACTCGCTCAACTTTATGTTGATGTTTTCCAAAATTACATGTATTTCAGGTGACAGGATGGATCTTGGGCGCAAGTGTCGTAACTAGAAGTAGACTACAAGCATAGATGTCATCCACTTTTGTCAAATTGTAACCTAGATGAAGGTTGTGTTTTAAAACTTAAGAAAGTAAGTGTCTGAAATAATCAAAATTTTCTGAATGGATGAACATCGTTTTAATCATGTAGTTGTTTATTATGATTGAATGCAATGATAACAAGCTAGTCACACATCATACGCTTCCATAAAAGACAGGGTGTGACAGTTTGGTATCAGAGCTTCGATTGTAGTGAACTAAGATTCTTTCTCGAGTCTAGACTACAATCACTAGAGTTCTCTCACGTAAACATTTTTACAAAAAGGTTTTCATTGCATTCACGAAAGCGCCAAGATCCACGAGTCAGACACTTTTCAAAAAAAAGTGACAAGGCAAGGACATTAGTGAGGAATACCCTTAAGATAAGGTGCCAACCAAAGCATAGTCTACACGAGTTAGACTTGCCAAAAGCTAAATGACCCCCCAAAAACGAGAGTTATACGTGATATAATGCATTAAATTGCTTGATTATGCTAAGTAGCATATATGTTATTGATATACATGTATACAAATAAGTGTACGGAATGTTTATTGACGTGAATAAGACACTTTCGACTCCGACTCCTATTACTGTACATAACTCGCACGATGAAGCTACCGACCTCGCATCCTTTGCAAAGCTCAGGGCTGGGAGTGATTACCAAACAAGATTCTGAGCTTACTTCCGTAGGAGATGGCTGCTCTTCCCTCTCGAACGTGAAGATGCCAGACTACGGCGATGATGACGAGGCAGAGGCGGCAACCCTGAACGAATTCTCAATCAACGGGACGAGATCCCTGCGGCTTATGTGAAGCAAGATTGACGACATACTTGACCAGAAAAGGAAGATGAAGTATTCATCTCGAAGGTGCCCCTCCAACTGCTAGGAATTCTCTCTATTCCTATTCCATCTAATCATCGTGCCTATACGCGCGTAACGATAACGAATGTTAGCGCGTGGACCATCGCAAAGGTCCTTTCCATGACAAGAGGTATAAGGACAGTAGTGTCCCCTCCTTGATTGATCATCTGCTTGGACGAGAGGAAATTGGGGTAACTGTGCAAGACAATTTATTATTACGGGGGCCCACGTAATAACGACTTGTAGTGCACAGAAATCCTGGTGGACTCTGCGGGTCGAGCTAATGAAAACCACACAAAGTTAATCTATAGGTGTCCTCACCTTCATCTAGTAGAACAACACATAGATCAGTGCCTTAGCACGATAGATAGTAGGAAACCGGTCTTAGCCTACTTCGTGACTGACACTTCTACCTGCATACGAGACATTTGAGAGAACGATATTTAAGCAAGAGAGGTGGAATGACATTCAGAAAGAATCAGTGACGATACACTCTCTACCACCTCGACACGAACAACCCCATCTAAGGGAAAATATACGCACCAGTAAAGCCAAAGACCTAAGAAAAACCAATGTAGCAGGAA
This sequence comes from Helianthus tuberosus, assembly GCA_030545235.1. Classification (NCBI taxonomy): domain Eukaryota; kingdom Viridiplantae; phylum Streptophyta; class Magnoliopsida; order Asterales; family Asteraceae; genus Helianthus; species Helianthus tuberosus. The sequence continues at coordinate 63,453,070 of CM060354.1, read as the reverse complement.
ACAACTTGAATGACCTAGGCGATGTAGCCTCGAGTTCATTTCATGACAAACAATAAGCCAAGTTGGCAAGCCTATGTGAAGGCTCGGTAACTGTTTCCTCGCTCATACATTGATTATATATACATGTGAAATTGGGTGATTACATAATGGCTTAAGGTGCTATGTATCTCATAGACAATTGAAATGTTGTCTAACTTCCTTCATACCATTTTGGCAGAAGAGAATGCCGCCCAGGAAAAATCAAACACCAGTATATTACCAAGAACAGAAGCTGAGCTGCAAGAACGCATCTCACAGGCAATTGCACGACATGAAGCTCTCCGCTCTAAGCACAACGATGGCACTAGTGGAAATAACACTCCAACTGGCTGCACCTATAAACAGTTCCTGGATTGCAAGCCATTGAATTTTGATGGCACAGGAGGTGCCGTTGCATTTGTTCATTGGACAGAAAAGACTGACTCAGTTCTAAGAATGAGTAACTGTTCACCCCAACAGAGTGTTACCTATATCTCAGGGTTATTTCTAGATGGCGCACTCTCCTGGTGGAACCTTCAGGTTCAGACCTGTAACGACTCACACAAAAATGTTCTAAAAACGTTCTGTAAATATAAACTCGGACCCCTGATATAACAACCCTCATTAAAAGTCCTATTTATTTTATTATTTTATCTAAAAGGAAACCCTAATTAAGACACCCAAGTGATTCTACACAAACCCTAAAATTATCAGAACAATCAGAATCAGGATCAGGGCCCCTAAAACTCAGGGGGGGGGGGGTATTCCCTACTCAACGATTATCCATATAACTCGTTGTATAAATCGAATTATTCAATTCCATCGACTCAGCAGGCCTAGTCCCATGCGTGGCAAACCTATAGTGCTTTGGTGTCCCTTACGGACCTCAACATTGTGAGTGTTACGGTCCGTAAGCATGTCAAATTTTGTGTATAAATAGCAGGCATTGGCACTTAGCTTTCTGCGTTGGTTCGACGTCCAAATTTGTTCTGTACACTGAATTATCGTCCAAATACTACCAAACACACACATAGCACGAAATGCTGCTACGATGCCGGGTATTAACTTGATCGCTGCTACGATTTAATGTCCGATCAATTTAAACTATCCAATGGATGTTTAAGTGCTGCTCAAAATTGGGTTATCCTTTGTCATTCGTTGTGAATCCAATGGATGTTTAAGTGATTGCACTTTGTCATTCGTTGTGAATCCAATGGATGTTTAAGTGATTGCACTTTGTCATTCGTTATGAATCCGATGGATGTTTAAGTGATTGCACTTTGTCATTCGTTGGGAGAGTTTTAATCTCGTGAGTTATCGTAAATGATGTATTAGTTATTTACCTAGTTCGTGTGCACTAGGTTACAAGACTAATCAAATAGGCTAAGCTCTGCTTGTCTCTGCAATATATCAAGACTTATCTGTAGACTAAACTTTGGCCGTATGAATCTGTATGTTTATAAAGTGAGTCATTCTCTTTTTATCAAATCTATTTACAAAAGCATGTTTATTTCAAAGTTATAATTACAGGGATTAAGTCTTTGTAATCACCAAACGTACAGCCAGTATGTGGGGTTTTGTATACATTACTTGATAATCTTCACCATTGGACAACGAGTTAGCCAAGGGGTGATATGACCATAGTCACAGACACCATTGGACGAAAGGGCCAATGGGTCAAGTGACAAATACTGTGGGTAGTTGGTTTGATATCAGAAACATTGTAATCGCTCTTAATACTGTAAATTATAACAAACGTGTCGTTTTAACAAAATGAATGAACTCACCAGTATTTCCTGCTGACAAAATATTTTTAAAACGCGTTTCAGGTAATTACAGTAGATTGGAGTAAGAGATGGATACGGCACTGAAAGGCATCAAGAAGTGGCTTATTTTATTAATTAAATCAAATCAATAAATATGGTTTTATGTAATCAAATTTATCTTTATTAAAGCTACCATTGTAAAACATGGGTTTATCCCATCTATTTAATAAATAAAATCCGGTGTTTCTAAACTCTGATATTTTTCCTAATTCACGGTCCTGATGAAATTTCCGCTGCAATATTTTTCAAAATAATCACCGGTACCACTGGGCTGTTCGCGGCTCCCGATTCCGTCCAAGGTGGGTCGGGGGTCGTGACAGAAGGTGGTATCAGAGCCACTGCTTTAAGCCTTTAGGTGTTGTGACAATAATACCTAAGTGCATATAAAAGAGTTAGGAGATTGCTATTAACTGGTAGCACACATGATAGCATTTAGACTTAAACTTAAGAAAAGATGCCTTAGTATCAGCTTCGAGATAAGCTAAGTACTTGTGTAGATAAAGTATGATGGGTTTTGATATACCATAATAATGGTAATTAGAATATTGCAAGATATGATAAATAAGCAAGAATTAATAGTAATTATTGTTTATTGATATTACTTGGTCTAGAATAAGATATGTTACGGGAATACAAATTTCCCTAAATTCTGGATAAAAGCCTAATAAAAAGAGACACTTTTTAAAAAAAAATACTATTTATGGGAAATAGAAAATTTTCTCCGACAAGACTGGGTATGGTGTAGCAGACTCTCCAGCTTGTCCGGATATACTGGGATTACCTCTCCGGCGCGAACCGGATAAGACGGGGTATATAATATGTCAAACAAGTGACAAAATTTCCCTATATAGTATCATGATCGGATATCTGACTTATTTTTGGAAATATGAATCTGTTAAATACATTGACCTTATGAATGGTATGTATATTACAGCATGTATGTGATTATATAGATATGTATATCTATAAGAAATTCCAAAAGTCAATTAGGAATAAAACACAAGCATATGTGTTTAGATTTCTTTATCAGGAATCTCTTTTCCGATATCAAACATTATTTCGTTTGATCATTTACCACGTAACTCATGCTACAAAATAAACGATGGAAACTCTTTAAGTTAATACACCATCAAAAGTATAAGAATTTCCAATACGTTACCATAAATTATTAAAGCAAGTAAGAAGCATGTAAAGTTGTGATAATGTACAAGAAAACACATGAAACTTAAAAATATACGACCATAGACATCAAAGTATATTACACACGACTTTCAAGGCAAGACCTTTGGAAATTATAAATTAGGCACGATGACACCAATATTAATTCCGTCAGTAGAAGAACTAAAAGCAGCACTTTGCCACGTGATCCTACAAGTAACATGAAATTTCGCTGAGGTATGTTGTAACGAGATTTCACAACAATCAGTGCACAGTCTAATCAGAGTCATAATTATTAACACTGAAAAAGGAGTCATATACTTTTGCAAATTCCCTATTTCATTTTATTTGACATTCCCTGGTAATGTCATTTAATAACGGTTATCACTCGGAATTCCAGATAGAAGTTCTTATATTTCTTTTGTTGAAAATTCTGACTTCTGCATATAATAAGTTGACTTTCGCATTTCTACTTTTCCTCACGGTCATCATATCAGGAGGATTTATTTCATAGTAGCGAATATTGATTCATTTCATTTCTTGGTAAATCCACACGTTACACATGCACCGTTTGTTGCGCATGTGGTTCGTTTAATTTCTGAATTCCACTGGAAGGCTTCATTCTAATTTGTTGTTTTATCCAAACTCGAATATCCTTTAGTTAGACTTGATTTTGGCACAGTGAACTGCATTATTGCTAAACGATGACTCTTAATATCGAGTCAATAAATTTTTGAAAAATTCAATTTTCTTTGGCATACATGGTTTCTGTTATGACAATGTCCGAATTTTCTTATTTAAACTTGTTTTGTTTAAACCGAGTTCAATTATTTGAACTTGCTCATATTACATATTCAATTCGAGGTTCCATATGATGAATTAAAACCATCATATTCGGAATAATCCTAACAAGCATTTCAATTCTCTTGAACTATAAAATGTTTGTGTGATCCTCGACTTCACTAAATCATTTCTGTGATCACAATTACTTTGTGGTGACATTTTCATAAAATCTGAATATTGCGTTAATCTCGGATTTAATCATTTAATCCACTTTGTTGATTTATTCTATACAAGGAATCTTAAAATAATCATGTGCTCAGATAATGATACCCAAATTCATATTTCGGTATATCTCTTAATAGTTATTACAATATCAATCGAGCCTTTCGTAATATTTATTTCTCTATCATCGTTGATCGAAAAACATTATATATAAATTTAATTGATTATATATGGAATTACCTAATTTACAAATATAGTATTACTATATTTTAATCATTGCGGTAAAGAAATTATATTTTATATATATAAAAACTATGTTTGAGGTATACTCTTATTTAAAAGTTATTGTTTAAGTTATTTATTATTGATAATTTTATTAGTAATAATAATATATTAATAGTAGTAGTGTTAATATTATTTTTAAATACTAGGGTTATTATCAAGGGCAGGTATTGGATAGCTTAGCCTTAGTTATGCATGGATTGGCCACCTATGCTTAAACAAGGCAACACTAACCAATATCCACCCATGATAATGACTAGTTAATATATAAATTAAGTCATCATACTTATTTAGTAATTTTCATTATATATAAAAATATTTTACTTTGTATTATAAGGAGAAGACATATTTTCATAAAACAATACAAGAATTAGATGGACGAATAAAATTATATAAATAATTGTCTATCACATGTTTTGTAAAGAAAATGATCATATAAGAATAATAAGGTAGTCATCAACTACGTTGGGTTAAGGGAATATTATGATATATAAGAATAATCCTCGTTTTCACTTATTTACAACATTTGTAAATACATTCACAACGTTATATGGGTTCAAAATGAAAATAAGTAATCACATAGAATCAATCCATTAAATGTTATATATTTACCAAATATTTTACAAATACTTTTGTACAAAAAAATATTTTTACATCTTTATTTACAATTTTCATTTAACATTATAAATAAATAGTGATTTCTTTTACAAAATAATTCTAAAATATTTTGTAAAGTAATAACTTCATTGCGGAGTTTTATATATTACATAGTAAATATAAGTTATTTTACATAGTATAGTAAAATACTAAAATAATATTTATTTAAAAGTGGTGACCATTTACAATGCATAACAAATATTACATAGTACTTGATATATAAAATACGGTTCAGACAAGGACACAAATAATATATATTTCCATTGCTTTACAAATATAATATAATGATTTGTCATGCCAAAATAATTTGTTCTTATTATATTTCGATCTATAGAATATAGTATGAAAAATATGGTCACTACTAGCATACTATTACATTATTTCACAAATAAAACAATTTGAAACTTTAAATAATGATACACTAACTCTATTGTCTTTTGGTGTATTTTTGTAATTCACTCATTTCAGCGTATTGATTTTCTCATATCATAATTTAATATTTGACAAATCATTTCATTTGGAACCTGTCAATTCTAAGTCTTCCTCAGTTACCAATCAAAGTAAACTTTCTTTTGACAAAGAATTTTATTGATTCTAAAAATCCTTCACATTCATTTTAAATATCTATTGATCATATATCTTTTAGCTTGAACCTAGTTACCTTGGAAATTATATCATTTCATCTCATTCGTTTATCATCGATTTCTCGAACTAATTCAGTTGAACCATTTAATCCTACTTATGGTACAACTCGTATTCACAAAATTTGATAATTTAATTCTGTATCATTTACTTTAATATTATTTTTATTAACTAAAATATAACATACGTCTTAAAGAAATATCATAACCCAAATCTCGAGGACGAGATTTTTATTAAGGTGGGGAGAATGTAACGACTCACACAAAAATGTTCTAAAAACGTTCTGTAAATATAAACTAGGACCCCTGATATAACAACCCTCATTAAAAGTCCTATTTATTTTATTATTTTATCTAAAAGGAAACCCAAATTAAGACACCCAAGTGATTCTAAACAAACCCTAAAATTATCAGAACAATCAGAATCAGGATCAGGGTCCCTAAAACTCAGGGGGGGTATTCCCTACTCAACGATTATCCATATAACTCGTTGTATAAATCGAATTATTCAATTCCGTCGACTCAGCAGGCCTAGTCCCACGCTTGGCAAACCTATAGTGCTTTGGTGTCCCTTACGGACCGTAACATTATGAGGCTTACGGTCCGTAAGCACCCTTACGGACCTCAACATTGTGAGTGTTACGGTCCGTAAGCATGTCAAATTTTGTGTATAAATAGCAGGCATTGGCACTTAGCTTTCTGTGTTGGTTCGACGTCCAAATTCGTTCTGTACACTGAATTATTGTCCAAATACTACCAAACACACACATAGCACGAAATGCTGCTACGATGCCGGATATTAACTTGATCGCTGCTACGATTCAATGTCCGATCAATTTAAACTATCCAATGGATGTTTAAGTGCTGCTCAAAATTGGGTTATCCTTTGTCATTCGTTGTGAATCCAATGGATGTTTAAGTGATTGCACTTTGTCATTCGTTGTGAATCCAATGGATGTTTAAGTGATTGCACTTTGTCATTCGTTATGAATCCGATGGATGTTTAAGTGATTGCACTTTGTCATTCGTTGGGAGAGTTTTAATCTCGTGAGTTATCGTAAATGATGTATTAGTTATTTACCTAGTTCGTGTGCACTAGGTTACAAGACTAATCAAATAGGCTAAGCTCTGCTTGTCTCTGCAATATATCAAGACTTATCTGTAGACTAAACTTTGGCCGTATGAATCTGCATGTTTATAAAGTGAGTCATTCTCTTTTTATCAAATCTATTTACAAAAGCATGTTTATTTCAAAGTTATAATTACAGGGATTAAGTCTTTGTAATCACCAAACGTACAGCCAGTATGTGGGGTTTTGTATACATTACTTGATAATCTTCACCATTGGACAACGAGTTAGCCAAGGGGTGATATGACCATAGTCACAGACACCATTGGACGAAAGGGCCAATGGGTCAAGTGACAAATACTGTGGGTAGTTGGTTTGATATCAGAAACATTGTAATCGCTCTTAATACTGTAAATTATAACAAACGTGTCGTTTTAACAAAATGAATGAACTCACCAGTATTTCCTGCTGACAAAATATTTTTAAAACGCGTTTCAGGTAATTACAGTAGATTGGAGTAAGAGATGGATACGGCACTGAAAGGCATCAAGAAGTGGCTTATTTTATTAATTAAATCAAATCAATAAATATGGTTTTATGTAATCAAATTTATCTTTATTAAAGCTACCATTGTAAAACATGGGTTTATCCCATCTATTTAATAAATAAAATCCGGTGTTTCTAAACTCTGATATTTTTCCTAACTCACGGTCCTGATGAAATTTCCGCTGCAATATTTTTCAAAATAATCACCGGTACCACTGGGCTGTTCGCGGCTCCCGATTCCGTCCAAGGTGGGTCGGGGGTCGTGACAAGACCCTTGGTGCGGATGCTGCTTATGCACTGAGCTGGGACGATCTCAAAGAAATGATGGAAAAGAAATACTGTTCTAGGGCTGAAATCCAGAAGCTTGAGGTGGAGTTCTGGAATTTGAAAATGGACGGACCGAAGATTCCTGAATACGTCCAGCGATTTCACGACTTGTCTAGGGTCGTTCCCTACTTAGTCAAGCCAGAATTCAAGGGAATCGAACTATTCATTTGGGGACTTGCACCCCAGATCAGGGGCATGGTTACTACCTCAAAGCCCTCAACCATTGCAGAGGCTATCGATATGAGTGTCACTCTTACTGAAGAGGCTTTACGTGCAGGAAAATTTTCAGAATCTGAGGATAACAAGAAAGAGACTCATGTGGAGTCGTCAAGCAACAAGAAGAGGAAGTCCTCAAACCTAAAGATGAGCACCCAAGTCAACTATGGAAGCTCTAAAGCAGGCAAAAGAAAGAAAGTGAACCCGCCGTCTGGCAGGAAAACTGTTGGAGCCACTAATAAGGCCGGAGGTAAAGTTTACTCGGGAACTAAGCCAAGGTGTGGGAAATGCAACTTTCACCATGAAGGTCGATGTCTGAGGCCTAAATGCGGAAAGTGTGGAAAAGAAGGACACAGCAAGGATGCCTGTTGGGCGAAGGACCCAGATGGAAGGAATAAGAGAATACCAGGCTGCTATAGGTGTGGCGAAGCAGGGCACTTTAGGAAAGATTGCCCTAGGAAGAAACAAGCAAGGAAGGGTTTTCACGATCGAAACTCGTGAAGCGCGCCAGGATCCAGATGCGGTTACGGGTAAGTTCCCTACTAACCAACCTTATGCATCTATTTTTGATTAATACTGGCATCAACCTTAACCCTGCGTTGCTTAGAACTTAAGAAACTGCTTGGCCTAGTTTCAAGTAAAATAGACGTTCCGTATTCTTTAAAGATGGGCATATAGAAGGCTAGTTTAAACAGACAAAGCGATTAAGGATTGTATCTAGGGACTCAGAAGGCCGGAACCTTCTGTTACCATTGACTCGCGAAGTCATAATATGATAGTCAGCATGGATCGGAAATCCAAGTATACAGCTGAGGTCGTTCGATATAAGAAAATCAGTCGCATCCCTCTTGCGAATGATGAAACCCAACCTCCCTGCAATAGGTGCAAGGGTGCTAGACCCCATAAGGCGGCAGATCTATGACATCCCTCATTGGTCGAAGAGGCATAGAAACGCCTCCGAGTAGACTACAGAGCCTGAGAATATCCCCGTGACGGAAGAGGTTCCAGAAGCCTTTTCTGAAGACTTGCCAGGAACGCCCCTCCGCAGCGACAAGAAAGGTTTAAGATGAGCCTCGTGCCAGAAGCGGCACCAGTGCCAAATGACGCCTTATCGACTAGCTTCACCAGCGAAGCATGAACCTCTGATATAACTACAAGAGCTACTAGACAAAGGAAATTAAGGATATGATGCCCTTAGTTAAGGACAAGGAGAAAGTGGTAGACTCCACTTTGTATAAATTCTAGAGAATTGAGAACCAGGATCCTTTGCCAAGGACTGATGACATGAACAGACAAATCGCAAGATCCTAGTTGCCACTCAAGGATCAACTTGAGGACAGGATGTCCTCCGTTGTGAATACAAGACGGAAATATCCCTAAAACGACCTTTAGGACTCGCTTCGAACATTACGAGTTCCTTGTCGTACCATTTGGCTTAACACATGCATCGACAATATTCATGAACCTCATGAATCGAACGTGTAAGCCATACCTGGGAAAATGACGATTATACTTATTGACTACATTCTTATAAGGCCAACGACCAAGGAAGGTCGTGAGCAACAGCTGCAATTTATCTTGCAACTCCTAGAGAAAAGAACAGTTATGTGCTGTGATGACGAAAAAACGAAAAAACGAATTCGCATAGTGAGAACTTCCAGATCCATGTTGGATAAGAACAGTTGCCAACCCTGCAACCAAGAGCTAAAGAGCTAGAGTTGCAATTATGTGACGCCTCTCGACAAAGTCTCGATCGTACGTCGATGCAACGAGACCACGACATTGCATACACGGCACGTTGATTAAGGAATCATGAGAAGAGACCTTGAGATAGATACAGTAATTGTGCGCCGCAAACTGGGCGTCATTACCTGAAAGAAAACGTTGCACGATCTTTATTGATCCCAAGGGTTGCAACACACCGATGAGCATAAGAACTCGAATATGAACTGAGCTGCTGAACGATGCAGACGGTATGAACAAGATGCGTGCTTGTATAATAAACTTTAATAAAAGTGGGAACACTCACTTGCCCTTAGTGGATTTTTCCTACAACAGTATCTATCACACCGTCGTCTAAACCGCTTCGTGTAAAGCTTTAGACGGAACATAATGAGTCAATTCCCGTCATGTTGAACGGAGACCAGAAATAAACAATCAACTGGCCCTAGATGGCCCAGGAAAACTAGAGGCAAGATCGTTCAGATATGTGATCATATCAGGACCGCCGCAGAATACAGAAAGATTACGCCGATAAGCGGCAGAAGTCGAAAGAATTTGAGACAAGAAGTATGGCTTTAATGAGAGCCTCTCCTAGAGAAGGCATAGTGTGATTTGGAAAAACGAAAGGGTTGAATCCCCGGTGTAGGGATCAGAACCATTGTTCACAAGATGAAACTCCCAGAAAAAGATCAGTAGTGATCGCGACACATTCATGTGTCTAATCGTTAGAGGAGTCTGACTCAAGGAACAGTCGTTGTTCCCACAAATAAGATTCACGTCAATGACAAACGACAAGAAATACTATAGAAACCTGTTGAGGTTTTGGACCAAGAGTCCATAATACTATAGAAACCTGTTGAGGTTTTGGACCAAGAGTCCACAATACAATAGAAACCTGTTGAGGTTCTGGGCCAAGAGTCCACAATACTATAGAAACCTGTTGAGGTTTTGGACCAAGAGTCCATAAAACTATAGAAACCAGTTAAGGTTACGGACCAAGAGTCCACAAGACACAGAAAAGACATGATTGATTTACTTGAGTATGATAGGATTCATGACATGACCCAGAGATTTCATGGGAACATAAAGACAAATCATGAATCTAAGTGACCATATTAGCTTCACAACTCCCCTGTGACCGATGGCATCGCTTGAATTTCGGGACGAAATTCTTTTAACGGGGGGAGACTGTGACAACCGTCACTTTTCCGTACATTTCGTACACTCAATGAACAGTAATTTGTGCTTAAATGACTGTGCATGATCTGGTTTACCAAACAAATAATTTTCTGAATTCCATGCAAGTGAATTCATGCATGATATATGCTACAGGAATTACTTTATGATAGCGTTGCGTCAAAAATATTAGTAAACTCACCGGTAAGACACATCGTGTCAACAGAACTGCAGAAAGCAGTCAGACATTAGAATTGGAACCTAGGTGTAGGGTCTAACGTCAAGAATGCATTAAAACCCAAGAGTACATACAAGGGTTTTAATATAGGCATTCCGGAAGCTAAAATACGCACTAAAAAGCACCCCAAATACACTTTAAAAGCTGAATTTATTATAATTCAGCAAAAATCCAGCAATATGACAAAATTGTAGTATGCAAAAATATGGCAGATTGATCCAGAATACTTCCCTAAGTGTCGGGGATTGAAAGTGTTACAAAAGATACTTGAAAGACACTAAACCGTGCAATTTAGCACTTAAATGAATCGGTATTTAACCGAATAACCGGACGTTACCCGGAACACTAAAATATTGCAAGAAGCATTATTTTTAGTTTTCTAAGCTAGTTGGGGACCCCGAACACCCTAACACATGATATATTTCACACACACTATAAACCACTAATTATTCCATTTATATCCTAACTAAATCACTAACTAACCATCAAGATCCAACTAGACCCCCCCCCACCTTGATGACCGGTTAGGGGATACAGTTCCCACACTTGATTTCTTGGATATATTTTATTAGATTGTGTCTAGGAATATACCAACAAGATGCCATATTCTAGACACAATATCCATGGTGTAAAAAAAATTGATGGAGGATTGTTATAAAAACCACAAGACTAAAGCGTTATCATCATTCATCTTCACCAACACAAAACACCCTCTTCTCTTCCTCCATGGCTACGGCCTCAACACCCCACCACATCACCTCCATTTTCAACCATCCTTCATGCATTCCATGGTGATCTAGAGGTGAAAGGAACTAAGTTAGGAAGCTTGGTGTGTTCGGAAGTTGAAGGACCTTCTCTATTTGCTATTAACCACCACATTTCTCCACTTGAACTTCCCTAGCCTTGAGCTAGTGGTAAGAACTTAGATCCTTTCATTTTTCATTCTATTTAAGTGGTTAATAGTTATTGTATGATGAAAACTTAAGAACACTAGAAGATCATACGCATAAAACATGAACATAAACTAGTCTAGTGATGAAGTGATGATAATATGATGTTGTTATGATTCTTGTTGATTTCCTGATGATTTGCTGGTTAATATTGATGTTTGATGTTGTTGTGATCACTAAATATGTTAACGGAATCAATCGAACACGAATTAGAAAGCTAAAAGCTGAAAACAAGAATCTGATTGGTGATTACAGCCAACTTCAGTTGGCTGTAACAGGACTTTAATAAGACGAAAAATGTATTTTCTGAAGTCTAGATTTATGTATTATGAAACACGGTTCTAATGGCACTGTAATCATAATTTTTGGACTTCGTTTACTATTTTTAAAGTGTCGTTTTGTAACAGCAGCTAGAGCTGCATTTTGACTGCAAAAAATATGCGTTTTGTTTTCTGTCATAACTTGAACTCTGCGTAGAGTTAGATCATGATATTTGTATTGTAGATGACCAACGATGTATTTGTAATTCTCTCACTAGAATTTCGTAAATCGGACTCTTGATGAATTTTAAATAAATTATTTCGTGGACTACGGTCAGAAAAAGGATAAATCTGATTTCAGTCCGGAAAATGAATTTTTATAAAATATTGGTAATGAATTGGATCCCGATATTTTCACAAAATAATATTTGGGTCGTTTAAGATATTCTGTAAAAATTTGGGAATTTTTGGAATGAGTTAACTATTTTATTAAAATGACCGAAAACAGCCCAGTTTTGGATATTTAAGTTGAAATGACATGCGTAGTAATTTGCGTGTCTAAGTGTCGAGTATGTTATCTGAGGAAAAATATATATTATTTGATCACCAAAATTTCGTGCTAATTGTGTGTAGTATGTATTATACTTGATAGTGTATTAGGACTTAAGAATACACTAAATACTCATGAGAAGTAAAAAATACAAAAATACACATACAACATACTTAGACAAAATACTTAATTCGGGAGCAAAGTGCAAAATACAAGAAACTTATAATTATTTTCGAGAAAATAATATAAGTAAGACACTTAGTTAAAAATATAAGTTATTTTTAACACAAGAATACGTACACAAAAGATAGTGACTTGTACTTGTGTGATACAAGTCTAGTGACTAACGTTTAGAAAACACGTATAGGTCACGACGCTAGATAAGCAAATCCGGTGAAGTTTACGACGCAGGAACGCAAAGTTGTGAGTTCATGCTCCCCCTTTTCTCTTAACTGTTTTTGGTTTTATAACTCTCGGGGGTGAAATACATGTTGCAAATCTTACAATTTTTACAAGTGGTAAAAATGCGGGAAGCACACTTGGTGAGAACGAGAACCGAGTATGATGTGCTTTAAGAAATGCCTAGAAAATACTAGATCATGTGAGCATAGACTAGATATTGAGATGCCATTAAAACTTAATTAGGGACGAGGGTTAGATCTAACGGGTACGGCCGAGCCCCACTCATGGTCCTTATGTGACCTCTTGAGTGCTTCGGTGTCCCAGTCGAGGGTAATCGACACACTCGAGGTTAATCGACACAGTCGAGGGTAATCGACACAGTCGAGGGAAATTGACACAGTCGAGGTTAATCAACATAGTCGAGGGTAATCGACACAGTTAAAGGAGAAAATACTAATGCTCCCTATGTCCTCACATGCCTTGAGGGAGAAAATACTAATGCTCCTTATGTCCTCACATGCCTTGAGGGAGAAAATACTAATGCTCCCTATGTCCTCACATGCCTTGAGGGAGAAAATACTAATGCTCCCTATGTCCACACAGGCCTTAATGTCCTTGCACAAACACTCATTTAGTATGTGGTGTACACAAGAAAACCTGATTTATACAATGAATACTTGATTTGTAAAAGTTACAAACTATGTTTTCATACAAGATATACAAAACGCATGAACTCGCTCAACTTTATGTTGATGTTTTCCAAAATTACATGTATTCAGGTGACAGGATGGATCTTGGGCGCAAGTGTCGTAACTAGAAGTAGACTACAAGCATAGATGTCATCCACTTTTGTCAAATTGTAACCTAGATGAAGGTTGTGTTTTAAAACTTAAGAAATTAAGTGTCTGAAATAATCAAAAATTTCTGAATGGATAAACATCGTTTTAATCATGTAGTTGTTTATTATGATTGAATGCAATGATAACAAGCTAGTCACACATCATACGCTTCCGCAAAAGACAGGGTGTGACAGTTGGGTTTCCAAGGTTTTCTCAAAAAGATGGGGTTTTCCATATAACCCAACCCTATATATAGTGTGAGGTTCATTGGGGAACACTAAAAAAATGGGGAACAGTGGGGAACCGACTCAAACGAACTCCGATTGGACTCATTCCAGCGGCGTTGGAACCGTCTCGTCGAACCCTAACTAGGATCTCTTAACCCTAAACCCTAAATCATAATCCCTAAACCCTAAATATATTAGGGTTTGGCTTTTAGAGTTTAGCTTTAGGGTTTAGCTTTAAGTTTAGCCTTTAGGGTTTAGTTTTTAGGGTTTATAGTTTAGATTTAACGGTTTAGCTTAGGTTTTAGCCTTATTTTTTTGCTTTAGAGTTTAGAGTTTAGGAGTTAGAGTTTAGGGTTAAGAGATCTTAGTTAGGGTTCGACGAGCCGGTTCCAACGCCGCTGGAATGAGTCCAATCGGAGTTCGTTTGAGCCGGTTCCCCGCTGTTCCCCACTTTTTTAGTGTTCCCCAATGAACCTTCCCCTATATATATATATATATATATATATATATATATATATATATATATATTAATTTATTCCAACCATTTCTACAAATCCATATATCACTTTTTAGTCTATACAAGCAATTAATTTTAATTATTAATGACATTTGTTTATTTATTTCTTTTTTTTATTTTAGAGGTATATATATATATATATATATATATATATTAATTTATTCCAACCATTTCTACAAATCCATATATCACTTTTTAGTCTATACAAGCAATTAATTTTAATTATTAATGACATTTGTTTATTTATTTCTTTTTTTTATTTTAGAGGTAGTTTCCCTCAAAGAAAACCGTACAGATCCTCACATCTTTATCCCCGTATAATATAAGGGTGATGTAATTTACAACTTTTTGTAAACCATATGTATACATATAATACATTTCGTAAGCATGCATGAACACTTACAGTCCTTTTATTAAGTGTTAGATACCAACTTCATGTTTCTTCACTTCGATAAAATTCCTATATCTTTGCCATCAACTATATATATTATAGTTCATGTAATAGTTATTTGTAACCAATAATTTACCAATCACCAACGTATGTTATTTCACAAACTAAACATCTTGTAGTCTTGTTAAGATATCTTAGCTTTTCTAAACAATAACTAATAGGTTTATGGATTTCTAAGTTGAGAAGAAGGAAGACGCTATTCGGATGATTTGACGTATAAACAACTAACTCAAAGGATAATAATAACAAACACTTACAAAGGCAAGCGAGGATGCGTTCAAAAGATGAGATGGCAAAGAGCTCGAGCTCGCTTTCTGCGGGTGTTAGAGACTTGATTCTTGTGGATCGCGACTAGTTTTGATCATAAAAGCGACTAGATAAGGAAGATATTTGTGAAAGCTAGTTACTTAGGATTTGAACTTGTAAAACTTACACTAAAGTGAGCTCGAACTACACTATGAGATCGCGAGAATGGTGTCGAACTGGAACCGTGATGATGCTTGGTCCCGGACAAGCTTGATTGTTGAAGGTTAATCACACTAGAACACCTTGGGATCACTTTAATGGGCTGAGGTTCTTGGTATTTTCGGATGAGATTAGAGAACCGAAAGAGACATGGGTGTTTGAGAATGGAGGTGTTGTATTCTTCTAAGGGTGTTATCTAGACTTATGTTGGGTTTTAAATAGCTGACCTTGGTAGTCAAATATTTGGCTCCTAACTAAATTTTTTTTTAGTTAATTACACAAATGGGTCCTGTGGTTTATACCTATTTTCGACTTTGGGTACTAACTTTTTTTTTAACAGGTTTAGGTTTTATGGTTTCAATTTTGTAACACATTTGGGTACTGACACCAAAATTAGTTAATTAATGACTAAAATATCCTTGCATTTTTTTAAGTTTATCAATGTAACACATTTGTGTACTAACAACTAATTTTATTTAAGTTTCAATTAAACAAACGGTCCACCTCAAAACCAGGGCAGCCAACCAAACAACCCAACTACATAATTACAAATTTATACCAATCTTGCCAATAACACGAGACATCTTTTAACCTACTATTACACTAAAGAAAACCCAACGCTTTTATATTGCTAATAATATCTTCGATCTTTGCCTCTTTGTTATCGAAAATCACCCCGTTTCTCGCCTTCCAAATGCACCAACACCCAATTCTATTCAAGCCTTTAAAAATCTCCTTTCTAAAATCGTTTAAACCGACATGCTCATGGATTTGGAGAAGGTCCTTAAATTCGAAGAAGAACAACGGAGCCACCTTGACCCAACGACTAATATGATTCCAAACCGTATTGGCCACAAAACAAGATGTGAAGATGTGGTCAACAGTCTCAATGCCTTCGTTACAAAACTTACAACTTTCTTCATCTAAAACAATGTTCCGATATCGTAAAGCTTCCGCCGTGGCAAACCTATTCATGCTCGTTCTCCACACAAAGATATTAACTTTAGCCGGAATCCATTTGCAGTTGATGTCTTCCACGATCACATTATGGGCCCTGTTACTTTCGATCAATCGTTTCACTGCCCCAACACTGAAGGTCTCATCATTACTGCCGGTCCATTTCCACGAGTCCCGAGAAGCCGCAAAGGACACATTAATGAGTAACGAACACAAACCAACGAGTTCGTCCACTTCTTGACCTGCCGATACCAACCTCTTCCATGCCCAAACATAAAAAAACCCCACTCGAATCTGATTTAACCCTCTCAACAATTCTGCACTTTTCTCCGATTCCTGCTTAAAAATTTCCGGGAACTTGTCTTTTAATGGCTCATTACAAAGCCACGGATTCAACCAAAACGCGGTGTTAACTCCATTACCGACATTACTTTTAAAAAAATTCCTTAACGGCGTACCTTCGATCTTAGTTTTGGAAAGAACGTTGACGATGTTATTCCACACTCCTCCCAATGATTTTCTATTCGGAATAAAATCCCAACATAATCTAGTATTATGAACAGCTTCAATGACTTTCCTCCACAGCATGTCTTTGTCCGATAAGAATCTCCATCCCCATATCGCAAGAAGAGAAATATTAATGTTTTTCAGATTGCTAAGACCGAGCACCTCTTAGGAGTTGTTATCTTCTGCCAAGCCACCAAGTGGAGTTTATTGTTATTATCATTAGCACCCCCACAGGAATTTTCTGATTTTAGCTTCTAAATCGTTTAAGACTTTGGTTGGGGCCTTATAAAGAGAGAAATAATAAATCGAAAGACTTTCGAGAACCGACTTAATAAGGATGACCCTACCCCCATGGAAAGCTGAGAAGCCTTCCACTTAGATAACCTCGCATCAAAAATATCATACACCGAATTCCAATTGGAGATTCGATTCATATATGCACCAACTTTTAAACCAAGATACAAACAAGGAAACTCCCCAACTTGACAACCGATAAGGTCCGCAGCTTCTCCTAAATCAGCCGTACCTGCCCCCACCCCATAAATGCTAGATTTAGCAAAATTGATCTTCAAACCCGAGCATATATTGAAAATCCTAAGGATGCAGACCACAATCAACAGATTTTCTCTAGACCAATCCCCAAGGATGATAGCATCATCCGCGTAGAGAAGATGAGAGATAATCGGCCCGTTATTAGGGAGCTTAATACCATGCAAAGCACCTACCTCAATAGCCTTATCGACCAAGCACGATTACGCTTCCATGACCATAAGAAACAAAAATGGCGAGATCGGATCTCCTTGACGAAGACCTTTTGAGCAACTAAACTCAAAAGTGGGGGAACCATTAACAAGAACCGCGGATCTAGCCGATTCCAAAATACCCTTTATCCATAAGCACCACTGAACAGGAAAATCCATTTGGGCCATGATGGATAATAAAAACTTCCAATTTACATTGTCGTATGCCTTCTTGAAGTCAATTTCAATAAAAACTCCTTTTTCTTAAACTTTTTCCCCATATAAGAACTTCATTGACCATAAGAGGGCCATCAAGAATATATTTCCCACATAAAAAAGCTGATTGAGACTCCAAAATAACCGAACCAATAACCTTCTTTAAACGGTTCGCCAGAACTTTGGAGATAACTTTACTAACCACCCCCAATGAGATTAATAGGCCTATAGTTATTTAAATCCACCGGGTCCCGAATTTTCGGAACTAGAGTGATGAAAGAAGTCCCGCAGCCCACGTTAATCTTTCCATGATCAAAGAAATAATCCAACAGGTCTTTAAAACCTTTTTCAAATAAGTACCAATACGTTTTAATGAATTTCATGCTAAATCCGTCCGGGCCCGGGGCCTTATCACCCCCACAACCGAAAACAGCTAACTTTATTTCCTCCGAAGAGAATCTACCTGTCAAACTTACTTTATCCACCTCCGGTAATTGTTTGAAACCTTCACAAAAGAGCTCGGGCCTATCTTGAATTTCCTCCATAAATCGGTTCCTGAAAAAACACATTATCTCCTTCTTGATTTTAGAGGGTTTCGAAATCCAGGTACCACCAATGTTCAGGCCCGGAATGTGGTTTTTGGCTTTCCTGTTATTAACCATCGCGTGAAAAAACTTGGAATTTTCATCCCCTTTAATGTCCCATTTCATTCTAGATCTTTGCTTAATATCCAAGTTTTTCTTATAAGAGATATCGGCTACAACTTTCTTATTTTCCGCAAAAATCCATTCTTCTTCTTCCGTTAAGTTCCTGTCCTCCATAATCTTTTCCATGTCCTCCAAATCCTGTATGACTTTATCGAAATCTTCGTTCACCTTCTTACAAAATTCATCTCTCCAGGCTTTTATTTCTTTCCTTAACATCGCAAACTTTTTGATTAACTTGACATCCGGCGTCCCATAAAAAACACACTGATTAACGGCCGTTTCAATCAATTCCCCATAACCCTGCTGATCTATCAAAGAATTAAAAACCCGAAACGGTTTCGGCCCAAATTTTTTTTCAACAATGATTAAAATCAGAGGGCAGTGATCGGAGAATCGAGACGGGAGAGCCCTTAATATAGCAGTAGGCCACTTATTATAGAACTCCGGGCAAACAAGAAACCTATCTAACTTGCTTAACTTCTTACCATTTTCTCTAATACATGTAAACCTTTTCCCTTTCATCTCGTACTCAAGCAAGTTAGCTTGATTTATAAAATCATTAAAACTTTTAGCGCAACCGTTTTTGAACCTGGAATTTTTCCTTTCAGATGGTTCCCTAACCGCGTTAAAATCTCCCAAAAGGATCCATTTACCGGAGATGCCATCCATCACAGCCAAAATCTCGACCCACAGAACCTTCTTAGCCGCAACACTTTGGGGCGCATAAACATTTATGATGTTCAGAATTTCATTACTTCCCTTTACTAAACCCCTGATGAATAAAAAATTTATGTTCTTTATAATATTTGAAACTTGGAATATGCCATCGTCCCATATGCATAATAAACCACCCGACTGACCTACAGAACCCACATAATCCGACCTACAGGAGGTGTTACCCCAAAGATTATCGATATTGAAACCCGAAAAATCTTCAAGCTTCGTTTCTTGAATAGCCATGAAATCAATTTTGTAGGTGTGTTTGAGCCCTTTGAGCCACCCACCTTTACCAACTACCCCAATACCTCTAACGTTAACCGACAAGAAATTCATAAAGAAAAAGCATTGTTACCTTCTTTTAAAATTGTCTCCTTCACAAGGGAATTGTAGCTGCCCAACCTAGCTCCCACCGCTTATCCTAAGTTAACTGTAGATAAAATCTTTTGCTGCAAGCTGACTCCCTTCACTTCTTCCTTGCTTTTAACTTCCTCAGAATCGGCAGCCACCGTTGTCTCCGCCTCATCATTGCCCGCCCGAAAATCATCTCCGTTACCTCCTGCTTCTACCTACTGTTGAGGAACCTCACCGACCGAATTGCCCGAGAAAGCGACTGAGTTACCCACCTCATTAAATATATTTACGTTATCGGAAATATGAGGGGGACCACCAAACCAAGACACATTATAAGGTTCCTCTAACTCTGCTCTGGGCCTCTTCTTTGGCCTGTCAAAAGAAACTGGGCTTACTGGTTTGGGCCTTGGGAGATGTTTATCTCTCAAAATATTGAAAGGTTTCTTTTTTCTTTTTTCCACTTTATCGAGACTCCCAAAGATCCGTTGCTGTTGGCCGCCAACCTTAGGACTATCTCCACTATCTCCATGCACATTGGGATTACCAACAACATTTAAAACCTCATTATCCTCTTCACCTCCTCCATGCACGTTAGACTTTTCCACTTCTTCCCGCCAGTTCTCCATCATCCGAACCGAACCAAACTGAGTAGACTCGCCGTCTTCATCAACAAAAGAAACCTCTGGCCACTCATCCTTGTCCAGGCAGTCCGGTAACCAGTCTGCCTCTTCTTCACGTACCCAAACCTTAAACCTTTTTTTCTCCAAACTAAAGTTACCGTGTCCGAGATCGGAAACCCAGCATCCACCAGAACTCTAACTCTGTTTAAAGAGAGGTCCTGGACTTCCTCGGAGAGTTGTGACCTATGAACCACCTTACCAAATTTTCCAGCAACGTCGTCATAAACCTTATTCTCCGCCAGGTGAATCGGCGCTCCAACAATCTTGAGCCAGGCTAATCTCTCATACGCCCCTGACTGACCAGTCCACATGTCAAGGTGACTAAACCACCTCTTCCAAACCTCCTGATTTTCTAGAAATTCCGAAGTTTCATAATCTTCCATAAAAACAAGCAGCATATTAAAACCCCCAATGTAATATAACTTGCAACCAAACTCCCTCAGATTCTCCTTCAAACCGGTGAGAGTGGGAAAGTCGACCGTTCTTCCTATAACCGCTCTTCCTTGAAAGAAGAAGGCACTAGTTTCCTCGTGAACTTCAACCGTCTTCTCAGGGGCCTTCACTTCCGACGCCACCCTATTGGGTTTAACCTCCGGTGCCGTAACTCTTGATGGACCAGCCTTGAACATATCACAGAACTTTTTTCCCTCCTGAACAAAACTATTGGAAAAGAATTGATAACCTATTTTCATCTCCGCTTGATACCCAGTACCGATATCCTCCTTACACTTCTCCCTATCTTCCTGCTCCCAAATGCCAACGTTTTCCACCGCGAATCTAGCGATGTTAACTCTAAGCTTGTATTCCCCCATCTTGATACCATTCAACTTCCTTTCTAAATCCCTAGAATTCCCCACATTCTTGAAACTTATAAAGCCGAACCGATTCCCTTCTTTATCTTTTTTCCTAGCAATATAGCATCCCGTATTTCTCCGAAAACCCCCATGAAATCAGCGACATCCCACGGATTGCAACCAAACGGCAGATTAGACACGAAATACTTAGTGATATTACTTGTGTCTTTCTTCTGGTGCGACTTATCTCCAGCCATAATAAAAAAAATGAACCCAAAAGGAACCAACCCCAGGGCGATCCCGACAACCGTATCACGTATCTTTAAAAGGTTAATAGGATTCATACCAATCTAGCTGAAACTATACCAGATAGCCGCGATCGGTGACAGACCTACTAAGCAATCAAGAGCCGGATACCTAGCCGTCGGAAGGGAAACAGAAAAGAAAAAGGATCTCGGATGCGAATGGATTCGGTAATTGAACTGAATAGGGAAGGAGGAACATTCAAGACAAACTGCCGAGGATCCTCCCACGCCATTCCGGTAGATACCTCCTTGTCGAGCTCTCCGGCGACCCTTTGTTAACTAGAGAGAGAGAGAGTCTTGTTCCTGATTTGTTAAAAAAAAACTTATATTTTCCTTTTAATGGACATTTGGCTCCTAACTAGATAATTAAAGAAATTTGTGTGGAGTTCGGTTGGGTTTCAAGGGGTATAATTTGTTCCTCGAAACAGATGAAAAGTTGAATTGGTGGGTATGATGATGTCTTATCCTACTTGTATGGGACTTACGACCTTGCATGGTTAAATTACTAGATTAGTAGAGTATGCATGAGAGATTTGATTGGTCACCACTTGACCTTTCATTCTTCTGGTAGAGTTGACGTCTCAAACCACAAGGAAAGAAAAAAAGGGTCTTGTAAATTGGATTAAAATATTGCATGAGATGTACCCCTTTGTCTAGATTTGTGAGAAAGAGATAAAGAAGATAAGACAATGGGGTTTTCAATAAAATGGTATTTAAAATAATATGGGATTAGTTGGGAAACGATATCTTGAACATTGTTTCCAGTAGTCCAAGACTAATGGTACTATTTATTTTATAAATGAATAAATCTTTTGTGCTTCCCTTCAAGTAACATGTTCGTTATTATGGAAACAACCTCCTTTGTGGAATGTAACTATGAAATGAATATTCAAAGGATGCGGATTGAATCAGGGGGGTTAAGGGTTGGAAGCGATCAAAATAAAATATATTAATTATCTATTGATAAAATAGAATAGCAAAATCGTATGAATATCAAAATAGAATATTCAAATTTAAAACTTTCCGTTTCGTACAATCACCAACGTTCGTGGTCGTTTACCGACTAACCGCACACTGACAATTCACATGAATTACCAGATGTACGACATGAAACACCCGGACTGTGCTAGACTTTATGGACTTAATTAATATAAAATTAAGTCTAAATGCACAAAATTAATAATTAAACTTTTATTAGGATGTACGGGTTAACCTCAGAATTTGCCGGTTGTCACAATTACCTCCATGCATGACTCCAATGAACATTCTGGACTATTATTATACTATAACTATAAAACTTAACCGAACTCACAAACATAACTAATTAATTGTTAAAACGTTCAAACAAAGTTCGGTTCACCAAACAGTCCATCTCGCGCGAAATGGTGGTCCCACTCGCGTGAAAGGCTTGTCGTGCCAACTGTTCTTTCGCCCGAACAGTTTGTGTTACGGTTCTTCCGTTATTCTGTTTCCACGTTCCTTGTTACTGACTCTGTCGGGCAAACAAGGACCCGTAAAATCACAGAAACTCAGTATCGTGACAAGTGCCTGGACAGGATATATTTTCTGTTTGAATCATACTTTCATACTAAATACTTACGTACTTTGAAACACCCCGAAAACGGGTTGGTAATCAAACCACGTTAATATGTATGAACGGGTAAAATACCGTTAGTGGTAAAAATTATCCAGGTGAATATTAGGATTAAGTAAATAAAACTAATATTAAATAAATCGTGAACGAATGCTTTTGAGGAAATAAAGTTTATAAGAGGCCCGGGTTAACGGGACTTAAAATAAACTTAGTTGTAATTTCCCCGAATCCACTAAAGTTAATTAGGGATATTTAACCTAACTAATTAAAGGAAATGATATTGAAACAACAAGTTATAGCCTTTTATGATTAAAGTTACAAACTAGAGGGGCCAAAAGGGGAAGATTAGAAACTTAATTTTATTAAAATTAAAACACCACACACACACACACACTAGGTGTGTGCGTGTAATCGATCTGGAGCAGGAGCAAGAGCTCAAACCCTAGCTCACCCTAATTCATCAAATTGAAGCTCAAATCAAGACCCAAATCAACGCATGAACACATAAAAATGATCACCTAGTCATGGAGATCACAAGGTATGTTGAATTTTGTTATTTGGTGATACTTTGAAATTATGATGAACAATCATAATCGAAATTCTGGAATGAATGATGAATCTATGAGCGTTGTTGTGATGAAATTCATGTTTAGAAACAAACCCTAGTTGAAAACTTGATGAATTAGTGTTAAAAACTAGGGATTTGATGATTACCCATATGTGTGCTAAGTGGGTCTTATGATAAAAAGATGAACACTTGAATTAGGGTTTTAAATGGATGAACATTGATGTTGTGATGCTAGTTCTAGGTGTAGTTCATGTACGCTAGACATAGAGGCATGATTTTGATATTAAAACTTGGTTAAAACGATGACCATAATTAGATAAAATATGCGTATAAATCTCGCCTACAAGATGTTTGTTAAAATGCCCGAATGAATATTGATAAGAAGAAATTATGAAAGAAATGCGTAATTGGCTAATTTGACTAATTACGTGAAATATGAGTTAAAACAGGTTCTAATCATAACGTTGATTTAACTTAATTGTGCCTATTGTGTGATTAAAGGTAGTTGACTTCTAAAAGTCAAACTAACCAATGATGAAGTCGAGTAGTAGTTTCGGCATGAAATCCGTAAAATGAAATAGCCATAAGAAATGATGACTAATCTAATCGTCTTACGGATTATGATAATAGTTTGACGCTAGACAAGCTACGTGGAAGCTTGTGGAGGAAGCGGGTCAAACGGATCAAGTACGAAAAGAAAAGTGTGGCTGGGATGCGAGGTAAGTGAAACTTACACTTCTTTGTAGAATACGTATATATTCTATAAGTTATAAATACGATAGAGATATATTCGGA
Source organism: Helianthus tuberosus (assembly GCA_030545235.1). NCBI lineage: Eukaryota > Viridiplantae > Streptophyta > Magnoliopsida > Asterales > Asteraceae > Helianthus > Helianthus tuberosus. The sequence continues at coordinate 63,428,594 of CM060354.1, read as the reverse complement.
ATATGGTTTCCGACGCATAATGATACGGGTCAGAACAAATATAAACGATAAAAACCATGGTTTATGGAAAAAAGAAGCGAAACGGTAATTTAGTCATGTAATGAGTAAGAAATTATGTGTTTTCGATAAGATTACTTTTCAGTGTAAGTAATAATGAGAAAAAGGATAAAAATGGAAATTTAGTCAAGTGTCAACTAATGTAAATTGAACTTAAAAGGATAACCATGGCGTAAGCCGAAATAGGTTGAGCGTGTAAGAAAGTAATTTATGAGAAAAAGGGATCTTGTTGTAAAATCCGAAATGGGTCGGATGTGTGAATTGGAAATTAAAAACCTTGTTTTTAATCTAAGTAAATGTTTGGTCATATAGTCCAAACGGGTCAAATGGTGGTGATAACACCATTTGACAATATCGACTAATTATTGTTGCCAAGTCATATGTTAACAGGAGCGAATAACAATTTGGATAATTGCGACGCCATAGAATATCGGTTAATTAAAGCGAGGTATAAAACGGGTCTATATGTTGACTCGAGCCAGGTATGCATTGATGTGCGTTAGGTGTTATATGTTTTTGTTAATATTTTAAGCCCTTTTTAACACTTTAGTCAAGTTTTAAATTTATAAAACACGATATTCTACTAACACTAAACACACATATGGGCAAGTGCACCCATCGTGAGCGTAGTATAGCATTGGTAAGAAACCGAGGTCGTCCAAGGACACAAGAGCTTTTAATACCGGTTTATCCTCAACGTCTAATCAAATCAAAAGTTTAGAATAAGTTTTAAACATCAAAATTAAAAACTAAAAATGCTGAAAAATAAAATAAAAACAGATAGACAAGATGAATCACTTGGATCCGACTCGCCTTTAGTGTAACCTTTGATGATTTCCGCACTTTTTCACTTTTTCAGAGATTATCTTAGTTATAGTAGTAGACCCCTCTTTTGAAGGTGACGTTACCCTCAACCCAGTAGTTTGAGTCAGCAAGGATACAATCCTAAAGGGTCGGAATATTGAAAGATAATTAATTAAGTTATTAATGCCTAATGTGGTAGGCCCCTCTTTTGAAGGTGACGTTACCCTCGGCTAAGTGGTTTGAGTCAGCAGGGATACAATCCCAAGTAGCTGGGTTAATGTATTAATAGTAGTTCACATATGAGGGGATCAAGCCATTATCACCCCCGCCATCCAATACCAGTGGGTATTGAAGGAGGTCCTAGTAAGCTTGACCCAGGTCCTTGCAGGATCTATACACTGAACAAGGCTAGAACCTTACCAAACCATTCCCTTAACCCCCGACCAGGTAGCCCACATATCTCTATATAGACCGTAGAGATATGAATGGTGAAAATCTTTTATTTTATATAGACAGTAAAATAATGCTAAGACACCACGGACAAATGATAAGGAAGTTTTACCTTCAACATAAGAAACTAGTTATTAAAGTCATTAATACAAAACCAAATAAAAAGTGCGAAAAGATTAAAAATCAAAAGTATTACACTAAATGCTTGTCTTCACCAAGTGATGTAAGAGACTTAGGCAAACATGGCCTTTGATTGTCAAGAACTCTTACTATCAATCTTGGATCCCGAGACTACTACACACACTCTAAGATGGATGATGGATGATGGTGGTGGATGTGGGTTGTAGTGGTGGTGGAGTGTGGGTGAAGTGGGAGAGAGGTGGTTTGCCAAGGGATGCCTTTGAAGTGAACCAAGCACCTCTATTTATAGCCTGCGCAGACGCCCGGACACGGCCCCGTGTCCATCCTCTTTCTCTTTCTTCATTAATTGCAATTTGTCTGCATTAGCTCCACACGCCACCGTGTTCACTGGGCACGGCCCCGTGTGCAGAAGCGTATCCGTACTATCAAGATTTGCTTGAATTCTGCGAATCTTAGCGTTGACCACGGCCCGTGTTGAGCTGGGCACGCCCCCGTGCTGGGAATAGAAGCTTCTACAAATTTGTCTTTTCTGCAGACACTTGGCCACGCCCCCGTGTCCGCTAGGCACGGGGCCGTGGTCAGCCTTCTGTTTCTTTGTTTTTGCTTGGGAAGATGCTGTCGAGGGGTCGAGCAAGCCACATTTATTTCTTTTCTTGTATTTATGTTAGATTTTGCTGCATATTTGTTCCTTTTGTTCATTTATGCTCATTTAATCCTGAAAATACAAAAGGAAGATAAAAGCACACTTTTTCCAACATTAGTACTAAAAAGGGTTAGTTTTATGTCTCAATTGATGTATTTTATATGTTGCATTTTACACACATCAAATACCCCCACACTTGAATCTTTGCTTGTCCTCAAGCAAAACTCTTTATAATGCGGCTTACATTCCCAAATGGAATGGGTAGAAGAGAAGTTTTGGGCTTGTCTTGAGTGTCGTGAATCCAAGATCTTTATTAGGCTTTATTTTTATGTTATTTACAATCCTATTCGTTATGATTTATTTAGAATGTTTCATAAGAGAAATGACTTATTTGGGCATAACATGCCTCTTTAAAATTCCATTTATATACAAGTTCACATACCTCACGGGAGATCACTCAACACTCGGCCGAAGATGTATTTTTGTGAAACACTCAAGACCGGCATGGAACTTACTTCTACCATATGCTTGCCAAGCAATCAATCCTCCTCCTTTTTAACTATAAACCTTTGTAAATATCAAGAGGACTTGGGGAAGGGTTAGGCTTGGGTTAAAGGTAGGTGGTTTTGGGTTAGTGGTTAGTAAAAAGGGCGAAAAGCGTAAAAAGCGTCGGTCGTCGTAAAACTTTTTGTTTTTGTGACTTTTATTCAAACAAAACATTTTCAAACAAAGTTTTTTTGAGGAACTTGTTTGTTTATTGCTACACTTCAATTTTTTTAATGATAAGGATCGTCACAGGAAAACCGAGCTTTTTACTAAAATAAAGGGTTTAAAAATAAAAAGGGTTTTGGTGGGTAAAGGGTGTTTGTTTTGTAGGTTTAGAAGCGAAAAGGTTTAGGCTCAAAGGGGTTAACTAGGGGGATTTTGGGTAGGTGATAAAAAAGTGAAAACTAATGGTGTTGAAAAGAAAAAAGGGTTAGTCCTAATGCCTCCATCACTTACTTACTTGGGTTTAAGTTGGTAAGGACCAGGAATGTATCGTCATGGCAAGTTCTAGAGTTGTAAGAAACCAAGCGGCTATTCACACAAGAAACGAAAAATGAGCATTTAATTTAAAGATGTATGCTTTTATGCTCAATAAAGGCTCAAAACTCACTTTTTGTGGGAATGGGTTTATAATGTGATCGAGTATATATAATCAAATTTTAACTAGATTTGTCATGCCTTTTCACCCTTTTCTTATGTTGGTTATTTTTATCAGGACGCTATCTGTTGTAAATTTGTAAAAATATAACCTTTTTAGGACTTGTTATTCCCAGATTAAACCAAGACAAGTAAAAAAAATGAAAAGTTTTTGAAAAAATTTGGGGTGATTAGCGGTTTCAATAGAGTTTTGTGTAAGGCTTGTCATTAGGACTTGCAAAATTCAAGGTTTTAGCATCCCCCCCCCCCCACTTAAATCAATGTGTCCCAAAAATAAATTTTTAGGTTGATTGAACGTGTAAAAAGGTGTTTAAAACAAGGTTTCGGTGTTACTGGGCATCTGGACACGGCCCCGTGCTGGGTGAGCACGGCCCCATGGTCAGAATGACAGTAACGAAAACTTACAGAAGGTGGACACGGGGACGTGCCTGGTGAACACGACCCCGTGTTGGGCAGAAGTTAAACAAACAACAGGTTCTGGGCGATGGACACGGGGGTGTGCTAGCTGGGCATGGCCCCGTGTTGACAATCTACACTGTTTGAAAACAGGTTTTGGCTTTCGGTTCTGGTTTCCGGGCTTATGTAGTACTAATACTTAGTGCTTCCAAGCCTCCTAGGTACCTGTTTTACTTAAAAATACCACACCACACAAAATAACAAACATCCTACCCTACCATAAGTTCAACATCCACAACATAAAAAAAATGCAGGAAATTAAAAGTGTTAACAGAAAAGTAAATTGTTCAACAATGGCACGCAGGCCATGAAATTGTTTGTGAGAGAAAAGGGGTTAACCTGTTAGGACCTTCAACCATGTTACATCACCTTCCACCGCCTCCATCTCAATCCATGTCGTCGTCCTCGTCATCTCCTCCTTGGCCCATGTACTCCTGGATGTTGCTGATGTCATCCTGCATGTTGGAGATGTTCCTTTCTATAACTCCGACCCGGGTGTACGTGTTGCTTGCCATATTATAGGTGTTGCGGGTGCACATGAGGTTTTCCTGCAAGAGATCATGTAAACTTTGGAAATTAGGAAAACCACCTCCTTGAGAGGAGGATTGGCCCGGATCACCATGATGCTGATACTGGTACTGGGGAGGAGGACGGATTTGTGGAGCGTGAAGGACGAGAGCTTCTTGAGGGTTCCACACATGCCCTTGAACCGTTTGAAATTTGACCGTCCTGTCATCTGCTTCGTTGATTATATTCATGGAGCGACATATGACGAGGTCCACTTTACCCGACCATGGGCCCTTCCTGAAGGACCTCGGCATCCTTTGCACAAAATGTTTGAAGAGGCGGTAGATCCACCCTCCAAAAAGGATAGGGGTCGGGGGATTGGCAAGTTGGTTCAAGTGCATGTTGCGAAGGAGTAAGTATGGAACATCGAGAGGCACATGGTTGTGAATGCAGTGTAGGACCATCAGATCACGCAAGCCAACAACACCACCACTGTCATGTCTTTGGCAGAGGGAGTAGCTGAGGACCCTATGGATGTAGCGGTAGAGAGGGTCCCGCAACTGTGTGCTCTTGGTCTGGCTCGGGTTATAGTGTCCTTCCCCAATTTGAGCCCATGCTGCTTGGCGTTAGTCTTGTGGGAGTTCACGGAGACCACCAGTGTTCTCCTCATCTTCAGCATCTGCCTCATCATATAACCCAATGGTAGCCCCAAATTGTGCAATCGATATTGAGAACATTTCCCCTGCACACCGAAATTCCACCCCCTTATTGTCAAACGGCTCCGCTTTTTCCTTGAAGGCAAATGTGCTATAAAACTCGATGTTATACTCGTGCACAGAGTGGAGCCGAGTGCAAAGAGCTGCTCTTGGTGGACCAGTAACAAGATTGTTGAAGCGGTCGATTTGGCCTACTGCTTCTAGAGTATCCAAGCAAACTTGTCGGGGGTTTTCTTCGGGCCTTGTCTTGAGAATCTCAAACCGTGCTTGAGCAGCCCACTCATTCTGGTTGAATCTAGTAAACTTCTTGGACATCTGAAAGAAAACACAAAATAATTAGCATGAAACAGTAAAATTTTCGAAGAAAACCGAAAACAGTCAGCTGAACACGACCCCATGTTCAGTGGACACGTCCCATGTTTGCCAGAAATCAGCTGGACACGCCCCCGTGCTGGCTGAGCACGACCCCGTGCTCAGGCGTCTGTTTCCCAAAAATCCAATTTTTCGACCCGGTCCCGAAAACTTGAAAATTTTTGGTTGAGTAGGGGCGGTTTTCCTCGAAAATGAAACCCCAAATGCCTTTTTTCCAAAAACAAACCGTTTACCCCATCAATTTTATCTTTTTCGGTTAAAAAACAAGGGTTTGAGGTTTTTGTTTGAAATCGGGCAAATCTACAAATAATTCAAGTTGATTTACTTCCTATAACATGCATCTACACTAATGCTAACAGATCTAAGCAAAAATTTGGGGTTTGATTCGGTTCAAGTTGAAGAACCCTAGATTTTTTCCCAAATTTTTTATGTTATACTACATGCAAGTGATTAATCTAACTAATTATGATGATAGAATCATACCTTGACGTTGTCGGAAGTTGGAAAAACGTGGAAGTCTGTAGAAATTTCCGGTGGAACCAGAGAGTTAGTGGGGAAACGGGTCGTGTGGAAGTGAAGAAATGACTAGAAAAGGGGTTTTTATCCCGGAAGTTACGCGGACACGGCCCCGTGCTCAGCTGAGCACGGCCCCGTGGGCGGGTAAATTTTAATTTTTTTTAGTGCACGTGTGAGTGACCTGTTTCCCGAAACTTGGTTTTAGAAATCTTACCGATTTAGAAGCTTTCCCGTCATTCGTCACTTACAAGATATGATGTTGATGCTCAAACCTTTGTTTAATCTTCGGCCGCTTGTAGCGAGATTTCCTCCTCTTCATCCTCAATAAATCCTTGATAGAGCTTTAGCCGTTGGCCATTGACTTTGAATGAGATTCCATTTCTAGATTTAATTTCAATTGCACCGTGTGGAAAAATGTGGGTGATGGAAAAAGGTCCTGACCACCTAGACTTTAATTTACCAGGAAATAATCGAAGTCGTGAATTAAACAATAGAACTTGATCTCCTACCCCAGATTCATTTGGTTTAATGTGTTTATCATGCAGATTTTTCATTCTTTCCTTATAAATTTTGGAGTTAGAGTATGCGTGATTCCTTAGTTCGTCTAATTCATTTAGTTAACAAAATCGATTTTTACCGGCCATTTCTAAGTCTAAGTTTACGTTTTTAATTGCCCAGTAGGCTTTGTGTGCTTTCTCTACCGGCAAATGACAACTTTTTCCGTAGACAAGCTTATATGGGGTTGTACCTATTGTTGTTTTATATGCAGTTCGAAAAGCCCATAAAGCATCGTCTAATTTATCAGCCCATTCTTTTTTATTTAATCCTACAGTTTTTTCAAGTATTCTTTTTAAACCTCGATTAGTCACTTCGGCTTGTCCGTTTGTTTGAGGGTGATATGCTGTTGAGACCCGGTGATAGACCCCATACCTTGTTAAAAAAATTTCAAGTTGATGGTTACAAAAATGGGTACCTCTATCACTTATTAATGCTTTTGGAGTTCCAAAACGAGAAAATAAGCGTTTCAGGACTCTTACCACAACTTTTCCATCGTTTATTGGAAGCGCTTCGGCCTCGGCCCATTTAGACAAGTAATCCACTGCCACAAGTACATATTTGTTTCCTTTTGACGGTGGGAAGGGTCCCATAAAGTCGAGTCCGCACACATAAAAAATTTCACAAACAAGAATGCCATTTTGTGGCATTTCGTTTTTGGAAGAAATATTACCTGATCTTTGGCAAGCGTCACATGTCTTGATGAGACTTTGGGCATCTTTGTAAATGGTTGGCCAATAAAATCCTGAATCAAATACATTCCGTGCGGTACTAGCAACATCATGATGTCCTTCGTATGGACCTTCATGACAATGGCGGAGAATTCTTCTTGCTTCACTACCATGTACGCATCGACGGATAAGTTGGTTGGCACACATTTTGAAAAGATAAGGATCTTCCCAAAAATAATGCTTTACATCGGCAAAGAATTTTTTTCTTTGATGATGTGGCCATCCTTTTGCGACTATACCGCTAGCTAAGTAGTTAGCGTAGTCGGCGTACCATGGCTCTTCTCGGTATTCCACCATTTCTAGGGACTCCGTTGGGAATTTTTCATTGATTAGCTCATCCCTAGTTGCCTCCAAAGCTGGATCTTCCAAGCGGGAAAGATGATCCGCAGCGGTGTTTTCTGCTCCTCTTTTGTCTTTTATTTCAATGTCAAATTCTTGGAGAAGTAGAATCCATCTAATTAAACGCGGTTTAGCATCGTGTTTCTTAAAGAGATATCGAATGGCTGCATGGTCTGTATAAACTATCGTTTTAGAAAGAACAAGATAAGAACGAAATTTATCAAAAGCAAATACTACAACTAGTAATTCTTTTTCTGTTGTTGTGTAATTTTCTTGTGCATCATTAAGTGTTTTACTAGCGTAATATATTGGGTGAAAATGCTTATCTTTTCTTTGTCCTAAGAAAGCTTCAACTGCAAAGTCATTTACATCACACATGATTTCGAAAGGTAATTTCCAATCAGGCGCTATCATGATAGGTGCATTGACCAACATTTCTTTTGGTGTTAGAAATGCTTGGTTGCAATCCTTGTCAAAGATGAAAGGGGCATCTTTTTCAAGTAATTTTGTTAGAGGTCTTGAGATTTTTGAAAAGTCTTTGATAAATCGTCTATAAAATCCGGCATGCCCAAGGAAACTTCTGATAGCTCTAACGGAGGATGGGGGTGGTAATCGAGAAATAGTGTCTATTTTTGCTCGATCAACCTCCATTCCTTCGCTTGAGACTTTGTGACCGAGTACTATTCCCTTCGTTACCATGAAATGGCATTTTCCCAATTAAGGGCGAGGTTAGTTTCCTTACATCAGGTAGCATTCGTTCAAGGTTATCGAGGCATTGGTCGTATGAATCTCCAAAGATAGAAAAGTCGTCCATGAAGACTTCCATTGTTTTTTCTATCATATCATGGAAGATGGCCACCATGCAACGTTGAAAGGTTGCGGGGGCATTACATAGACCAAAATGCATGCGTCGATAAGCAAAAGTTCCATAGGGACATGTGAATGTTGTCTTTTCTTGGTCTTCGGGTGCTATCGGTATTTGAAAGTAACCTGAAAAACCATCTAAGAAACAATAAAATTTGTGACCGGATAATCTTTCTAACATTTGATCAATAAAAGGTAAAGGAAAGTGATCTTTCCTTGTTGCCTCATTTAATCGACGATAATCTATACATACTCTCCATCCTATGACGGTTCTTGTTGGTATTAATTCATTTTTCTCGTTAGTTACTACCGTCATACCTCCTTTCTTAGGAACTACTTGTACGGGACTTACCCAAGGGCTATCGGAGATTGGGTAAATGAGTCCGGCGTCAAGTAATTTGATGATTTCATTTTTAACCACTTCTTGGACGTTTGGATTCACTCTACGTTGTGGTTGTATTACTGATTTATAGTCATCATTCATTAAAATTTTGTGCGTGCACGTGGAAGGACTTATTCATTTAATATCTACAAGCTTCCAAGCGATCGCGTTTTTGTGTTTTTTCAAAAGTGTGATTAATTTTTTTTCTACACTAGTTAATTTTGACGAAATAATTACAGGTAATTTACCATCTTAGTCGAGAAAAGCATATTCCAAACCTTTTGGAAGTTCTTTGAGCTCAAGCGGTGGGTCTTTAGGAGACTCCTTATTTGGTTGCTCATTTTGATCAAGAACCACAAAGGTTTGTTCAATGGCGACCTCTTCTTCAACGAAGTGGTCAATTTTTTCTCTTGTATCGAGTGGTTCATCTTCATCTTCAATTAGGGTCATCATTGCCGAATGGATATTTCATTGAATGCTCAAGATCGACACTTTTTTTGAATGCCCCTAATTGAATGGGTAGATTGTTATACTTCCGATTTTTCAAAGCTTCGTGGGTCTTTACAAAAGGTCGTCCCAACACTAGTGAGCGTCATCAAGGATGACGAAGTCGGTTGGGATTACCATTTGATTGGTTTGGACTAACACATCTTCAACTATCCCTATTGATTTTATTGTTTTCCGATTAGATAGAAAAATGGGTATTTGAAGTGGAGAAAATCACTAATACTTAATTTTTCGAAAATGTAGTTTGGTATTATATTAACACAAAGATCTTTATCAATTGTAATATTACTAATAAAGGAATTTTGAAAGAAACATGGAACCGGTGTAATGTTAATTTCAAATGGATATTCTTTTATTAGCGTAGTTTGATCACTTGTTAACTTAATGCTTACCGTTTCGTCAATTTTAGTGTTAGTTTTAACTCTTTTAAAAACTTAGCATGAGTGGGTATTAAACAATGATTTTCAAAAGAAGGTGACAAGAGATTAATTTTTTGAAAATTAGACTCTTCTTGAATTTTAACGTTGTCGGACTCACCTTTTTCGTTGTTTAACTCATGTGTCGGCTTTTCACTTACTTGTTCTTCCATTTTTACCTCTTCAACTATCTCTTCTTTATTACTTGTTAATTTTTCCTTTGCGCGGGATTCCTCTTCCCTTGCGCGGGCTTCTTTTATATAGCGTTCGATAGTTTTAAGGTGTTCTATTATCTTATCGGCTATGGGTGTGATAGAATAAGGATCCTCAAAGCTTGAATTCGGAAGTTTGATCCTTGGTTCCTCATGATTCTCACATGAGGTAGATGGTTCACACCATTGTTCCTCATTGTAAGTATATGATGGATAAGGGTCGTAATTTGGTTCTTCATAATACTCATATGAGGTGGGTTGTTCATGCCATGGTTCCTCATAGTAAGTATATGAAGGTGGAGGCTCATATCTTGGTTCCTCAAAGTATGAGTATGAAGGCTCATACCTTGGTTCATCAAAATATGAGTATGAGAGAGAAGGTTCATACCTTGGGTCTTCATAGGTTGTGTATGAAGTGGACGGCTCGTACCTGGGCTCCTCATAGTAGTTGTATGAAGGGGATGGTTCAAAGAGGTCACAATATTGTACCGAATGAGGATTACCACAAATGGTTCAATAGTCTTCCCTATAATCATCCTCCTCATAGTGGTAGTTGTAATCTCCTGAGTATTGATCCATAAGAATCACTCAGCAGACCACAACAGAGTCTTGAGACCAGAAAATAAAAATAAAAACGGAGACAGAGGCTGGACACGGCCCCGTATTCAGGTTCTGTATCTGGGCGTTTTAATAAAAGTAACTGGTTTTATGCAGTATAGGGGCGTGTTCAGCAAACACGACCCCGTGTTCAGACTCTGTATCTGGGAGTTTGTTCAAAAATTATGCAGCACGGGGGCGTGTTCAGCGAGCACGACCCCGTGTTCAGTCTACTGTAATGCAAAAACTACCTAAAAATGAAAAAAATGTGCGCGTGTTTAAAAAAGGTTTTGAAAAACTGATTAGGCCGTCGATTTTAAGCTTTCTTAAAATCCTTGTGTCCCCGGCAACGGCGCCAAAAACTTGATGTGCGTTAGGTGTTATATGTTTTTGTTAATATTTTAAGCCCTTTTTAACACTTTAGTCAAGTTTTAAATTTATAAAACACGATATTCTACTAACACTAAACACACATATGGGCAAGTGCACCCATCGTGAGCGTAGCATAGCGTTGGTAAGATACCGAGGTCGTCCAAGGACACAAGAGCTTTTAATACCGGTTTATTCTCAACGTCTAATCAAATCAAAAGTTTAGAAAAAGTTTTAAACATGAAAATTAAAAACTAAAAATGCTGAAAAATAAAATAAAAACAGATAGACAAGATGAATCACTTGGATCCGACTCGCCTTTAGTGTAACCTTTGACGATTTCCGCACTTTTGCACTTTTTAAGAGATTATCTTAGTTATAGTAGTAGGCCCCTCTTTTGAAGGTGACGTTACCCTCAACCCAGTAGTTTGAGTCAGCAAGGATACAATCCTAAAGGGTCGGAATATTGAAAGATAATTAATTAAGTTATTAATGCCTAATGTGGTAGGCCCCTCTTTTGAAGGTGACGTTACCCTCGGCTATGTGGTTTGAGTCAACAGGGATACAATCCCAAGTAGCCGGATTAATGGATTAATAGTAGTTTACATATGAGGGGATTAAACCATTCGCACCCCCGCCATCCAATACCAGTGGGTATTGAAGGAGGTCCTAGTAAGCTTGACCCAGGTCCTTGCAGGATCTATACACTGAACAAGGCAAGAACCTTACCAAATCATTCCCTTAACCCCCGACCAGGTAGCCAACATATCTCTATATAGACCGTAGAGATATGAATGGTGAAAATCTTTTATTTTATATAGACAGTAAAATAATTTCAAGACACCACAGACAAATGATAAGGAAGTTTCACCTTCAACATAAGAAACTAGTTATTAAAGTCATTAATACAAAACCAAATAAAAAGTGCGAAAATATTAAAAATCAAAAGTATTACACTAAATGCTTGTCTTCACCAAGTGATGTAAGAGACTTAGGCAAACATGGCCTTTGATTGTCAAGAACTCTTACTATCAATCTTGGATCACGAGACTACTACACACACTCTAAGATGGATGATGGATGATGGTGGTGGATGTGGGTTATAGTGGTGGTGGAGTGTGGGTGAAGTGGGAGAGAGGTGGTTTGCCAAGGGATGCCTTTGAAGTGAACCAAGCACCTCTATTTATAGCCTGGACAGACGCCCGGACACGGCCCCGTGTCCATTGGGCATGGCCCCGTGTCCATCCTCTTTCTCTTTCTTCATTAATTGCAATTTGTCTGCATTAGCTCCACACGCCCCCGTGTTCACTGGGCACGGCCCAGTGTGTAGAAGCGTATCTGTACTATCAAGATTTACTTGGATTCTGTGAATCTTAGCGTTGACCACGACCCGTGTTGAGCTGGGCACGCCCCCGTGCTGGGAATTGAAGCTTCTAGAACTTTGTCTTTTCTGCAGACACTTAGCCACGCCCTCGTGTCCGCTAGGCACGGGGCCGTGGTCAGCCTTCTATTTCTTTGTTTTTGCTTGGGAAGATGTTATCGAGGGGTCGTGCATGCCACGTTTATTCCTTTTCTTTTATTTATGTTAGATTTTGCTGCATATTTGTTCCTTTTGTTCATTTACGCTCATTTAATCCTGAAAATACAAAAGGAAGACAAAAGCACCTTTTTTCCAACATTAATACTAAAAAGGGGTTAGTTTTATGCCTCAATTGATGTATTTTATATGTTACATTTTACACACATCAGCATATTATAGCTTTTAGTTATACATACAATTGTTGGTCAAATATTCAGAGAAAGTCTTTCGTCGTAAAATGAAGGACTAGAGTTTATGTGGAAACTGGGACAAGAATAATTATCTAAGTGGAAAAACTCTCAATTTAATGCTGTTGAGAAAAGTAGCGATCATATTAACGAATGTGATTATATAATAGCTCGATGAAAAGGAAAACATTATATATGTTCAAGAATGGAATGGGTAGAACTAATAATTTTTAAATAACAAATGAATAAAGTTTTGCCAATTTAAATCAGTAATATAGGAAGAATAGAGGCGTTACTTACATGGGGTGTAATGTGAAAATTGTAAAAAGGTCATGTGTACCATGTGTTGATCGCTTACTCTGGCCAAGCAAGTAGTGAACACATGATACCATGAACTTCTTATGATGGACACATTTACGTCCGATGTAGTAAGGACGGGGTGATTGGGACGAACTAAAAGGTACCCAAAATGGATCAAATAAGTAAAATATTTGATAATAAATGTAAACACAAGTCGGGTAACGAAAGCATATTACGTTAGAATAACGAGCCCGAGGGAAGGGATAAGAATTAAGGCAAATAAGAATATCGACCGAATAATGAGAATGCTAAGGCATAGGGATAAAAGTTTGACTGTCATAAGTGATGAAATTCACACGGACAAGTCAAACGGATTAAACAAGGAATAAAAGATTTGGTTGATTAGAAGCAATGTATTTCGCTAAGACGACCAAATAAAATAGAACGAAGTCTTAATACATACCGGGACGGTTGCTTTGATAGTGACTTCGGTAAAATACCCGATACATGGGTATGATTTTGAAAGTATGCGTAAGGCAAGAGACGGGAACGCGAACTAGAAAGTTAAAAGACTCGGATTATGAGTCATGACTAAAAGACGATGAGAATTTGCAAACAGAAATTTTGATAACTACGTTCAACTATTTTAAAGTTGAATGGGCCGAATAAAGAATGAAGTTTGACGTTCACAAGTGACGAAATTTCACACGAACAAGTGAAACGAGTTAAATTAAGAATAACGCTTGATAACATAAGTAAGCACGAACCGAATAAATAAAAGTGCGAGATATTATTAAAACTATATAAAAGATTATGGGATAGCGTTGAAAGGAAAAACGCAAACCAGTGAAATTGGAGAGTTAAAAACATTAGGATAGAGAACTTGGGTAACGGGATGTAAAGGAAAATAAGTACGAACCGAATAACACTGAGAGAAGAACAAACTGACGTGTAAAGGACGGAAGAAGTCATAGAGTCGGAAGAATAACTCAAAAGAAAACAAATATAGCCTTAGACTACGGTCAAGGTCAAATGAAATACAAAAGCGAAAATAAATGATTCTAAATATAAAAAGGGTACCTTGACATCATAAATATATATACAGTTGAATAAAGACTCGAATAAAAAATGAGCTACGGGATCATCATAACCTACGGGATTATAAGTAATGTTAAGGTCTACGGGACCGAAAGACCTTCGGGTCACATATAGAAAGAAACGAATTGTAGGGGTCTCACCTTAAAAAGGGAAAAAGGTGAAAATCTAAATAAATAGCCTACGAGGCTAAGTGAAAGAACCTACGGGTCATATGGTGAAGCGTGGGAATTAGTTATAATTCCCCGCATTAAATATTAACGGAAGGGAATAGATCCACGGAAGTAACACTCCTAGATACGAGAGAAAGACGTAAGACGAAGAGAAAACGTAAACTAAAAATTTAGTTTTTAGTCCAAAGCAACGTTTTAACAAACATAAGTGGTATGAGGTGTTTTAGGGAACCGTAAACATACATAAGGCCGGAGATGGCAGCGTAGTATACCCGGGTGACGGGGTGTGAAGTGACGGTGACTAATTAGTCTAGCCGGTATAACGATACAGAGGCAAGATAGTGTCATAATTTGTGCAAAGCGCACGTTAATATAGGATTAACATGAAATAAACATGTTGACGACTAACACGACTGAGTGGTCAAATGACAAATCGGTTAAAAAGGTGATAAGGATAAGAAACAAGAGGCGAAAGCCTCGGTACGTGAGGATTTACATATAAAAAAACACCGAAGGAATGAATATCATAAAGACGAAACTAAGTTCGTTTAGTCTAAATTAAAGAACTATGTAAATAAGGTTTCGAGGACGAAACCTCTTTAAGGGGGTAGACTTGTAACACCCCGAAAATGGGTTGGTAATCAAACCACATTAATATGTATGAACGGGTAAAATACCGTTAGTGGTAAAAATTAACCCGGTGAATATTAGGATTAAGTAAATAAAGCTAATATTAAATAAAACGTGAACAAATGCTTTTGAGGAAATAAAGTTTATAAGAGGCCCGGGTTAACGGGACTTCAAATAAACTTAGTTGTAATTTCCCCGAATCCACTAAAGTTAATTGGGGATGTTTAACCTAACTAATTAAAGGAAATGATATTGAAACAACAAGTTATAGCCTTTTATGATTAAAGTTACAAACTAGAGGGGCCAAAAGGGGAAGATTAGAAACTTAATTTTATTAAAATTAAAACACCACACACACACACTAGGTGTGTGCGTGTAATCGATAAGGAGCAGGAGCAAGAGCTCAAACCCTAGCTCACCCCAATTCATCAAATTGAAGCTCAAATCAAGACCCAAATCAACGGATGAACACATAAAAATGACCACCTAGTCATGGGGATCACAAGGTATGTTGAATTTTGTTATTTGGTGATACTTTGAAATTATGATGAACAATCATAAACAAAATCCTGGAATGAATGATGAATCTATGAGCGTTGTTGTGATGAAATTCATGTTTAGAAATAAACCCTAGTTGAAAACTTGATGAATTAGTGTTAAAAACTAGGGATTTGATGATTACCCATATGTGTGCTAAGTGGGTCTTATGATAAAAAGATGAACACTTGAATTAGGGTGTTAAATGGATGAACATTGATGTTGTGATGCTAGTTCTAGGTGTAGTTCATGTACACTAGACATAGAGGCATGATTTTGATATTAAAACTTGGTTAAAACGATGACCATAATTAGATAAAATATGCGTATAAAATCTCGCCTACAAGATGTTTGTTAAAATGCCCGAATGAATATTGATAAGAAGAAATTATGAAAGAAATGCGTACTTGACTAATTTGACTAATTACGTGAAATATGAGTTAAAACGGGTTCTAATCATAACGTTGATTTAACTTAATTGTGCCTATTGTGTGATTAAAGGTAGTTGACTTCTAAAAGTCAAACTAACCAATGATGAAGTCGAGTAGTAGTTTCGGCATGAAATCCATAAAATGAAATAGTCATAAGAAATGATGACTAATCTAATCGTCTTACGGATTATGATAATAGTTTGACGCTAGACAAGCTAGGTGGAATCTTGTGGAGGAAGCGGGTCAAACGGATCAAGTACGAAAAGAAAAGCATGGCTGGGATGCGAGGTAAGTGAAAGTTACACTTCTTTGTAGAATACGTATATATTCTATAAGTTATAAATACGATAGAGATAATATTCGAAATATGGTTTCCGACACATAATGATACGGGTCGGAACAAATATAAACAATAAAAACCATGGTTTATGGTAAAAAGAGGCGAAACAATAATTTAGTCTTGTAATGACTAAGAAATTATGTGTTTTCGATAAGATTACTTTTCAGTGTAACTAATAATGAGAAAAAGGATAAAAATGGAAATTTAGTCAAGTGTCGACTAATGTAAATTGAACTTAAAAGGATAACCATGGCGTAAGCCGAAATGGGTTGAGCGTGTAAGAAAGTAATTTATGAGAAAAAGGGATCTTGTGGTAAAATCCGAAATGGGTCGGATGTGTGAATTGGAAATTAAAAACCATGTTTTTAATCTAAGTAAATGTTTGGTCATATAGTCCTAACAGGTCAAATGGTGGTGATAACACCATTTAACAATATCGACTAATGATTGTTGCCAAGTCATATGTTAACAGGAGCGAATAGTAATTTCAGTTTTGACCTTTTAGGCTTAAGTGAAATTACCAAAATGCCCTTTTGAAGCATAGTATGGTTATAATTGATAAATTTCACATATATCTAGTACCCTACTGTTATAACTTATTAAATTAAGTATATTTACTAAATAAATCAGACCTGTAACTCAGATTACTAATTAAACTCTTTTATAACCTTTAAATGACCAAAATGCCCTTACAAGGCATAGTTTGAGTTTAAATCCATTTCGGGCATAATAGAAGGTATCTTACTGATGTCACAACATATTTAAGGCATGTTAACTTAGGAAACCTGTATATGGCTCTTATGGTTACCCGTTACGCATCCTTCGCGTTCGGTTCGGTTTATGTAACTAGTTTGCATAAATTGACCGAAACGGGTCAAACCTTATCATCTTTGTCTCAAAATCCAGAATGTGTTTAGTTTACCCATATTATACAAGTCTTCAAACTTTTCGGGTCTAAATCACATTCTTTTTTTTCGTTCTTCGCTTATTCATGCGTTTGAACCGCATCTTCCTTTAAAACTAACCGGTCTAAGCTTAAGCTTAATTAAAGACCCGTTAGAAATCTAATAGGTTATTATAAACCTTTGTTCCAGAATAGGAGACCCAGTAAAAGCTACATGCACTTGCTATTTGTGATTTATACTTGCAAAGGTAAATACTTTTAACTTATTTTCCCTATACGGGCTTGGGGTATGGTATATAAAATACCGCTTGGTCGGGCATTGAATCTTTAATCGAATAGAGGTTAAACCATTGACATGCTCCGTTTGGAAATGTTTTGTTTGCTTAAATCCTTTGGGGGGTTAATGACCATGTCCCGGATATCCTTGGTATCATTTACGAAATGGCCACGACCTAAGCACGGGGTGTAGGCGTACACCCGTCAGTGCCTAAATAAATAATGTGGTGTGTCTATTAATCTTTAACCTGGTCTACAGATCGGGCTACTGAACGCATAAGGAACATGTAATTCTTTTACAAGATTATATTCAAATAATTATCCCAAGTTATAAAAGATATTTTGTGCTACGTGCATTCAAATCTATTTTATTAAACTTTTCAAAATGAGTCAGTTAAATTGTATTTACCAGTGTAAACTGACGTATTTTCCCAAAAAGGTTAAGTGCAGGTACTACTTGAACTAGGCTGGCTTTCTCCTAGCGTCCACAATAAGTCTCGCAAGCTTGGATGTCATAAAACTGTTGAACAATGTTTCCTCTTTATTTTGATCCGCCTGTGGATCTGTTTCGACTATTTGTGATACTTGATATTACAATTTATTAAAGTTGAAATGAATCTATCTTTTGCTTCCGCTGTGCATTTATATATTGTGTTGTTTGACTATGATGATATCAACTACGTCACGATACTCCCCACCGGGCCCACCGGTAATACGTGGAAATATCGGGGTGTGACAGGTTGGTATCAGAGCCAACACTGAGTGAATTAAACACTAGCCTTTTGTGTTTAATCTCAGTTACACAATTGCACATTCCTCGAATTTTCGAGTCTAGACAAAGAACATAGGTCAATTCCTGATTTGTTTTATTTTTCTTTTTATATATTTCTTTGTTGTTATCTCTGTTTATGTTGACAGGTCTAAATATGCCGCCAAGATTCTTTAGAGGTAAAGGAAAGGCACCTGTAGGAAGCCACGACAAGGAGGCAGGGCCTTCTCAAAGGCGAACTTCACCCGTTGCTATTAACACCAGTCCACAGGGAGACTGGAGGTCGCACCTGCAGCCAGCGAGGCGGTCTGTCTCGTTAGCTTCGTCACCTTCTTACTTACACTCTTTTGGACCCCATTCAAAAAACGAACCTGAAAACCCACAACCTTCGTTTATCCCTCTCCAGCGGTCCAACTCACGTCACTCTTTTGATAACCCGTCCCATATCTTCCGAAGCCGGTTCAACCCGGCAAACTACCTCGAGGAACCAGTGGGTGTTAACCCATTGGGACCTGAAGATCATTTTTCCGGAGATCACGCCATGGATATGGACGAGGATACCGACCCTACCGAACCACCGACTGGTACCCCCACACATCCCATAGAAATTTCTGATGGGTCATCTTTTCATGGATCACCTTACCGTGGTCCAGATAGCTACCAAGCCAGATTCAACCAGTACGAATGGTATTTCACACCCTCTTACCATTCAACGCCTCAGCAGCAGCAGCAATCGGATCCTTCCAGGGACTCTCGCTTTGTGGCAGTTACCCCGCCACCACCACCACCTCAGCAGCAGCCTCCTGAGCCACCAAGGCGAAAGAGATCAAACGCATGAATGTCCGTGCAAGGAAGATGAGTGCATATCAGCACCCCCCAACCATCGAGTAGCAGCCACTATCCGCCGCTCCGAGAAGACCAGCAGTTTGGGGGACCTTCAAACCCCAACCCGGAAGTGAACTCTGCACCTGTCATGCCGCCACCTTTGGGTTTTGACAACCCAATTCCCACGTACACTGGCCCAGCAACGTATAACCCCTTTGAACCGCCGGCTCACACCAGCTTCAATTATGCTGAGATCGACCCCTACCTAGCGGCGTGGAACTACAATGCTCAAAACCCCGAAGGGCCCTACGGGACTCCTTGGGGAGTTGGATACCCAGCATATGGATACCAACAACAGCCGTCTCTTCGACCTCCACTCCAGCCGCAACCGCAGCCGCAGGTACCTCGGTTTTCCCCGCCAGAACGGGAGGAAATTCTCGAAAGGTTAGATCAGGTTGAGCGGGAAGTGCACAGAGATCGCAGGGAACGGCAAGGCTTCATCAAGGGATTAACAAATTTAATAAAAGGGAAGAGCAAGAAGGACCATTGAATCCTTCAATTGTTGGTAGTATTTCCTTGTTTCCAGTTGAGCCCCTGCGTGGGCCTGTTTTTTTTTTTTTACCCCTGCGTGGGTATGTTCATTAGTATTCTGCCCCTGCGTGGGCATGTGTTTTTCTGTTAACCCCTGCGTGGGTATGTTGTTTGTTTAAGCCCCTGCGCGGGCATGTTATTTTATTAGAAGTCCCGTTTAGGGCAAGCTTGTACTCGTTCAGAACTTTGTTGTGGAATGGTTGAATTGAAATTTTCATTTTTATTATATGCATGAACATAAAATGTGAAATAAACAAATAACATTTTTTTTATCAATCATTATATTAGAATGATAAAATTTACAAGGACAAGACCTAGCCTTTATCTCATTTTAAGACAGGGCCAAGACGGTAGTTCCCCAATTAGATTCAGATCCATATTAACCATTTCAATTTAGGACTGTTCTGCGTTGAATATTAATAAGAATCTTAAAAAGGTAAAACCTAGCTTGTATGTCATTATAAGACCTAGCCAATATGGTAAAACCTGTTTAAAAAGATCCAAATCTTTGTTAACATCTGTAAACATGTTAACATTCCTGGCTAATGTGATCCGCAAAATCACACATGTCGCCTTGTGTTAATTATCCCAATTCTCTATTATTTAAACATCCAATTGTGAAGTAATGCCTACGGGTTATAATTATTGTCATATAAGACAAAAGACAGTCGTAGCTTATAAATTCCCTGTCAAGAAGAGGTAATGAACTTTGATTCAAACCTTAATGCCTCGATTCCATAAAATCTAGGCTTATAACCTAAATTTTGTCTATGTGACTATGCCTATTGTGCTATTATTAATTTATAATTTAGGATTATGATAAAGATCCTGACTAATTATATATTTAACAAATTAACTAAAATGGCTATTAAAACCATGGTTAATAATCGTCAAGAACGATAGTACTGTTTAGACTTCTAAATAAACCCTGTCCTTATTTTCTTTATGTAGCAATTAAAGCTACATGGCTAAGTCAGAAGAGGTAAAGAGTCATTCGGTGGAAAATCATGAAAATACTAAGATACATGTGACCGGTGCGGAGCTGCAAGCATTAGTAGATAATGCTGTTACAAGAGCTATAGAGCGGCAGTATAATGAATCTAGCAGGACTCGAAGTAGGACCCTATCCACACCACATTCCAAAACAAAGACTCACTCCGAGGCTCATAGTAAGCCACCCTCTAAGCTAGATAAGCCAAAGAAGGATGATGACGATCAACACTCCTCGAATCAGCAAAGCATCCCGTCAAAGAAGATCGAGCTTAAACAGGAACCGTGTGGTAAGTCCTGTACATATAAATACTTCGTCTCATGCAAACCCAGAGATTTTACTGGGGAGAAAGGAGCAGTTGACTGCATGACATGGTTGGATGAAATGGATACTGTGGTTGATATCAGCGGGTGCGCTGATAAGGATGTAGTAAAGTTTGTATCTCAATCATTCAAATGTGAGGCCTTAGCCTGGTGGAGATCGTTGATTCAGGCTACTGGGAAGATCCCATTGTACAATATGTCATGGGATCAGTTTATGACGTTGATCAAGGAGAACTACTGCCCTCAGCATGAGGTTGAAAAGATTGAGTCGGATTTTCTGTCATTGGTAATGAAAAATATGGATTGCCAAGCTTACCTTACGAGCTTTAATACAATGTCAAGGTTGGTTCCTTATCTTATGACCCCGGAACCCAAAAGAATAGCTCGTTTCATTGGGGGTTTAGCCCCAGAGATTAAGGCAAGTGTAAAAGCCTCTCGGCCAGCTACATTCAGGTCTGCAGCTGATATATCCCTGTCCCTCACACTGGACGCAGTCAGGCAGAGATCGCTAAGGAACACGGATGCCGAGAAAAGGAAGCGTGAAGATGACAATTCACGACGGTCAGACAAGAAGCACAGGGGAAACAATGACCACAAGAAGGGGTCTGCATCTAAGAAGGATGGGCATCAATCTGGAGATAAGCCCAAGTGTAAGGTTTGTAAAAAGCACCATTTTGGGAGGTGCAGACTCGAGTCGAAATCCCAGTCACAGCCAAGGGCATGTGGGATTTGCAAGTCTTCTGAGCACAAGACCTTAGACTGTAAGAAAATCAAGGATGCTACATGCTATAGCTGCAATGAAAAAGGACACATCAAGTCCAATTGCTCAAAGATCACCAAGAAAACTGAGGATGGGAAAAAGACCAATGCTAGGGTCTTTAGGATGGATGCAAAGGAAGCTGTTCAGGACGACAATGTGATCACAGGTACATTCCTCATAAATGATGTTTATGCGAGAGTGCTTTTTGATTCGGGAGCTGATAAATCATTTGTAGATAATAAGTTTTGTAAGTTACTGAATTTACCTGTTAAAGCTTTAAGTGTGAAGTATGAGGTGGAATTAGCTGATGGAACCATAGAAACCGCCTCAACTGTATTAGATGGATGTGTTATATCCATTAGGAACCACTCTTTTCCTTTATCCTTACTTCCCTTTAAGCTAGCCGGTTTTGATATATTGATA
This sequence comes from Helianthus tuberosus, assembly GCA_030545235.1. Classification (NCBI taxonomy): domain Eukaryota; kingdom Viridiplantae; phylum Streptophyta; class Magnoliopsida; order Asterales; family Asteraceae; genus Helianthus; species Helianthus tuberosus. The sequence continues at coordinate 63,406,622 of CM060354.1, read as the reverse complement.
GGTATGGATTGGTTATCGCATAACCAAGCCCAGATTGTGTGCAACAAGAAGCAAGTAGTAGTCAAGACCCCGTCTGGTGAGCCACTTACCATTCAGGGGGATACCCAGTATGGATTGCCTGAGCAAGTGTCTATGCTCAAGGCCTCTAGGTGTTTGAAGAAGGGTTGTGTCATCTACATGGCACAAGTGACTATCGATGAGCCGAAGCCAAAAATTGAAGATATTCCCGTCATTTCTGAATATCCTGAAGTTTTCCCTGAAGAACTACCTGGTTTACCACCAGATAGGCAAGTAGAATTCAGAATTGACATCATCCCTGGTGCAGCACCAGTAGCTAGAGCGCCTTATAGGTTGGCACCAACAGAGATGAAGGAGTTGAGGACGTAGTTAGATGATCTGCTAGACAAAGGTTTCATTAGACCTAGTTCGTCTCCTTGGGGAGCGCCGATCTTGTTTGTCAAGAAGAAGGATGGATCGATGCGTCTGTGCATCGATTACCGTGAGCTTAATAAGGTCACTATAAAAAAATATGTATCCTTTGCCCAAGATTGACGATCTGTTCGATCAATTACAAGGGGCAAGCTACTTCTCTAAGATCGATTTGAGGTCAGGCTATCATCAATTGAAGGTTAAAGATGAAGATGTACACAAGACTGCATTTAGGACTCGTTATGGACATTACGAGTTCCTAGTGATGCCTTTTGGGCTCACTAATGCACCTGCCGCATTCATGGATCTCTTGAATCGTGTCTGCAAGCCTTACTTGGACAAATTTGTCATCGTCTTCATTGACGACATCCTCATCTACTCGAAGAACCAAGCTGACCATGAGAAACACCTTCGCTGTATTCTTAAACTTCTACATCATGAGAAACTCTACGCCAAATTTTCGAAGTGTGAATTTTGGCTTCGAGAAGTCTAATTCCTTGGACATGTGGTTAGTGAGCGTGGTATCCAAGTAGATCCCGCTAAGGTGGAAGCAGTTATGAACTGGCAAGAGCCGAAGACGCCTACATAGATTCGCAGCTTCCTAGGACTAGCAGGATACTACAGGCGATTTATTGAAAACTTCTCAAGAATTGCAGCACCCCTGACTTTACTCACCCGCAAGAAAAGCAAGTTTGACTGGGGGCCTAAGCAGCAAGAATCTTTTGATATTCTGAAGCAAAAGTTGAGCAACGCTCCTGTATTGACGTTGCCTGATGGAATTGATGAATTTGTAGTATATTGTGATGCATCACACACCGGAATGGGCTGTGTGCTTATGCAAAAAGGCAAAGTCATTGCCTATGCTTCATGACAGTTAAAGGTGCACGAGAAGAACTACACCACCCATGACTTGGAGCTGGGTGCCGTTGTATTTGCACTAAAACTATGGAGGCATTACCTGTATGGAACCAAGTGTGTGATCTACTCGGATCACAAAAGCCTTCAACACTTGTTCAATCAGAAGGACTTGAACATGAGGCAGCGACGCTGGATGGAAACTTTAAATGATTATGATTGTGAGATAAGATACCATCCAGGTAAGGCGAATGTAGTTGCTGATGCCTTAAGCAGGAAGGAAAGAGTGAAGCCTATAAGAATCAATGCCAAGAGCATTGAGATAAAGAATAGTTTGAACGAAAGGTTGTTAGCTGCACAGAAGGAAGCTGTGTTGGAAGCTAACTATCCTGATGAAAAGCTAGGAGTAACTGAAGAGCAGTTATCCTATGACAAGGACGGAATCCTAAGGTTAAATGGACGAATATGGGTTCCAGTATATGGAGGACTTCGGGATATTATCCTCCAGGAAGCCCACAGTTCCAAGTACTCCGTTCATCCTGGAGCTGATAAAATGTACCAGGATCTAAAGGCAAACTATTGGTGGATAGGCTTGAAAAAGTCTGTAGCAGCCTATGTAGCTAAATGTTTGACGTGCGCGCAAGTCAAAGCTGAACATCAAAAGCCGTCAGGTCTGCTACAACAGCCTGAACTTCCCACATGGAAGTGGGAGATGGTGACAATGGATTTCATCACCAAGTTGCCAAAGACAAAGAAGGGAAGTGATACTATATGGGTGATAGTAGATAGACTAACTAAGTCAGCACATTTCCTACCCATTAAGGAGACTTATAGCTCCAACATGTTAGCCCAATTGTATGTGGATAAGATTGTATCTCTGCATGGTGTTCCAGTGTCAATTATCTCTGACAGAGATACGAGATACACATCACATTTTTGGAAAAGTTTCCAACAGTCTTTGGGCACACACTTAAATTTTAGTACAGCTTACCATCCTCAGACAGATGGGCAGAGTGAGCGTATGATCCAAACTTTGGAAGACATGCTTCGTGCATGTGTAATTGATTTAGGTGGTAGTTGGGATAACCACCTGCCATTGATCGAGTTCTCCTATAACAATAGCTATCATACAAGCATTAAGGTTGCGCCTTTTGAAGCATTATATGGTAGAAAATGCAGAACGCCTATTTGTTGGGCGGAAGTAGGAGAAGTTCAATTATCAGGACCTGATTTAGTCTTTGAAACGACGGACAAGATTGCCCAGATTCGTGACCGCCTGAAAGCTGCCAGGGATAGGCAGAAAAGTTGTGCTAATAAAAGGCGAAAACCTCTAAAGTTTGAGGTTGGTGATAAGGTTTTGCTAAAGGTATCACCCTGGAAGGGAGTGATGCGATTTGGTAAGAAAGGTAAGTAAAGCCCAAGATATATAGGACCATTCGAGATCATCGAATGTGTCGGGTCAGTGGCTTACAAGTTAAACTTACCTGAAGAGCTCAGTGGTATTCACAATGTATTCCACGTCTGCAATCTGAAGAAATGCCTAGCTGACGAATCGCTAGTCTTACCACATACGGATGTGCATATAGATGAGAGCCTGAAATTTGTGGAAAAACCATTGTCGATTGAGGATCGACAAGTAAAGAAGCTTCGGAGGAAGCATGTGCCTATTGTGAAGGTTAAATGGGATGCCCGTAGAGGTCCCGAGTACACGTGGGAGGTAGAGTCCACAATGAAAGAAAAGTACCCTCATTTGTTTTGATAAATCTCGAGGTCAAGATTTCTTTTAAGGGGGTGAGGATGTAACACCTCGTAAATTTATGTCCAATAATGTATCGACACGTGTCATAAGCCTTAAATGTGTGAAAGATCACTTATGAAGGACTAAAGTTGACAAACAAAGAAAGTATATGAATGTAAGGGTTCAAAGTGTCAACAATGGATAAATATGCCTTATAATAACCCTACACGATGTTTATACCCTTAAACGAATAAATCATGGATCATACGAAGCAAATCGTGGAAGAAAGTGAGAGATTACAAACTACAGGGGTTAAATGTGTCAACATATTGAAAGTGTACCTCTGAGTGACCTTTTAGCAAACCTGAAGCTTTGTAACGATAAATTATACTCACTAGAATATGTGGTAAAAAATTCACCAAGTTTCGTTATCGTATGAGAAAGTTATAGCAATATCCGTATACGAAGGGTTAAAAGCGTCAACGTTGAAATTTATGACTTTTCGGGTGATCACAAAGTTAACCAAGGACTTGCCAATGTTTAAACATGTCATGGAGCCCTTAAAAGCAAGGTTAGAGGGCCAAAAGTGCAAGAAAAACACTTAAAACCACGTTAGAAAGGACCAAGGGCTGAATTGCAAATTATGAAACTTGTTTGCCCTGTTGCGCCAGTTTTAGGCGCCCCGCGAGAGGCCCTTCGCGGCCCGCGTACTACCTGCCAGCGCAGAAAAAGCGCACAGCTGCATGTTGCAGCCTTGTAACCGACTTTAAACTTGTTTTTACATACCAGGGGCTGCCCCAATGGTATTACATGCATAGGGGGCACTTGTCTTGATCTGGAAACAATTATAGACCTCCTTGGCATGATCTTAGATGATCAAAGTGACTATATAAGAGGAACATTGTTGCAACATTGATGCTCATTCATTTGCAAAGTTCACAAGTTCACTTCTGGAGCTCCTCTGATCAGCAACAAGTTTTCTTAGGCTCCCTAATCGTGCATAGGACCTTTGTAAGTGTCCTTAACCCCTCCTAATCCAGTTTAGCTTAATTATTTAGCTAAAAGTCAAACCGTCGTAATTAAGGTTTGACTTCGAGATTAATTAAAATTTGTTCAGTCAAATCTCGAATTAAAAGTACCTATAAGTAGGTATTTATGTGGGTAATAAACCCTTAAAAGGGTACTCTCTGATTCCCACTCTAACTAGGTCAATTGTCTGGTCAAAGCTAACTTTTAAAAGTCAACATAATACTTATTTTCAAATTAATACATAATTAGCAATGTAGGAGACATGCAACCTGTTTGATCACTAATATAACTTGGTAATTAATGTAAGAACATGTCTAAACATGTTCAACCCGACAATTTTCAGTTTAGACTCGGATCGGGACCGAAAGTCGCATAGTTTGACTTTCGCTTTGACTTTCAGTTCTGACCCATTTGAGCATGTTTTAGAAATGCCTTAGAGCCTTATTTGGACCAGGTTTTATATAAGTATAACTCTCTGAGATTATACAACTTGGTTCAATAGTTATCCGATTCATATGCATGTTTTCGTTAAATGCCTAAATGTTGACTATTATGCCCTTTTGACCTTAAAACGTGATTTTTGAAAATGTAAAAGAGTAGAAACCTTAGTTACTGATTTATAAACTTGCACCTAAAATTTGACTTCAGTTTGAGGTCTAGATTAAGAGTTATGCTCAACAGCGTAATTAGGAAGCTTTTTGTTAATTAAACGGCGTAATTAGCATATAGCCTATTTAAACCCACTTTTTGATATCAAACTTTTTACCCACTGATGTAATATAATATTTTGGGATTTTTGAAGATTTTTAATTAATTTTAGGCTGAGCATAACATAGGGTGATAGCTTTAATTCGGTTAATGCCGGTTTTGCCCTTTTGGGCTATAAAATGAGTTTTACATATCTTTTTGACCCCAAACCTTTTGCTACTGATTTTATATGATAAATAAATTATTTTAAACCTTCTGGAAATATAAAAATATCAGCTTTCTATATAGAACCCGAAAATGGCTCCTAATCGCCTTTTTAAGCGTTTTTAACGCATAGTATGTACTAAAACTATTTTAAACATATAAGGTTTGATACCTACTGATATTTTAGGTAAATTATAATATTTTAACAGTAAGCAAAAGTTGTTTAAACTCAGATTTCAGGGTTGACCTTTTAGGCTTAAGTGAAATTACCAAAATGCCCTTTTGAAGCATAATATGGTTATAATTGATAAAGTTCACATATATCTAGTACCCTACTGTTATAACTTATTAAATTAAGTATATTTACTAAATAAATCAGACCTGTAACTCAGATTACTAATTAAACTCTTTTATAACCTTTAAATGACCAAAATGCCCTTACAAGGCATAGTTTGAGTTTAAATCCATTTCGGGCATAATAGAAGGTATCTTACTGATGTCACAACATATTTAAGGCATGTTAACTTAGGAAACCTGTATATGGCTCTTATGGTTACCCGTTACGCATCCTTCGCGTTCGGTTCGGTTTATGTAACTAGTTTGCATAAATTGACCGAAACGGGTCAAACCTTATCATTTTTGTCTCAAAATCCAGAATGTGTTTAGTTTACCCATATTATACAAGTCATCAAACTTGTTGGGTCTAAATCACATTCTTTTTTTTCGGTCTTCGCTTATTCATGCGTTTGAACCGCATCTTCCTTTAAAACTAACCGGTCTAAGCTTAAGCTTAATTAAAGATGTGACAACCGTCACTTTTCCGTATATTCCGTACACTCAATGAATAGTAATCTGTGCTTTAATGACTGTACTTGATCTAGATTACCAGACAAATAAATGTCTGATTTCATACTACACAAATGAATTCGTGCACGTTTAATACTACAAAATAATGCTTTGTGCATTAACGAGAGCGCTGCGTCAAAAATACTAGTAAACTCACCGGTAAAACACAATATGTCAACAACTCTGCAGAAAGCAGTCAGACATTAGAACTGAGGCCTAGGTGTAGGTCCAATGACAAGAATACATTAAAACCCAAGAGTACATACAAGGGTTAATATATAGACATTACGGAAGCTAAAATACGCACTAAAAAGCACCCAAAACGCACTTTAAGTGCAGAATTTTATTAAATTCAGCTATGACCCGCTTTAAACAGTTATGTGCTATAATGACAAAAAGCGAATTTCGAATTCGCGAAGTGAGAACGAAATTCATGCCAACCCTGCAACCAAGAGCTAAGGAGCTAGAGTTGCAATTATGTGACGCCTCTCGACAAAGTCTCGATTGTACGTCGATGCAACGAGACCACAACATTGCATACGCGGCACATTGATTAAGGAATCATGAGAAGAGACCTTGAGATAGATACAGTAATTACGCGCCGCAAACTGGACGTCATTATCTGAAAGAAAACATTGCACGATCTTTACTGATCACAAGGGTTGCAGCACACCGATAATCATAAGAACTTGAATATGAACTGAGTTGTTGAACGATGCAGACTGTATGAACACGTTACGTGCTTGTGTGTTAAACTTTGATAAAAAGTCGGAACACTCACTTGCCCATAGTGGAGTCTTCCTACAACAGTATTTATCACGCCGCCGTCTAAACCGCTTCGTGTAAAGCTTTAGACGGAACATAATGAGTCGATTCCCGTCACGTTGAACGGAGACCGGAAATAAACGATCTACTGGCCCGAGTTGGTTCAGGAAAACTGGAGGCAAGATCGTTCAGATATGTGATCATATCAGGACAGCCCGCAGAATACAGAAAGATAGCGCCGATGAGCGGCAGAAATCGTAAGGATTTGAGACAAGAAATATGACTAAAATGAGAGCCTCGCCTCGAGAAGGTGTAGTGTGATTTGGAAAAAGAAAAGGTTGAATCCCCGGTGTAGGGATCAGAACCATTGTTCACAAGACGAAACTTCCAGAAAAGATCTGTAGAGATCGCGACACATTCATGTGTCTAGTCTTTAGAGGAGTCTGACTCGAGGAACAGTCATTGTTCCCACAAATAAGATTCACGTCAATAACAAAAGACAAAATTTCTATAAAACCTGTTAAGGTTTCGGACCAAGAGTCCACAATACTATAAAACCTGTTAAGGTTTCGGATCAAGAGTCCACAATACCATAAAACCTGTTAAGGTTACGGACCAAGAGTCCACAAGATACAGAAAAGACATAATGGAATTTCTTGAGTACAATAAAATACATGACATGAGAACACGAAGACGTGTTTCGAATCTAAGTGACCATAATTGTTTCACAAATCCCCTGCGACCGATGGCATCGCTTGAATTTCGGGACGAAATTCTTTTAACGGGGGGAGACTGTGACAACCGTCACTTTTTCGTATATTCCGTACACTCAATGAACAGTAATCTGTGCTTTAATGACTGTACTTGATCTAGATTACCAGACAAATAAATGTCTGATTTCATACTACACAAATGAATTCGTGCACGTTTAATACTACAAAATAATGCTTTGTGCATTAACGAGAGCGCTGCGTCAAAAATACTAGTAAACTCACCGGTAAAACACAATATGTCAACAACTCTGCAGAAAGCAGTCAGACATTAGAACTGAGTCCTAGGTGTAGGTCCAATGACACGAATACATTAAAACCCAAGAGTACATACAAGGGTTAATATATAGACATTACGGAAGCTAAAATACGCACTAAAAAGCACCCGAAACGCACTTTAAGTGCAGAATTTTATTAAATTCAGCTATGACCAGCTTTAAACATATAAATACCATGCAGACTTTACGTTTTATCGTCCAGAATATTTCCCTAAGTGACGGGAATTAAAAGGGTTACAAAAGGGTACAAGAAAGACGCTAAACGGTGCAATTTAGCACTTTAACGAACCGGTATTTAACCGAACAACCGGACATTACCCGGGACACTAAATTTTGCCAAATACATTATTTATTTATTTCTTGGCTAGTCGTGATCCCCGAACACCCTAACACCCGCTAAAAAGCAAATAAATAACATATGTGAAAGTTATACTTGAGATCTAACTTATGGTTGCCATTTAGTTGAAATATTACACCCAACCCCCCCCCCCCATTAGAACCGAAAATCAGCCCCCATGGACCCCACCATATATCTTCACCATGCCTCTCATATCTTGGTAAGATTATATCTCATTTTTTATAGGGATGTTGCTTGTGGTGATAACCAAAATATTGGGAAACATCTTATAAGTATGGAACATGATCTACTCCATCATTCATAAGATACACTCTCTCACTCACTCTCCTTCTCTCACTTTCGGTCCACCCCAAACCGCCACCCTCACCACCACATAACCACCATCTTCATCCAAGATTCAAGTCCATTCAAGCTACAAAATTGATACAAGAAGGTTTGCAAGTTAAGGAGCTTTGTTCTTGCCTTCTTCATCATCTTTTCTTCATCTTTGCACTAGAGAACCATCCCTAGCTATAAGCTAGTAGTAAGCTCTTGTTTAACCTTTGATCATCTCATTTTTATGGCTAAAATTTGTAGCATGATGCTTATGTTAAACACTAAAGTAACAAGAACACTAAGAAGATGAATATGAAACTTTACTTGAAACTTGAGCATAAAAGACTATATGAAGATGAAACTTTATTGGATGAGGGTTGGGTTAAATCATACATGATATTTGATCGTTGGTTTCGTGATAAACCCGTTGTTCGGACACTCGTTACTACGGTTTAGTAACATTTAAACTATAAAGAGACATGCTGAATTGCATTTTCAGCCAACTTCAAACGACTGTAAACTGACCATAACAAATCGAAAAACAGAATTTCTGAAGCCTAAATTATGTATTTTCGAAAAACTGAACAAATGGAACTAGAATCGTAATTTTTCGAAGTCGTTTACTGCTTTTAAAGACCTGTTTTGTAACAGCAGCTAGTGCTGAGTTTTTACTGCAGTAAATCGGTGATATGTTTTTAGTCATAACTTGAAACCTGAATAAAACCAACTCACCAAATTTATACTGTAGATGGTCACTGTTGTTGCCGTAATTTCCCACTGGAATTTCGTAAATCGGACTTACGATGATTTTTATACGAATTATTCCGTAGGCTGCGGTCAGAAAGTAACAAATCTGATCGCAGTTCGGTAAACGATTTTCTATAAAATACTGATAATGAACTGGACCCCGATATTTTTACACAATAATATTTGATTCGTTTAAGACATTCTGTAAAAATTTGGGAATTTTTGGAATAATTTAACCATTTTATTAAAATGTCCAAAAACAGTCCAGTTTTATATATTAAAACTGAAACGACAAAAGTAGTATCTTGCATGTCAGAATGTCGGGTTGATCATTTGAGAACAATCTAACATGTTATATGTTAAAGAAAATGATATGCTACTTAGCATGGACACCTCCATTTACAAAGGAGACTATGGCGAAATTTTCTGAAAATCCTAACACTTAGTAAATATTTTTTTAGACAAATGTTTGCTAGTGTGTTCTAAACTAAGTTTGTCGAATATAAACCTCGCCATAATTTTTGTAACAAAAAGGATACACATATACATAAAAGACAGTGACTTGTACTTGTACGATACAAGTCTAGTGACTAACGATAATAAAACCCGTTTAGGTCACGACGCTAGTTAAGCAAATCCGGTGAAGTTTACGACGCAAGGAACGCAAAGTTGTGAGTTCATGCTCCCCCTTTTCTTTAACTGATTTTGGTTTTATAACTCTCGGGGGTGAAATACATGTTACAAATGCTTAAAACGATATGAAATGCCTATGAAACGCCTATGAAAGGCCTATGAAATACTAGATCATGTGAGCATAGACTAAATACAGAAATGCCATTAATACTTAATTAGGGACGAGGGTTAGATCTAACGGGTATGGCCGAACCCCACTCATGGTCACAATTAGTACCTAGTAGTGCTTCGGAGTCCCAGTCGAGGTTAATCGACGCAGTCGAGGTTAATCGACGCAGTCGAGGTTAATCGACACAGTCAAGGGAAATCGACACAGTCGAGGAAAATCGACAAGGGCATGAGCCATACTAATGCTCTCTATGTCCTCACATGCCTAAAAGGAGCCACACTAATGCTCCCTAAGTCCTCACATGCCTTAATGTCCTTGTACAAACATTCAATTAGTATGCGGTGTACACAAGAAAACTTGATTTATACAAGAATACTTTATTTATACAAGATACATACCATGTTTTCATACAAGGTATGCAAAACGCATGAACTCGCTCAACTTTATGTTGATGTTTTCCAAAATTACATGTATTTCAGGTGACAGGATGGATCTTGGGCGCAAGTGTCGTAACTAGAAGTAAAATCCAAGTTTAGATGTCATCCACTTTTGTTGATTGTAACCTAGATGAAGGTTGTGTTTTGGAAACTTAATTAACCAGTGTTTGTAATACTCAATATTTTCTGAATGGATGAACATCGTTTTAAATTATGTAGTTGTTTATTATGATTGAATGCAATGATAACAAACTAGTCACACATCGTACGCTTCCGCTAAAGACAGGGTGTGACAAAAGACCCGTTAGAAATCTAATAGGTTATTATAAACCTTTGTTCCAGAATAGGAGACCCAGTAAAAGCTACACGCACTTGCTGTTTGTGATTTATACTTGCAATGGTAAATACTTTTAACTTATTTTCCCTATACGGGCTTGGGGTATGGTATATAAAATACCGCTTGGTCGGGCATTGAATCTTTAATCGAATAGAGGTTAAACCATTGATATGCTCCGTTTGGAAATGTTTTGTTTGCTTAAAGCCTTTGGGGGGTTAATGACCATGTCCCGGATATCCTTGGCATCATTTTACGAAATGGCCACGACCTAAGCACGGGGTGTAGGCGTACACCCGTCAGTGCCTAAATAAATAATGTGTGTATCTATTAATTTTTAACCCGGTCTACGGATCGGGCTACTGAACGCATAAGGAACATGTAATTCTTTTACAAGATTATATTCAAATAATTATCCCAAGTTATAAAAGATATTTTGTGCTACGTGCATTCAAATCAATTTTATTAAACTTTTCAAAATGAGTCAGTTAAATTGTATTTACCAGTGTAAACTGACGTATTTTCCCAAAAAGGTTAAGTGCAGGTACTACTCGAACTAGGCTGGCTTTCTCCTAGCGTCCACAATAAGTCTCGCAAGCTTGGATGTCATAAAACTGTTGAACAATGTTTCCTCTTTATTTTGATCCGCCTGTGGATCTGTTTCGACTATTTGTGATACTTGATATTACAATTTATTAAAGTTGAAATGAATCTATCTTTTGCTTCCGCTGTGCATTTATATATTGTGTTGTTTGACTATGATGATATCAACTACGTCACGATACTCCCCACCGGGCCCACCGGTAATACGTGGAAATATCGGGGTGTGACACGAAAGCTCCAAGCTTCCTAACTTAGCTCCTTACACCCTTGTATCAGCTTAGAATGGTAGGATTTGAAGTGAAAATGGAGAGGTGGTGGTGGTGTGTTGTGGCTGTGAGGTGAGTAAGGGAAGAGGAAGAAGATGGTGTGTTGTGAGAAATGAGATCTTGTTCCTTCATATTCTTCTTATATCCATATTACTACTTAAACCTTTGGATAATATGTCCCTTAAAGTACAATACAAGATCCTTAACAAATCCAAATGAGATCAAATGATATCTTGTAAGATCAAGTAAGATCTTGATGGTGGGGCCTTTGTTTGGGTCGTAGATAGGTAGGGGTATTAGCTTAGGTTTAAACCATTAGGTTGTAATCTAGTTTAATTTCAAGTGTAAGTTACATGTCTTGGTTATAAGATATTTTTAGTGGGTGTTATGATGTTTGGGGATCATAACTAGCTCAGTAATGTTAAAACAATGCTTCTAGTGTAATTTTGGTGTTTCGGGTAGTGTCCGGTTGTTCGGTTAGGTACCGGTTCGTTAAAGTGCTAAACTATACCGTTTAGTGTTCTTTATGTACCCTTTCCTGACACTTTTAATTCCCGACACTTAGGAAAACTCTCAGGACCATTTAGTCATGTTTCTGCATAATATTAGCATGTTAAAATGCTGATTTTTGCTGAATTTTGCACTTTATGTGAGTTTTAGGCACTTTCCGGCACTTAAACTATCACCTAGAAAAGCAGTTTTGTGATCCTTACTTCCCTACACTCTATACTAGTGTAGTACTTAGTTTCTGGCTCATACTGTGTCAAAACAACGTCTGTCTATATACTGAACTCCGTCAGCATTTTCCCGGTTTGTCTGTTAACTGTGCTAACTGTGCTTTGTGCATCATTTATGTCAATATGTTTGCATGCAGTCAATGATGTGTCATTTGCAATATGTGATGCACATGTAAGTATACTGCAGAAATCAGAAAGCAATTCAAGTCATAAATTGTAAATCAGCACAGTTATTAAGCACTAATCATCATTTAATAATTGTACGGATGCATGCAAATTTGACAGTTGTCACATTCTCCCCCTGTTAAGAAAATTTCGTCCTCGAAATTTGTACTACCTTAACTCCTTAGGGTTACATTATGCGTGTTTGTATATGAATAATACTGAGGTAGATAACCACAAAACCGAATCAAATCTTATTCATATCAGGTGAGTCCAGGGATATATTTCAACAAGAACCCAGTGGTTAAAAGGTATGTGTTCTAGCATTTGACGTCAAAGGACACGAGATGTATAGATGTATAATCTAGTGTAACTCAGTTAACAGGGGTGTAAAAAAAGAGTTTTGACCAATGGATTCTCAAACAATCGGTCACAATATGCCAACGAGTTTTCTCAAACCATAGCATCCGCTATATGAACTCAAAATCAACAACTCGAAGGTGATGGTAACATGAAAATGATCTGTCAACTTTCAAACAAATACATGGATAAAATAGTGTGTTGACATTCTTGAATTGCGAAAATACACCGAATGGAACACAAGCGAATCTGGTGTATTATTGTCTTAATTCGTAGTTGCATTAGGAATGTTTAAATGACAAGTCAAACAAAAGTATATGTAGTTTTGTGTGAAACGGTTGACCATGATTAGTACAAGCTACAAATTTGCAATGACACCACAAGGTGTCGTAATGACATGATTCGAATATAGTGGTGGCTGAACAAGTTCACCGTGTTTGAAATCAAATGAAAGTATACTGAAACGATCTGAAGATTTGATTTACACAATGTCATAGAGTTTTCAGTTGAATACGTAACATCAAAGAGCCACTGTTTTTGATCGAAGATGAAAAAGTATTAAGTACCGCAAGGCATTTGATTAATAGTGAAAGAATCGTTAGGAGGTACATTGTGATATGAAATGAATCTATGTACCATTTCCTTAACTGTGTTGAGACCGCTTTAATCGTGATAAACAAGACGGATTTAGAGCAAGTTAATAAACAAACAATTAAATCCGTGTATGAGGTGCGTAACCAAATTAGCGCAAGCTTCAACTTTGTGAAAGTATTATCGTAAGGTATTGAAATCAATGGACGATTTAGTGGAGTCGTAGACCAATCAAGTCTACTACGACTCAAAACAAAAGAACCTTTGCAAAAATGTTTGAATATGATGCTCTCAATACATCATATGGCGTCTTAAATTGAATATGCGAAATGGATAAGCTCAAGCAATTGAACTTGGTAACCTGACAATAAACGTATGTATCAACAAGGGAATCTCAGCATGGTTACGAAGATAAACCATGAATGCAACTTAAAAGAAATGAAGTCTCAAGAAAGTGTGTTGACTTGATAACAAGGAGGCCAACAATTACCATAATGTAGGTTATTCAAATCATAAACCAATAGTGAGCTTTAGCAAAATAATATTTGAACTTCAATGAAGCGTTTATTCGAAACGAAACCACATGCGTAGCAAATGGTGCATGTGTGACATATAAGTTTTCAAGTAATGAAACAATGAGTATTTGCTAAAATGAAGAAAGGACCAAGTATCGAAGCAAATGTGTGTTCGCTCTCAGCGAAGAAAATTAACGTGATGCAACTGCCATTAAGGGGAGTAGAGATGCAAACATCTACTCGCTAGAAGCAAAAGTGAAGGTTTCAATAAAAGGAATTTGAGTACTTTCTGTTTGGTTAACTGAAATAGCATATATGTCAGGATAATGGGGTTTGCTTGAGTTAACAGGTGTGGTTCCTAAGCAACCTTTACGAGTTTGGACCTGGGTTCCCAAAGGTCCTAAGTACATGTTTTCTAGATTCTCAAAGTTTCGTATTCTGTGTAAAGCTGTTTTGTGCATCGTGTAGGAAACACCATTTTTGTGTACATTTAAAACAAGTCATTGTCCCACAATTTCCCCGGCATGCTTTCTTCCTGAATTCACAGCTAATGACACTCGACCATTAATCAGTCGTGAAATAGTAGTTGGATCCTCACAGTTAGTTAAGTAAGTAATTCATTAATCCTTAGCAAGAGCCACCGACTCTTGTTGGTTAACTCGTTCGGCTCCTGGTAGTTTGACGTTCGTACGAAAGCTATCGTCCTTCTTCTTGACAAGCAAAACTGGGGTTACCCAAAGTGGGAAACTTGGTCTGTTGTCTTCCTTCTCCATCAACTACTGAAGTTACACTGACAATCCTTGCATCTCTGAAGGTGTAAGTTGCTAAGGTGCATTGACTGCAGGCACGGTGCTTGGAACAGAGTCAATTATGGAATTCGACTTGTCGTTGGGGCGGTAGTCTTGGCAAGTCTTCGAGGAATACTTCAGGATGTTCCTTTATCACCGGGATATCTTCAAGCTTAGGTTCTTCGGCTCTTTTGTCCGAGACATGAGCCAAGAAGGCAACACATCCTTTGCGCGAAAACTTCCGTGTCTTCAACAGCGGATAATCCGTAGGGGCGTATTCTGCTTCATGAACCATGATCGTTTCATTGTTTGTCAACGGGATGCGGATAACAATATCCGCTCGATTGCTTGACAACTACTCCATTCCAAATACGTTGTCGAAGTTTCCATTTAGCTAGTACGGGTTATCTAACTTACTTGCTACTAAACCAAGTATACTCTCAAACTTTGGAGATGCGTAGCTAAAATTGGCAACAGTATCTAGCAGCACGGGTGCATAACGTTGACTAATATGGGACGTACCGATATCCACGCTTGGATTCCTGGTGTGTCTCCCTAGCTCCGGTGTTGAGCTTTCATCCTTGTGCCTGATTCTTCTTAGGGCAGTATTTTCTGAAATGCTTTTTGCTCCCACAGTTAAGACAACCTTGAGCACGTTTTTTGTTTGCCACTCGTCCTGCCTTGATAGTTGTCGTTGTCGTTGTTTCCTCCGTGATTCGCGCTACCATCTTGGCCTCCATTTCTAGGTTCAGTACCTTGCCTACAAGTCTCCTTGGGATGCCCCCTCTTGCCACAGTTATCACATTTTCCATATTTACATCGTCCGACATGATAACGTAGACAATTGTCGCACTTAGGTAGGATACCTATGTAGTCTTCTCCCTTTTTGGCCCTGTTCTTGCTATTCACCCGAGTGCCCTTCTTGAAGTTTGCAAACTTTCTCTTGTTGTCTCCAGATGACTCTACAGGAGTCTCCTTTTTCTCTTCCGAAGTGGAAAATTTTCCTAGTCTAACTGCTTCTTTAGTGAGTCCCACACTTAAGTCGATAGCATCGGTGATCGTTGAGGGTTTAGATTTTTTCACCAGGCTTAGAATCTGCGGTGCCAATCCCCCGATGAAGCGTTCGATCCTCTTAAACTCTGGTTCCACCAGACGCGAAGCAACTTGTGATAAATCGTAAAATCTCTGTACGTACTCAGCTATCTTTGAACCTTCCATTTTCAAGTTCCACAGTTCAGTCTCCAACTTCTGGACTTCTGCCCTAGAGCAATATCTTGTACGCATCAGTTCTTTCAGTTCGTCCTACGTCAAAGCATACGCAGCAGTCTCGCCCAACGTCTGAACCTGAAGGTTCCACCATGACAGAGCCTCATCTAGAAATAGTCCAGCTATGTACGTGGCCTGATGTTCGGGGGCGCATTTACTTAATCTCAAAACATAATCCATCTTCTCAATCCAACGTACAAAAGCTATGGCACCCCCAGTGCCGTCGAAGTCTCGAGGTTTGTAGCTCAAGAACTGCTTGTAGGTGCAGCTGTTAGGTGGGTTATTTCCTGAGGTACCTCCGCTGCGTTCGGAGCGAAGGGTCTCGTGCTGTGCGATGGCTTGTGAGATGCGTTCTTGTAATTCCGCTTCTGTCGTTGGTAGGGGGTTGTTGGCATCGGTGTTCCTTTGAATCGACATCTTCCTAGAAGAAGATCGGTTAGGTCAGGTCTTATTAAGGACACGAGCACACAAGCCTCTATCTAACGAATAGGACCTAGAAGGTGTATTTACATACGTATATAAGCAATCATATAACGTCACCATTATAGTACAACTTGTAGATGGGAACACATATAACGAGAACATAACAAGCAAGCACGTAGCATCACAATTATAGCACACGCATTCAGATTAACAACGTGCTTAGTGAGAGCATGTCGACTGGGTTTTCATTAGTCATTGACCACAAAGTATGGTTACATGTTTAATGGGGAATATGATGATTGGGCTTTCATTATTTTTCGACCACAATCACATTGTTTACAAAGTATATCAAAAGGGACACAGGGTCACCCTATCCTTGCCCAATAAGTCTA
Source organism: Helianthus tuberosus (assembly GCA_030545235.1). NCBI lineage: Eukaryota > Viridiplantae > Streptophyta > Magnoliopsida > Asterales > Asteraceae > Helianthus > Helianthus tuberosus. The sequence goes on along the minus strand of CM060354.1, from coordinate 63,389,904 downwards.
TTAGTGTATCATAATCACATGGTCAAAAGTAGTCTTCCAAAAAGTCTCCCCAATCTCGGCTCATTAGTAGTGTTTTTTTCCCAAAAGTAATACAATCCGCATAAAACCAGAAACCATCTATACTGGTGACTGAGGTGGAGGAGGAAAGAAAAGCAAACTGCTAACATGAGCGAGCTCCTCCTCGAGCTTGTATATACGTCGAAGTAATTAACTGATCTGCTACTTGATAGTAAAGAAACGAACATCAAAACCTGGAAAAAAAAAGGTGTAATAGCAGCAGGCGAGCGTGCAAAAAGGAATCTTTGATAAATATGGAGGATCAAAGTATACTAGCCATAGACAGGGTGGAGGACGTGGGGTCAGCTCAAGCTCCAAAACTCTGCGACTCATATCTCAAACTGTAGCTGATGTTACAGGAGCAACTCATCCCGTGTGTAGCCTCCATAATGTGAGGGATGGTAAGGGTCTAATATTAGCATAGTGTATGATAGGAACCATCGAAATGGCTCGTCCAGCGGGGTAGAGGTCAAAGTAGCAAACGGTGCGGCCTGTGGGGTCGGGGAAAATGCTGCTGTAGCAAAAGGATCGTCATGCGGGTGCTGACCTGGAGTACCTTTCCGGGGTGTGGGTATGTCCTGAAAGAAAGCGATAGGCATGTCGGCGCAAGGGACGTCGGTTTCCATAGGAGCAACATCAGCGGGTGCAGGTGCAGGAACAAATGTCCCAACAAAAGAGAAGATCATCAGGTGCAGGTACTGGGTCAGGTATAAGGGGTGCAATGTCTGGTAAACCAAAAGAAATAGGGTCATGATCAAGCAAGGGCGCAGGATCAGCAGGTGTAACATCAAGCTGACCCAAAGGAACTGGAGCTGTCTCAGGAACAGGCTCTGGGTCGTGTGAAGGTGTGGGGTCTCGAGCAGGTGATAGTGCAGCAGTCATAGCGGTGTCGTCGTCCGAGTCAGTAGCAAAAAGCGGTAACCTGACCGTCTGTAAAGCTGAAAATGTCCCAGACTCAAAGGAGTATGAAATCGAGTGTATACTAGAATCAGAGGATAGCTTGATAACAGGGGTCTCAGAAGTGAAATTTGTAATAACGTTCTCGTCCAACTTTCCATCATCATGGGCGTTATCAGGAGGACCATCAATAACCATGTCAACGTCGTCATCAACTACTTGTCGAGTAGCCAACCTTCGGAAGGAATGTCCACAGGAGGCGCATCATCGAGGATCGGAGTCATGGTGTGCTCACTATCGGGATGACCAGTGATGAGGTGGTTATGGACTGAAGCAAGAATGACCAAAAGATCCTTGTCGGGGAAGCCATCAGCAAGGGTAAATCGTTACCAAGGTCTAGTAGCGCGAATGGTTGGAAGTCGTCTTCGTCCTTGGTCGGCATGTCAGGGTCACTCTCATTGGCTGATATAAACATCTCCGGCGCAGGTGCAATCTCATTATTTGTGGCGGTGGCCATAGGGTCGTCAACGTCTGACAACTCACTTTCTGATGAAGGTGTCATGTGTGCCGGTGCATAATAATCATAGCATGTATATTCATAGTAATCACTTAGTATATTGCAAACAAGGACAATTCACCATGTAATCATGTATTCAAATTATTCTTCATGAAACTTTCTATCCTTCCTAGTCTCTCAGACTAAACTTCCCAGTCTCTCAGACTGAACTCCCTAGTCTCTCAGACTACACTTCCCAGTCTCTCATACTGAACTCCCTAGTCTCTCAGACTACACTTCCCAGTCTCTCAGACTGAATCATAAGCATAAACTTTGAAATGTGTTTCGTGTCTTTTGTTTGTAAAAATGTTTGTTTCCTGGATCTGGGCGTTTCGTGTATGCGATGAAAACATGTTATGAAAACATTTTCATGAGAGCCCTGATGATCGTAGTCTAGACTCGAGAAAGAATCCTAGTTCGCTACGATCGAAGCTCTGATACCAAGCTGTCACACCCTGACTTTTGCGGAAGCGTGATTATGGTGTGACTTTCTTAATACCATTGCATTCAATCATAACAACAACTATATGATAAAACCATAGATTTGTCATCCATTAAATGAGTTTAAAACATAACAACATTGTATAAAACGTAGACTTCAAATTCAAGTTTTACAAACCATACAAATTGTTTATGAGTTCACTAAGGACTCGTCAAAAGATAATAGATGTAACTAAGGTTTGGAAGACGTGTCTCGTCCAGGAATAAGACACACTGACCAAACCCAAAGACCATGGATAACATCTTTATTCCTTATCGCAACATAAAACTTCCAACGCCCACCAGATCCACTTACTAATTCCCTGAAATACATGTAGTTTGAAAACATCAACAAAAGTTGAGCTAGTTCTTGTGTTCGTTTGTGTGTATGTATAAACCTTTGAAACCTTTGTAAATATGTTTGTATGTAATTGAAATCCCGGTATGAAAGCAACAAGGAAACATATCAATTAATGTGTAGCTAATACATTAATATACGTGACATGGTGCAGGAAGACTCAAACCTAGCAAACTTTATACCGGGCTTTCGGCTGTAAGACATAGTCACCACATGGCCCATTCGGCGGACTCATGGATGGGGCTCGCTACACCTAAATAGATCTATCACTCATGCCCCTCGGTCCTTATACGAGGATTAATGGTCTCAAGTATGCGCCTACCCATTCACATGATCTATGGTACTTTCCTAGGCTAACCATACCAATTGTATTTGTATGTAATCCTTGTGTAACATGTATTTCACCCCTGAAGTTATAAAACTGAAAACAGTTAAAAGAAAAGAGGGACATGAACTCACTGTTTTGCGTTCTTCGAATCGTCTGTAACTCAAAGTTTCCTCTGGTGTACACGACCACCTACAATGTACTATGGTCTATTAGACGAGCGGGTCGTGCCTTGTCTTTGTATTGATTAGTGCCCTTGAGTTACGTTTTAAAGTGTCTTCATTATTATTCCAAGTTATAATTTCTTAAATTATATTCATTTAGTTTTGGAATAATTGTTAAACAATATTTGTAATAATACTTCTCAAGTATTTATACTCGTATTTCCTTCCCAAGGATGGGGGTATCTCATACATGTATATCCGTATTCTTGTATTCGTACAACTTGACATGTATTGGTGTCGTATCCCGGCGTGTATTATCTTTAATAAGTATCCAATATATATTTCTAAAATATATATTTCAAAAAGTATTTCTTAGAAAAATTATCCTTAATTTTTCTTTTGGCAAAAATAATTGTAGTTCCAAAATAATATATTTTCAAGTCCCACTTTAGAAAATATATATATAAACTTATTTTATCCATCAATAATGTATTTCAAGTTTATCCAAGAAAATATATATTTTTCCCAAAAATCATATATCTTCTAAATATTCTAAGAAAATATATTTCTACTTCCAAAAACAATATATTTTCTTCTTGTCGAAAATATGATATACTTTGTAATAATAATAAAAATCATATTTTCATTTCTTTTGTATCCAAAATAATATTTTCCAAAAATATGTTCATAAATGTAGTTTCCGGAATATTTCCTAAGTTACATTCTTCCGTTCGGTTTTACAATATTATGTGTGTAACTTATATATTTATTCCTTATGATTTTTGGTAATATTTTGGATGGTAAATTCTTGGTATTTTGTTAAGTTATATTACTTTAACCTTAAAATAATATAACTATTACACAAAGTATACAAATATTCACACACATCATGTCTTTAATATATATATTCTAAATATATATTTATCCATTTTCATTTATAAAGACCAACATCCAATATTTGTATTTTTGTAACAAAAATTATGGCAAAGTTTATGTAGAAAATCCATGATTAAAATACACTTATAAATACTTGTTTGAAATTATTCTTCTAAGTGTTTATATTTTTAGAAAATTTTGCCATAGTTTCCCCTAAAAATGGAGGTGTCCATGCTTTCAAGCATATCATTTTATTTTGTAAAAATCATCACAATCAACTTACGATCAACTCTAAACAACTTACTCTTACCAATCTTGCCAAAACATGCATTTTCTACCACTTCATGAACTTGAAAGCTAATGAAAATTTGTAGTAACTTGGTAGTGTGTTTAGTAAGATTAGTTACCCTTTAAAGTGTGGTTGTTTATTTAAAAATCTCATTCTTGTATGATTTAGATGTTTACAACTTGCAATCACAATTTATAAAAATATTTCTTTATGAATTCTTCTTGTTACACAAGTGCTTATACACTTGTTTAACCACCAAAAATAAGGTTTGTTTATGTAAGAACTAAGATTTGGTAAAACTTATATTTTTAACTTGGTTTCTTTAGAAATCATCCATAAATCTTTAGGTCTACAAGTATTACTACTCACATTAATCATTATTTATCAAGAAAACAATATATTCTTTCAAGTTCATGTCTTGCATGAGGATGATTTATAAATCTCTAATATTTTCATCCTCTCGTCTTGCTAGATTATGTTTTTAATCATGAGCTAGCAAGATCATTTAATGATCTACATCATTTACACAAGCAAACAACAATCATCAAGTATAACAACACATAAATAACATGATTTCTTCATGATTTCTTATAATTTTATGCTTATATTCATGTTCCATCTTCAAGTTTCTTAGTGTTCTTCATGATAATCATCTTCTATCATCTTTTAACCACTTAATATAGATGTAAAATGAAAAGTAGAAGATCTTACTACTAGCACAAGGCTAGGGATGATCAAGAGGATAAATGAAGTGGATAAAAGCAAACGGTGAAGGTCCTTCAACTTCCGAAAGCTCCAAGCTTCCTAACTTAGCTCCTTACACCCTTGTATCACCTTAGAATGGTAGGATTTGAAGTGAAAATGGAGAGGTGGTGGTGGTGTGTTGTGATCGTGAGGTGAGTAAGGGAGGAGGAAGAAGATGGTGTGTTGTGAGAAATGAGATCTTGTTCCTGCATATTCTTCTTATATCCATATTACTACTTAAACCTTTGGATAATATGTCCCTTAAAGTACAATACAAGATCCTTAACAAATCCAAATGAGATCAAATGATATCTTGTAAGATCAAGTAAGATCTTGATGGTGGGGCCTTTGTTTAGGCCGTAGATAGGTAGGGGGTATTAGCTTAGGTTTAAACCATTAAGTTGTAATCTAGTTTAATTTCAAGTGTAAGTTACATGTCTTGGTTAAAAGATATTTTTAGTGGGTGTTATGATGTTCGGGGATCATAACTAGCTCAGTAATGTTAAAACAATGCTTCTAGTGTAATTTTGGTGTTTCGGGTAGTGTCCGGTTGTTCAGTTAGATACCGGTTCGTTAAAGTGCTAAACTATACCGTTTAGTGTTCTTTATGTACCCTTTCATGACACTTTTAATTCCCGACACTTATGAAAGCTCTCAGGACCATTTAGTCATGTTTCTGCATAATATTAGCATGTTAAAATGCTGATTTTTGCTAAATTGTGCTGAATTCTGCACTTTATGTGAGTTTTAGGCACTTTCCGGCACTTAAACTATCACCTAGAAAAGCAGTTTTATGATCCTTACTTCCCTACACTCTATACTAGTGTAGTACTTAGTTTCTGGCTCATACTATGTCAAAACAACGTCTGTTTATATACTGAACTCCGTCAGCATTTTCCCGGTTTGTCTGTTAACTGTGCTAACTGGGCTTTGTGCATCATTTATGTCAATATGTTTGCATGCAGTCAATGATGTGTCATTTGCAATATGTGATGCACATGTAAGTATACTGCAGAAATCAGAAAGCAATTCAAGTCATAAATTGTAAATCAGCACAGTTATTAAGCACTAATCATCATTTAATAATTGTACGGATGCATGCAAATTTGACAGTTGTCACAGGTCGTTTAGGAACTTGCATTATGGTTGTGGAATCAATAGATATGAATAAAAGTTATTGACATGCACATTCGTGGGTCAAATGTATAAAAATGGTCATTTGCGTGAAATGACCAACCGAAGGGTAAATTTGGGTTAATAGGTTAGATATGCTAGATCCACCATAAAATTAGTTGTGGTGGAATATAAGCAAACAGTATAAATATGGAATTACGATGTATGAAAAGAAAAGAGCTAGTTTTAGACTAAAATTTGCTTAAATCGACTAAACGGGTCAAAACGGATTATGTGTATGGTTTGCGTACTAGTCGTATAATTCATAAAAAATTACGAACCCGAGCTCAGGATTTTGAGTTAAATACTTTGATGTATATATTTTGGTTGTTTAAGAAACAAGTTGGTGATTTTAAATACAAACGGGTCAAAAACTTTGCTAAAGGTTTAATAGTTAAAATAAGGCCGAGCGCTTAAAATCTAGAAAATTTGTAATCCGGATGTCGGATTTTAACTCCATGTGATGGAGAATTAAATTACGGACGCGTAGGAAAAAGAATCGTGTAAAACGGATTTGTAAATTGAAAGTTATGCACGTTTTTGTGCATAACAAGTTGAAATAGTATAGCTGGGAATGTGCAGCACCAGCTAAGGAACATTCTGTCGAAATGGGGGCATGGCGTTGCGCGACGCCCAAAGGGAAATACCGTCGTGTGCGGCGACGGGGTAAAAACCTATTTTGTTTGTTTGACCCATTTACCTTGTTGTGGTTGTTATTTAACTACCAAAACTAACTTTTAAGTTGGTTTTGATCATAGGTGAATGTCGAGAGTCCCGGATGAAGATCAAGCGACGAGTAAGAACTGAACACACGTTAAATGAAGCTTCCGCGTCAAATCTTGATTTGTGTTGTTATAAGTGAATTATGTAAATACTTTTAACTATGTTTTGGACGTTGTAAACATGTTTAAACACTCGTAATGTAAAACATTTTAATAAGTGGCATTTTCTTATAAAATGCTTACTTTAATTATATATATTAATATTAAATTAGTATGGGTGTTACATACTTTAAAGTTCCAAATCCAACCACTCCATAAAATCCAAACGACCATACACCTTCGTTTCCCCAATCTCAACAAATCGTCAATCCACGGATAATCGGAGAGCTTTTGCAAAATTGTGAGTATACTCGAACACCCTTTTTCCGTTTTGCACTTTGGGTGCAATATGTTTACTATCAAACCTACACAGTTACAATTAGACTTTATTCAAATGCACAAACAATCCAATACATGCATGCATATGTTATACCTGATTCGTTAATCTGGGGTTATTCTTTTTGTGATAAACTTGTCATTAACTTCGTACGAGCCTACCCTTAACATGTATAGCGCTATAGGAGTAACGCACCGCCCGTGTTCGTGTGGTCATGTTAAGTCATTCATTCTTGGGTTGACTTGATTATTCACATTCCAGTTTTACGTTAATCTTGATAACTAAGTTTGTCATGTGGATTGTTCAGTTTTTATACACTTATGCTAGTACTCAAACTTGTATGCTCGCCAATACTTTTTGTATTGAACTATACCTTAATACATGTTGCCGGATTATGGATGATGATGATGCACGGAATCTAGTAGGATGCCTAGAAACGCACTCTAAATTCAAATACTTGTTGTATTTTACTTGTTTCAGTCTTGTTATATTTCTATTTCAAACAATGTAATTGATCTTAGCAATGAAATGATATTTGTTATTAAATACTTGTCACAATTTAGTGTTATGAAGTCTCGAGCAATCTCGTTTTCATCTCACTCCGATATTTCCGCCATCGGTTGGGGTGTGACAGTAATCACGGTAGTCCTTACCATTAATGCTCGTTAAATTTTTCAGTCAAGTCCATGTAAGTAACCCAAGAAACTAGTGAGATGGCAACGAATGAAAGTAAACCAAATCAAGAAATTGAAGATCAAAAACATGGATTTGAAGATTACCTTCTACCCATTTGCTATTCAGTAGGTTTTCAGATTAATATTCTAGTTATTTTAGAAATGAAATAAATCAAGTGCAACGTACCAACTTAGCTTGACATTGGGGAAAATGATCACTATATCAGACTAAACAATTTAATTCAACTAAAAAGAGTTAATTCATGATATGAAAAGCTAGAATTATATAAACTCATGTACTTGGTCAAACAACCATATTCATCATTCGACAAATACATTAATACGATTTGAAGAAGGTAATGTTCAAAACTACTGGTGGTGATTGTTGTGGTTGGTGAGATTGATTACGAGGTTGTCGGCAGGTTCAATATTCTGGTGATTTAGTATGGCCGGAAAAGAAAAATGGGCGAGGGACAAGTGGGGGGGGGGAATTAATTTTAGGGAAAATCTCAAAAAGAGTCATTGACTTTTTCCACTTTTCAAAATAACCATTGGAAGGTTCTCTCGCTGAGCCACCTCACACAAAACAAGAAAGCTTGGACCCTTTTCAGTAATAACCAATCAACACTTGCCACCTGTCCAAAAATCCTTGTAGAGGCTCTAAGCCTTTTCAGGTTGTAGAGACTTTAAGCCTTTTCAGGCTCTCGAAAAGGCTTAGTAATTTTGATTTTGATTTTTTTAATTTAATAATTTTATATGTTATTTAGTATCCCCTTTACTTTTCAGGCTCTCTTAAAGCCTTTTCAAGTTGGTAACTGTTAAAACCATTGGGTTAAAACGGATATTCTTTATTGTATAAGGTGTGTAATGGAAAATATATATATAAAAAAAAAGTCAAATTCACTAATCACAAATTTGATAATTGATATATACAAGTTAGATTCCTCTGCGCTTTGCGGCGGACATAAAGTCAATATAGGTTTGGTTGATTACAGGACCATAACGTAACGATATCGGCACTCGGCACAACAATCAACTCGTGTTTACATCAATTGACATCCATAAAGACGAATACTCATAGCGGTGCTGATGTTGTTCGCTTGATATCGGTTAGGTTCGTTACGATACCGGTATTGCGATTATAAAATTAATATTTTTTTTTAATATATTTAAGGTTAAAAGTAAATACGATAATAAACTTTGTTATAATATTGAATAAATATATTTAATATTAAAAAACTAAAATTACTATTCATAAAGCCTTTCCCATTATATATACTAGTGAGATTTTCCCGCGTTTCGCGGCGACAATTTGATCTGGATCTGTTTGATATGTTAAGGCACTGGCACTCACTATTGTAGTCATAAGAGGAAACCTTACATCGATTGAAAACAATAAATACGAATATCGATACCGGTACTGATGTTGTTCAGTTGATATCGGTTCGGTGAGTTCTATGTTCATTTTTTCTAACGATGCTATAGAAATTTTATTGGAAATGAAAATCTTGCCGCTATAATACCAAATCGAACTAAAACCGACTAAACAATATATTTGATACTGGTATTTATTTTTATTGTTTTTTCTTTCGATAAAAGGACACCATATCGCTACCATACCATACCGTACCAAACGAATCAAACGATATCGGTACCGATATATATTCATTTTATGGTTTCATGGTTTCCTGTTTGATAACTGATATCGTGCTTGTAGTGAACCGAACGAACATCATCTGTTTTGGTACCGATATTTATTTTTATTGTTTTCTCTTTCGATAAACTGACACCGTATCACTACCCGACTGTACCGTACCAAACAACATTAGTACCGATACATGTTGTAAGGTCTAAAAATTCTTAATAAAAATGTGAATGACTTAATGGCAAAAGAACCAAACGGGTCAAATAATCAACTTGTAATGTTTGCATTAACATCATCATAACTAGTCGACATATTTTACAAAAAAGAGTTTACATCCTAAAAGTCCTTAAACAACTACATAGTTTTAAAACAACAAAAGTTTCGACATCGACAACCTTCCAAGTTAAGTTATTTACAAAGACCCAACTTAACGAAAACCTTCTAACAAAAGTTTAGAACCATTAACTAGCATCATTTTGGAAGCGTGCGATTTGGTGTGTCCGTTCCAAAGTAGCGCCGACTATCAAGACGATTTACCTACATTCAATGCAAACGATTAGTCAATTAAAAATCATCAATTCTTATAGTTCAAACCTGTAATCAAACTACATGGCAACACTTCAAACATTCAATCGGACATAAATTTCCCAAACTTGACATATGATCCATTCTACTCATTCGACCCATACTCTTAGCATAACTTCAACATGCGCTAACTTGACACATATACGAGGTTTCGACTCTAGGATAGTAACATATCATATCATTACACACTACTAAGATTTGTAAGCATAAGAACTTACCTTTGTCGGTGTTTGCTTGCGATCCGGAACGATTTGAGCTTTCTTCCTTAATTCCTACAATCCAAAATCATTCACTTTAATCTCGTGCCATTCATTTCGTTCCGTTCTTAACATATTCAAGTTAACAACTAACAATTTCCCAATTCTATCCATTCAACATTGTAAAATCATTTGATCATTTCATTCAAGCATTTTAACAAACACTTGGTGTGCGTAATATTAGTTAAGAATAGGGTACAAATATTATATGCACAACTTGGCCATTTCATATTAATAACATCAAGAACATCAATTTCAATCAAAATCTCATACAATCTTCATCCTAAATCGATTCCACTTAACATTATCTAATTATGAACATCATCATACAAAATCATTATATTAATTTACACACAATTCATCATTATATCTCATAACATCCTTATTGTAAGTGGGTTTTCATTCTAATCATAAGGAACATCAGAATTCAAGTACAATTTAGCTTTTACATAATGATTCTATCAAATATTCCTACTTAACTACATTCAATTTAAGTGTTTGATTATAACCCACTTATGAATGTTCATCAAATCGCAAAATTCAACTTACCTCTTGTTAGACTAACTTGGATGAACGATTCTATGTGTTCATGCAGCAATTTAATGTCAAGATTATCCTTCAATTTCTTGATTTTGTGAAGATGAAGGTTTTTCCCTTTTTTCCTTGTTCTAGGCGACACCCACACACACTCTCTGTGTGTGTTGTGTGTTTTTGTTTATTAAAAATAATTTTCTTTCATTATTTTCACATTTGACCCCTCTAGTATTCATGCTTATTTATAAATGGTTAAACACTTATTTCTTTTAAGTTAAAGTCTTAATTTACATTCTAACTAGGTTCCCACTCCTAGTTATTTCTAGTGACATACTTATAACAATATATATATATATATATATATATTTAAATGCAAACAATTAAATTTTGGGGCGTTACAAGTCCACCCCCTTAAGAAAGGTTTCGTCCCCGAAACCTGATTACGTACCGAATAAAGACGGGTAGAACCTTCTCATTTCATCCTCCGGTTCCCAAGTGAGATCCAATCCCTTTCGATGTTTCCATTGTACTAACGCTTGCTTAATTTCTTTATTGCGAAGGGTCTTCACTTTGGAATCTTTTATAGCTACCGGTCTTTCGATATAATTCATTCTTTCATCCACCTCAAGGTCTTCAAAGGGTATGTGAGCCGTTTCATCCGCAAGACACTTCCGTAATTGTGACACATGAAAAGTGTTGTGAATTCCTTCTAACGCTGGGGGTAGTTCTAGCCGATAGGCTACCTTTCCAACATGAGCTACAATCTTGAACGGTCCGATATATCGAGGACCCAACTTTCCTCGCTTACGGAATCGGATTATGCCTTTCCACGGGGACACCTTCAACAATACTCGGTCTCCTACTTGGAATTCAATAGGGCGCCTTCTTTTGTCTGCATAAGACTTCTGCCGATCTTGCGCTGCTTTTAATCGAGCCCGTACCAGGTCGATCTTTTCATTCGTTATCGCTACTACATCCTTGGGAGCAAGTTCTCTTTGTCCCACTTCTCCCCAACAAACAGGGGTTCTACATTTTCTTCCATATAACATTTCATACGGTGCCATTTGTATGCTACTTTGGTAACTATTGTTATACGAGAATTCTACTAACGGCAAATGTTCATCCCAATTTCCCCCAAAGTCCATAACATAAGCTCTTAACATATCTACAAGTGTTTGAATGGTCCTTTCAGATTGACCATCCGTTTGCGGGTGATGTGTGGTACTTATGTGCAATTGTGTACCCATTTCTTCATGAAACTTCTGCCAGTAACGAGAGGTAAAACGCGTGTCCCGGTCCGACACAATGGACACGGGTACGCCATGACGGGAAATAATTTCATTTACATAAATTTCCGCCAACCTTTCCGAAGAATAAGTTTCCCGAATAGGTAGAAAATGGGCGTTTTGGTAAGGCGGTCAACGATGACCCATATTGCATCATGCCCCTTTCTTGTCCTAGGAAGCTTAGTTACAAGATCCATGGTCACATTTTCCCATTTCCATGCCGGAATTTCCAAAGATTGCAATTTCCCGTATGGTTTTTGATGTTCCGCCTTTACTTGGGAACATGTTAAGCATTTGGATACATACTTAACAATGTCGTGTTTCATTCCCGGACACCAATAATTCTCTTTCAAATCCCGATACATTTTAGTAGCTCCCGGATGAACTGAGTAACGGGACTTGTGTGCTTCTTCCAATAGCAACTCTTTTGCATCGCAGAAACGTGGTATCCATATCCACCCATACCTCGTCCTTAACCCGTTTGCGTTTACTTCCAGTTTATCGACAAACCCTTTCGTTCTTTCCCCTTTTGGGTCATTTGCATTCAATGACTCATCTTGAGCCTTTCGTATTGTTTCAAGGAGGTTCGGCGTGACTACCATTCTCATTGACTTCACTCGAATAGGCGGTGGGTATGCGTCCGCCACGACATTAGCTTTACCCGGATGGTAAAGAATGTCGCAATCATAATCTTTAATCAACTCTAACCACCTCCATTGTCTCATGTTAAGGTCTTTCTGCTCGAAGAAATATTTGAGACTTTTGTGGTCTGAAAATATCGTGCATTTCGTTCCATACAAATAGTGCCTCCAGATTTTTAAGGCAAAAACTACCGCCGCCAACTCTAAATCATGAGTCAGGTAGTTATTTTCGTGTTGTTTGAGCTGTCTCGAAGCATAAGCAATGACCTTGCCTCATTGCATTAGTACATACCCCAACCCCTGATGCGATGCATCTGCATAAACCACTAGATCTTCTATTCCTTCTAGTAAAGTTAATATCGGAGAACTCGACAACTTTTCCTTTAACATTTGAAAAGCTTTCTCTTGATCGACACCCATACAAACTTTTCTTCCTTCTTTGTCAGCTTGGTTAAAGGTAGGGCTATTTTGAGAAATCTTGGATGAATCTCCGATAATAGCCGACTAGGCCGAGGAAACTTCTCACCTCATTAACGTTCTTCGGTGGTATCCATTTAACTACAGCTTCAACTTTAGATGGATCCACCAAAATCCCTTTCTCATTAATAACATGACCCAAGAATTGCACTTCCCTGAGCCAAAATGCACATTTAGAAAACTTAGCATATAATCTTTCTCTTCAGAGCGTCTCGAGCACCTCACGTAGGTGACTCGCATGTTCGGACTCGCTTCGAGAGTATACCAAAATATCGTCAATAAATACTATGACGAATTTGTCTAGCATGTTTCGGCATACTCTATTCATTAAATCCATAAAAGCGGCTGGAGCGTTAGTTAACCCGAAAGATATTACTAAAAATTCATAATGTCCGTAACGAGTTCTGAACGCAGTCTTAGCTACATCTTCTTCTCTTACTCGTGTTCATGAACATTAGTTTGTGCTAATTTGTGTTCGTCAACGTTCGTTCATTACCTAAAATAAACAAACAAACACAAACGAACACGAACATAGAATCTCGTTCGATAAGTGTTCGTGAATGGTTCGCAAACACATATATTTCTTAATAAACGAACACGAACAAGGTCTTATTCGTGTTCGTTTGATTCGTTTGCTTCCCTAACAAGAACCAAAAAGGTTATAAATGAAATAGAATAAAAAATGTATTTTAACGTGGATACCCGGGAAATTTTTTTATACTTTGGTAAATTAGTAGGAAATGTTGGCGCTTTCAAGATTGAAACCTCCGGGCAATTTACATAACAGTTGTACCAAAAGTAGGTGTTGTCTTTCAAAAAGATAAACCACCAAATTAAAAGTCAAAATATAATTTTCATAAACACCCTTACGGGTTTTTAGTTATTCTAAAATTCAAATAGTTTTATGTAAAAAAGACTTGTACATTAATGCATGAATGACTTATACATTATAATCCAGATCTCGATATTAAATAAAATTTATATCATGTCGACAAAAATAAGTACATCGTGATGGTGTGTTCTGAATTTTTTAAAACATAATATATTCAAAGACATAAGTGAAAAACAAAGAAAAATAAAATTGAGGAATACATGAGTGAAAGTAAATGGATAAACCGTAAGTATTAAAGGGGTAAAGATGTAAATATTCTTTTAAATACAAATTTACCCCTAAAATGTCCTTAACAAGTGCATTGTGTATTGTATCATAAGCAAATATATTTGTACTTCTTAAGTTTTAAAATGCCCATAGGAAATGTGTTATAATATAGTATAGATTTATTTAATTTAATATTGTTTATTTAATTTAAAACAACTACAATAACTAAAACACTTCTTTATGATTGCTTATAAAAATGCAAAAACCTTATAAAATACAATATAAATAACATTTAATTGAAAAAAAAGTGGTGATATTTTACTCGTCACCACCGATCCCGAGCTAGTTGAGCGTAAATAAACATCAAGTGCGGCTTGATCATCGGTTAGTGGATTTGTCAATCCATCATCTACCCTGTCCTCGTATATTTCACCCTTGTATTCTAATTAGCCTTCAAGTGAGGAAATATGTTGGAATATTCTTTCTGCCGCATCCAAGTAATGCTTTAAGAAAATGGATATATCGACCATAGAAGCAATATATAATCGTGTCACTAGTAGAAAAAAGCAATATAATCGTGTCACTAGTAGAAAAAAGCAATATAATCATGTCACTAGTAGAAAAAAAGCAATATAATCATGTCATTAGTAGAAAAAAGCAATATAATCATGTCACTAGTAGAAAAAAAAAAGCAATATAATCATGTCATTAGTAGAAAAAAAAGCAGATTATGATGGTACCATAGAAGCTTGCACCATTAGTAAGATCTCAGCCCATAGTGGTTAGGATTAGAAATTGATCTTCCTTAGCTTTTGACCAAGCTAACAAATCAAAATTTTAAAAATCACTTGGAGTCATGACGGATAAAAATATCCGTCATTTTATACATTCCAAGTTCGCTACTTGTAGTTACTTCGTTGCCTTTTTGTATTTTCGTTCATAAGGTATTATACAAGTTAAACATTGATCTTGGTTACTACTTAAACTTTCCCCCTTGCAGAGTGTTTCTCATTGATTAATGCATGTTCGATGTTTACCAAATTTTGCTAGATAAACATCAAACGTATCTAATAAATAGTATTGAATTTCCCACAAAAGGTTTGACAATAAAATGGGTTATCTACAAGTAGTAACCAAGATCAATAGTTTAATGTTCATATAAACCAAAAACCCACCATAGAGCCTCACCCACCACCTTCCACCTCCAAACCAATCCACCTAAGCACTTCCATCGCTACCTCTTGTCCGCCTCTTCGTCCAGATTTCAAACCAACGCACCCCGGTGCGTTGAAGATGCTCTAGTTAGTGTGTATAAATAAAAGTAATATATAAAGTTAAATTAATGTATACTATTAATCAATAAACTTTCCTATACTATATAAACTTATATTTACCAATTTCTTTAGTTTTCAAGTTTATATATATACTATCAATAATCAATAAATAATAACTACCAATTTTTAAGACGTAAAAACATTAAACTATAATTGTAAAAGTTCGATTATTTTCACATCCAAGATTGAAACTTCCAGGCAATTTACACAACAGTTGTACCAAAAGTAGATGTGGACTTATACTTTAAAGTCTTTCACACTTCTGTTTCACAGCTTTGTTGGTGACATAAGCTGAGTCATTCCTTCACGCGTGCTGGGCCTGCTGGCCACTAGGCCCAATGTGAGTCATTACTTTGGGTCAAAAGTAACGCGTTATTATTTTCAGGTTTTCCTGTTTAATTGTCTCACTTCTTGTTAGAGGTGCACAAATTGGTTAATATTAATAACCGGTTCGGTTAACCGGTTATAGCGGTTAATTTAACCTTTTGACTTTAACCGGTTAATGCTTTAACCGGTTATTACTTTAACCGGTTATTTTTTTAACTGGTCCGGTTAATTACTTTAACCGGTGTGGTTAATTAACCGGTTATTTTCGGTTATTAACCGATTTTTTTGCCTTTTTTTTGAATTTTTCGGTTTTTTTTTCGGTTAACCAGTCTACCGGTTAAAAAACCGGTTAATAACCGGTTCCTAACTAAATACTTATAACCGGTTACTAACCTACGGTTAAAAATAACCACTAATCGGTTATTCCTAAATCGGTTATTAACCGGTTACGGTTTCGGTTAATAACCGGTTACGGTTAATTAACCGGTTATTTTGTGCACCTCTACTTCTTGTACCATCTTCACTCTTCACTCAAACCTTCCAATAATTCAAATCCACAATGGTTGTTCTCGCTGAACTTGAAGTTTTACCAGGATCCTCATCTTCAACATCAACACATGATCATAATCATAGATATGATATATTTTTGAGTTTTAGAGGTGCTGACACTCGTAATCGTTTCACCGCTCACCTCTACAAAGCCCTAGTGGAGGCCGATTACAACATTTTAGAGGTCACATACCATCTCTTCTAGAAGATGGTCCCATCGTTTAACTTATGAGAATTCGAGCTCGTTTAACTTATGAAAACTCGAGCTCAACTTGTAGATAATTTTTCAAGTTCGAGCTTGGCTAAAGTTTGGCTTAATATATTAATTATCAATTAAATTATATTAATTAATTTTTTTATATTAATAATAAATTTTTTATATATAATGTAGTTATCTTTTCAAAGCTTTATAATTAGTAAATATAATTATTTCAATAGATAATTAATATATTAATTAAAAATTATATAAACAGTGGGCTCGTTTAGGCTCGCGATCTACTTGAAAAGTGAAGCTCGTGTCCGGGCT
Source organism: Helianthus tuberosus (assembly GCA_030545235.1). NCBI lineage: Eukaryota > Viridiplantae > Streptophyta > Magnoliopsida > Asterales > Asteraceae > Helianthus > Helianthus tuberosus. The sequence goes on along the minus strand of CM060354.1, from coordinate 63,372,893 downwards.
TGTTTAGTGGCTGGTTTACTAAACGAGCTTGTTTTTAGGTTTGCACTCGAGCTCGTTTAAGCTCGGCTCGTTTCAAGCTTCTTTTCGAGCCGAGTTTGAGTAGCTTGGCGCATTTGCACCCCTACTTAAAAAATAAGATAAATAAGTCCCAAAAAAGCCTAGAATATATTCAAATTCACAAATAATTATAAAAAAAAATAGGGTGGATAATGGTGTATACCTCTGGTAAGGGAAGGGTGTATACCATTAGAAGACTGAAGATCACATATTACCCTGATAAAGATCAAATAGACATTGACTGTGTATATCATAATATCACAGGTTATACAACTTAAGCTGGAAAAGTAAAAGAAGTATTGACATATCATATATGAAAATATAAACAACAGCAATGATAAAATAAGATTGCGTATGAACTATGATAATATGTAAGCTTGCACTCAATTTGTTCATCAGTCCATGCATCTCCATGTTCTCTTCCTTCTGCCGTATCCGTAGTAGGTTGCTAAACAAACAAGTGTTTTTCAAAACCTCATAACAATAATCTAACAAGCATAACACCTAAAGTCAGGTCACCTATGGTATTATACTCTTAAACATTATATAAATAGTTGGAAATAAACCTGATGCTTCCTTCTAAGAGGATGATTGAACTTGCAAGTTGAGCCATATTTACACATCACGGTCGTCATAATATGAACTATCTTCATCATCAAATCACTAAATTCCAATATCACACACATGGTATTATCAACTTTATAAAGCTTTAACTTTTATAAAAGCATAAACCGGCATTAAAGATTCTAGGTTATACAAAAACACGAGGTCTCACCATACAAAGCATAAACCGACAGCTTTTGTATGCTCTACTTGACAATGAGATCAAAATAAAAAGAAGTTAAAATTAAACCCAAATTAAAGGGAGAAAGAGGAATAAGCTTCAAACCTCATAAGATGGAGATGCGGGTGCAAACGTTTGCCGCTGATTTCCATGGCCGGCTTCTTAAAAGGTGGGATGTGTTGACAGGTGGGGAAACTCAGAGGACGCATCGATTACAGCACCGTGATCGGCTTCTTGATGACAACACCTTCAGCTTCAATATGTCCCTTTAAACACCGATTACAGCTTCAAAACACAGGTATAGATTAGTCTCATTCGATTATCATCATTACCGAACATAATCAAATCCAAAAACATACCTCTGGAAGTCTCAATCGGAACCCTAGATGGAAGATTTGGGAATTTGGAAGTAGAAGATGATGATGATGATGATGATGAAGGCCAATGAGCTTGTGGTGGAGTGGTAAGGGAGAGACTTGGGTTTCTAAGACCCAAGTTCAATTCCTGCTTCTCCTCATTAGTTTTCAGCGGCACCTAGTGATGATGGGAGACTAGGCGAGTAGGCGGCGATCGCTAGTTCGATCCTTGAACTGAATGGGTTTTACCTCACCGCACTGTCGTGCCTTTGGGCGAGTGTTCACGGGCTTCTGCCCTAGGTGAGGGTTTTCCCCAGTTCGGAGACGAGTGTATCCTGATGTGGTTAATTTCGCCAGTAGCCTATTTGGAGGATTCGTTGACCGTTCAAAAAAAAGAAGATGATGATGAAGATGTGCTTTGGTCTTGTCTTTTGTGCGTTTGGATGATAAAGGGTTTCACAATTACTGACATTCAATTGAATAAATGTACGTCGGTTGGCTTTTCAAGAACAATAAGGGCAAAGATGGGATAAGTAGGGTAAAGATGGAACTAAATTTCACATTGTAAATGAGAGGTAGGATAAATTTACTATCTTATCTCTTTAGTGTCTTAAAATTTAATGCTATTTACTATTATATCATTTTCAAATGCGTTATGTTTATTTGTACATGTTGCTTTAAAGTTGGACGCCATGTAAAATTACATGTGTGTACGTCACATTTCCTTTATATAGTATTATAGATAATAATTTTAAATAAACTGGTCAAAAGACTATATTACCCTTATGTGACCAAAGATAACTAAAAAACTTGATTGGGATAGGGCCAAATGACCTAAGATGCAATGTGTTTAGTGTATAAATGATTGTGACTGTAATTATTGAACTTAAAGGGTATCCATTTCAATCCAATACAAAGATAAATGATGAAATGTGTAATTTACCTTATTATAAGGGTGTCCGGGGCACCCTCGGTGACCCCATGCGGGGACCAATTTTGCCGAGCGGGAAGGTGCCGCCATCCAGGCGGGAAGCCAAATCGGGGACCAATTTCGGGGGGAAGACACCGAAGAAGAAGGAGAGAGAAGGTGGAGCCAGCCTCATTTTCAACCAATGAAAAGTTTTCTTTTTTTTTTTTTTTTTTTGAATAAAAAAACAAGTCACCTAATAGGGGAGTGCCGCCATCAAATTGGGGTGTTAGGGGAGTTTAAGAGGGGAGTTGACGTGGCACACGAGGATTGGTTATGCGTAAAAGAGGGGACTCCCCTCTTAGGGAAGTGCCCCGAATACCCTAATTGTAACAGTGCTATTAATTTGGACATCCAAAATTTGAAACTTCCAGGCAATTTCCACAAAATTGTACCAAAAGGTAGGTGTATGACTCATTGACGACTTCTTTCTTTAAAACCTTTCACATGGCTTGTCCGTAGCAAAAGTAGGTGTTGACTCATTGAAGACTTCTTTCTTTAAAACCTTTCACATGACTTGTTTCTTGTTTCACACCTCATCATCTGCTTACCTTTTTATTTTCAAAAAAAAAAAAAAAATCTACTTACCTCTTTACTCAAATCACTCGTATGTTCCAGTAATTCATACCCACAATGGTTGTTCTCACTGAACATGAAGTTTTACCAGGATCCTCATCTTCATCATCAACACCTGATCATATTCATAGATATGACGTATTTTTAAGTTTTAGAGGTGCTGACACTCGTAATCATTTCACCGCTCACCTCTACGAAGCCCTAGTGGAGGCCAATTACGACACGTTTCTGGATGATGAAGAGATTGAAACCGGACAACCACTAAAACCAGAACTGGAGAGTGCGATTCAATCATCTAGGGCTTCTGTTATCGTATTGTCGAGGAATTATGCTTCTTCAACATGGTGCCTAGATGAATTGGTGTTAATCCTCGAGCAACAGAAGAAGTTTAACCAATTCGTCATCCCCATCTTCTATGATGTGGAGCCAACTGATGTTAGAAAGCAACAAAAGAGCTTCGGGGAAGCAATAGCAAAGCATAAAAAGAGGATGGAGGAAGAAACGGATGTGGAGAAAAGAAGTGAATGGGCTCAAAAGATTGAGTCATGGAGAATGGCACTCACAGAAGTTGCTGGTTTAAAAGGGAAGGACGCAAAAGACAAGTATGTTCTTCACTCTATAAAAATCTTTTTAGTAATTTTCTATACACCTAAATTTACTAGTCATTTTGCAAAACCTTGTAGCTTAATGTTAAAAAAAAAGTTGGGGAATACACTGTTTATAATAATTGAAAATACACCTAAAGAGATATTCATTGAAAAAATAGTAAGGCGTAACGTAACAATAAATAAAATAGTAAGGCCAGGGGTGTGGTATACCGCCCCTAGCCACATCATCGTCCTTAACGCCCTATGGCGTCCCCACCCCATCTCTTGGGCACCAAAGAGGGGCGCTATTGAAGTCTCGCCAGCCCAGTAACGAGCGTTTTAGCAGTTTGTTCGAGGTTTTGATCAAATATGACGGTTGCCGAACGGTCGAATTTATTAAAAAAAATAAGTTTTAATTTATAATTTTAACACTATAAATATACTACCACTTTACTCAAATATTTATCCATTCTCCGTATATTCTCCATTTAAAAACTTTACAAACTTTATCATATTCACACAATGTTTCCCCATAATCAAAACCCGTGGGATCCCAACAATCCGTTTTGGGATAATTTAGCAAACGAGCAAGAAGAACAATACCGAAGAGACCCGCGAACGGGTGAGGTTGGGTATTATCCGATGCCACCTATCACCCCAACCTCCCCTCATCCGACAAGGCCACCGATTCCCATTTTTTTGGATATTATCCGAGCCAAATATATGTAGTTGTTTTTTATTTTCAAGTAGGTTATTTTTTTAAGTAACTTTGTAGTTTTTTTATTTTTTAAGTACTTTGTAATGTTTTATTTATTTTATTGAAATTATGTTTTTTTTTATTTTGTTTTATTAAATAAAATTGGCATATAAATTAAAAAAAATACAACATATAATAAAAAAAATAATTAGGTAATGATGATAGGGGCTTTAAACTATTGCATGCAAGTTAAAGGGTGGGGCTTTAAAGCCCCCTATGTGACATCACGCTGATGTGGATCTGACGTGGCACTATAAAGCCCCTATGGGCTTTAAACCACACCCCCTAGCCTAAACCCCTTAGGGGGCGTTATGCAACAAACGGCAAAAAGTGCATAAGGGGAGCTTTATGGGGCTTTATATCACAAGAAGGGGTAGTTATAAAGTCCCATACTCCTCATCATTAGTCAATTATTAATTTTCAACTTTTTTATAATTAATTTCTAACTTTATAAAATAAAAAACCATTGAAAAAAGTAAGTTCTGGTTTAAAAGGTAAAGATGCAAAAGACAAGTTCTTCACTCTATAAAAATCTTTTTAGTAATTTGACTAATTTCTATACACCTAAATTTACTAGTCATTTTGCAAAACCTTGTAGCTTAATGTTGAAAAAAAAAGCTTGGGGAATACACTGTTTATAATAACTGAAAATACACCTAAAGAGGTATTCAATGAAAAAATAGTAAGGCGTAACGCAACAATAAATAAAATAGTAAAAAGCAGAGGGCACTGACACCTACAAGTTGTTGATTTAAAACGAAAAAACGTGAAATCCTTTATACAACTAAACATGTTATTATCGGGTTTGCATTGTTTAATTGTCATACATTTTCTCATTTAGATCACTTTGTAGGAATGAAACAGAGTTTATTGAAGAAGTTGTTGCAGACATTCGTCGTAGATTAGTTGTACCTTTACGTGATACCCCATCACTCCTTATCGGGGTGGATCATTACATCAATGTCATTACTTCATGGTTGACAGATGGATCTTGTCATACCGCTGACATTCTCACAATTGTAGGCATTGGTGGGATTGGGAAAACATCTTTGGCTAAATATGTTTTCCAGTTACACTCTTATAAATTCCACAAAAGTAGCTTTATTGAAGCTATCAATACGAGATGCAATGACCACTCTTATGAATTGCCTAATTTACAAAAGCAGCTTCACAAAGTCATTTCAAAAAGAACTCCACTACAAGTTGACGATATCTCTAAAAAGGTGTTTATAGTGCTCGATGATATCGGCAATCTCAAGCAGTTGGATGATTTACTTGGAAACAAAGGTTTATATCCAGGTAGCAAAATCATAGTTACAACCAAGGATTCTTCTTTCACAGAAAAGTGTTCATTAAACAACCCCCAAGTTCAACCCAATCACACAAAGATCATACTTAAGGGGTTAGATGAATACGAATCACTGGAGCTTTTATGCATACATGCATTCAATAGCCATATGCCCGAAAAAGGTTATGAAAATGTCTCAAAAGAGCTTGCGGAATATTGTGATGGGCATCCATTGGCTCTTCAAGTTTTGGGCAGGTCTCTACTGAAGGAAGATGTAACATATTGGGAAGACTGCATAAGAGTACTAAATAAAGAACCACATCCCGACATAAAAAATGTCTTGCGGATGAGCTTTGACTCTCTGTCATTCGGAAATGATAAGGAATTGTTTAAGCATATTGCCTGTTTTTTTGTTGGAACAGATGCAGATTTGACTAAAACAGTACTAGAAGCATGCGGTATAAAGACAACACTCGGGATGAAGAATCTCATTAACAGATGCCTTCTTAGTATCGGATGGGAAAACCAGTTGATGATGCATTCACTCATTCAAGAGATGGGAAGAGATCTAGTGCGTCAAGAATATCCTGAGGAGCCATGGAAGCGTAGCAGATTGTGGCGTCATGAGGAGTCATTCAAAGTGATGAAAATGAAAAAAGTAAGACACCATGATTTTTTAGTAGTTATACAGGTATAGAGTATTTTTAATTGCCTATATACATGTATATAACCTCTATAATTTTGTTTGCAATCCCTCACTTCGTAGGATAAAGGAAATATTCTAGGCCTTGCCCTCGACATGAAAATGCTTGATGAAAAGAAGTTTAATGGATCATTTGAGCTGAAAACAAACTCAATAAGTAACATGGATAATCTATGGCTACTACAACTCAACTACGTACAATTAAATGATATTTTCCCGAATTTTCCAGATGAGTTAAGATGGTTATGTATGCATGGGTTCCCTTTAAAGGCTATACACTTAAACAAACCAATGGAGAATCTGGTTGCTCTGGACATGTCTTATAGCAATATTGAATCTTTTGACATGTCATACAGTGACCCACAACCACCTCCAAAGAAGCAAAAGGTAAGATTTTAGATAGTTGTATATGAGATTCCGAATAATCAATAATCCGCTTGGATAAACTTTGAATGGTGATGAAAAAGCTATTACAATGTAGTATTTTAACCCAAGAATTGCCTAGGCTTACACGTAATCACAATCAGATGATTCAGATTCACACTCATGTCTTAGGTATAAAACCAAACACAGACACTAGGATCCTATGGTCTCGCGTAAATTTCAATCATTTAACATGACTGGTGACACTAGAGTCGCCACACAAGATAACTCTTATTATGCTTTCATATCGAGTAAATGCATGTTTTACTAATTTTAACTTATCTCTGCTTCACCAGTTGGTTGGATCATGCTCAAAAGACGAACCATTGCTTGGATCATTGAAGATTCTAAATCTGAGTTTCTGTGAACAGCTTCATAGTGTTGGTGGTTTTTTTGAACTACCTGCACTTGAGAAGTTAATAGTTAGAGAGTGCATAAGTTTGATGGAGGTGTGTGAATCAGTGGAGCAATGTGTTGAACTTGTCCACATTGATCTGAGTTACTGCTACAAGCTTAAAAAGCTTCCAATACGCAAGTTACAAAAGGTTGAAACACTATTGCTAGATGGTTGTAATTTATCTGAATCTGCCATTATGGATTCATCAGATCTTCTTAGCATAAGCTCACAAACCTCTTCATCAGCCATTATAAGGGAGGCTATACCAAGTGATTTCAACTTCTTTATGACTTTTTTACCAAGCTCATTGAGAATTTTGTCACTTGCAGATAATAATTTGTCAAACGAATCATTTCCCATGGACTTGAGTTGTCTAGCCATGTTAAAAGAATTATATCTAGATTTCAATCCAATTGTTTCACTGCCCATTTGTGTGGGAACCCTTCCTAGGATTCAGAAACTTAGTATGGACCACTGTTATGATGTGATATCAGTTGATCATCTTCCACGTACCCTAAGAGTATTCTCCATGTTAACATTTAGAGAATCTACCAAAATTAGGAAAATTAAATTTGATCCAGAACTTCCTCCACTCAAATTAGAATATATTCCTAGGTTGGCATCACATTTGCCGGTTGAAATTGAAGGCATAATGAAAATTGAACCAATGGCAGATGTTGAGGAAAAGTTATTAAATAGTTTGGGCTGGAAAAAGTCAGACTTTGTTAAAGAAGGACACTTGTTAACTCATGACATCCAGGTATCCTCTAATTAATTGTCTCTTTTGTGTGTTTTATGAAAGGTGACTAATATTGTATTTATTTGGCAGATGGTTTATGAATTTGGAATATTTCACACCATTTATAGGGGTAAAGGGATGCCGGAGTGGATTAGGTGTAGAAGTTGGGGCCCATCAATATCATTTATCATCGCATCATCTCCTAAGAAGCTCCGAGGATTGAATTTCTGTTGTGTGAGTTGGCCTCTATTTTCAAATGATATTTTTCTCACCCCAAAGATCAAAATTAGTAATATTACAAAAAAGCAAACCTGGATTTATAGTCATTATAGTGGACACACCTGGGTACGTGGAAAGGACTGCTTTAGTTGGTTAAGCCATTGGATGTTTGGGCCAAATGAGATGAAAGCTGGTGATAACATTATAATAGAGTGTAATTATAATAAAACGGAGGAGTGTGGGGTTGGTGTTGTGTATGATGATGGTAGTATGGAAGAAGAAGATGTGTTGAGTTATTACAACTCATGGAATCACATCATTGGTGGAGACCTCTCTGCTTTTCAACTTACAACAGGTGAATACCACCTATGTAACTTGGCCTTTGCACGGGATTCCCATCACAAATTTGATAATCCTTTCACTGGTGACGACGACATCTATAAGGGTAAATGTCGTCTCTCTATATAAAATTTAGCCAAGTCTTGTGTATTACTATGTTTTGTATGATCATAGCTAAAATAAATAATATAAAAGAATTGTATATTTATTTTTTCTTTCAGAAAAGGAAGTGATGTTTAAAGCTTTTTCCACAAAGAAGTCTGAAATAGTTGTGTGTATGTGTTTGCAGTTTGTTCTCATCCTGTTAATCTAAGTGAATCTTTGATTATCTGTTCGTGTTATTCGCTTTACATTTGTTTGGTTTGCCCATTTACGGGGATTTCGCACCCGTGATAGTGTTTGTGATAAACAAGGATAGGTTACGTATTGGATCCTCCGAGAAAAACGGACCTATAAGAGTGTTATATGGGAGAGGAAGAGGAAGAGGAAGAGGAAGAAGAAGAAGAGGAGGAGGAGGAGGAGGAGGAAGAAGAAATGAAGTGTGGGGTTGATTTTGTGTATGATGATGGTAGTATGGAAGAAGAAGAAGAAGATGTATTGAGTTATTACAAGTCATGGAATCACATCATTGGTGGAGACCTCTCTCCTTTTCAACGTAAAACAGGAGAATACATCCTACATAAATGGAAATTTTCACGGGATTCCTTTGAAAATATTAAGGTTCCTTTCAATTTAAACAAAGTCAGCTATAAGGGTAAATGTCGTCTCTCTATATAAAATTTAGCCAAGTCTTGTGTATTACTATGTTTTGTAACATCATAGATAAAATAAATAATGTAAAAAAATTATTTATTTATTTTTTCTTTCAGAAAAGGAAGTGCTGTTTAAAGCTTTTTCCATAAAGAAGTCTGAAATAGTTGGGTCTCAGGTTCACTTCAACACCTAAACCCCTCTCTCATTACAAGTGATTATTTTCCCATGCCAACGATCAAAATTAGTAATATTACAAAAAAACAAACCTGGAGTTATATTCATTATTGTGGTAGAATCAGGGTAGATGGAAAGGAATGCTTTAGTTGGTTAAGCCACTGGATGTTTGGGCCAAATGAGATGAAAGCTGGTGATAACATTATAATAGAGTGTGACGATGACATGGAGTATAAAATGAAGTGTGGGGTTGGTGTTGTGTATGATGATGGTAGTATGGAAGAAGAAGAAGAAGTGTTGAGTTATTACAAGTCATGGAATCACATCATTGGTGGAGACCTCTCTCCTTTTCAACTTACAACTGGAGAATACGGCCTATACCATGACGGTTTTCTCAGTAAGCTCCATATAATTCCATATTATTGCCCTTTCATTCTGTTATATATACTGATACACTATGCACTAATATATGCACCAATTATATATACGGGATTCCGATGACAATGACGGCAGCTATAAGGGTAAATGTCGTCTCTCTATATAAAATTTAGCCAAGTCCTGTGTATTACTATGTTTTGTAAGATCATAGCTAAAATAAATAATGTAAAAAAAAAAACTCTCTTTTTTTCTTTCAGAAAAGAAGGAAGTGATGTTTAAAGCTTTTTCAACAAAGAAGTCTGAAATAGTTGGGTCTCAGGTGCATTTCAACACCTAAACCCTTCTCTCATCGATTGAAAACCTCACAATGCGAAAAAAGATTGAATTTTTATATTTTATCTATGTAGGCACAGTGCTCACAAACACGTTCAACTGTAACGCCACCTGCTGGAGCTCCTTGCATGCCTATGTTCCCATATGGTTTAGGTCAACAAACATTTGATGGTCAACCTCAACTTACTCTCATTCCTCCCCAAGTAATCTCCCATAATCACATTTTTAAACAATTTCTAAAGGAGACTGAAAACTGCTTTAGATTTAAACCTGAGATTTCTTATTTATTAATAATTTTGTGGTAATACCTGGATAGCCTGGTTTGGGGCACCAGCGACAACTTGTTCCAGGTATGAGCTCACCAATGGCAAACTTTTGCATGCCAATGGTTCCGACATGTCAGCAGGAAGCAAGTGGAAGCCGTGTTGGTGTTCCTGGGCCACAGAATCACCAACAACCTCTTAGTCTTATGCAGCAACAGGTTTGTTTTACTATTCTCTGTCTCTATTTTATTGAAGGTTAAAATTAGTAACTAATTTTTGGGAATAACAGATGGTGCCATTTGGACTAATGTATTCTCACCCGCCTGGTAGTGACGCTGGTAATGTGTTAATGGCTTCTATTCCGTATGATGTTGAGAAGGCGATGCATTTGCGTGATGCTGGTGGAATCTTTGCCCTTACAAATGCTTCTCCAACAGAGCAAAGGACTGTAAGCGCTTTTGATCATAGTTTATAAAAACTGACACAATTTATTATTAAATCATTATGTTTTAGATATATGTGTGACGTGTAAATATTTTAGATGCCGGGTGAGGATCAGTACCCACCATTGGAACAGCTGGAGGCTGAGTCAGAAGCAACGGTAACGAGAGATTTTCTTCGCTTGCTAGAATCACCAGAAGCACGAAAGGCAAAGGTTGCAGAGGCAATGGAGATCGAGCAGGGTAGCCCTGCTCATGAACCGGCTTCATTTTTATCTTTGTAAGTGGATGTGTCATGTACGGAAGATCTCAATAACGCCAACAAATACACAAACTCTAAGTCAGATTGGATTATGAAATAACAGGTGACTAAAAATTATAAAACCCTGCAATCAATAACAATCCAATTTTATTAGAATGGTTGCCACTGAGAATGAGCACATGCAAGCATGATCATGGTCTCTCTAAGTTTAATATGCATTTTTTTCAGAGATGACAAATTTGACCCGTTTACTTGTAAATTGGTGTACATGGATTGTGATTTATCTCAAACCGATCAACTGATACAACAATAAAATGGTTAACTACAACAGAAACATGTAGGTGAGGTTAAATGTCTTGCAAAGTCTTTCTAATGCTTTCAAGTTACAGTTAGTTTTATTAAAAGATAAGATTATAACTGTAATAACAATGTTTTTGTAAGCATTTAAAGAAAGTTTTAAAATGAACAGAACCCAATCCGTGTAAGACTGAAAAAGCGTGCACAGTTTTTTGATGTATTGTACCCATCACAACTTTCCCTATTTTTACAATGAAACCCTATAGGCCTATACTACTAAACAATTACTCTACAAGATCAAAATTACCCTACAAGAACATTTTACAAAATTGTCCTACAAGATCAAAATTACCCTACAAGAACATTTTACAAAATTACCTTACAAGATCAAAATTACCCTACAAGATCATTTGTGGGGTAATTTTGATAATTACTCTACGAGTAAATAATTACGAAAATGTCACCGCTTTTTTTTTACCTTTTCACCCTATTCTTACATTTGCATGATAAGGGTATTTTGATAGTTACTCTACGAGTAAATAATTTTATTGTTTTTACTTAATCCGCCTATTTAACCATGTAACCCTCTTATACCGCATAGACAAAACCATGTAACCCGTCTATACCACAAAAACAAAACCAAGTAACCCGCCTATTCCAAAAAGACAACCAAATAACCCGCCTACTTCAAATAGACAAAACCAAGTAGCCTGCCTATTCCAAATAGACAAAACCAAGTAACCCGCCCGCTTAGGACACGTAGACCAAACCATGGATGCAATGTAATGCAATGAAAACATTGTGAGAGCACCCTAGAGATGAGATTATAGTCTAGACTCGAGACCGAATCCTAGTTCGCTATAATCGTGACTCTGATTTCAATCTGTCACACCTCCGCCGAAGGCGGAAACAAGAGGAGTGACCACGAAAGGTTTCATATCATCCGATTAGCAAATATCAATATGATAAAACATCATTACGATACCAAGTGTTTAAAAGTTATAACCACAGTAACGTGTTTAGGTTTACATAACCCAAATATAACAAGTCTAAAAATAACCAGCAAAAGTTATTGTTTAAAAACCAAGACTTTGGCAAATATATCTCATATGCAATGAGAAATACAAACCGAGTGAATGGAATGACCAAGATTAACCTTAGATTTATGACAAAAGGAACCTACAATGATGATCCCTAGATTTATGACAAATGAATTAAACCTGTACTAAGTAGTGTGGTGATGGTACCACATTGAAGCAAACCTAGTTAAGATATTGTTAAGTTTCAAAAAAAAGTTGAGATATTGTTTATTTTTTGTCGTAATATTTTAAAATTCCAAGTTTTAATTTACTTCCCGTCATCTACTTAAATCAATCCCGTTAATTTATTCTTCAAATAAATAAATTAATATCAATTGTCACACGACACCAGTTCCATGTTAATCTGAATCCAATCAAAACAGTGTCGTTATTTCCCAAAAAATAACTTATTTTAACTTATCATTTCATCTTGAGTTCTATCAACAATATTATTTTCCTAACCCGTTCAGCTCGGGTGTTGCATAAAACATTCCATATCATGACTTCCCTACCAAATACGACCATACTGCGATTCAAAATATTGCCAATAATGCGGTAAATAATATATTATATAAGATTTAATTTATAAATTTATATAATACATGACGGCTCGAGCATGTAAAGTTCTCACTACACGCCTAGCGTCACACCTCCACTTTTTGAACCTAAACGTCTCGGAGCACCTCACGCTTTTTATATACAAGATAACTAGCAGTTATCTCAAAAAATTCAGAGATTTTAATGTATTACAGCTTGCACCAAAACTTGGCTTCCACAGAGTATAAAGAGAAGTTTTTAGTCACCAAACATGACTATGTTACATACTAAATGGATAGTGAAGAACAAAAGGCAGGTTTCTGTAGATGATTTACAATATTAAATTGGAACCAAATCAGTTTCGCATACCACGGTTTGGGCAGGCATTTGCAAAATGTGACGGATCACCACAAATAAAGCAACTTCTGCCAGAAACAGGATCACCTGTGGCTGATACGAATCTCACATCACCACCACCACGACCACCCCTTCTGCTAATTGTTGTAGCTGAACCGCTGCCGCCACCTCTTGTAGTGGGGACGCTGTCCTCCCAGCAGCTTCATAAAATGCAAAAACAGTTTGTTCTCATTACATCATAAAAAGTCAACCCATTGTATTCTATTTCAAACATATTTAACTGGTCAAAAATAGAATTTAACTAGGAAGGGAAAAGGTTAAATGGGTTGCAAGAGTCTTTTAACTTATTTAAATAGATTTATGTAAAGATTTAGTTTAGAGTAAAATGCCATTTTCGTCCCTGAGGCTTGACCAGTTTTGCGACTTTCATACAAAGGTTTGTTTTTCCACATCCGGATCTAAAAGGTTTGAAATCTTGTCATTTTCATCCGGCTTGTTAACTCTATCCATTTTTCTCCATTTAGTTCTTTTTGTTAACTTAAAGGGTAATTCAGTCTTTTGCACTTTATGCGCAAGCATTTAGCATAATGTACAAGTATTCAAAACAAAACAAAATAAAGTAGGTAAAAAGACGAAAATACCCTGACTTAACAGAGAAAATGGATGGAGTGAACGAGCCGGATGAAAATGACAAGATTTCAAACCTTTTGGATCCAGATGCAGAAACAAATCTTTGAACGAAAGTCACAAAACTGGCCAAACCTCAGGGACGAAAATGGCATTTTACTCTTTAGTTTATTATTGTAATAATTGTTGTTTTGAAATCATAATAAAAATTAAAATGGCCAACAAGCGTGTGTACTTACACAAAGAACTTGCAACCCTGTGTCTGACAAGAGTAGAACTTTCTACCCCGGTTGCTCTCTGTGTTGGCGGTTTTCAAAACGCAGAGCGAACCACAAGTAGGGCATGGAATTGGTGAATCACCTGCATCAACGAATAACAGATTACAGACCCCATATTTGTAAATATCTTCCTAAAGTAAAAATCCATTAAGAATAATAAATATAAATACCGCTATTTGAGTTCACCCTCTGAGATCGAGCACTACGGTTTTGAGAAGTGAGAGAATAGCAATCACTAGAATTATGTCCCGTTTGGTGACAGAAACTGCAAGTAGCCTGCTGCAGCTGCTGCTGATTATTATTATTATTATTTCGAGAATCGTTTCTAGAAGGTGCAGCGATCCCTCTTCCTCTTGCTGAATAAAAATATATGTACTAATATAATTTAACTATAATAAAAATAAGGTGTATAAACAATAAAATGGAGAAAAAAGAATATGAGGCAATGAGTGAATTATATAGTTTTAAAAATTTTTTGTGATGGTATCACCTCTTAAGAACATAAGATTAAATCAATGCTATAGAAGCAAATCAAATTGCAGCTATTGAATTTGATTATGTAATGAGCAGCCGCTTAGAGTCTTGAATAAATATTAAAAATAAAAAATGTATACCTGGTGTGCTTGAAGTATTGCGCTGTCCAGAACCAGACATTTCGATAAGCTCTCTCATAATATCATCACAGCCACCAACACAACCTAGATTAAAGGCATAATCGTTCAGTACAATTAGTATTTATATATATGAATAATAGATTACCTAAATGATGGACATTGAAGTTTGGTGGGATTTCCAGCCGGCGAAATGTAAACTGAATCTTAAAAACGGGTCCTGTCGATAGTGAAACAATCTTAAATTATAACGTGTCGTGGTTAACGTGTTAACACAGCTGAATCAAAATTTTACAGAATAGAGACTCTAAATAAAAAACATGTGTAGTAAAGGTCTAAATGAAAGGTAAAAAAACCTGGAGTGCACATATTGCAAACAGTTGTGGTAACAATGGCTTCTGATATAGATCCAGGAAGCCAAATCACATTTCTACACTGCAAGAGTTTGTTAAGTTGATATTAGAGGTAGCAAGATGAGTGAGACGGGTGGGTTATGTAATGGATCAAAACAAATCGGCCCATTCATAAGTAAATGGACTAAAATTGCCACCTGTTGTTAATGCACACCATATAATAAACAAAAACCAGAAACTTCAGAAAAGCTTCAAAAATGCACATGAAATGTAAAATAAGTATTGGTATGACACAACAATGTGCGGTAACTGTTGGGTTCGTAGGCTTTAGGGTAGCCGGCCCTAATTAGGGTTAGCCGGCCCTAGTTAGGGTTAGTCGGCCCTAGTTATTAGGCCCACTTAGTTAACTTGTTGACCAAGTAGGAAACCCTAATCTTGTTCTATAAATACCTATGATGTAATTGTAATCTGTATCATTCTGAAAACAGTTGTGAGCATCTAATAAAAGTAAAACCCTAGTTGCAACCCGTGGACGTAGGTCACCTTGACCGAACCACGTAAATTCTTGTGTTCTTTATTTTCTGCTAGTGTGTGTGTGTTTGTTCCGCTTCCGCTCGAGCCTACTCTGATACGATACCCCTAACAGTAACATATAAAAACTTCTACTGCCAGGTCAGCACGTAGAAGAAACAAAAAGTATGCTCTATGTAAAACAACATTATATATACTATAAATATGCTATTTTGTCACATCAACCAACTTAGGCCCCTCAACTTTGACATTAACCAATTTAGCCCCTGAATTTTAGTAATGACATGTTTAGCCCCTCAACTTTTGTAATGACATGTTTAACCCCTCAACTTTAATAATAAATAACTTTAACCCTCAACTTTAATAATGACATGTTTAGCCCTTCAAATTTAATGACATGTTTAGCCCCTCAAATTTAATAATGACATGTTTAGCCCTAACTACATCAAATAACTTTAGCTCCTTAACTTTAATAATAAACAGCTTTAGCCCCTTAACTTTGATAGTGACATGTTTAGCCCCTTAACTATATCAAACAACTTTAGCCTCTCAACTTTAATAATAAACAACTTTAGCCCGTCAACTTTAATAATGGCATGTTTAGCCCCTTAACTAAATCATCAAAAAACTTTAACTCTAGTGATATGCTTATTTTTATCTACGTTTCGAACCCGTTGCGAAGCGCGGGTGGTAACCCACTAGTTGATTTTAACAACATAAAATGATACCATTTATGTGTCCTTCAAACAGAACACTGCACCAAAGAACCAAACACTTGCCTGTGGATAACCTGAGCAGCCAATCATGAACTTTCCATCCTGTAAGGATAGAGAATACTAAAATTATGCAAACATAGTAGCACTACTAAAGCTTCAACTATGTTATGTAGAATGACTGTAAATTACCGGTTTTTTCCTAAGAACCAAATCCGAGTCGTGACAAACATCACATTTCCGCACAAGCTGTTGTGCATGATTATGTTGATCATCTCCGCCAGTTGTTCTATTTGTACGGTCGAAAAAGATTTCCAAGGCTTGGAAAAGTTTCGTTTTGTTCACCCTGGCCTGCAAAGTATGCCAATTGAACTAAATAAAAAGAAAAGAAATTTTCGATCCAAACAAAAAAAATAAAATTTCAAGGCATCAACATACATCTAAAAAGCAAGCCTTCATCTGCTGTAAGCATGTTGCAAGTACGTCATCTTTTCTCTTGTTCCCTATGCTAACTGCTTTCATGTCTTCCTCCATCATACTGCGAAGATATGGCTTCCAAAGTTCGTAGCTGAAAGTATTAAACACCAAAAGTTAAATGATAATACATGTCACCAACATCAAGCAGAAGAATGAAAAAATCAACTTCTGTCATACGGTTATACCCCATATCATCGTATCCCATAACTAACGCCTCACCCTGTGATCAAATTCAAAGTTACAGTTAAAATTAATAAAAAAAAGTAAAAGATAAAAGGGCAAACAAGATTGTACAAGATTAGTTGGCTTGAAATGTGAACCCTCTTTTATAGCATAGAACCTATCGGTCAGCTTCTTGATATGATCATGCATTGTAGCATCTGTCCCAATGCCGGCCTAAAAGATTGCAAAAATAATGAAAATGAGATAAATGGAGTTCTGTGAGTATGCAACGGCAATCTTTAACATTTGGTGATTAAAAAGAAGGCGAAGAAAAAGCCGAGACGTGTTGTTCCTCACCTTGTCCATACAATCTAGAAGATCAGATTCACTTAAGAGGGGCGGTGGCCTTGTAATCCCTGATTCAAGAGTTAATGATGTTGGAGTGAACTGCATATGATTGTCGAGCACGGTTAGATATCAGTGTCTTTTATCGAAATAATAATAGAGTTTGATGACATCCAAAAGAAATAATTAATCAAACTTCTTCAGCTGTGGAATCCAATGGTTTTTAATGAGAATATTAAAAAAACTATATCTCTGGAATAATAATAATAAAATATAAAAAAAATGAAAAACAAAAAAAAATGTAAAGCTGGCTCATTTGATATCTTAACTCACAAAATCTAAGTAGTTCCATCTGATATTATTGAAAAATAGAAGAATTTTATAACCATCACTTGTGCAAGGATCAACTAGTTAAAGTAAAAGTCAAGCAAATTGTTTGCACAGTAGGCATTCAAGGACCACTAGCCAGCTAGTGCATGCTGAAGATGTATCGTATAGCTACTCTCACTTTGTAATAAACTAGAGTTGCAATTTTGACCCGTTTACTTAATAGTGGGCCGATTCTAGTTATGTTTTACTTAACATATTCTGGTCATCTGGTTATGTTTTACCTAACAGATTAGATGGAAACAGGTTACAGGTCAAATGGGTCAAAAATCATGTGTAAAGTGTTCTCAAGCAACATTAATCATTCTTATGTTCACATAATCTTTCACTCCACTGCAAGTCGTTTTGAACTGCTAGAAATGTCATGGATAAAGCTAAACTTAGTAAAGGCTATATGTCACAAAGAAGCATTAAAAGAAAACATATAAATTTAATTCATCATACATCAAAATTCAAAACAAAACATATAAAAAAACCCTACAACTGAAAATTTGCTTTACACTATAAAATATCTTCTACAACGTAAACTTAAGTGAATTTAGCCCAAATCTTCAACATTTCAACCCTACTGACATTCAAAACAACAAAACCAGCCCTAATTTCACAACAAACAACAAAACCTCCATTTCAAAACCCTATTTCCCAACACAAACAAATTCAGCTTCGCCAACACATAAAAACAACTTTTATCCTATTCATATTCCAAAATCTCTTTGTAGGCACAATGACAAAAGTGAAATACCACTTACACATACAACGGTATGCGTTTGGCCATATACTGAACCAAATTTACTATTTATTCACATAACATATCTATCTCACCAGATACAAACACAATGTATATGGACATACAAGCATGAGGCTTTACACTGTAAGGTTGACTACTGAAAGCAAAGATAATAATCAAATACTAATTTTCAATATTAAAGAACTAACAACTGATATAATTACCGAAGAGCTCTAGCACACATTACTTCACATGAATCATTATAAGTTACAAACGAAAAGTATTCATTTCTCAAGCAGTTAATTCAAGAACGGTGGTAAAATTAAATATGTGTAAAATATAATCAGTTTACTTCCCTAAATTTGGTGATTGATGTACACTTTCCTTTCCTACACAATTCCATTTAACAATATTGACACTCTTATAAGTTACAATATGCATTTTGGGAAGAACTTTATATGTTTAGTTATTGAAAAATACTTTTTATCACACACAAATAATTAGACTTGATAAGAGAACGTGATTACATATTTACATAAACAACCCTCTACTATAAACTAATCATATATTTGTCTAATACAAATGATGGAAACAATGAACAATGAAAAATCTAAATAATGAAACGAATATCATACAACTATGAGAGCTATAAACACAAACCTGCTGTCCAAACGTGTAGTTGGGGATTAGAGACCCACCCCATGATTCGAATCGGTAGACTTCCAGATAATTTTTCTGTTCATCATTATGAATTTATTAAATTACAAGAAAAAAAGCTAAACTTACAAAAATTTCACATCAACAAAACAAAGAATCACATTAGTCAGTACAAGCTTACAGCAACAATTGTTCTGCCCAATGCTGAAAACATCTCCCCCGCAATGTCAATTTCTACTGTGGTTTCAGCTCCAACAGCCGGTTGAGAAACACATGCTAAATAATGGCGAACAACTAGCTCATACAGTTTCTGTAGCGAGTACGGGTTTAATCATTAATACAAATGTCCACGTCTGAATAAGAATATTGCAATATTATTTCACTTACTTTGTGATCCTCACTCCATCTAGATTCTCCGGCTGAAAATTTTGTCGGGTGAATGGGAGGATGTGCTTTGTCATCATGCCCGCCGCCACTTGGATTCCTCCAGAGTCCTGACGACGGATCCAAGAGTCGCTGAGCGTATGGGCCCCACACGGGATGCTCCTGTTGTTCTTGTACAAGTATCTATAACCATCCAAAAAACAATCGCAACCAGAAAAAAAAATATCACGTTTACAGTTGGTAAAGAAAAAGGGTCAATAAACTGAACCATAATTGCATGAAATATAAACATAGAAAAAGTAAGTTTATAACCTTTAGGGTGTCATCGCCATAAAGGTGATCTTGAAATTGCACTGAACCAGGTTGTGTGATACGTTATCCTAGATAATTCTTTTGTAAAGAAGTGCAGTAGTGGCAAGTATGCAAGTAGTGTGTCTAGTGTTTGAGTGGCGGGTACTGGTAGTGTAACCTATATAGCTTAGTCAGTATGTTCTTGCTTTGGTTATGAATTAATAAACGAAAATTGCTCCATCTTTTCTACTTATTCTTCTGATCCCTCCCTCCCAGTTCTGTACCTATCTTTCGTAACTCTCTGAACTTCTCAGATTTCAGAACCAAATATAGCATTTTAGACATGCTTGCCTTACCGAGTTACCAGGGATATTCCATTGCTGTTCAAAATACACCTTGATAACTAATTTGTGCCTTATTCACCCAAATCAAGCAGCTTAACCTAAGTTGGGGTTTGTCTATAGTCGGAC
This sequence comes from Helianthus tuberosus, assembly GCA_030545235.1. Classification (NCBI taxonomy): domain Eukaryota; kingdom Viridiplantae; phylum Streptophyta; class Magnoliopsida; order Asterales; family Asteraceae; genus Helianthus; species Helianthus tuberosus. Next base: position 63,352,815 of record CM060354.1, on the reverse strand, counting down.
CATAAAACTACAATAATGAGTTTTAATGTGCAATAGCCAATTCAATCCGGATCTACAATCGCATTATCAGAAACAATACTACAGCCAAACCAACAAACCTAAAACAAACAGTCATTTAATCGCATATAATTCTCAGTTAATTATGAGCAGACAAAGTGAAATCAGACTCACCAGAACTAAAATTCAGGAAGACGGTGAATTACGCATACACTTGTACTTTCCAATTTCTTAAATGTTCAACATTTTTTCAACATATAACTCCATTAAACATTACCCAAACCTCTGATTCCTATAATGTCATTTACTGCTCTATCAATAACATAACCTAAAAACTTTATATACTCATAGACCTATTGAAATTTGATACATACTCTTAGGGATCTGGCATTTAATTACTCTAAGTTATAGTGACTTATTTAATCTAGGTTTAGGGCACAATTTGATTAGCTTGTTGATCCTGAATAAAATGTCACATTTCGATCATGCAGTCTCCATAAATCACAAATAACATTTTACACCGCCAGTATTCACCCAAATCAAGCAGCTTAACCTAAGTGAGGATTTCTCTATACTTGGGTCATGAACTACAATTAATAGCTACTAAAGTGCAAGAACAGATACAATCCAGATTTGCGATCGCATTATTAAAAACAACACCACAACCATAGTTGTTAAAGGCGCTAGGTGCACTCAAGGCACATAGGCCTCGCCTGGGGCCTAGGCGCAAAGCGCAAAAAAAGCGAGGGCCTGAGAAAAATAAAGCGTATAATGAGAAAAAAAATAAAAAATATATTATATATTAGAAAAAATACTATTCAAATAAATTAACAAAATCTATTATGTAACACTTTATATCTATTTAGTACCAAAAGTTCTAAAATATTAGTGTATAAAAGTAGTTTTCCTTGGATAAAAGTAGAAATCTAGCTAGAATCTTGTCGGAATTTAGAGAATTTTGCTGGAAACTCTCCGCAATCTAGGAATCTCGCCGGAATGTGTGCCTGAACCATCACCTGGAGAATTAAAGCGCAATTTCCTCGACTTAAAGCGCAACTGCCTCGCCTCGCCTGAAAAATGGGCCTAGGCGCAAGAGGCGATGGCTTTTAACAACTATGACCACAACCGAAAGTTTCGACACATATACAACAATCTACCGCTTCATCACATCTGAATTTAAGTTGATTATGAACAAACAAAGTGAAATCACAATAACATTTCGATCATGCAGACTCCGTAAATCACAATACCAGTTTACATCACTAGCATTCACCTAAATCAAGCAGCGTAACCTAAGTTAGGTTTTCTCTATAGCCAAAATCACGAAACTACAATTAATAATCTCTAAACTGCAACAGCCAATTCAATCCAGATCTACTTAATCACATACAATCAGAAACAAAACCACAATCGAAACAACAAATCTACAACGATCAGCCGCTTACTCACATCTAACTTCAACTGATTATGCACAAAGGATGTCAAATCATACTCACCAGAACTTAAATTCAGGATGCCAGCCAACAATAGCAGATGATTAATCACATATAACTTTCAGTTTATTACAAACAAAGGAAGTAAAATCACAATAACATTTCAATCAAGTCCATAAATCACAATAACATTTCACATCACTAGTATTCACCTAAATCAAGAATGTTAACCTAAGTTAGGGTTTCTCTATAGTCAAATCACGAAACCACAACTGATGATTTCAAAGGTATGCTTGTCAAAGGTAAGAACTTGCAAGAGGCTATATTGTTCTTTTGGTTATAATGTTTCCTATTATAGTCGTGGGGTATTTGTACCCTTTAACTCGCTTATGGTATAAATTAATTTTTATTTGATAAAGAAGACTGCTATTTGTAAAAGTAAAACTTAATCAGTAAACGCTAAACTAACATGGGTACTAACGAATTAACTGTGACACATTACAGAGGATGGGTCATGGTTTAAATTTAGAAGAAGGATACCCACATGTAAGTCGGTCCTTGTTGAAAAGGAATCAGTCTCTGTACGGGGATAACTTATAAAACCAGACTGATAAAGGTCTTCTGCAATCTACAAAAAAAAAATCATAAAAAAACAGTAAGAACATGACAATGGATTTATTTTAACAGAAGATAGCGAAGTACCAATTAAGTCTTCTTATTCAATCAAAATGGTAGAATACTTAAAAACTGCCTTCCTAAAAAATGAAACTAACCTTCATTGTTTGTTCAGAACTCATCCTAAAGTAACGTGATGCTCGTTTTTCTAGCTCGATAGTGTTTAAAGGGTGTGGAGGATACTTTAGCTTCTCCTGCTTTTTAACTTTAGTGACCTGAATTTGAATAAAATTGTTAAATTTCATTTTGATTGTTTTAGAAACTCATTATTCATAAGACATGATTGTTTTAACACTTACGGTTGCAGTAGGTTCTTCAACACACATCTCATAAAGTAGTACTGCACATGTATAATCGAATAAATGTCCACGCCTGTAAATTAGCAACAAAATGAGTTAGATTACCATCAGACAAATTCATATAAAACTCAAAAAAAAATGAAAAGGTGACAAGTGGCACAAAGTTTACATCCAATTGAAGTTAGCAGTGCCTTCATTGGTTGTATGTGAGCACTGAATCTTCCAAAATTCTTCAGGTTCATGTGCTTGTATCTCCCAGTACCGTTCAACAACAAATCCCAGTGTGGGAAACTGCAAAACACGATAATCACACAGAATCTTAGATATAATTATATAATTTCAGTTTTTAAAAATATTGACCTCTTTCTTGAAATACCGCCATACCTGACAAGGACCATAACTTAGAATAAGGTTTCTGCCATCTATAGAAAAATTAAAATCAAATGCATCTTTCAGAAGCATTGTCTGGAATCTCGTGAAGGATGCACCAATTCGAAGGTCTATCTCCTGCATATGGCTCTAGATTAGTGATTATATACAATAAACTAAACTAAAACCTATGTCGTCAAAAGTGCTTGAGGCGCGCCCATAGGCACTAAGGCGCACTAAAGACGTTGTGACTGGTAAGGTGGCGGAGCGCCTTTAAGCGTTGAGGCGCAATTTCAGGCTAAAAGTCGCATGAAACCCCTAAAACATCCCAAATGAGCCATAAGTAACTCCTAAACATCCCTAAAACATCCTAAAGTAGCCATAAACATCTCTAACCCCTAAATTGAACATTGATGTCGCCCAGAAAAGATTATCCTAACAAAGTAAAAATAATTAGCAAGTAATACTAACCTGTCTAACATCCACAGCTTCAGAAAATAACTGATTAGGCCGCGCAAGCTGTTGTGCCGCTTGGTGAATTTCCCTGCCAATAAAAACTAGAAATTGACTATTTTATCTTAAACCCACAAAATTAAAATCAATTATATGACCATCATACATTTCATACCTATCAATTAAAGATGAGAAACGCGCCCTCCAAATATTAAGACGAGAATTCACATTTAAGAAAACTTCTACAACTTCATAAGCAATGTTTTCTCCTTCTCGATCACAGTCGAGCCACAAGACAAGCCATTGGCATTTTCTAGCTTCCTCCTCTAAGGTCTTTCTGATATCTAACTTGTCCTTGATTACATAAACCAAAATCAAGTTCATAAGATGATAATTTACTTCAAAGACTTTAACAGGGAATAAAATAACAAAAACAAAAAACGTTGGACATAAAAAGTATTTAAAAGTTAAAACGATGGATAAAGATTTCGGTTCCACCAAATTTAGTGCCACGCGCTATAACAAGTACATAAAACGATGGATAATGAAGTCAGTTCCACCTAATTCGGTGCCACATGTTGATATGAGCCTGGTTCGGGTCTATAACCATAATGGTAAATAGGTCAAGTCACGATTTCAAGTTCCTGCCTAAATTATTTTTATCAAGAGAATTTAATGGAATGAAAGTAGTGGGGAAATTTTTATCAGTTCTAGCTAGTAATTGTCTTAGGATTAGTATCAATTGCTTTGTTCTTCCATTGTAATGTTTTTTTCAGTTATTATCAATCAAAAACCGTACTTTGTTTATGGAGACCTAGCCTAACTAAAATCAGGCAATTATCCCCTAATTTTGTCAATTCGATTTCTTGGTATCCATCATTTGGTTCCTTCTAATTCCAAGTCCAGATGTATACTTGTGTAGTATCAAGCTAACGAAACAGTTCACGAAAATCGCAAGAATTTGCACGTCGAACGGCTAGGGTTTCTAATTGTCCAGATAACTGCTTCTTAGGTGTGTTTCTGAATGGGTTGAAAGAAGAATTAAAAGCTGATGTTCGGATCCATAAACCCGGTACTGTTTATAGACAATGAGTGTGGCCCTTAAATTTCCGACCAAAAAAGGTCACCAAGAGGCGGGGGACGCCAAACCTGACCCAGTGCCGGTGACAGAATGTGACACCCCCGACAATACAGAAATTATCAAAAACGAGTCTTCATCTAATCCCTTAGTTGAAATTGACTACCCACCTTGGTTTGTCCTTTCGGTGATCAAATAGGAAATGGAAACCATGATTCCGGTCTTAAGACCAAGCGTGTTATCAAACGGTCATCTAGGTAGGGTCCAGATGCAAAAGACAAGAAAGTTGCAAGACCTTTACAATCTGTTTTAGCTCATGAATGGTCTATGAGGCGGGTCAGCCTACCATTGAATGCTTGATCGCTTGGCACAACTATCGGATTTTCGACTTGATAACAAGTCGTTTGTCCAAACTGGATGTATTGATGATTCGGGTCTATACCCATAATGGTAAACGGATCAAGTCACAGATTCAAGCTCATGTCTAAATTATTTAATATTTAGTTAAAGAGAAATTGCTTTGTTCTTCCATTTTAATATTTTGTTAAGTTATTACAGTATCAATCAAAAACCATATTTAGTTTATGGAGACCTAGCCTATCTCAAATCAGGCCAATTATCCCCTATTTTTTTCAATTCGATTTATCGGTATATATCACACGCCAACACCAACTCGTGTATAAACTAAGCATAGCTCCTCTACATTTGTAAAAACCGTAAAATTAAACACAAATAAACTCTAATTCATCAATTAACCAACAAACTTCTACAAATCCAATTCCCTACATTCACACAACAAATTAAACACTTAATAGAAACATACCTCAGGAACATGTTTCCGAATCGGTGCTTCGAACAGATCAACGGGATCACAAGAATGCCATTTCCGATAACGGCCTTCAAACTCCATCTCCATGAGATGTCCGGTGACTGAAGTGAACATCATCTGGCACGGTTGGCCTTGAATCGTGTAATTGAACTCGAAGATTTTGTTGTAGCGTGATCTGCCCTCTCGCATTCTTAAACCCTGGTTTCTTGATAATATTCCGGATACTGTTTTGGCTACCGATGGTTTCTCCGCTACGTTCAGAACCCTAATCGCCCTCCCTCCGCCTCCGCTTGCCGCCATTGCTTGCCGGAAAGTTGAAATCCGATTATCTGAAAACCCTTAACAAACCCCTTTTGGGGTTTTGATAATTTGGACGCACGACTGTTTTCCCGCCTTTGTGATTGAGGGTAGCTTGGTTTTTAGCTTTTTTTTTTTTTTTGAAAAATAGCTTGGTTTTTAGCTTGGCAATTAATAATAATCCACATGTTAAAATCTTGAGTAAACTGCAATTTTACCCCTTGAGGTTATATGTGATTGGCACTCTAACCCCCTTTCAGGGAAATTTTGTTGCCTGACCCGTCAACTAATGAGAAACCATGCAATATTACCCCCTGCCGTCAAAAAACTTAACAGTTCTGTTAAATGGTATGTTAAATGACTATATTACCCTTTCATATTACCCCCTATGCTTCGTTCTACTCTGTAATATTACCCCCGGGTGTTAAATGACTATATTACCCTTTCTTATTACCCCTTATGGTTTGTTATAATCTGCAATATTACCCCTCAGTGTTAAATATTTCTTGCAAACCTTACCCCCTGCAGAAAAAAAACCTTTCCCGCCTAAAAATGTTTGACCAGACAGTTATAATACACATAAAGTTAAGTTTGTTATGAGGCAAACCAGATGCGGAAAAACAAACCTTTGGACGAAAGTCGCAAAATAGGTCAAACCTCAGGGACGAAAATGGCATTTTACTCCAAAGTTTGATAACTTAATTCACAAAGTGTTCATGTTAAAACCTTTAATCAATTTTTTTCCACATCCCAGGCTAGTAAGCTTTATGAGCTTAATCTTTACACGATGGGGAACAAACTTTATGCTACAGAAATGGCCAAAGTTCTTGACCCAAAAGGAGTTCTATTTAATGGGCGGGTTATTTCAAAGGGCGATGACGGTGATAACATTGACGGAGATCCCAAAAGCAAGGATTTGGAAGGGGTTTTGGGTATGGATGTAAGATTAAATATATTATGTTTTAATATTTAATCTAGTAGCCATTATAATCATTTACATAATATAGATCAAAATATATAATAACCTATTAAATAATTAGTTGGTAATTGTTGATGGACCATATTACCCTCATTAACTAATTAGGTTTCCACTTGGGTGCTTATATAAGGAGACTTATGTAGAGGTTAAAGGGTGACACACTTAGACATAACCTAATAATCATAACATCACAATCGGCCTCTTCTCCATACCGAATCCCCTATTCGGTTTCATCATCACCATCACAAGTTAGCACCCTAAGGAGGAACCAGATCACACTGACAAACATGTCGAACTCGATGTCATCTTCTCTCACTGGATTCTCCACTACACTGTCTGCTATAACAGGTATGTTTTCATGTTTTCCATCATGTTTAAAACATAACTGATCAACATGTGGTATCAGAGCATATGTTGATTAATCAGTTCTGTTTCGTATCCATTATTCTGGGATGAAATCTGGAAAACATAAACTTTTGAAAGTCTAATAAAATTCACAGCCATGTTTCGAGTCATTGTTCTCGAGATTACTGTTTTCGAGAAAAAGAAAAGGAAAAGAATGGTTTGCATGTGACTCGAAATCAGAATGGGTAATATTAAGTCCGAAATCTGTTAAAAAAAAAAAAAAAAAAAAAAAACCTTAATTTTCAGGTTTCGGGTTCCAGAATCATGTTTTTTTTATTTTTTAGGGTTCATCATGTGTTCTTAGGAAAATTTGAAATTCCTTTATGTTTTGGAATAAAATTTGAATTGTTGAAAGTTTTTCCTAATTTTGATCTGTTTTGTCTACTAAGGATTTTCGAAATCTGTTAAAAGGATAAACGGATTATGATTTTTGAAATAATTTGATAAAATTAGATCAATGTTAAAACAGGAAATTCTATCACAATTCCTAAGAATTCGAATTTTCAGTTATGTTTTCACATTAACAGCTGTTCAGGAGTTTCGAGATCCTTTTTAACGACCCGAGACCAAGATCTCGACTCGAAATCATAAGTGTTCTCAAATCTTTACAACTCGAGACAACGATTTTGACTCGAGACCACTGAGGTTTCGACTAAGGGCTTCGATCTTCACAACTCGAGACCATGGTTGCGACTCGAGACCCCATCAAGGAGTCGAGATCTCATAAAACTCAGTAGTTGAGACCATGATTACGACTTGAGACACTGAGGTTGCGACTCGAGACCTTAATGAGTCGAGACCTCATAATGTTACAAGATGAACCGAGACTTGACTCGAAATCTCACTCGAGACCTCATAACTGAGTCGAGATCTCACTCGAAACCTCATTACTTTAGGCTGCTTAATGTGAACTAAAATTTAGCTGAGTCGAGACCTCATAATGTTCGATCCGCGCTAACAGGTGGTTTGCTATTAAATAATTGGTTTTTGTAAATACTTAGTTAAATTAATCAGAATCAGATAATGTTTTACAAAACCAAAATAGCTTAACTTGAATGAGCTTCTGATGTATCATTTCTGGCCAAAGCTGATTTGACACATCTACTTATCGTTCAAGTATTACGAAAGCTATGTTAAGTGTGCATTACAAACGTGAATGTCTTAATATCTGGCCAAAGCTGATTTAATTCTTTCATGTATAGCATACTTAACAAGTGCATAACTAAAGTAATTGTTTCATTTCTGGCCAAAGCTGATTTGTCACAACCACTTTGCACACATTCTTAAATGATTACACTTCTGGCCAAAGATGATTTGTCTTCGTTTAAGTAGAATTTTAACTACAGTAGAAACTCTATAAAATAATACACTTGGGACCACCAAAATTTATTAATTAATATTTTATTAATTTATAGTAGAATACTTAGTTTACAAACACCTTTCAAGGGGAAATTAGAGACGAGATTCAAGGGGAAATTGATTTCAACAAAAAACAACACCAGAAGTTCTTACCATGCTAAGGAAAATTAGAGACGAGATTCAAGGGGAAATTGATTTCAACAAAAAACAAAAGACAATTGAGTCATTTTTCAAGAAACCTTCATAAATCATTCATGTAATATGCTATATATAAGGAATTGTTAATTTATATTTTATATGGGGTCTAAAGAAATTATCAAAAATGTATTATCTTATAATTTTAGCGAATTATTAATTTAGCACCCTATCCCCGAGTTGGGACCGGCAAAAAATATTATCTTAGAGAGTTTATTAAATAATCGAGTATTAATTTATCGAGTTTCTACTGTAAGTCTATTATTTTGATGTTAGTAATAGACATTATCACAGCTTCATAATGTAAAATAGTCATTATTTATGCTTGCCTTAGTATAATTTGCCCTTAGATCACATTAGGACTTCTTTCTTAGTATCATAACTTGCTCATCTTATTTCCACTATCAGCGCCCAATTGCGGGATTTCACCTTTGACTAGTGATAACTTTGCTGCATGGAAGGATGCTCTTATGCTTACACTTGGACTGTTGGACTTTGATTATGCTCTAAGAGAGAATAAGCCAGCGGACCTTACTACTCAAAGTACTGCTGCTGAGCAGTTGACTCATGAAAAGTGGACTAGGTGTAACCGCATGTCTCTCGTGTTCATGAAGCAGTCTATAAGCAATGCAATCAGAGGAGCTATTCCTGATTCTGAAGATGCTAAAACCTACTTGGCTTCTGTGGAGGCACAATTCAAGGGGACGTCTAAAGCACACGCTAGTACCCTTATCCTAAAGCTGGTGACAACTAAGTATGATGGGAGGAGCGGCATTCGCGAGCACATCATGATGATGAATGACATGGCCAATAAGCTGAAGGGGCTGGAAATGGAAATCAGTGATGGTTTCCTCGTTCATTTCATCATTACTTCGCTTCCTTCGTCCTTTGAATCATTCAAGATCAATTACAACACTCAGAAGGACAAATGGACGATGAGTGAGCTGGTCACTATGTGCGTACATGAGGAAAAGCGTATGAGGATGGATCGCACTACTGATGTTGCTAACTTCACCACCTCCAACTCTAAGAAAAGGAAGAACAATCATCAGAGGAAGGATGCTTCAAAAGTCCAAAGGCCAAATCCTAATACAAGTGCACCTTCCAGCTCTAAGAACTCCTTAGGCAGAATCCACTGCAAGTTCTGTAAAAAAGGCAGGACACACGCAGAAGGAATGCCCTGATTTTAAGGAGTGGCTGGCTAAGAAAGGTAACGATTATTTTATGATACTTGAGTCCTATAATTTAAATGTTCCTGCTAATTCTTGGTGGTTTGGTTCTGGTTCTATGGTTCATGTTACCAATTCAACTCAGGGATTCCTTACAATCCGGAAGCTGGAAAGAAACCAAAGAACGCTAAAGGTTGGGGATGATCGAGAATTAGAAGTGAAGGCCATTGGAACATTACAATTATTTATGAAAACTGGTTTATGTATTAAACTTTATGATACCTTATATGTTCCTGAGGTAGCTCGGAACCTTGTATCAGGACCAAAGTTAGACATGGATGGTTTTATTGTTTCCTATGGTCATCGCAAACTCTCTATCCTCTATGATTCTTTTTTTATGGTACTGGTATTCTGGATGGTGGTCTCTATAGATTAGAACTAGATGATGATTTTTCCAAATCTGTGTTGTCATATAACATTAATGAATCACTCACAAAGATGAAAGAGAAACGAGACTTAGAAACTTCATCCATGTTGTGGCATTAACGTTTAGGCCATGTATCAAGAGAACGATTAAATCGTCTCGTAAAGGATGAAGTCTTACCTCCTCTTTCTCTGATTTTGGAACATGTGTCAAATGTCTTAAAGGTAAAATGACATTAGCGAATAAGAAAGGTGCCACTAGGAGCTCTAATTTATTAGAACTCATTCACACTGACATTAGTGGTCCCTACCAAATCGCTGGCATAACAGGACATACTTCATTTATCACTTTCATTGATGATTATTCTCATTACATGTACTTGTATCTTATTAAGGAGAAATCTGAATCTCTTACAACTTTTAAAGATTATAAGGCTGAAGTTGAAAAGCAATTAGATCGCCAGATTAAAGTTGTGAGATCAGATAGAGGCGGTGAATATTATGGAAGACATACTGATGTGGGTCAAGCTCCTGGTCCATTTTATGATTTTTGTAAGGGCCAAGTGAACCAATACACCATGCCTGGTACACCTCAGCAGAACGGTGTCGCTGAAAGAAGAAACCGTACCCTTATGAACATGGTGCGCAGTATGTTAGCCAACACTAATTTACCATTATTCCTCTGGACTGAAGCGTTAAAAGCAGCTGTTCATATACTCAATAGGGTTCCTTCTAAATCTGTCCCTAAAACTCCTTATGAACTTTGGACAGGAAGGAAACCGAGTCTTAAATATATGAAAGTATGGGGCTGCATTGCTGAAGCAAAACTTTACAATCCTTTCCTACGGAAACTTGCCCTAAAACAGTTACTTGTTTCTTTATCGGGTATCCTGATAATTCAGAGGGTTATCGTTTCTATTGTCATTCCCACGTCACTCGTATTGTTGAGACCAAGCGTGCTGCGTTCCTGGAGGATTTCAAGGTCAGTGGGAGCAGTACCAACCCTTACGAATAATTGCAAGAAGTACAAGACGCGGGGGGAGAGACTCGTCGCTTACCATTACTCAGATTACTCCTCTTGTACCCAATGCAACTATCGTACCTGAAGCTACTGCACCAACTCCAATTTTACCTCTACAATCAGAACCCATTATACCTCATGACGAAGGCACATCAAACACTCAAAACCAAGACAACGCTAAACCCGATAATCCACTCATGAGGTCATCTAGGCAAAGAAGGCCTACCAATTGGGATGATTATGTTACCTACCTGACTGAAATGGATCACGGAAAGCTCAATGATCCTATCTCTTACAATGAAGCCATTAGCAGTGATCAGTCTTCTGAATGGAATAAAGCAATGATTGATGAGCTTGATTCTATGAAGAAAAATGATGTTTGGGATTTGGTAGAATTACCCAACGGTGTCAAACCCGTAGGATGTAAATGGGTATTCAAAACAAAACTGGATCCGAATGGGAACGTTGAACGCTACAAAGCGAGATTGGTTGCAAAGGGCTACACTCAGAAAGAGGGAATTGACTATCAAGAGACGTTTTCACCTGTCTCTCGTAAAGATTCATTAAGGATCGTCATGGCCCTAGTAGCTCATTTTGATTTAGAGCTGCATCAGATGGACGTTAAAACCGCTTTCCTTAACGGAGACTTAGACGAAGATGTTTACATGAAACAACCTGAAGGCTTTAAACCTGAAGGTCAAGAGCATCTAGTCTGTAAGTTGAAGAAATCCATTTATGGGTTAAAACAAGCATCACGTCAATGGTACCTCAAGTTTGATGAAGTCATGAAGAAGAAAGGTTTTATGAAGAATCAAGTGGATCAATGCACTTACCTCAAGATGAGTGGGAGCAACTTTACTATACTTGTCCTTTACGTAGATGATATTCTATTGGCAAGTAATAGTTTAGACATGTTGCATGAGTCGAAGCGGTTACTCTCGCATAACTTCGATATGAAGGATCTCGGAGATGCTTCTTACGTCATTGGCATTGAAATTCACTGAGATAGACACAAAGGGATCTTAGGATTGTCTCAAAAGGCTTACATAGATCGTGTCCTTACACGTTATAACATGCAACAGTGCAAACCCTCCATCGCTCCAGTAGTTAAGGGAGATGTTTTCGGTTCATTCCAGTGTCCGACAACAGAGGTTGAGAAGGAGCAAATGAGCCAGATACCTTACGCGTCAGTAGTCGGGAGCCTGATGTATGCTCAAGTCTGAACTCACCCAGATATCGCTTATATTGCTGGAATGCTAGGCCGTTATCAGACTAATCTTGGCCTAGATCACTGGAAAGTAGCTAAGAAGGTACTTCGATATCTGCAAGGGACGAAAGACTATAAACTGACTTATAGAAGAAGTGATCATTTAGAAGTGGTAGGCTATTCTGGTTCTGACTTTGCCAAATGCAAAAATGACAAGAAATCCACTTCGGGCTATATCTTTATGTTAGCAGGCGGACCCATCTCATGGAAGAGTCATAAACAACAGTTGACCACAACTTCCACAATGATGGCAGAGTACATTGCTGTTTATAACGCAACCTGTCATGGAATGTTGCTTAGAAATCTGATCACTGGACTCAAAATCGTTAATTCCATTTCTAGACCATTGAAGCTTTATTGTGATAACTCAGCTGCCGTTAGTTTCTCGAACAGTAACAGTTCGACTGGAGCTGGTTTATATCTCGATACAAAATATATGTTCGTACGTGAACGGTTGAGGAAAATAATCTTTGTATCGAGTATATTAGTACTAAAGATATGCTTGCGGATCCGATGACTAAAGGTCTCCCTCCTAAGGTTTATGAAGAACATGTTCAGAATATGGGATTTAGTAAAGACCTTATTTAAGCATATTGTACTAGCTTATGTTTTATGAAATTTCATCAGTTTGATTTTGTATGTCTCTTAGAATATGTTCAACAGGTATAATGGCATATAGACAAATAAAGTTACAAATCAAACAAAGGGCTTATGCGTATTTTGATCATGACGATTAGGTTTTAAATTAAGGCTATAGTATGACTAATGGGGGTCCTGAGTCGCATAATGATTCATCGACTGTATTTCTCTGCTATAGTACTTGTTTAAGGGTAAAATGAGTGTTAACTCCTGATCAGGCTTATCTAATACTCATAGTAAATGATTACTCGGCTAAGTGGGAGAATGTAAGATTAAAGATATTATGTTTTAATATTTAATCTAGTAGCCATTATAATCATTTACATAATATAGATCAAAATATATAATAACCTATTAAATAATTAGTTGGTAATTGTTGATGGACCATATCACCCTCATTAACTAATTAGGTTTCCTCTTGGGTGCTTCTATAAGGAGACTTATGTAGAGGTTAAAGGGTGACACACTTAGACATAACCTAATAATCATAACATCACAATCGGCCTCTTATCCATACCGAATCCCCTATTCGGTTTCATCATCACCATCATAAGTTAGCACCCTAAGGAGGAACCAGGTCACACTGACAAACATGTCGAACTCGATGTCATCTTCTCTCACTGGATTCTCCACTGCACTATCTGTTGTAACAGGTATGTTTTCATGTTTTCCATCATGTTTAAACAGAACTGATCAACACTGGAGTCAGCCGTTGTAATTATAGATGATTCTATAAGAGTCTGGCCTCATAACAAACTTAACTAGATAGTTGTAGAAAGGTATACTGTATACACAACTATACATAACCTTGATTTAAAACATAGTTTGTTTATTTTTTTAAATATGTTATATATATATATATATATAGGATGAGGATCATTACAGAACACTAATTATTGCGAGAACAAAAAGAACGACTCTATATCACTAGATTTTATGATTTAAAGTTCATATTTTTTAAATTTTATATTTCCTACATTCGTATGTATATTATATATGCATGGAAAACCTTCTATTTTTACCTATACTTAGCCTACATACATGTAGGTAATTTAACCTACACAGAATGCACATATGTGTAGGTTATATAAAAAAATAAAAAATTGTTCATATGTTGTTTTAAATTCTAGTGTGAGAAACAATAAATCTTCCATTTGTAACATTTTCCCTTACTTTTTAGGTTTTTTGGATTGAAAAAATGGATGATTAATTTTGTTCTGCGTGTTCTCGCAATATTTAGTGTTCTGCATAGAACCTTCCCCTATATATATATATATATGTGTGTGTGTGTGTATTATAACTGTCTGGTCAAACATTTTTAGGTGGGAAAGGTTTTTTTTTTTTTTTCTGCAGGGGGTAAGGTTTGCAAGAAATATTTAACATCAGGGGGTAATATTGTAGAGTCCAACAAACCATAGGGGGTAATAAGAAAGGATAATATAGTCATTTAACACCGGGGGGTAATATTGCAGAGTAAAACAAAGCACAGGGGGTAATAAGAAAGGGTAATATAGTCATTTAACATACCATTTAACAAAACTGTTAAGTTCTTTGACGGCATGGGGTAATATTGCATGGTTTCTCATTAATTGGGGGGTCAGACAGCAAAATTTCCCTGGGAGGGGGTCAGAGTGCCAATCACATATAACCCCAGGGGGTAAAATTGCAGTTTACTCTAAAATCTTATTATCACATGGTATATACGAGTCGTATAAGTTTATACGGTCTATATAGAATAAAGTCAGCTGATAAAGGTTGTGCCATCACTTCACTTGTCTTGACTGCACTTCACTTTGTTTTCAGAAATCATGGATTGCTTGCTCTCAAACTGGTTAGAACCATATGGAGACCAGTTTGTTTCTTACTGGACCGACCAACATTTGAACTTCGGACAACGCATAACCAACAGGGTAGAGAGTCAACATGCGCTATTGAAGAAATACCTCGATGAACCCAACCACACGCTGGATAAGGTTGTACTGCTTATCGATCAACTAATGAAAAACCAGGTCGCTAAAATAAAAGTCTGAGTTGAAGCAAGCAGGAGCCGAACAATGGTCCACATAACGAACCTGTTTTTGATCTCATTCGAAAGAAGGTTTCACATGCATTGTTAAGAAACGAAGTTCAACAAATAGAGATCTTAAAAGCAGCTAACGGTATATATGTGTGTCGTTTGTTTACAAGCTATGGGCTGCCATGCGCGTGCCGATTGGTACCGTATATACAAAATCGTAATACATTCTTCGACCAACCATGTCTTATAATAAGAGCATTTCATCACGCAATGATTTTAACGTTTTCTCTTATTTATTGTTTTATTTTAATGTAGATCAAAGGATTCCGATGGATTTGATAGACCCCTTTTGGCAAAAGCTAGATTTGATACCTTTAAACGAAGAGTGCGAGGAGGAGTTCTTTGTCATAGACAACGAACTGGCGAATCTGAAACAACATTTTTTGGGGCAGACGAGAGCAATAAAGAGGAACATGTTTCAGAAGATAAAGGACATGGTTAACCCCCATCGGACAAATGTCAAATAGCCAGTCGTGAAGAAAACCCCATGGGGTTATCCAACCTTACAGGCTCAGCAAGAAAGGAAGGTTGATTCGTGTATGGAGCCTTCTAGACACAGTTTTAACTCTATTCGGTCATCGGCAGACGCGTATGGTGATTCAGTGGGCATTGCTACACAAGAGTCATACACCCAACCTGCAAGGCATAGCTCGTTTGTCCAATCACAAAGTAATCATCGTGGAGTAACGATGTTCATCGATGAGATTACGAAGGGCGCTAGGCAATGGAAGGGTAATCAAAAGGTGGCAAAATCAATGGAAGAGGCACTGACGTTACCTTTACTGCCTGCAGTACAGTTTAACATATTCAAGCACTACCAACGGTTCATACCACCTTTCTTCCATCCATACCTAAGTCACATTCAAGATGTTCGGGGCGATGGTAATTGTGGGTTTCGATCTATAGCAGTCGGCTTGTCGCTTCATGAGAATGAGTGGCCGTTAATACGGCAGGAGCTTCTAGGTGAGTGCAACCGGCACCAAGACCTGTGGAAAGGAATAGATTCAGTTGAGTTTCAATTGGTTCGGAACTCCTTGAATTGGAACGGTATAAGGTTTGCACCGGAGACGAAGTGGCTGCTAATGTTTTAGTTTATAAAATTTATATTTCATGATATTTATATTTAGTAAATTATATTAATTGATACTAAACTAAAGATGAAAATATTATTGTAATAAATAGTTTTGCTATGAAAACATATATAAAAAGGCCAAAAGGGTGATAATTAATGTGGAAATGTAAGAATGTTTGTGAAAGATATCAACTTAAAATGAGATTTGTTTTTTTAAATGGATAAATGGTTCTATCTCATCATGACCACTAATTCACTCAACAAAATAGATAAAACTTGAAAATATATTCGTCTGGACGAGGAATATATCGTCATTTTTTGAATTTGAAACTTCAAAATATGTTTGTTTGAGTTTTTAGTTTTTTTTTTTATTTTTTAGATTTTTTTTTGATTTTTTAGAATTTTTTTTGATTTTTTAGAATTTTTATGATTTTTTTTTAGAAATTTTTTTATTTTTTAGAATTTTTTGATTTTTTAGAATTTTTTTGATTTTTTAGAATTTTTATGATTTTTTTGATTTTTTAGAAATTTTTTATTTTTTAGAATTTTTTAGAACTTTTTTGATTTTTAGAATTTTTTTTAATTTTATGATTTTTTTATTTTTTAGAATTTTTTTTTTATTTTTTAGATTTGTTTGGTTTTTTTAGAATTTTTTTGATTTTTTTGAATTAGATTAAAATGGCAATTGAAAAGATTTAAAATGAAAATCTCCAAAATACCCCTGGTTATAAATGAGGTTTTTGGATGGATTTAGGGTCTGTGATCAAAATGACAATAAAAGGGAAAAGTCAGGGACACAGAGACGAAAAAAAAAAAAACTAATTAGACTAAAATAGCAAATTTGGAAAAACCTCATAGACTAAAATGGCCAATTTACTCTTTTATTTATAACATTAAAAATATCTGTATTTCGTAATTCCATGAACGGATCCTTTGAGTTTGATTGCTCATCTCGTTAAACCCACACACTCGCCGGAGATCCCAAATCACCACCGGCAATTCTCACCACACCACACCATGTTCACCACTACTCTCCTAACCCTAACCCTCCTCTCTCTCACACTCCCCTCATCTTCCACCACCGACATCTGCATAATCGGATCCGGCATCGCCGGCTCCTCCGTCGCCCACTTCCTCCGCCAATACTCCCCAACCCCCACCACCACCATCCACATCTTCGAGCGCCACCCCGTCGTCGGCGGCCGCATGGCCACCGTCACCATCGCCGGAGAAACCTTCGAAGCCGGCGCCTCTATTCTCCACCCTAAAAACTACCACGCGTTGAACTTTACAAATATGTTGAATCTCAAAGTCAAAGGTCCTTCTGCTTCTGATAGTTCTATGTCTCTTGGAATTTGGGACGGTCAACAGTTCTTGTTTAAGACCATTGATTTGGATTCGAAGAGTCAGATTGTTCAGTATTTTGTATCGTTTGTTAATTCGATTCGGATGCTTTTTCGATATTTTGTTTCTCTCTTGAAGATGAACAATCGGCTCGGCTCGATTATAAACCGAGCTGGCTCGGCTTGGTTTGGCTCGATTTTAAAAATAAAAATTAATAAATAGCTCTCAATATTCTGTATTCTAAAATATTATTTAATACTTCAAAAGAACATGTTCAAAATAAGTTCAACCTAATACATTACAACCAAAATCACATGCAAAATAAGTTTTATATTTCAAGTAAATACAATATTTGTTCATTAGCACGCCAATCAACCTTTAAATATGTCATATATATCACACTACAAGCCTAAATACATGTAAATAATAATCACTTTTTTATAATATATTATATGTATATAAAAATAAAATATATTATAAGTAAAATAATTCGAGCTAAGCCGAGCCGAGCTACCAAGCGAGCCAAACTAGCCAATTTGGCTCGTCACGAGCCGAGCTGAGCTAGGCTCACTTTCTAACCGAGTCGAGCCGGCTCTGCTCATTTTCAAACCGAGCCATATCGAGCGAGCTCTGAGCCGCGAGCTTTTTGGACAGCCATATATTAATGTATCATGTGATATGCGGTTAAAAATAACTAGAGTAATTATTAATGCGCTATAGTTTTTGAACTAGAGTAATTATTATTACGTTACTTTATTTATTGCAGTGTAATTCTGTCTTTCAAAACTATAGAGTAATAATAATTGCTCTAGTTCTTTATACGCGTAGCACATAAAGCCTAATTGTACCGGATATAGCCGCTAGTTTTGAAATTATATAGTTTTGAGTATGCGCATATAATGTATATATGTGTGGGCCCTTGGGGGACAAAAGTGAAAGTGCACTAATTTTAACGTATTTTACTAATTTCGTGAAAATAACGCTAAAAAGCGAGAGACGGTTAATCATGCATCATGTGGTGGCGTTGATAGCCGAAAGACAAGGGGGTACATGTGCTAATCGGCTTTTGTCCCAATTGTTGAGTGTTATGTGCCTTATGTCCAAGGCTTGATGCAAAACTACTACCGAGCCGGGGGTCTCACTGGAAGCAGCCTCTCTATTCCTACGGGGTAGAGGTAAGGCTGTCTACATCTTACCCTCCTCAGACCCTACCTTAGCTTTGCTATTGGTGGGATATACTGAGTATGATGATGATGATGAGTGTTAGGATCAAATAAGGTTTTATGTGCTTAAGCGTAAAAATAATTAGAGTAATTATAGTAATTATGACAACACTAGAGTAATTATTATTACGTTATTGTTTTTGAACTGGAGTAACTAGTTTTAGCTGCTTCATTTGTTGTAGTGTAATTACTATGGTTCAAATTGTTCTAGTTATGTATACGCGTAGCACATAAAACCCATTCGTGCTGGATTCCGCCCCTAGTTTTGAAATTATATTTAGTGATCTTCAGGTTATATGTACTAGTTGTGGTACTGATGGATTAAGATATTTAGTGATTTGTATCGGATTAATTTTATGGTTATGTGATAGGTTACGGTGGACAATTTTTTGAAGTATTATGAAAGTAAGGAGTCTAGACCGGTTTTTAGCAATGTGGAAGATATGCTTAAATGGGCGGATTTGTATGATTTGACAACACGTACGTTGGAGGAGGAATTGGTTGGGCTTAACTTCTCGCCTCTGCTCATACAAGAGCTTATTACTGTAAGTTACTTGTTTTTGTAAATATGAAATTTTGTTGTGAATATTGATGATTGTTTTGTTGACTGTTAGGTGGTTTTATTTGGTCTAGTACATAAACATCCAAATTCCAACATATTATGTGTTCTGCAGGTTATTACAAGAATCAACTACGGTCAGAGTGTGCGCATCAGTGGGCTTGCTGGTGCTGTTTCTCTGGCTGGATCAGGCGGAAACTTATGGGCAGTTGAAGGCGGGAACTGGCAGATGGCTGCTGGATTAATCAACCGATCAGATGTTACGTTGCATCTTAAAGAAGAAATAGCATCAATCACAAACGTTGGTGGCTTTTACGAGCTCAACTCCACTAATGGAAACAGTTACACATGCCAAGTCACAGTTGTCGCAACCCCTTTAGATGAACTGACCACTCAATTCACCCCTGAAATTCACATCCCAGAAAGAAAGTTACAGCATACACACGCAACCTTTGTTAGAGGCGTCTTGAATCCAGTGAGTTCTTTATTATCATTTAAATTATCATAATCGATTTATAAACTTGCATACATAATAAATTAATAATAATTATTCTTTTGCAAAGGCATACTTTGGATTAAATTCGGTATCAGACATCCCAGAACTGGTGGGGACCATCGAGAGCCCCGAACTTCCGTTTACGTGCATTTCTGTGCTAAAAGAACACAGCGCGAATGACTTCACTTACAAGTTATTCTCTCGTCAAAGTTTGACCGATGAATTGTTGGATCAATTCTTTAGGTAACCCTATGTCGCATTTTCATTTTTTTCTGCATTTTGTTATGAACATGGAACTGATACATGTTAATATCATGCATTTGGCAACTGGCAGCAAAAGGAATGAGACGCTCAGAATCAACTGGGGTGCATACCCTCATTATCATGCTCCGGAGGAGTTTGCTCCGTTTATATTGGACGACAACCATTTGTATTATGTAAATGCGTTCGAGAATGCAGCCAGCACCATGGAAACGAGTGCTGTTTCAGCTGAGAACATGGCTCGGTTGATCCTGTCAAGGTTAGCCGGTCAGCAGCCTTTGGGTTCATCCGGCTTGAAGAGTTCTACCTCTGATTCAAACCTTCAGCATCCAGAGTTGTGATGACAAATATATGGATTTTGTAACATTAATGTAATTTAAATGTTGTTCCACATGCATAAATGGTCAAGGCTGGGTACTAATTAGATCTGTGGATGTGGTTATGATGTGAAATAATGATGTTTTGGGTAGTTAAGAGACACGATTCGGGTTTCTTGTTGTTTGTACCCCTTGTCGTGTGAACAGAAGGAAAAAAGAAAATAATTTGAAGGGTCATGTGTTGTACAAATGAGAATCTGCCTTTGTTAATATATGTTTAGATTCATCTTTGAGTAACGCGCAGCCAAGAGAATGGGTTTGGTTCCTAAAAGTCATATGTTCGGTATGTGGGGTTGGGTATAAAAAGGAGAGAACTTCTCGCATTCTCAAGTCTCAACCCAAAATGCGGGGAAACTGAACGGTTTGAGTAACCAATTTTTGTTTTCTGGATTGAATTGGGCATCACCATAACAAAGAACGGGTCGAAATGGACACCCTAAAAACCATGTGAATTTGGAACGGGTTAAACTGGGCATGAACAAGTCAGCAACGTGCTTGATGAGGAAATTCGAAAAATTTGATTACTTTTGGTATCATATATGTATATGTACCATGTTACTCAAGCTAATCACTACCTCAGGGCTGACCATGGTCGATGATCCTCCAACAGGTACAAAACTAGACGTTTAAGGCTTCTTAAAACTGAAAAAGGTTCAAAAGCTCCTTTGGACAACACACCATCCTCGTTCAAATAAATAGATGTCGGCCATACTTTTTATGGATCCCAAGGATCCAATACGACCACTTCACTTAGGTCTACATTGGCACGTTATTGTTCTATGGAAGTCTCTTAGCACTTTTTAGTAGTTAGATATGAGGGATAAGTCAGGATTCTTGAATAGTTATAAAAGTAGTGTCAAGTGTGGTAACAATTGCGGTACACTGAGATGGTGTCAAGTGTGGTAACAATTACTGGTTCAGCACTTAACCATTCAGATGTTGCCAAGCAGCCTCTAAACAACTAACATGACCTACTTCACCATGTGTGACACATACATATCCACATGATTACCCATATAAATAACACACCACCACAGATGTGACATGTAAACACCCCATTCCAATAAAGAATTAATCATTAAAAAAAATACATATTCAAAATAATGATTCTTGGATTAAAAACAATCTCCCCATGCCAAGTTGCCAAACACCCCAATGACCAATCCTATATCCTCATTAAATAATAAAATAATTCTGATTGACCAAATAAAAACACACCAATAATAAAAGAATCCAACACTTAAATAAATCCCATAACCAAACAAAAACTAACCACTTCTAACATCTGCTATTTGACTTAATAATAATAAAACACCCCCTATCCCCTTGTTCTTCATTCATATCACAGCTTTGTATAAAACAAAATAAATCACATTCAGCATATATATACTCCCCCACACAAACATCAAAACCACATCACAACCTCGATATCTTGTATCAATCGCTCAAGTCAAAACTGTCGCTGCGAGAACTGCTGGCGTTTCGACTGTGTAACGAGAGACCCCTCATGTGACCGCCAAGGGCAGAACCGTCATTTTTGTTTTCTTGGAAGAATTTCTCACGTTCATGGTGTTTTGATGGTGGGGGTGGAATTGATACAGCTGCTGCAGATGGTAGGGTTGTGGTGGGCTCGGGTTTTGGGTCCAAACTGATGGGTCGGATAAGCGGTCGGTTAAGCCTATCTGGTGGGATTGACGACCCGAGTAATCCTAAAGGCCGGTCTGCTTGACGATTCTCGGCCCGGGTCTTACACAAGCTTTTCCTTTTCTCATTCTGCCAAGGTTGCAGTGGTTAGTATAAAAAATAAATAAATAAAAACTAAAACGTAGATGTGTAAATTAAGGATATTACAATGGGGTAACTTTGTAGAATAGTAACCAAGTTTTAAAAGTGTTCCAATTAGGTCACTCAAGTTTCAAAAGTGTTCCAATCAGGTCACTCAATATTCATTCTTCATTAAAATTAAGGGTTTTCTCATCAATTTCATTGGTAACCATGGTAATGTGGATTTTTGTTTATTTTTTCTCTTTTATTTGATGCTAACGTCGAGTGATGACGTAGATTGTAACTTGTTTTTTTAATTTTTTATGTAATTAAATGGTTTTTATTTTTAATAAATATAATTTCATATATTAAAATAATTCGACCCCAACATATTATACTCCATTTTTTTCTTGACACATGGAAAAAAGGACATGGGTCGATTTGAATGTTAAGTTATCTAATTGGGACAAAAATAACACCAGTGACCTAATTAGAACACTTTTAAAACTTGGTTACTATTCTGTGAAATATTCCCAATATAGGTGAAAAATGGGCGGGGAATGGGTCAAGACTGATAACTGGTTTGGATCAAAATGGGTAAATTTTGAGTGTGGGTTGAAAAATATATGATCGGGTGGGCTGCCCGGCAAACTCTTTTTTGTACTTTCTTTTATTGAATCTTAAAAGTAATTAATGTGTTAGATATCATTATAAAGAACTATATTTTTACAATAAATATCTAATTTATTTGAAGAAAGATTATTAAGGTGGATTTATATATTTTGACTAATTAGAGAAAAATACTTTTGAAATCGACCCATTTATCATAAACGCGTCAAAACCGCCACCTCTACATAATATAAAACCGCATTAATTTGGGTTATATATTTTATCTACAACTTGTAAAATGTAAAACGGGTAATTTCATGTATCCCCTCAAAACTTAGTAGAATATCATGTTTACCAAACAAAAGAATATAATATCAAATATACCCATTTTTAAGTTTATGACATTTATACCCTTCTCTTGAAACATGTATTAGGATGCGAGAGTTCGAAGTGCAAGGAAAACGAGTAGGACATAATGGTTATATCATACATGTTATTCAATAAAATGGTAAGTGTTTTGAATGGGTATATTTGACATTACTTTTTTTGGTTACGTAAATATGATATTATACATACCTTCTGAAGAGTTGTTCAGGATCTTCTTCTTCTTCCGCCTCTTCGTGATCAACGTGGGCTAATGTAGGCATTGATCTACCGGAAACAAGACCATCGTGTCTCGTAAGTGCCTTCTGGAGCTGATCATTTAACTCAATTGCTTGCGATATTGTTTTCTCGTCCCTAAAACAAGCACATGCATCAACTAAAGGGTGTGACTTTGTGCGTTTACACATTTCATTAAACAACAATTTTAGCATTCCAATATTTTTTCCTTGGTATATCCACATAAAAATAACTTACCGAGATGTAACTGCAAGATGCATTACCCTCTGTTTATGAAATGAACACTGTTCAACAAGATCAAGGGTAAATTCATCCTTCGCTTGCTGTAAAAAAAACATGAAGATAATTAACAATAAGACATTAAAGTGTAAATGCAGAAAATATTATTAGATCTAACAACAATTCTCAACTTTTGGGACGAGTCTTTTATGATGGCAGCTTGAACATTAATATGTAAAATAATAACCCAACGCACGTACGTACCTCTGGATGTCTGGCATCAATGGCATCGAGAACATCTCTTAAAACTTCAAGCGCAGATCCAGCTTTTTGAATAATACTGTTTATAGAAAGATAGTAAAATGTAATTATAAGCAAGCAAATAGATATACGAGCTTTTTTGAATAATACTGTTTATAAAAAAATAGTAAAATGTAATTATAAGCAAGCAAATAGATATACGAGTTTTTTTTAATCATATTTTTTACAGAAAAATAGTAAAACGTAATTACGAAAATAGAAATATATGCATAATAATAAGGCTCATTTCATTTTATATTACCAAATTATTTCACACAACCATCAACAAGCCCTTCTATCCAAAATAATACGTTAACTTCCATTATCGGTATTCTTCTCTCTTTAATACGGCTCATTTTACCCATTTACTTTTTAGCTAAATTTATTTTTATTTCACTCATTTGACCGATTAGAGATAAAACATAATCCAAATTTATTTTAGTTTCATAAGGAAAGAATCAAGACCTTAAAATTAGGACACATACCTAGATTCGGGAACTGGTGGCGGGGCCTCTTGTGGTGCACTCCTGTCATGTACAGCAGTTGCAGGTTCACCGTTGCTTGAGTTGCTTTTACTGCTATCTGACGTTGAACGATTTTTGGGAAGAACTTCCGGTCTCGGAGCTTGAGAGAATTGTACTCCAGAACTCTATCAACCCAATAAAATAAATTCAAGAGAAAATGAAGGTGTAAATATGTAATTGTATTTTACCCCATGACAATTAGTTTTGTTGCAGCTCAAATGTGTGTGTGTATATATATATACCAACCACCAAATCATAGTATGCATTGTAATATTGAGGGAACTTTCCGGAAGCTCCACCGACAGATGTTTGTGTTGCATCCAGAAGAAGAAATATTTTCTCCCGTACAGGCAGATCAGAGCTCGACTGATAAAAGAAGAAAAAAAACTTAAATGTAAAAATCGAAATTTCCAAATAACATATAAGGTGACAGTTGGAAGGAATAAATATACCTTTTTCTTTACTATTTTCACAAGTATAGGAAGGATCCCGTTGTCGATCACTTGTGTGTGAATTGGTTCTCCGATGTTATTCATCAACATTTCTAGCAACTGGAAACAGATACGATAAAAGCCAAATTGTTAGTCAGAAAACTCGAGATGTAAGAGTATTGTGTACATCACATTGTGCAGAACATTTATAACTCACCATAACAGCATATAATTGAGAATCTTTGCTCTTACTTCCCAGTCGCTTTTTAATGGTTTTAATGACATCTTTAGCTTGCCTGTAAATTCGAACACATATATATGTCAAGTAAATCATATATGTTAGCATTGATAGGTATGGTAGATGGAAGTTACATCTGCAATTGGGTAGTATGTTTTTTTTTTTGTTTTGGAGAATACAATATGAGGTAGCAGGCTTTATAAAGATAATGTGGTTTTGACATTCGGATTAAAACGTAAACTTTAACTGGTACAAAGTCCTAAGATGAAGGTAGAGCATAACTTTGTGTATTAATATTAGAATATGCACAGATTTTATATCTAATTATGATAACACCAAATTAAATAAATCGGCTTTCGTGAGGTCGGTTGGCTCTCTCACGGTTTACTTTCAAAAGGTAACAAACTCTCCAGTGATATCAAAATCACTTATCGATGTTAAGCATAAGGGGGGAGGGGTGGTTCACTAGTGATAGTTTCTATCACTCACACTGTCCAATAAAATCGTGCCATGTCATCAACAGTGGCGGATCCAGGAATTTTTCCATGGGGGTGCGGAACATTTTTAAAAATTTTAGGCCCCTAGGTATATAAGTAAAAAAAATCGGTTCGTATCGGGTCGGGTCGGGTCATGTAAAACAAACGCACATCAAACTAAATTTATATAATCATCAAAAACATGTCAAACATTGTTACAAACATAATTAAAATGTCGACGCCCTACGGGTTTTAATTTTTTGAAATATATCCAAAACATCATCTAAAACTAATTTCTTAAGCAATTCTTTGTCTATATAACATAAGTTCATCGCTCCATAACATAATGTTTTAATTTTAATTTTAATTTTAATTTTCAACTATTCAAGCCCTAGAAATCATAACATAAGTTGTAATCACCCTAAAAATATAAAAACAACATAATCACCCTAAAAATCATCTAAACAACCATAAACAACATCAAAACACACAAATTTTCAAACCTATTTAACAACTTTATTACCCTTTTTTTCTCCTATAATATCAACAAAAATCATCAAAATAACAAAGAAACTTACCCGTGTTCGGATTCCGGTTAGATTTTGTGTCAAACGACGGTGGTATGGTGGCTGATTACGGTGGTCGCCGGCTGCTGGACTGTTGTCGCTGGGTAACAACTTTATTACCCTTTTTTCTCCTATAATTTCTAAAGGTTTTGGGCTAGCTAGTTTGAAATATTGTTGGGTTTGGTTAATGGGTTAAGACTTAGTGGGCTAGCTAGTTAAGAAGTATAAGTGGGTAAATGTATGAGTATTTGGGTTTAGTTAGTTAGGTATTAAGAGTTATATAACTTAGATAGTATTTTTTTTAAATAAGAGTTTACTAAAAAAAAATTAAAATATAAATTGATAACACTTTTTACCTAAGGGGTGCGGACGAAAAATTTCAAGGGTGCGGTCTAAAAATTCCAAGGGGTGCGACCGAAAAATTCCAAGGGGTGCGGACGGCATTTTCGACGAAACTTAGCACTAAATTTTTTTTCCCCGGGGGTGCGCCCGCCCACCTTGGGCTATGCTTGGGTCCGCCCCTGGTCATCAACCAATATTCTATCACTAGTGATAGAAATGTAGGGGGGTGGTATCACTAGTGATGGAATTCTATCACTCCCAATTTTTTTTAATTTTCATTTTAAAATTAGAAATTAACAATAAAAAACTAAAATATAAATTTCATTAAACTTAAAAAATAAATTACATAGCAAAATAATTTTTTTTAATTTTTTATTTTAAAAATATATGTTGAAGGAAACCTGGATGTTCAGTGTTGCTTTTCAGCTTTGTATCAACCCAAAAGCCCAAAAGCCCAAAAGCCCAGTGAAAGCCCAAAAGCCCAGTGAAAGGTTCGTAGGTTTCTCAAATTGGAGAGGGTTCGTCAAGGCCGAGAGAAGGGTTCGTCAAGTAAAGAAGCCAAACAATCAAACTTTTCAACGCGTGATGAGTTTAACGCGTTTAATATTTAACGCGTTATTTTTTGGGCGGCGGCGGTGTTCCGTGATGGTTCAACGAGTGATGGGGTGGTATAACGGACCACCCCGTGTGTCCTAATCAAGACTACAAACCAAAAGTCCTATTTATCTGTATCCTAATATAAACCTATTCCCTATAACCTTTATCTATGTAAAACTAAGAGTAAACTGCCATTTTGGTCCCTGTGGTTTGGGCACTTTTTTCATTTTAGTCCAAATCTCAAACTTTTTACATCTGGGTCCCTGTGGTTTGCATTTTGTTGCCATTTTAGTCCAAAATCCAAAAACCCTATTTTTTTTACTGTTGCAACCTCCTATTTTGTCTTTTAGTTCAGGGGCATTTTGGTCATTTTGCTTTTCATTTAACATTTTCTTAATTCAAAAATTAATATATATATATATAGGGTAGGGTTCCAGCGTGAACAACCTCCCAAGAGTGAACTGCGTGAACAGATATGGACCCTTGATTTCCTTTTTAGTTGTTAAGGGTAAGATTGTAATTATATAAAAAATTAGATTTAAATTATTATTTTAATAATTGAATTAAGTTACATCTTTCCTAATTTAAATTGATTATCCACATTATGTTTATTTATTAATAAGATAATTATCAAAACAAACAACAAATCACCAGATTTCAATTTTAATTTTTATTTCAGATTTCATCACCAGAATTCAAATTTTGATTTTTAAGATCCACGTAACCTTCATATTTCAACGGTATACACATGTGTACTTGGATATAAATAGAACAGTACACATGTGTACTCAGCATCATACATATGTGTAATTAGCTACATAATACATACATAGAAACAATACCTGTAAAACTATTTTATATTTAACAAATCACAAATTCCATAATGTTTTCCAAACCAAACAAAAAAACATATAATTACAAGTTTCAGTTTCGTAGAAACAATAAACCCAACATAATCGTAAAAACAAAAAAAACATAATCTTTTACAACTATTCGCCACGTTGTATGCTGAATCATCCTTATCGACCAAGCAAACAAACATATGTGAATCATCCTTATCGACCTCATACGTGAATCATCCTTATCGAACTTCCATCACCACTTTTCTCGTTAACGACATCTCCTATAATAGCACAAAAAAACTCAGCAACTAATACTTTGTATAATTCACAAGTGTACATCAACAACCTTACACATTCAATACACACAAAATTCTGAGATATCACAAAAACAGACGCTATACACATGTGTACATCGCGTTAAAATCAAAATACACATGTGTACATCGCATTAAAAACAGAGCACAATCAGAATACACATGTGTACATAGCGTTAAAACTATAGCAAAATCAGAATACACATGTGTACATCGCATTAAAAACAGAGCAAAATCAAAATACACATGTGTACAAGCCTCTATGAGTACAAATCACTCAAATAATTCAAAATTTTCATCTCTACGACTCAAATAATTCAAAATATTATTATAAAGTGAACCTCTAAGGTGTGAATCACTCGAATCAAGCCATCGATTTGCCCGTTCCATATCATCAACTCAGAAATTACCAGGATTCATCATCAAACAAATTCAACTTCCTAAAACCCTAAGTCAAATAAGTCAATCAAACTAGTGTGCAGGTCTAAACAAACAGTTTGTCACCAAGCATTTATACACACACTTTTATCTCACAAAATCAATTATTACAAGGAATGCAAGATAAACACTAAAACAAATCTCAGATTATATGTATAACAGACCTTATTTATCCTTTCTATGGTATAATAACAAGATTTTTAATCATTAATTCATAACCAAATTTTCTTAACACCCAACTCAGTTAACAACTAGACACTAGACTAATAATCACCAGGTTTATCATCACCATTATAACTCAACCCTTAATTAGTTTATTGGAGTTTGATAATAATATAATCATCATGAGTATGAGAAAAAAAATCAACAAACATATGTTCAATGTGTAGGTATACCTCCACTTCATACATATTCCTATCATCAGATTCATAAAATTTAAACATATGTCATACATGTACAGTTACCACATTCACAAAACACATTCCTTCAATTCTCATATACACCAAACCATTTACAACTACCTGAGTCAATCCAATGTATTCTAAAAACAAACAGCAACTATCAGACTAAATACAAGACAACCAAAATGAAAGCATAGGACTAGATAATACAATCCGCACCGTGTACAAAACAACTAACCAAAAATTACAAGATTGCAAGACAAATCGATGGACATATACTAACCGGGGACTCATGAGGTGAATGGGTGTAGGTTGCCTCCGAAAATCACGCCGGACCCGAATCACATCCGAACTAAATCTGAGATGACGGGGGTTGCCCTAATCGAACCAAAACAGAATATGCATACGAACCAAACAAACATAACCACTTCCACTTTCGCCACTTGCCGTCGCCTGCCGTTCGCCGTCGAGACCCGCCGCCGCTGCCGACATCGCTATTCCTTCTCCGTTTTCTTCCCTCTCACTCTCCGATTCTCTCTCCACAGACTCTTCCTCTCTCTCTGTTTGTTCGATTCAGATCTGAGAAACGATCCAGCGAACTTCACCTGTTGATCAGAAAAACTAGGAGACGAGGAACAGAGTTTTCTGGTGATAAAATGATCTGGCGAACAACCCCTATTTTTTCTTCGATTCTGGTGAAGGTGAGAGAGAAAATTGGATCTTGAAGAAAGTTTGAATATTGATTTGTGAGAGAGAACGAGAATTATGTAATCAATTTAAAATGCAAATTACAGATATACCCTTTTTCATTTAATTAAATGAAAAAAATTAACCACATATTTACTATCATGCCACTCACTTTGATCTCAAGATCATAAAAATCAAGGGCCCAGATCAGTTCACGCAGTTCACTCTTGGGATTTTGTTCACGTTTGAACCTAATCCTATATATATATATATATATTAATATACACTGCAGTTCATCGCCCAACATAAATCAGTCTTCTCTCTCTCTCTCTTCTCTCTCTCTATATAGCACCACCACCACCGCCACCTCCTCCCTCTCTATCTCTTCTCTCTCTCTATAGCACCACTGCCACCTCCTCTCCCTTCTCACCACCACCACTCCGGCGTCGTCCCATCCAACAGTCACACCCACTCTGGCGTCGTCCCCCTTCTCACCACCGGTGTCGATGAAGGTGTCGATGATGAAGATGAATCGCTGATTCTGCTGATGAAGGTGTCGATGATGAAGATGAATCGCTGAAGTTATCGATGATGAAGATGAACAGTGGATTGATTGATGCTGATGAAGGACATTCGAAGTTTCCCCAAATAAATCATCATCATCATCCCCAAATCTGAGTTTGAGTTGTATTTGTTGAGACATGAAAGTTTTAGATCTGAATTTGTGTTGATAAATTGCAATATTGTTGTGTTCATCAATCTGAAAGATTTACAGGTTTTTGTGTTGTTGATCGACTGGTTTTGCAGATTGTTGTTTCTGATTAAGGAGTATAGTTTACAGGTTCGATTATTGCAGATTGTTGTTTGCTGTTGCAACGAAGAAGAACACAAGTTGCAGGTTTTGTTTGCGGCGATCTGGGGGATGATGTTCATCAACGCTGCCGCATATCATCTTCCCCCAAATCAAAGGTCCAGTTTCATGTGGGTTAATGGGTTTGATGCAAAATTAGGGTTTGAGTTATGTGAGGGTTTTTGAGGGTTTTTGAGGGTTTTGGGTTTGGGAGGGTTGGCGGCAGTGGGATGGTGGTGTTGGCGGCAGTGGGATGGTGGTGTTGGCGGCAGTGGGATGGTGGTGGTGGGGATGATGCGGTGGTGGGGGTGGGGGTGGTGGTGGAGGTGTGGTGGTGGTGGTGGTGCTTGTTGTTGTTCTGGCAGTGGTATTATTGTTGTTCTGGCAGTGACATTATTATTTATTAAATTTGAGTTATAATAAATCTAAATGACCAAAATACCCCTGAGGATAAAGACAAAATATGGGGGTTTAAGTTAAGGAATCTGGCCAAATTTGAAATTTGGACTAAAATGTCAACAAAATGCAAACCACAGGGACCTAGATGTAAAAAGTTCGAGATTTGGACCAAAATGACAAAAGTGCCAAAACCACAGGGACCAAAATGACAGTTTACTCTAAAACTAATACACCAATATCAAGACTTATCCAAAAAATATTAAAATAACTCTCTTGATAACCAAAGTCTTATCACATAATAGCTCTTGTTCACAACAAGACAACAAGTATACTAATAATCTAATATACATTAAGAATAAAGTATTTGTCGACCACAATCGAAATGAAAGTATTTCTTGTTAAAGGTTATGACCAACATGGAAGTGAACTCGTAGTTGTGTCTATTTAGGCCTTACCCCTTCACTTATACCCTCTTTTGCTGAAGTCGGTCGTTCACATATACAAAAGGTCTACGGAAATGGTTTGCATTAGTATATTACATATTAAGAAACAAAGTAGACCATGCTGTATAGTAAAATACAGCAAGTTAACTGCAAACTAAATGTACAATGGTTGTAAATTCAAGAAATTTACAGTATGCTTACTAACAAAAGGAAGCATAGAACTCAGGTTCAGCTAAACTTCACTAAATGAAGTAAACCGCAACTAACGCGACAATGTAGGGTTCGAGTGTTTTGTGCAGAATCAACATATCAAGAATTGAATTGAATATCATTAATAAGGAAAAAATCAGAAAGTATCTGGGACTTCATAACAAAAGGTATAAATAGAATCAAAATTAACTTCACACATTATGACATATGATAATTATCTGAAACCCTGAAACGCGAATGTGATGACACATATAAATTTATAAAGTCGGTCCCTTTCTATTTGGTAAAATGATCACCCTACATGCGTAACTTCTAAGCGCAGTATTCGGTGACTGAAGATTATTGATGCCGGAGAGAACTGATAGCAACAGTTAAGGGGGAGTCTGTAAGTGCAGTTCTCGTCGGATAACTGTGCTTTGTCAGTTCTGGTCAACAAAGTCAAAGGCCCAAGTCAAAGTTGATGAAATATATGTTGTTATAAACTAACAAATTCAGACAGTTATATGTTAAAGGGTCCAAATTTGTGAGTTTGGTTTGTCAGAACTTGTGTTTTGGCTTGTCCGAATTTGTCTTCTTCTACATCTTCTACATCTTTCTATTTTGTTTGTGTTTTGATGTTTCACGTCATGAATCAAGTGCAATGTTGATCTTCGTAATCGATCCAGTACTTTCACAGTAACATACACATGACAGACACTCTAAATGGAAAAAAAACTTGAGTTTTTTTCCCAAAGTGGTGTTAGGGGAAAAAATATTTACCATTTTAGTGTTCCTTCAAAATTATTTACCAAAATAGTGTTTTCTCTTATTTTTTTTATTTACTTTTTTATTAATTCATTCTTTTATTAGATAAAAAAATTTGGAAAAATGGCAAATTTACTCCAGTGCACAATTCAACATTTCGGTGAGTCATTTTTTGTTCTTTTATGATATTTTTTTATCTTCTTATTTGATTTACCATTTATTTGTTTTTTATTTTAGTTTTTTTAATTGTGAGTTTTATTTTTCTTAATTGTTGATTATTGTGCTACTTGGTTGTATGAGTGGAAAATCGTTGGCTGTCTTAGAGCGTCAGAGTGGTGCAAAGGTAGGCGTCATTTCATCTATAAGTGTGTACGGAGGGATTATCCCGCTATTTTAGCACTCGTTACTAGAGCTAAGGCTGAGGAAAAGAGGATCGAGGATCCACCAATTGTTCGTGAATTCTCCCGATGTGCTATCCGAAGAACTTTCAGGTTTACTTCCACAACCGTGGGGTGGAATCTCAGTTGATCTCACGCCAGGGCAACCCTGATTACTCGTACTCCCTATCGTTTTGCACCAGGAGGGCTGCAAGAACTGTCTGATCAACTTCAGGAACTGTGGGACAGGTATTTTGTCGGATCTAGTTTTTCGCCTTGGGGAGTCCCAGTTCTATCCGTGAAGGAGAAAGATAGGCCTTTCGTAAGTGTACCGGTTATCGAAAACTCAACAAGGTGACTGTTAAGAACCGTTAACCTCGACCGTGTAATGACAATCTGTTGACCAGTGCAAGGGTCAAGCTCATTGTTAAAAGCAAGGAGTGACAGATCGCAATTAGCAATCTTTTCTTCCTTTGACTTTGACTTTCGTAACATGGGGTGTTACAAGGACTAGGTCTCGACATTGTGTGACAATGTATGAAATATATATATTTGTTGGAATATATCTAAATACTTAGGAATTCTCGGATAACCACCAACCAACGCGTCATAAGAATTAAACACTTTTATTTAAAAAGGTTAACATCTCGTTGTCTAAACAAGTTTGGTGAACGACTTGTCGGGTAGACATGTACAGACCTAGTGTCTTATTGAATTAGGACATGTGTAGGTTGGGAATTATTTTGGACATTTGGTTTTGCTAGCATACGCAAGGAACGCAATTTGTGAGTCTTCATGGCCCCTTTTACTTATTTAAATGTTTATTTAAATAGAGGGAAATTCATGCTTGGTTACGGGGTATGGTAGTGGAGAATGAAATCCATTTATGTCTATTTTGTGCTCAAAAGTTGGTTGGTTTTAGAGCTCGGAAGTCCTCGTGTTATTGTTTCGTTTAGTAACCATTAGTCGTGGAAATGACCGCAGAACAATCGAATAGATCTATTGGGTTTAACGAGCCCCGCTCCTGGTCGGTCGTGACCTTGTGGGAGTGCAATTGTGTCCAATTATTCTTAGACATCGTCGTGGTGCACGATGTGGCGAGGCATCATCGTTATGGGTTGGTTACAGGCTTATTTCGGCACTTGTATCACTGTTTTTGCAAAACCATGATTTGACTTTGGTGATTTTCATTAACTACGCACACTAAATTTTTATCAAATGATTTTAAGTTTCATTTGTGTTATTTAAACCTGTGAACTCACCAAAGTTATGTTGACATTTTAAGCATGTTTTTCAGGTAAGTGAACTTCGGTTCGCGGCTTTTGGAAGTTGCATGCATCATGGAAGATACCTTTTGGGGGTTTTGCCTTGTATATTTCATCGTATCGGAAATATACTTGACAAATCCTAGCAACTTATTAAACGATATAACTTTTGGTCGTATGTGTTTTGAAACTTGAAGTATTATATTTGGGTTATGTAAACTAAATATATTGTCATGGTTTGTAAACTTTAAAACCTCGGTATCGTTGAAGCTTAATCATATTAGTTGTTTGCTTATCGTATGCTTGAAAACCTTTCATGGTCGCACCTTGCGTTTCCGCCTTCGGTGGGGTGTGACATCCATCACCGTCATCAAACTACCACCTACCCCCACCCCCACCCCCACAACCCATGACCATTCTCTTCAAATAAATCACTGGCCAAGTCCTTTACTACCGATGAATTCTACCAATTCCGAGCACTACACAGGGTACCGCCCATACTTCATCTCCACCCATCAGCTAGGCCCCAAGTTTTCCTACTAATGCCGATTGTGATGGGGGAAATTATCTGGACGTATCTAAAGAAACGGGGATAGTGAAAAGTAAAGTGAAAAATACTGGTACTGTTTTTGGAATTTTTAGAACTAACGTACTGTAATGGATATTTTTAACAAACCAAAAAGACGAAAAACATAACTAACTTTTTATTTAATTTTATTTTAGTTTTAATAACAGTGATATTATGGTCATTTCAAATAAACTAACAGAATAACTGGATGGCGTTAGTGTGTGTGGACTGTAATAATTACGAAAGTAATACCACAAGGACCGTTTTAACAATTTTTAAACTAAATGATTAAAATAGTGATTTTTGACAACTCACAAAAACGAAAAACGTAATTAACTTTAACTATATCAAATATAGTATAATCCACTTTATCAACAGACGATGGATAAAAAAAATCTACTTTATTAAAAAGAACTAGTATTAAGCCCCTGCGTTGCAGCGGTTGTAAAACTATGTTAAGTAGTACCAATGCTAAACCACTGTCAGTGATGTGCGTGAAGTGTGCCATATTTTTGATGTATATTTTAAGTCTTTTAACACTTTTTAGCCAAGTTTTAAATTT
Organism: Helianthus tuberosus; assembly: GCA_030545235.1. Lineage (NCBI taxonomy): Eukaryota > Viridiplantae > Streptophyta > Magnoliopsida > Asterales > Asteraceae > Helianthus > Helianthus tuberosus. The sequence continues at coordinate 63,317,732 of CM060354.1, read as the reverse complement.
ATAAAACACGATATTTACTAACACTAAACACACATATGGGCAAGTACACCCATCATGAGCGTAGTATAGTGTTTGTAAGATACCGAGGTCGTCCAAGGACACAAGAGCTTTTAGTACCGGTTTATCCTCAACGTCTAATCAAATCAAAAGTTAGAAAAAGGTTTTTAAACTAGAAAAATAAAACTAACTAAAATGCTGAAAAATAAAATAAAAATAAAAACAGATAGACAAGATGAATCACTTGGATCCGACTCGTGAGTAGTGTAACCTTTGATTATTTCCGCACTTTTGCACTTTTTAAGAGATTATCTTAGTTATTGTAGTAGGCCCCTCTTTTGAAGGTGACGTTACCCTCAACCCAGTAGTTTGAGTCAGCAAGGATACAATCCAAAAGGGTCGGATTATTGAAAGATAATTAATTAAGTTATTAATGCATAATGTGGTAGGCCCCTCTTTTGAAGGTGACGTTACCCTCGGCTAAGTAGTCTGAGTCAGCAAGGATACAGTCCTAAGTAGCCGGGTTAAAGTTTTAATAGTAGCTTATATATGAGGGGATCAAAGAGTTTGGACCCCCGCCATCCAATACCGGTGGGTATTGAAGGAGGTCCTACTAAATTTGACCCAGGTCCTTGCAGGATCTATACACTGAACAAGGCAAGACTCTTACCAAACCGTTCCCTTAACCCCCAACCAGGTAGCCAACATATCTCCATATAGACCGTGGAGATATGAATGGTGAAAATCTTTTATTTTATATAGACAGTAAAATAATGCCAAGACACCACGGACAAACGATAAGGAAGAATCACCTTCAACATAAGAAACTAGTTATTAAAGTCATTAATACATAACCAAATAAAAAGTGCGAAAAGATTAAAAATAAAAAGTATTACACTAGACACTTATCTTCACCAAGTGATGTAAGAGACTTAGGCAAACATGGCCTTTGATTGTCAAGAACTCTTACGATCAATCTTGGATCCCGAGACGACTCACACACTCTATGATGGATGATGGTGGTGGATGATGGTGTTGTGATGGTGGTGGTGGGTGGGTGAAGTGTGAGAGAGGTGGTGTGCCAAGGGATGGTTTGCAAATGAGCCAAGCATCCCTATTTATAGCCTGAACAGCAGCTCGGGAACGGCCCCGTGTCCATTGGGCACGGCCCTGTGTCCATCCTCCTTCTCTTTCTTCATTAATTGCAGTTTGTCTGCATTAGTTGACCATGCCCCCGTGTCCGCTGGGCACGACCCCGTGTGCAGAAGCGTATCTTATACTATCAAGATTTCCCTAGATTTTGCGAATCTTAGAGTTGACCACGGCCTCGTGTCCGCTGGGCACGCCCCCGTGGTGGGTGATAGAAGCTTCTACAACTTTGTCTTTTCTGCAGACACTTGGGTACGCCCCCGTGCTCACTGAGCACGGGGCGTGTTCAGCCTTCTGTTCTCCTGTTTTTGCTTGGGAAGATGCTGCTGGGGAGTCGTGCATGTCACGTTTATTCCTTTTCTTGTATTTATGTTAGAATTAGCTGCCTTTTTGCTTCTTTTGTTCATTTGAGCTCATTAATCCTGAAAATACAAAAGGAAGACAAAAACACACTTTTTCCAACATTAGTACTAAAAAAAGGGTTAGTTTTATGCCACAATTGATGTAATTTATATGTTGCATTTTGTGCACATCAAATACCCCCACACTTGAATCTTTGCTTGTCCTCAAGCAAAACTCTTTATAATGTGGCTTTACACTCCCAAATGGAATGGGTAGAAGAGAAGGTTTTTTGGGCTTGTCATAGAGTGTCGGGATTTCCAAGAGTCTTTATTAAGTTTTATTTTTATTTATTTACAATCCTATTTGTCATGATTTATTTAAAACATTACATAAGATAAATTACTTATTAGGGCATAACATGCCTTTTTAAAATTCCATTTATATACAAGTTCACATACCTCACGGGGGATCACTCAACACTCGGCCGAAGATGTATTTTAGTGAATCACTCGAGAGCGGCATGGAACTTACTCCTACCATAAGCTTGTCAAGCAATCAATCCTCTTCCTTTTTAACTATATACCTTTGTAAATATCAAGAGGACTTTTTGGGTGAAGGGTTAGGCTTGGGTTTAAGGTAGGTGGTTGGGTTAGTGGTTAGTAAAAGGGCGAAAGGCGTAAAAAGCGTCGGTTTTCGTAAGACTTGTTATTTTTCATAGCTTTTTATTTTGATGAAGCACTTCTTTCAAACAAAGTTCTTTTTGATAAACTTGTTTGTTTATTTCTTTTAGCTTCATCATTATCAATTTCAATTTTTTTTTCATAAGCAAGTCATACGAAAAACCGAGCTTTGTTACTAAAATAAAGGGTTTAAAATGAAAAAGGGTTTTGGTGGGTAAACGGGTGTTTGTTTTGGGTTAAGAAATGACAAGGTTTAGGCTCAAAGGGGTTAACTAGGGGGATTTTGGGTAGGTGGTAAAAAAAAAAAGAAAAATAATGGTGTAGAAATAAAAAGGGGTTAGTCCTAATGCCTCTGTTATTTACTTACTCGGGTTTAAGTTGGTAAGGACCGAGAATGTATCGTCGTGGCAAGTTCTAGAGTCGTAAGAACCAAGCGGCTATTCACACAAGAAACGAAAAATGAGCATTTAGTTTAAAGATATGTATTTGTATGCTCAATAAAAGCTCAAAACTCACTGGAATGGGTTTTTATGTGATCAAATATATATAATCAAATTTTAACTAAACTTATCATGCCGTTTCATAATTTTCTTATGTTGGTTCCTTTTATCACGACGCTATCGGTTGTAAATTTTTTAAAAATATAACCTTTTTTAGAACTTGAAATTCCCAAATTCAACCTAGACAAGTAAAAAAAATGAAAATTTTTGAAAAAAATTTGGGGTGATTAGCGGTTCCAATAGAGTTTTGTGTAAGGCTTGTAATTAGGACTTGCAAGATTCAAAGTTTTAGCGTCCCCCACACACTTAAATTACACATTGTCCTCAATGTGTCCCAAAAATAAGTTTTTAGGTTGATTGAATGTGTAAAAAGGTGTGAAAAAGCAAAAATTTATGTTACTGGGTGTCTGGACATGGCCCCGTGGTGTCCAGGCACGCCCCCCTGTTCAGATCGCCAGTAACAGAACTTGATAAAAAGAAACAAAAGCCTGGGCACGGGGGCGTGTTCAGTGAGCACGCCCCGTGTCCAGTTACCTGAACTGGGCATTTTCTGCAGATGTTTGGGCACGGGGCGTGTTGGGCGAGCACGGCCTCGTGTTGAACTTGCTGTAATGAAGAAAATTTTGTCGGATGGCCCTGTTTTTGTGCATGGGGTGCTGGTTCAAGTTTCCCTTGGTATCCTTCACCATCCCGAGTGTGTTTTATTCCTTTACAACATCATCCAAACACCAATTTAATTAAAACCATCATTTATTAAAACATAGAGAGAATTACATAATAATACTAATAAGTTAAAATAGGTCAAAAGAAACACAAGAAGTCTAAACTAAGAAGTTCTAGCCTAAAGTTTATTTTATTAGCAAAATTTCCGAAAAGATAATTCCCTCGGTTGAATGCGGCTCGAAGAACTTCTTCCTCCGGGTATGGGTTCCTCACACGTCGGCGAGCCATTCCTCTATCTCCCTTGGGAGAAGAAAGGCGGGCTCATTGGCGTCGGTTTGAGGAGGTGCAACATCCACCGGGACTTCTTGTAGACCTTCAAGAGGAGGCTCCACAGGAATGTCATCCCACCCGGTAGGATTGTTGACTCCAAGTGCTAGGTTCCAATCCTCTTGAGGGAGGATTGGTTCCATGGGAGGTGTTACGAGAATGTTCAACCTCTGGTGCAAGAGGTTGATTTCTTGAAAACTTTTTTCCAGCCCCACCGTAAGATAATTTATATGGTCTATAAGGACCTCCTCTACCGAAGTCATCTCGTCAAGAGCTTCACGTAATGCCATTACGTAGCGTACGAGAGTTGTTTCAATTGAAGACCTTCTTTCCCTTCGACTGTTTCTGGAATGTGCAGAAGAAGTTCCACTGTTTTGACTTGACATTCTAGGAAAACAAACCAAAAAGAGTTCATTTTAATGAAACAGTAACTTTGGGCACGGCCCCGTGCTCAATGGGCACGGCCCCGTGTTCACCTTTCGGCAGATTTTTGGAGCAAGGAATCTTGGAGTTTCAAATTATTTTTCCAACTTATGAAGCATCTTTGAGCAGAAATAACTTAAAACAATGTTGTACAACTTATTTTTAACAAGATTCCTTGAACAAAAACCTAACAAACATCACAATAAAGCTTGGAATCATGGTGACCTCAAGCTTCAATGGAGGTGTTGAGGCAAGAAAGATGAAGAAGAAGGTAATAGATAAAAGAGGAAAGGATAAGATGGTTGTTGAGAACCTTCTTTTAGAAAATACCTAGGATGGTATGTGTGATATCCCAACAAATCTCTGTCCCTGGAATGATCCAAATATGCAGGATTCTTGGCTGCATTTATAGAAAACGACAGCACGCTGGACACGGCCCCGTGTGCAGGCAAGATCCTGACACATTTTGTCCGTATTCTGACAAAAAGTCAGAAAGGAATCTTTTGGTGGACACGGGGGCGTGTTGACCTGGACATGGCCCCGTGTCTAGAGCCTGTTTATGAAGTTTCGTCTATTTCTAAGAAACTTATCCGGATAGGGCGGTTCCTTACTGGATGGAACAACCCCAAAGTTCCTAAGATACCTTAATTGCTCTACATTAAGACGGGAACGCAAGAGGTTATCGGTGAGGGTGATTCCTATGCTAAATGTAGGTGGACAAGTCCAACCCTTTCCCGGGCTCTCGTTAAAGAAGGTGTATGCCGAATCGCTCAGGTCTATGTATGCACCGAAAGAAGTCGATGGAGAGTCCTTCACGACACAATCAACACAGGGACGACTATCGCCCAAGTCTTCGCTAGAGTTAAAGGTAATATCGGGAACAACGAAGTTGTTTTTATTCGAATGCGATCCCAACAATTCTTCTTGGGTATCGTCTTGAGATGAATTAATGAAATCCGTCTTAAGTTCTTTTAACCAATTAAGAATTAGATCTTCTAATTGAAATAGTTCATCAAGAAGCATTTCTCCTAGAAGGTCCGGTTGAGAGCATTCGAGGGAGAGATAGGGATTATTTTTACTTTCGCCCCTCTTAAGGCTATAGGAAAACAATGGGTCTATATAATGGGGCTTATAATTTAGAAAATAACATTCTAATTCTTTATGATGGCCTCCACATATTTGACACCACGTACCATAAGAGTGCCGAAAGTAAAAAAAATATCAGTATCACTCATGTTTGTGTCAGAAATTACCAACCGTCGGGATCTTACGGTTCTGTTTTCAGTAACTGAAACTTGGGCACGGGGCATGTTGAGTGGGCACGGCCCCGTGTTCAGCTTACTGTCTGACTTAAAACAGGATTGCCAGTTCCAAAGATTGGGCACGGGGCGTGTTCAGCGGGCACGGCCCGTGCTGAGTTCTGCAGAAGCTGAAAAATTAAGAAAATCCTAAAAAAAAAAAAAACAGAAAATTTAGAAAAAACAATTAGGCCGTTTTAGTTTTTGACATCCTCAAATGGGCGGGGATCTCGGTGAAGAAAGAAGCCCCCGTAAACTTTTTGACAGATCCGAGGGAAGGAAGATCCACGTTGCGCCCCACGGACGTTTTAGTTTTCGGGTGGGATGCAGGTAAACACGCTTGTGTTGATCTTACCGGGGTTTCCCCCCTTGTAGGCTTTCGGGATACAGGTTTTGTCCCTGGTCAGGCGATTGCAAAGGCGGCAGCAAAGAAAATGGACAAACATGCCAAAGCCTGCGAGGATAATCAACATTCCTTTATCCCTTTTGCCTTTTATACCTTTGGCTCGCTAGCCCCAGAAGCCATCAGATTTCTTGAACGGGTCCAACGGGTTGTTCACAGCAACATTTCGTCTCCTAGAGATCGGGGTTTCGTTTTTACTAGGTTAGGTTTCGCTATTCAAAAGGGGGTAGCGGCGCAGCTTGTTGCCCGCTTACCGACTATCTTGGTGTAATTTGTTTAACCTTATATATAAAATAACTATCTTATAAATGTCTAGTTACATAAAGAAAAAAAAATTAGGCCGTTGATTCCTAACTTTCTTAAAATCCTTGTGTCCCCGGCAATGGCGCCAAAAACTTGATGTGCGTGAAGTGTGCTATATTTTTTATGTATATTTTAAGCCTTTTAACACTTTTTAGCCAAGTTTTAAATTTATAAAACACGATATTTACTAACACTAAACACACATATGGGCGAGTGCACCCATCGTGAGCGTAGTATAGTGTTGGTAAGATACCGAGGTCGTCCAAGGACACAAGAGCTTTTAGCACCGGTTTATCCTCAACGTCTAATCAAATCAAAAGTTAGAAAAAAGGTTTTTAAACTAGAAAAATAAAACTAACTAAAATGCTGAAAAATACAATAAAAATAAAAACAGATAGACAAGATGAATCACTTGGATCCGACTCGTGAGTAGTGTAACCTTTGATTATTTCCGCACTTTTGCACTTTTTAAGAGATTATCTTAGTTATTGTAGTAGGCCCCTCTTTTGAAGGTGACATTACCCTCAACCCAGTAGTTTGAGTCAGCAAGGATACAATCCTAAAGGGTCGGATTATTGAAAGATAATTAATTAAGTTATTAATGCATAATGTGGTAGGCCCCTCTTTTGAAGGTGACGTTACCCTCGGCTAAGTAGTCTGAGTTAGCAGGGATACAGTCCTAAGTAGCCGGGTTAAAGTTTTAATAGTAGCTTACATATGAGGGGATCAAAGAGTTTGGACCCCCGCCATCCAATACCGGTGGATATTGAAGGAGGTCCTACTAAATTTGACCCAGGTCCTTGCAAGATCTATACACTGAACAAGGCAAGACTCTTACCAAACCGATCCCTTAACCCCCGACCAGGTAGCCAACATATCTCCATATAGACTGTGGAGATATGAATGGTGAAAATCTTTTATTTTATATAGACAGTAAAATAATGCCAAGACACCACGGACAAACGATAAGGAAGAATCACCTTCAACATAAGAAACTAGTTATTAAAGTCATTAATACATTACCAAATAAAAAGTGCGAAAAGATTAAAAATAAAAAGTATTACACTAGACACTTGTCTTCACCAAGTGATGTAAGAGACTTAGGCAAACATGACCTTTGATTGTCAAGAACTCTTACGATCAATCTTGGATCCCGAAACGACTCACACAGTCTATGTTGGATGATGGATGATGGTGTTGTGACGGTGGTGGTGGGTGGGTGAAGTGTGAGAGAGGTGGTGTGCCAATGGATGGTTTGCAAATGAGCCAAGCACCCCTATTTATAGCCTGAACAGCAGCTCGAGCACGGCCCCGTGTCCATCCTCCTTATCTTTCTTCATTAATTGCAGTTTGTCTGAATTAGTTGACCACGCCCCCGTGTCCGCTGGGCACGACCCCGTGTGCAGAAGCGTATCTGTACTATCAAGATTTCCCTAGATTCTGCGAATCTTAGAGTTGACCACGGCCCCGTGTCCGCTGGGCACGCCCCCGTGGTGGGTGATAGAAGCTTCTACAACTTTGTCTTTTCTGCAGACACTTGGGCACGCCCCCGTGCTCACTGAGCACGGGGCATGTTCAGCCTTCTGTTCTCTTGTTTTTGTTTCGGAAGATGCTGTCGGGGGGTCGGGCATGTCACGTTTATTCCTTTTCTTGTATTTATGTTAGAATTAGCTGCCTTTTTGCTTCTTTTGTTCATTTGAGCTCATTTAATCCTGAAAATCCAAAAGGAAGACAAAAACACACTTTTTCCAACATTAGTACTAAAAAAGGGTTAGTTTTATGCCACAATTGATGTAATTTATATGTTGCATTTTGTCCACATCAGTCAGCGACCACCAACATCGAAAAAGCTCGTAAAAACAAATTAAATAAAAACGAAAAAAATAACGCCGAGCGAAAAGCAGACGTAAAGTATTTGAATAACGAATGCTCATTGAAGGGATCTTAAACCGAAATGTAAAACATAGAAAAAAAGTTACCAAGTCAATCCAGGACCCACGCGTTGGTCGAACTTGTTAAACGGAGAAAAATAGATGTGCTGCGACGGGCCAATCAAACGGGAAAAAATATACGAAAAAAATGTTGAACCCCACACGCACGTTGCGGTGCATTAACTCACAAAATTTAGAACGAAACGAAAAACTCGGGAAAGATGATAAGTATGGTGGACCAAAATTGAAAATTAAAAAGAGTTGGGATTATATTGCAAAATATGAAAAACTTTGGGTTAAAAGTAAAAATACAAAGGGCCTAAATTGCAAAATTGAAGTTATTTATTAATCTTAGATAAAGATAAGGATAAGAATAAATCTATATCTATATCTATATATAGGGGTAGGATATAATAGGAAGTTTATTTGGCTAAGAAGGCTAGGAGGTGATCTTAACTATCCATTTAGTTAATCAGGGGCTAAGATTAAATGATGGAAATTGAAGGGAAGAAAAGAAGCGTGTGATTTTGTTTAGAGGCATTCTAGTCAATCCAAGGCAATAGCTTCTCTCTCCTCCAATTCCCCCCAATTTTTTAAACGTTAATAACTCTTTCACACGACATTATTTTTTTTATAAAAATTGCACCAAAAAAACGAGTTTTTTTTATCTTTAAAACGATTATACTATTGCTATATTTTCGATTTTTTTTTGAAAACCCAGTTGCGTAAAACACAATGGAAAAAACCCAGTTGCGTAAAACGCAATGGAAAAAAAACCCCTAAAAAATGACATTTTTTCTAAAACGCAATGCACAAAAAACACAAAGAAATGTCTTATTTGTAAAACGCAATGGCCAGAAAACACAAAGAAATGTGTTATTTCTAAATCGCAATAGCCTAAAAACACAAAAGAAAGTGTATTTTCTAAAACGTAATGGACTGAAAACACATAAAAATGTGTTTTACCCAAAACGCAATGCACAAAAAACACAAAGAAATGTCTTATTTCTAAAACGCAATGGCCAGAAAACACTTAAATGTCTGTTTTCTAAAACGCAATGGACTGAAAACACATAAAAATGTATTTTACCTAAAACGCAATGCACCAAAAACACAAAGAAATGTCTTATTTATAAAACGTAATGGCCAGGAAACATTTAAAAATGTCTCCATTCTAAAACGCAATGGCCTAAAAAAAAAAGAAAGTGTTCTCTCTAAAACGCAATAGACTGAAAACACCTAAAAAATGTGTTTTACCTAAAACGCAATGACTAAAAACACTTCAAAAATGTGCTTTTCTAAAACGCAATGGACAGAAAACACCTAAAATTATCTTAGTTCTAAAACGCAATGGCCTAAAAATGTTTGTGAATTGTCTCAACCCCAGCCAGGGTGTCACACCCCGATATTTCCACGTATTACCAGTGGGCCCGGTGGGGAGTATCGTGACGTAGTTGATATCATCATAGTCAATAATCACAGTTCAATGCACATCGGAAGTCTAAAAGTAATAATATTATAAACCGAATGAAAGTAACATAAGTATTACGAACGAAATGTAAAAAGGATCCACAGGCGGATCAAAACAAAGGAAACATTGTTCATCAGATTTTTAAAGTGATAAAGCTAGCAAGACTCTTAATTTATTCACTCAGGAGTAGCCAACCTATTTCGCATAGTACCTGCACTTAACCTTTTGGAAAATACGTCAGTTTACACTGGTAAATACAATTAACCGACTCTTTTGAAAATATTTAAGAAAACTGATTTAAATGCACAAGGCACAAATAATCTTTTATAACTTGGGATAATTATAAAAATAATCTTGTATACAGTTTTATATGTTTGTCGTCCGTCAGGTCCGGTTAGAAGAGCCGGACAAGATTAACTGACACACCACAAGTATAATGCCCACAAGGAAATTCCTTATTGTGGGATACCTTTATACATACGCAACTGTCAGGTGTATGCCTACACCCCGTGCTTAAGTCGTGGCCATTTCAATGAATGAGCCGAGGATATCCAGGACATGGTCATTAACCCCCCAATGACATTGCACCAAATAAAACAGATTAAAACGAGTATGTAATTATATTAATCACAATCCGATTTAAATAATTACACACCCGACCAAGCGGTATTATTATAATACCGTATCCCAAGCCCGTATAACGGAAAATAAGTTAAAAGTATTTACCTGAGCAAAATATACAAATTTATCTCAGCCGTATACAATCAGCAAGTGCAAATAACTTTTACTGGGCTCCTAAATCTGGAACTAAGGTTTTAATAACCTATTAGATTCCTAACGGGTCTTATTTAAGTCTAAACTTAGACCGGTTAGTTTTAAAGAAAGGTTTACGATTCAAAACGCAAGATTAAGCGAAGACCGGATTAGAATGTGATTTAGACCCGATAAGTATGGAGACTTGTATAATATGGGCAAACTAAACACATTCTGGATTTTGAAGCAAAAATGACGAGGTTTGACCCACTTCGGTCAATTTATGCAAACTAGTTACATAAACCGCACCGAACGCGAAAAATGCATAACGGGTAACCAAATGAGTCATGAACATGTTTCCTAAGTTAATATGCCTTAAATATGTCGTGATATCAGTAGGATACCTTCTATTATGCCCAAAATGAATTTAAACTCAATTTAAGCCCCGTAGGGGTATTTTGGTCATTTTAAAGATTATAAAAGAGACTAAATAATAATCTGAGGTTCTGGTCTAAAATGATCAGTAAAAATATTTAATTTAATAAGTTATATCAGTAAGATATTGCACATATGTGAATTTTATCATTTATGACCAAACTATGCACCGAAGGGGCATTTTGGTCATTCAAATTTGGAAATCTGAGTTCAAAACTTTTACTTACTGTTAAAGTATAAAAATTTACTCATAACATCAGTAGGTGACAAGTCTTAGGTTCCTAATATGGTTTTAAACCATACTATGCGCCTAAATCGCATAAAAGTTGGTATTTGACGATATTCGGGTTAATTTAGGAAATCTGAGATTTTGATCAGCCTTTACTGTTTAAAATAACTTATTTAATATATAAAATCAGTAGAAAAAGGTTTGGTATGTAAAGGATGTGTAAAACTCATTTTATTAGCAAAAATGGCATAACCGTCAATTACCGAATCAATGCAAGAACCCTATGTTATGATCAGTTTAAAAATCAATAAAAATCTCCAAAAAAATCCCAAAATATTATATTACATCAGTGGGTAAAAGGTTTGGTGTCAAAATCTGGGTTTAAATAGGCTTTATGCCGAAAATGCCATTTAATTAATAAAAAAGGCTTTAATTTACGATATTGAGCATAACTCCTAATTTAGACCTCAAACTGATGTCAAATTTTTAGGACATGTTTATAAATCAGTAATAAAGGTTTTTGTCCTCTCACATTTTCAAAAATCTCGTTTTAATGTCAAAAGGGCATAATGGTCAACATTTAAGCAATTAACAGAAACATGCAAATGAATCGGATTAATAAGGAACCATGTAGTATAACCTCAGAGGGTTTTACTAACTTATGATATGGTCCTAAAGGAACCTTAAGGCATATCTAAAACACGCTAAATCGGGTCAGAACTGAAAGTCAAAGCAAAAGTCTACTTTTGCGTCTTTCGGTTCCGAACCGAGCCTAAACTCAGAATTATCGGGTTGAACATGCCTAGACATGTTCTTACATTATTTACCTAGTTATTTTAGTGTTAAAACATGTTCCATAACTTCTACATTATTAGTTATGAATTTATTTGCAAAAATAGCTTCTGTTGACTTTTTAACAGTGTTGTAAAAGTCGGATTACTCGGCCGAGTACTCGGTCCTCGGACCCCCTCCGAGGCGACTTCCTCCTAGGCGGTCTCAATTAGTCGGCCTCGGGATTACTCGGGAGTACTCGGTGCCTAGTCGGCCTAGTCGGCGCCTAGTCGGACGTAGTCGGACGTAGTCGGCCTAGTTGGTCTAGGCGGTCAACGTGGTTTGTTGACTTTTAATCGGTCAAACTCGGTCAAAATCGGCCTACTCGGCCTTGTACTCGGACTACTCGGCCTTGTACTCAGACTAGTCGGACTTGTATTCAGAATATTTGAACTTTAAACATGTTTCATTTTAAATTATACTCAGTTGACATGAATTATGCTTATTTTAACACATAAATAATATCTAACAATTAATTTTCTTTATATTTACCATGTTCGTGTACTCCCCGAGTACTCTCCGAGTACTCCGATTACTCCCAACTCCCCAGTCGGCCGACTAGGGACCGCCTAGCGACTTTTACAACACTGCTTTTTAATATTAAGTTTGACCCGACAATTGACCAAGTTAGAGTGAGAATCAGTAAGTGCCCTTTTAAGGGTTTATTACCTACAGAATTATCAACTCATAGCCACTTTCAATTCGAATAATGGCTGGACCATTAGTGATTAATCACTAAGTCAAAGCTTAATTATGACGGCTTTAACTTTTGGTCATTAGACTAATAAAACTTGAACTTAGGAGGTTAAGAACACTTACAATGGTCCTTAACACGAATTTGGAACTTAAGAAAACTTGCTTGAACTTCAGAAAGCTCCAGGGAATGAGTTGTGAATAAATTTGGTGAATGAGCAAATGAACTAGCAAACAACAAGTTCTTATATAGCCATAAATACTTCACAAGATCACTCCACACAAGTCTACAATTGATTTCTGATGATTCCAGGTGTCCCCTATGCATGAAATACTGTTGGCTCAGCTCCTGGATTCGAAAAATGGCATGCAAAGGCGGTGTAACCTGACTAACCTGCAGCTGTGCAGATTTTTCTGCACCTGACACTTTTACGCGGCCCGCGTAAGAGTTGTCTAGGGCCTACGCGGCCCGCGTCAAGGGCAGCTCCGGTCACCAAGTTTCAGTTATTGCAATTTCAGTCCCTGGTCCCTCTAAACTTGTTTTAACTTTCGTTTATTGCACTTTTAACCCCCAAACTTAACTTTTAAGGGTCTTGAGTCTTTAAACATTTATCAATAAGCTTTCGGTTAGTTACGAGGTCACCCGAATAGTCTTGAATTGCAACGTTGACGCGTTTGACCCTTATTTCTTGGAATTAACACTTTAATTATTTATGTGCGTCGAAACTCCACGAATTAATATCCGATATCCTCGAGATAAAAATATATATACAATGTTTTTGGGCTCGTTAAAAGGTCACTCAGAGGTTACTTTCAACATGTTGACACTTTTAACCCCTATGTTTTGCAAGATCCTTATTTTTAACACAAACGACTTTCTAAGTTCGACAAATTATTCGTTGAAGAATACGAACATCGTGTGAGGTCAATCAGAGGCACAAAAATGGCATGTTGACACTTCGGATCCCTTTACTTACATATTAACATTGTTTGACAACTTTAGTCCCTCATAATCAATTCCTTACACGTTTAAAGTCCATGACACGTGTCTTCATTATATTGGTCGTGATTTTACGAGGTGTTACATCCTCACCCCCTTAAAAGAAATCTCGACCTCGAGATTTACTGAAATAAATGAGGGTACTTCTGTTTCAATGTGGATTCAACTTCTCAAGTATACTCTGGGCCTCTACGGGCATCCCTTTTAACCTTCACGATCGGTACATGCTTCCTTCGAAGCTTGTTAACCTGTCGATCCTCGATCGACAAAGGTTTTTCAACAAACTTTAAGCTCTCATCTATATGCACATCCTTATGTGACATGGCTAGCAATTCATCAGCTAGACATTTCTTCAAGTTGTAGATGTGGAACACATTATGGATTCCACTGAGCTCTTCAGGCAGATTTAGCTTGTAAGCCACTGTTCCGACACATTCGATGATCTCGAATGGTCCTATGTATCTTGGACTTAGCTTGCCCTTCTTGCCAAAATGCATTACTCCTTTCCAGGGTGATACCTTAAGTAGCACTTTATCACCTACCTCGAATTTCAGAGGTTTACGCCTTTTATCTGCGTAGCTTTTCTGCCTATCCCTGGCAGCTTTGAGACGATCACGTATCTGCACAATCTTATCTATGGTCTCAGGTCTATATCAGGTCCTGTTAGTTGGACATCTCCAACTTCCGCCCAACAAACTGGCGTCCTGCACTTTCTTCCATACAACGCTTCGAAAGGTGCAGTTTGAATACTTGAATGATAACTATTATTATACGATAATTCAATCAACGGAAGATGATCATCCCAACTTCCACCTAAATCAATAACACAAGCCCTTAGCATATCCTCCAGTGTTTGAATTGTACGTTCGCTTTGCCCATCCGTCTGAGAATGATAAGCAGTGTTGAAGTTTAATCGAGTGCCCAATGATTGCTGAAAGCTTTTCCAAAAATGGGACGTATATCTAGTATCTCTATCGGAGATAATAGATACTAGAACTCCGTGGAGTGATACTATATTATCCACGTACAGCTGGGCTAACTTATCTGAGCTGTGTGTTTCCTTAATAGGTAAGAAGTGGGCTGACTTGGTCAGTCTATCTACTATAACCCAAATAGTATCATTTCCATGCTTTGTCCTTGGTAACTTAGTGATAAAATCCATAGTTCCCATTTCCCACTTCCAGGTGGGAAGTTCGGGCTGTTGCAGCAAACCTGACGGCTTCTGGTGTTCGGATTTAACTTGCGCGCACGTCAAACATTTGGCCACATAAGTGGCTATAGATTTCTTCAAACCTATCCACCAGTAATTTGCCTTTAAATCCTGGTACATCTTATCACTGCCAGGATGAACAGAATATTTGGAGCTATGGGCTTCTTGAAGAATAACATCCCTGAGTCCTCCATAAACTAGAACCCATATTCTTCCATTCAATCTTAGGATCCCATCCTTGCCATATGATAACTGTTCAGCAGTTACACCCAACTTCTCATTTGGGTAGTTAGCTTCTAAAACAGCTTCCTTCTGAGCGGCTAACAACCTTTCATTCAAGCTGTTCTTCAATTCAATACTCTTGGCATTGATTCTAATGGGCTTAACCCTTTCCTTCCTGCTGAGAGCGTCAGCTACAGCATTTGCTTTGCCTGGATGGTAGCGAATTTCACAATCATAATCATTCAGTGTCTCCATCCATCGACGCTGTCTCATGTTCAGATCCTTATGGTTGAACAAGTGTTGAAGGCTTTTATGATCAGAATAGATCACACACTTGGTACCATACAGGTAATGCCTCCAAAGCTTCAGTGCAAATACAACGGCACCCAACTCCAAATCGTGGGTGGTGTAATTCTTTTCGTGCACTTTTAATTGTTGTGAAGCATAGGCAATACCTTTACCCTTCTGCATAAGCACACATCCCATGCCTGTGTGCGATGCGTCGCAGTAAACCACAAATTCTTCAATCCCTTCAGGCAATGTCAACACAGGTGCATTGCTTAACTTCTATTTAAGAATATCAAAGGATTCTTGTTGCTTAGGACCCCAATAAAACTTTATATTCTTGCGAGTCAATGAAGTCAGGGGTGCAGCAATCCTTGAGAAATTTTCAATAAAACGCCTGTAATATCCTGCCAGACCCAAGAAGCTATGAATCTCTGTGGGCGTCTTCGGCTCTTGCCAATTCATGATGGCTTCAATCTTAGCGGGATCCACCTGGATACCACGCTCACTAACCATATGTCCAAGAAATTGGACTTCACGAAGCCAAAACTCGCATTTGGAAAACTTAGCATAGAGCTTCTCTTGCTGAAGAAGTTTAAGGATACATCGAATGTGCTTCTCATGATCGGCTTGATTCTTCGAGTAAATAAGTATGTCATCTATAAAAACAACGACAAACTTGTCCAAGTAAGTCTTGCAAACGCGATTCAAGAGATCCATGAACGCTGCTGGTGCATTAGTGAGTCCAAAAGGCATCACTAAGAACTCGTAGTGGCCATAACGAGTTCTGAATGCAGTCTTATGCACATCTTCATCTCTGACTTTCAGTTGATGGTAACCTGACCTCAAATCAATCTTGGAGAAATAACTTGCTCCTTGAAGCTGATCGAACAAATCATCGATCCTGGGTAACGGATATCTGTTCTTGATAGTAACTTTGTTCAGCTCGCGATAATCAATGCATAGACGCATCGATCCATCATTTTTCTTCACAAACAGAATCGGAGCTCCCCAAGGAGATGAGCTAGGTCGAATAAAACCTTTTGCCAACAAATCATCTAACTGAGTTCTTAACTCCTTCATCTCAATCGGTGCCAACCGGTAAGGTGCTCTCGCAACTGGAGCTGCTCCAGGTATGATATCGATTATGAACTCCACTTGCCTAACTGGAGGTAAACCAGGTAGTTCTTCAGGGAATACGTCTGGATTTTCAGAAATAACAGGGATGTCTTCAACCTTGGGCTTTGGTTCATCAATAGTCACTTGTTCCATATAAATGACACAACCTTTCTTCATACACCTTGATGCCTTAAGCATAGACATTTGCTTAGGCAACCCATACTGAGTATCTCCTTGTATTGTAAGTGGCTCACCATACGGAGTCTTGATAACCACTTGTTTCTTGTCACAAACAATCTGAGCTTGGTTATGAGATAACCAATCAATACCTATCACTATGTCGAAACCAGCTAGTTTCAAAGGAAGCAAAGATAACGGAAAAGAGTGGTTCCTAATGGATATAAAACATCCATCTAACACGGTTGAAGCAGTTTCTATAGTACCATCGGCCAATTCTACTTCATATTTTATGCTTAGGGTTTTAACAGGCAGATTTAATAACTTACAAAATTTATTATCCACAAACGACTTATCTGCACCCGAATAAATTAATACCCTTGCATAAACATCATTGATAAGAAAGGTACCTGTTATCGTGTTGTCATTCTGAATCGCTTCTTATGCATTCATTTGAAAGACCCGAGCATTGGTCTTCTTACCTTCTTCAGGTTTCTTTGCATATTTTGGGCAGTTAGTCTTAATATGCCCCTTCTCGTTGCAACCGTAACAGGTCGCGTCCTTTAACTTCTTGCAATCCAAAGTCTTATGTTCTTTGGACTTGAAAATCCCACATCCAATAGGCTTTGATTGTGACTGCGAATTTGATTCAAACCTGCATTTTCCAAAATGACGCTTCTGGCAGGTTTTGCATTTAGGCTTCTCATCAGTTTGCTGGTTACCCTTGTTAGACCCAGAATTCTTCTTGTGGTCTGAGTTCCCCCTATGTTTCTTATCAGAACGACGTGAGTTCTCATCCTCACATTTCCTTTTTCCTTCATCGGAACTCTTAAGCGATCTCTGCCTGACCGCATCGAGGGTAAGAGATAATGACAAATCAGCCACTGACTTGAAGGTAGTAGGTCTTGATGCTTTCACACTTGCCTTGATTTCTGGGGCTAGACCCCCAATAAAACGAGCTATTCGTTTTGGTTCCGTTGTAACCAAGTATGGAACCAATCGTGACATGGTATTGAAACTGGTAAGGTATGCCTAGCAGTCTAAGTTCTTCATGACCAAGGTCAAGAAGTCAGTCTCAATTTTCTTAACTTCATGTTGAGGACAGAAATTCTCTTTGCTTAAAGCAACAAACTAATCCCATGACAGATTATACAACGGGATCTTCCCAGTAGCCTGGATCAATGACCTCCACCAAGCTAGGGCTTCTCCTTTAAATGACTGTGACACAAACTTCACAATATCTTGCTCTGCACAACCACTAATATCAACCACAATGTCCATCTCATCGAGCCAAGTCATACAATCGATGGCTCCTTTCTCCCCTGTGAAGTCTCTAGGCTTGCAGGAGACGAAATACTTATAAGAACAGGTCTTAAGACGTGGTTCTTGTTTGAGCTCAACCTTCTTAGACGGGACACTCCTTTGGTTTGATGAATGATGATATTCACTCTTGCGAGCTGTATGAGTCTTTGAGGGTGGTTTCGAATGTGGTACAAACTGAGTTCTGACGCGAGTGCCACTTGATTCATTAAATTGTCTGTCGAGGGATCGAGTAACGGCATTATCTATTAATGCATGCAGTTCCGAACCCGCTACATTAACTCTGGTAGTATCATTATTCTCCCTCGGGTGACTGTTGACTTCATCTGACCCAGCCATGTAGCTTGATTGCTACAAAAAATATTGACAAAGATTTATTCAGGAGTCTATTATGGAATTGTCTTTTATGGCAATTCATTAACCATGGTAATTATAAACCATATTGGTTAATTTAATTTATTTAAATTTTTATTATATTTTATCCCAGTTATAAACTATTGAGGATAATAGGGTGGCATACAAAAGACCTAGTCACAAGGACAATTTTAAATTATAAGCCATGATTTTATAGAATCAAGGCATTTAGGTTTGAACGTAGTTCATTACCTTTTGTCTTATATGACAATGAATATGGCCCGCAGGCATTTCATCACTAATGGATGTTTTAAATACAGAAACAGAATTGGAAGAATCCAATATAAGGATGACTTGTGTGATTTTATCGAATCACATTTGTCAGGAGTGTTAACATGTTTTCATATGTTAACAAGGATTTGAATCTTAATAAGGAACTACCATCATGGCCCTGTCTTGATATGACACATAGGCTAGGTTTTGCCTTTAAGATTTTCTTTAATATTTATTGGCAGATCAATATAAAACAAAATGTTTTATGTTAATTTATTTCATATAATATATTTATACCTATAATGACAAAATGAAATTTTTGAACTAAAAACATTCCACTAAATTAAGAAGGAGTACATAGGTGCCCTAAACGGGACTTTTAAACAAACAAATTATCCACATAGGGACTAAAAGGAAATACAAGTCCTCGCAGGGACTGAATACATAAATAGATGTCCATACAGGGACTTAATTGAAAGTTAAAGAAATACAAAGCAAACAAATAAGGAATTTCAATAATCCCTTCTGCTTTTCCCCTTGATTAAATCAGCCAAACCCTTAAGCAGACCCCGACGGCTTCTACGCTCCCTCTAAACATCCCGCTCTACCTGGTTCAGCCTCTGAATGATCTCCTGCTGCTGCGGTGGTTGGACAAGTGGCGGCTGCGGCTGAGGCTGAAGAGGTAGTGGGTATTGATACCCATATGCTGGGTATCCAATCTGGTAAGAAGCTCCGTATGGCCCTTCAGGATGAAGAGCATTGTAGTTTGCCGCTACAAGATATGGGTCAACATCAGGGGCATTGTAGTAGTTGTAGCCAGAATGGCCTGGCTGCTCAAAAGGGTTATACGCCGCTGCACCGGCGTATGAAGGTATTGGGTTATCAAAACCCATGTGTGATGGTGGTGGTGCGACTGGCGCAGAGTCCACCTCAGAAACTGGGTTAGAAGGCCCACCTATCTACGGGTCTTCATACAGTGGCGGGTAGTGGCTGCCACTGGAGTGTTGAGGGGTGCTGAAGTAGAATCCCCCTCGCCGGACATCCGTGCTCCTGATCTTCTCCGCCTTGGTGGCTCCGGAGGCGGTTGCTGCTCTGGCGGCGGCGGTGGCGTAACCTCCTGGAAGCGTGAATCCTCGGAGGGATCCTGTTGCTGCTGTGGAGGTGCTAGGTTAAAAGAGGGAGTGAACTCCCAAGGGTACAAGGCAAACCTTACTTCATAGCTGTCTGGGCCCCGGTACGTCGAAACGTGAAAAGACGATCCGTCAGAAATCTCTATGGGATGCGTGGGCGTCCCAGATGGTGGCTCGGCAGGATCCGGATCTTCATCCATATCCATGTTTTGATCACCGGAAAAATGATCTTCTGGTCCCAATGGGTTAAAACCCATTGGTTCTTGCATCTGATTTGCCGAATTGAACTGGCTCTGAAAGTAAGGGGTCGGATCTTGAAAGGCGCGGTGCGACCCCGACCGCTGCAGTGGTAGATATGAGTGATGTGAGTCATTGGGCTCGTTCTCTGATTGCGGTCCAAAAGAGTGATGGTACGAGGGCGAAGAGCTTAGCGAGACTGATCGCCTCGCGGGTTCCAAATACGTCCTCCAATCTTCTTGAGGACTAGTGCTCATCGTTGCTGATGGAGTTCGCCGGTGTGATGGCCCGGCCTCATGATCATGACTGGTGAAAATTGGGGCTTTACCGCCTCTTCCTCTTCCTCTAATACGCGGTGGCATCTTCTGTTCCTGCCAACACAACAAAAGAAACAACAAAGGAAAACAATAAAGGACAAATAAAGGATTAGGATTAGTCCTAAGTCCTTTGCCTAGACTCGGAAGTCAGGGAATGTGCAAACTGTGTCATTGAGATTAAACACAAAAGGCTAGTGTTTAATTTACTCAATGTTGGCTCTGATACCAACCTGTCACACCCTGATATTTCCACGTATTACCGGTGGGCCCGGTGGGGAGTATCGTGACGTAGTTGATATCTTCATAGTCAATAATCACAGTTCAATGCACAGCGGAAGTCTAAAAGTAATAATATTATAAACCGAATGAAAGTAACATAAGTATTACGAATGGAATGTAAAAAGGATCCACAGGCGGATCAAAACAAAGGAAAATTGTTCAACAGATTTTTAAAGTGATAAAGCTTGCAAGACTCTTTATTTATTCACTCAGGAGTAGCCAGCCTATTTCGCATAGTACCTGCACTTAACCTTTTGGAAAATACGTCAGTTTACACTGGTAAATACAATTAACCGACTCTTTTGAAAATATTTAAGAAAATTGATTTAAATGCACAAGGCACAAATAATCTTTTATAACTTGGGATAATTATAAAAATAATATTGTATACAGTTTTATATGTTTGTTGTCCGTCAGGTCCGGTTAGAAGAGCCGGACAAGATTAACTGACACACCACAAGTATAATGCCCACAATGAAATTCCTTATTGTGGGATACCTTTATACATACGCAACTGTCAGGTGTATGCCTACACCCCGTGCTTAAGTCGTGGCCATTTCAATGAATGAGCCAAGGATATCCAGGACATGGTGTCACGGCCCCAGCCCCGGTTTAACCCAGTCAGGAGCCGCGGGACAGGAACCCGTGGTATTTATTAATTGATGCGACATCGGAAAATTTGAACAGGATCTTTTTAAAACTTGAAATGCCCGATTATTTTATTTCATAACTCGGGATAAACCCCGTAATTTACAATAGAGGAATTTTACTAGGAAATTCCCAGATTTATTAAAACATGTTTATTCATTTTAACTGAGCCACCTCTTCAAGCTTGTTAGTGCTCCGTAGCACGTTTTCCTTGATTTACAGCAGGTCGCCTGAAACATGTTTTAAAAATATTTTTGTCAGCGGGGAAATACTGGTGAATCATTCATTTTGACAAAATGACATGTAGTTATAAATTACAGCATAAGAGCGATTACAATGGCTTCTATCTTATTTTTATCTGGCGCCGTCTCACCTGGTGACGATGGTCATATCACTATTGGGTCCCACCCCAAGTAGTGACGTTTATCACTGTTAGGATTTATTAGCCTAACCCGTGAGAAATTAGTAATGTGCACAATACCCCACTAGCCAGTGATTTAAGATAACCACGACTTAATCCCTGTAATTATAACATTTGAAAATGGAGTATTGTGAAAACATTTGATAAAAGAGAATGACTCACATTGCAGATTTATACGGGCAGTGTTTAGCCTACTGATTAGCCTGATAACCTAATTTAAATAACAATGCACACGAACGAGGTCAGTAACTAATACAACATTTACGATAACTAACGAGATTAAACCCTCATGACAAATGACAAAGTGCAATACTTAAACATCCATCGAATTCACGATGAATGACAAAGTATAAACCCAATTTGAGCAGCACTTAAACATTCATCAGATAGCTTCAATCGATCGGACATTGAATCGTAGCAGCGATCGAGTTAATACCCGGTATCGTAGCAACGCCTCGCTATAATAATTGAAATTTTCGAATTATGGCAGTAGAACTTCGTTTTTGAATTGAGATTTCGACATCAGAGGACTGCTCGTAGCTCGATCTATTTATAGGTGCAATTTAGGGTTCACGCGGCCCGCGTGAACCTTTAGCCATACCTTACGCGGCCCGCGTGGCCGCCTAGTCTATGCGTAGGCTTGATTGGTCACGAGTAGGGTCGACATGTGTATGCCACGTGGCTCCGGAACGCTTATCTGGTCAACCCACATATTGACGCGGCCCGCGTAAGACTATGCTTACTCTTACGCGGCCGCCTGAGAACCATAAATCTTGATTTCTTGATTTTTAATGCGTGGTATGGTTTCAGGGGTTCAGGTTTTTACTTACGGTTCAAATTGGAACATTTTTTAGAGTCCTTACATCCTCCCCACCTTATTTAAAATCTCGTCCTCGAGATTTACTGGAATAAGTGAGGATACTTTCGCTTTATTCCCGATTCCAGCTCCCAAGTATATTCGGGTCCTCGTTTTGAATCCCACTTGACTTTGACTAGTACCAATCGCTTGTGCTTGAGAAACTTGATCTTTCTGTCTTCTATTTGAAACGGTTTCTCTACGAATTTTAACTTTTCATTTACCTCTATATCCTGAAGAGATACTACTAGCGATTCGTCCGATAAACACTTCTTGAGATTGGATACATGAAATACATCATGTACCCTAGCTAATTCTTCTGGTAATTGTAAGCGATAGGCAACTGGTCCTATACGCTAGATTACTGAAAATGGTCCTACGTATCTTGGACTTAGCTTTCCTTTCTTACCGAATCGAACTACTCCTTTCCAAGGAGAAACTTTCAAGAGTACCTTGTCTCCAACTTGGAACTCTAGCGGTTTGCGTCGATTGTCGGCATAGCTCTTTTGACGATCTCGAGCAGTCTTCAGTCTTTCCTTGATTTGAGTGATCTTGTCGGTGGTTTCTTGTACAATTTCAGGTCCTGATAATTGACTTTCTCCTATTTCTGCCCATCAAACTGGAGTTCTGCACTTGCGTCCATACAGTGCTTCAAATGGGGCAGCTTCGATACTTTCATGATAACTATTATTATAGGAGAATTCGATTAAAGGTAGGTGATCGTCCCAGTTTCCACCAAAATCTATCACACATGCTCGGAGCATGTCTTCCAGGGTTTGTATCGTCCTTTCACTTTGTCCATTTGTTTGTGGATGATATGCCGTACTTAAATTTAGTCGGGTTCCCATTGCTTCCTGGAAACTAGTCCAGAAATGGGAAGTGAAACGACTATCTCTATCCGATACAATGGAGAGCGGAACTCCATGTAAGGATACTACTTCGTCTACATACAACTTAGCTAACCTTTCCATGCTAAAGGTTTCCTTCATAGGTAGAAAATGAGTTGACTTGGTTAATCGATCCACAATAACCCAAATCACGTCATTACCTTTCCTGGTTTTAGGTAACTTAGTAACAAAGTCTATTGTTATGAGTTCCCATTTCCATACAGGCATTTCTAATTGTTGAAGTAGACCCGAAGGTTTCTGGTGTTCTGCCTTAACTTGTGAACAAGTAAGACACTTAGAAACATATCTAGCTATATCCTTTTTCATACCTATCCACTAGAAATTATTTCTTAAATCTTGGTACATTTTATTGTTACCAGGATGCATGGTATACCTAGATTTATGGGCTTCTTCTAAAATCTTATTTCTTAATTCTCCTTGCTTAGGTACCCAAATCCTTTTCTTATGGAATCTCCAAATTCCATCATTTCCTTGTTCTAATTCCTTTATTCTTCCTTTCATTCCTTCAGCATCATCCTTGATTGCTATTTCCTGGATATTCTTTAGTTGTTCCATTAAATCTAACTGTAGATTTAATCTAAGAGCACGAACTCGTCGTTGTTTCTCATGATACTTACGACTTAAGGCATCTGCAACTACGTTTGCCTTTCCTTCATGATACTGAATATCACAGTCGTAGTCGCTTAGGATTTCCATCCACCTCCTTTGCCTCATGTTTAATTCTTTTTGCCCAAATATGTACCTTAAGCTCTTATGATCCGTATAGACAGTGAACTTACTTCCATACAAATAATGTCTCCAAATCTTAAGGGCAAAAATTATGGCTCCTAATTCTAAGTCATGAGTCGTATAATTTTCCTCATGCTTCTTCAATTTCCTTGAAGCATACGCAATTACCTTCTTGCGTTGCATTAGCACACATCCTAATCCTAGTTTTGAAGCATCACAGTAAACTTCAAAATCTTCGGTTCCTTCTGGTAAGGCTAGGATTGGGGCGTTTGTTAACTTTTGCTTTAAAATCTTAAAATCTTCTTCTTGCTTAGGTCCCCATTCAAACTTAACTACTTTGCAGGTTAACTTAGTTAAGGGTACAGCTATCTTGGAAAAATCCTTAATAAAGCGCCTATAGTATCCAGCTAATCCTAAAAAGCTTCTAATTTCCATAGCTGATTGTGGAGCCTTCCATTTGGTGATTGCTTCAATTTTAGAGGGATCTACATGAATACCTTCGTGGTTCACCATGTGTCCTAAAAATTGCACTTCCTGTAACCAAAATTCACACTTCGAGAATTTGGCGTAAAGCTTTTCCTTTCTTAACAAGGTTAAGAGTGCATGCAGGTGCTGACAATGCTCGTCTTGATTTTTGGAATAAATAAGTATATCGTCGATAAAGACAATTACCAATTTATCCAAATACGGTTTACAGATTCTATTCATCATGTCCATGAATGCTGCAGGTGCATTCGTTAGTCCGAAGGGCATGACTGTAAACTCGTAATGACCATACCTAGTTCTGAAAGCAGTTTTAGGTATGTCTTCTTGTTGTACTTTTAATTGATGGTATCCGGAGCGTAAGTCGATCTTAGAAAAATATCTAGCTCCTTGAAGTTGATCAAAGAGGTCATCAATCCTAGGTAATGGGTATCGATTCTTAATTGTAACCTTATTTAATTCCCTATAATCAATACACATTCGAATTGAACCGTCTTTTTTCTTTACGAACAACACTGGTGCTCCCCAAGGGGATGAGCTCGGTTGTATGAATCCTTTACTTAGTAACTCATCTAATTGCTTTTTCAATTCTAACATTTCGGTGGGTGCTAACCGATAAGGTGCCTTGGCTATCGGTATAGTTCCGGGGATTAGATGAATTCTAAATTCTACTTCCCTGTCGGGTGGTAATCCCGGTAATTCTTCTGGGAATACATCTGGGTATTCTGAAACTATAGGAATTTCCTTAAGTTCTTTACCCTTAGTGCTAATGATTACTGAAATCATCTACACTATTCCTTGCTTTCGTTCATAACTAGCAACTTTCATTACTGAAATGAACTTCATTGGCTTTCGTGGTTTGTCTCCTATAATTGAAATTACCTCTCCTGTAGGTGCATATATTTCTATGGCATTTTTATCACAAAGGGTTCAAGCATGGTTGGCTACTAACCAATCCATTCCTAACACGACATCGAATCCAGCTAAATTCATAGGTAACAGGTTTGCAGAAAATTTATGACCTAAAAGTTCTATCTTTCCTTCTTGCAAAACCTTATCTATATTAACAGAATTCCCATCTGCTGTTTCGACTGTAAAAATCTGCCTAAGGTTTATTAAGGGTAAATTAAGAGCTTGCCAGAATGAAGTATTTATAAAACTTTGGTTTGCACCAGAGTCAAATAATACTTTTGCATAAACGTTGTGGACTAGGAACGTACCAGCTATCACGTCAGGGATTAGCTCGGCTTCCTACGTAGTCAGTTGGAAAGCTCTTACGTTCTTCTTTGTAGCTCCTTCTGCAGGTTTGGCTTTGTTGTCAGCCGGTTTAACTAATTTCGGACAGTCTGGCCTGAAATGTCCAGCTTCTCCACAGTTGTAGCAAACCGTCACTTTCTTCTTTCAGCAATCTTCTTCTTGATGCCCTGGGATTTTGCAGAAATTGCAATACCCTTTGCATCTTCCAAAATGCTTTCTTTTGCAGGAATTGCAAAATGGAACAGTGGAAGATTGCCCAGCTCCTTTTCTCTTGAAACTACTACGGTTACCCACACGAAATCCTTGGGTAATCTTTTGGGCTACTTCCTGCTTCCGACTTTCTTCTCTTGTGCGTACCAACTCGTCAGTTAAGGTGTTAGCTAATTCTACCGCATCGTCAATAGTGCGAGGTCTCGCAGCTTTAACGATATTACGGATTTTACCAATCAATCGCCAAATATAACGGGAAAAAGCACCGGTTTTGGCGAAGCCAGGGTTGGTACCACTCTCGCATATTCAAAGAATGTCGAAGTATACCCTCGACAATCTACACCAATTATCCGATGGTTCAGGAACTTATTCGCCATTTGTTCCTTTTCATATTCGGGACAAAATTTTCTTTCCATTGGCTGCTTAAATTCTTCCAAACTCATGGCATAGGCCATATTTCTTCCTTTGGCTTGAAGTACCGTATTCCACCATTCTAGCGCCCCTTCTTTAAGAAGATGTGACGCATACATGACCTTGTCTTCCTCAGCACATTTACTTATCATAAGTACTGCTTCGGTTTTCTCCAACCAACGCAGTGCTGCAGTCGCCCCTTCATTGCCTGCGAACTCAGCTGGTTTGCAAGCAAGATATTCTTTGTAAGTGCAACCAGGCGTTGCAGTTTTCATTTTCTTAGGGAGTGGGGCTTGCCGTGGATCATTATCGTTGTTAGTATGATTGCCGCCTCCGTTTACACTATTACTGAAGTTATCTTCTTAAGTACGTTTACTAGGAATAATTTGTTGAGGTTCAACATGTTTCTGGGCAGCAGCAAGGATTGCTGGAATAGCATTGGCTATTCCTTGAGCAACGATATTTTCGATATCTTTCCTAGTCATAAATTGATCTTCCTGGTGTTGCTCAGATGGGTTAAGCTCGTTAACTGGTTCATTATTAGCATTTTCCATCTGATAATTAATATATATATATATGATTAGCAGAAAAATAAATTAACAATTCAACATACAAAATAATTGCACATAACTACACCAACACGTATAGTCAAAATTGTCGATTTCTCAACTGTCATTTTTATATATTATAATATGCATCAGTACACACCGTTATCTTACAAAAGTTTTATTTGTAGGTTATTTTACAGACTTATTTTATTATTATTATTATTACTATTATACAATCACAGCTTCACCACCATCCTATCCCTGGGCACCTTAGAAACGACGTTCCCTCTCGTCGTACTTCCAGGAGATCTGTTCTCCCACCTCCTGGATCCTATTCCCTGCACCTATTAGCTCTTCGCCAAAATGGCGGAGTTCAGCTAGGTTTTCATTGCTCATTGGCGGGTTTGGTATAGGTTCTGGGTCGAACTGAGGGAAAAAGGTATAAGGATTGTTGAGGAGGTTTTGAAACTGCCAGTCATTCGTCCACCACTCGTCCATTTCTCCTAAAGGTTGGGTGTGGATCAGCGGGTCTGGAATAGCTGGTTCTAAGTTTATTGGAAGTTGGGTTTCAGCAGGATAAGGGTAGAGGTTGGTGTTGATAGGTCTAATGATATCACAGCTTGCTAGTAAGCGATCTAATTCCTCCTGTAATGGCAACTCCTCGACTTGCTTAGAACTTTCCCCAATTTCCATTTCTACTTGCCTAGAACCTTCCCCGATCTCAATTCCTTTTCCTTTATCTATGAGATTCTCTATTTTGGGAACCTTTCTAGTTGCTGGTTTCCTCCTGCGTACACGCCTCCATCCTACAAATCTTCTTCTTTTCTTAGGCTTTGGTTTCTCCAGGGGTGGAGCTTGAAATTCCATAGGTTCTTCCACATCGGCTATGTAACCAGTAAAGTCATTGGAAACTTCTACTTTCACCGGATAAAGATTGAGATTCTGAAGGGCTTCAGATAACTCATTCATGCTGTTTAGTATATATGCAAAAATGCACACAATTGCTAAGTTAAAATTTTATAACAAATTTTTTTACAGAAAACATTTAAGTATTATTGCATACCGTAAGACTAATTTAATACAAAGGACAACTGAAAATTAAAACATACTAGGTTTTGTTGTAAATTTATTTATTTACTGGGTAAGATTTTCTTTAGAATTTTTGGCTTGTAGATAATATGGGTGCTAATACTGGATCAGGGTATTTAAAGGTTAGCATTTACTGCTACAGTTGCTAACATATAGAGATCTGCCCATTTTTCGTCTAATTTATCCTCCCATGGTGGGTTACTGCCTATTTTCTGGGTTTCCTGATTACACCTTCCTTCTTTTGATTTCTTTAGTTTCTCTTGACTTTTCCTAATAATCAAACTTCTTTTATTAGGAGAAAGTGGTTTCTCATACTGTGCCTTACGGACAAATATTCCTTCCTCAGTATTCACTGAGTGTTTTGAGGATGATGATCCCTTATCTTTTGGTGCACTATCTATTTTACGATAGATGTCCAAAAGTCTTTGTTTACCCATGCTGTAAACAAATATTCAAATAATGAAACACATAATTCCAAAAATGGCAATTAGTAAAATTAAGTATTTTCTCAAATACTTAATTGGCTTAAATCAGTGGCTCTGATACCACCTTTTCCTGTCACGGCCCCAGCCCCGGTTTGACCCGGTCAGGAGCCGCGGGACAGGAACGCGTGGTATTTATTAATTGATGCGACAGCGGAAGATTTGAACAGGATCTTTTTAAAACTTGAAATGCCCGATTATTTTATTTCATAACTCGGGATAAACCCCGTAATTTATAATAGAGGAATTTTACTAGGAAATTCCCTGATTTATTAAAATATGTTTATTCATTTTAACTGAGCCACCTCTTCAAGCTTGTTAGTGCCCCGTAGCACGTTTTCCTTGATTTACAGCAGGTCGCCTGAAACATGTTTTAAAAATATTTTTGTCAGCGGGGAAATACTAGTGAATCATTCATTTTGACAAAATGACATGTAGTTATAAATTACAGCATAAGAGCGATTACAATGGTTTCTATCTTATTTTTATCTGACGCCGTGTCACCTGGTGACGATGGTCATATCACTATTGGGTCCCACCCCAAGTAGTGACGTTTATCACTGTTAGGATTTATTCGCCTAACCCGTGAGAAATTAGTAATGTGCACAATACCCCACTAGCCAGTGATTTAAGATAACCACGACTTAATCCCTATAATTATAACATTTGAAAATGGAGTATTGTAAAAACATTTAGTAAAAGAGAATGACTCACATTGCAGATTTATACGGGCAGAGTTTAGCCTACTGATTAGCCTGATAACCTAATTTGAATAACAATGCACATGAACGAGGTCAGTAACTAATACAGCATTTACGATAACTCACGAGATTAAACCCTCACGACAAATGATAAAGTGCAATACTTAAACATCCATCGAATTCACGATGAATGACAAAGTATAAACCCAATTTGAGCAGCACTTAAACATTCATCGGATAGCTTCAATCGATCGGACATTGAATCATAGCAGCGATCGAGTTAATACCCGGTATCGTAGCAACGCCTCGCTATAATAATTGAAATTTTCGAATTATGGCAGTAGAACTTCGTTTTTGAATTGAGATTTCGACATCAGAGGACTGCTCGTAGCTCGATCTATTTATAGGTGCAATTTAGGGTTCACGCGGCCCGCGTGAACCTTTAGCCATACCTTACGCGGCCCGCGTGGCCGCCTAGTCTATGCGTAGGCTTGATTGGTCACGAGTAGGGTCGACATGTGTATGCCACGTGGCTCGGGAACGCTTATCCGGTCAACCCACATATTATATCCGCCCGCATAAGACTATGCTTACTCTTACGAGGCCCGCGTGAGAACCATAAATCTTGATTTCTTGATTTTTAATGCGTGGTATGGTTTCAGGGGTTCAGGTTTTTACTTACGGTTCAAATTAGAACATTTTTGAGAGTCCTTACACATGGTCATTAACCCCCCTAATGGCATTGCACCAAACAAAACAGATAAAAACGAGTATGTAATTATATTAATCACAATCCGATTTAAATAATTACACACCCGACCAAGCGGTATTATTATAATACCGTATCCCAAGCCCGTATAACGGAAAATAAGTTAAAAGTATTTACCTGAGCAAAATATACAAATTTATCTCAGCCGTATACAATCATCAAGTGCAAATAACTTTTACTGGGCTCCTAAATCTGGAACGAAGGTTTTAATAACCTATTAGATTCCTAACGGGTCTTATTTAAGTCTAAACTTAGACCGGTTAGTTTTAAAGAAAGGTTTACGGTTCAAAACGCAAGATTAAGCGAAGACCGGATTAGAATGTGATTTAGACCCGACAAGTATGGAGACTTGTATAATATGGGCAAACTAAACACATTATGGATTTTGAAGCAAAAATGATGAGGTCTGACCCGTTTCGGTCAACTTATGCAAACTAGTTACATAAACCGCACCGAACGCGAAAAATCCATAACGGGTAACCAAATGAGTCATGAACAGGTTTCCTAAGTTAATATGCCTTAAATATGTTGTGATATCACTAGGATACCTTCTATTATGCCCAAAACGAATTTAAACTCAATTTAAGCCCCGTGGGGGTATTTTGGTCATTTTAAAGATTATAAAAGAGATTAAATAATAATATGAGGTTCTGGTCTAAAATGATCAGTAAAAATATTTAATTTAATAAGTTATATCAGTAAGATATTGCACCTATGTGAATTTTATCATTTATGACCAAACTATGCACCGAAGGGGCATTTTGGTCATTTAAATTTGGAAATCTGAGTTCAAAACTTTTACTTACTGTTAAAGTATAAAAATTTACTCATAACATCAGTAGGTGACAAGTCTTATGTGCCTAATATGGTTTTAAACCATACTGTGCGCCTAAATCGCATAAAAGTCGGTATTTGATGATATTCGGGTTAATTTAGGAAATCTGAGATTTTGATCAGCCTTTACTGTTTAAAATAACTTATTTAATATATAAAATTAGTAGAAAAAGGTTTGGTATGTAAAGGATGTGTAAAACTCATTTTATTAGTAAAAGGGCATAATCGTCAATTACCGAATCAATGCAAGAACCCTATGTTATGATCAGTTTAAAAATTAATAAAAATCTCCAAAAATCCCAAAATATTATATTACATTAGTGGGTAAAAGGTTTGGTGTCAAAATCTGGGTTTAAATAGGCTTTATTCCGAAAATGCCATTTAATAAATAAAAAGGCTTTAATTTACGATATTGAGCATAACTCCTAATTTAGACCTCAAACTAATGTCAAATTTTTAGGACATGTTTATAAATCAGTAATAAAGGTTTTTGTCCTCTCACATTTTCAAAAATCTCGTTTTAATGTCAAAAGGGTATAATGGTCAACATTTAAGCAATTAATGGAAACATGCAAATGAATCGGATTAATAAGGAACCATGTAGTATAACCTCAGAGGGTTTTACTAACTTATGATATGGTCCTAAAGGAACCTTAAGGCATATCTAAAACAAGCTAAATCGGGCCAGAACTGAAAGTCAAAGCAAAAGTCTACTTTTACGACTTTCGGTTCCGAACCAAGCCTAAACTCAGAATTGTCGGGTTGAACATGCCTAGACATGTTCTTACATTATTTACCAAGTTATTTTAGTGTTAAAACATGTTCCATAATTTCTACATTATCAGTTATGAATTTATTTGCAAAAATAGCTTCTGTTGAGTTTTTAATATTAAGTTTGACCCGACAATTAACCAAGTTAGAGTGAGAATCAGTAGGTGCCCTTTTAAGGGTTTATTACCTACATAATTACCAACTCATAGCCACTTTCAATTCGAATAATGGATGGACCATTAGTGATTAATCACCAAGTCAAAGCTTAATTACGACGGCTTTGACTTTTGGTCATTAGACTAATAAAACTTGAACTTAGGAGGTTAAGAACACTTACAATGGTCCTTAACACGAATTTGGAACTTAAGAAAACTTGCTTGAACTTCAGAAAGCTCCAGGGAATGAGTTGTGAATAAATTTGGTGAATGAGCAAATGAACTAGCAAACAACAAGTTCTTATATAGCCAAAAATACTTCACAAGATCACTCCACACAAGTCTACAATTGATTTATGATGATTCCAGGTGTCCCCTATGCATGAAATACTGTTGGCTCAGCTCCTGGATTCGAAAAATGGCATGCAAAGGCGGTGTAACCTGACTAACCTGCAGCTGTGCAGATTTTTCTGCACCTGACACTCTTACGCGGCCCGCGTAAGAGTTGTCTAGGGCCTACGCGGCCCGCGTCAAGGGCAGCTCCGGTCACCAAGTTTCAGTTATTGCAATTTCAGTCCCTGGTCCCTCTAAACTTGTTTTAACTTTCGTTTATTGCACTTTTAACCCCCAAACTTGACTTTTAAGGGTCTTGAGTCTTTAAACATTTATCAATAAGCTTTCGGTTAGTTACGAGGTCACCCGAATAGTCTTGAATTGCAACGTTGACGCGTTTGGCCCTTATTTCTTGGAATTAACACTTTAATTATTTATGTGCGTCGAAACTCCACGAATTAATATCCGATATTCTCGAGATCAAAATATATATACAATGTTTTTGGGCTCGTTAAAAGGTCACTCAGAGGTTACTTTCAACATGTTGACACTTTTAACCCCTATGTTTCGCAAGATCCTTATTTTTAACACAAACGACTTTCTAAGTTCGACAAATTATTCGTTGAAGAATACGAACGTCCTGTGAGGTCAATCAGAGGCACAAAAATGGCATGTTGACACTTCGGATCCCTTTACTTACATATTCACATTGTTTGACAACTTTAGTCCCTCATAATCAATTCCTTACACGTTTAAAGTCCATGACACGAGTCTTCATTATATTGGTCGTGATTTTACGAGGTGTTACACAGGGGCTCTGCCCCTTGGACCCCGCAAGGTGCTGCCGCCCCTGGGACCCTGCTACCAGGGGCGCCGCCCCCGGACCCCCGCCAAGATCGTTAAACGCAATGACTAAATCAAAAACCCAGATCATAAAAATGAAATTAAAGAATTTCTTACATGGATCGAAGTCGGTTTCTTCAACGATTGATGAAATTTGAATGATAGAAACAATTATCAGCACTCGAATCAAATGGATCGAGTGATTATCTTCAAAATCACAGGAAAAAACGACGATTTTGTATGAAATTAAACTGGGTTTTCTTCAAAAAAGCTGAAGAACACGTTGATCGGGTGTTTGAATCATTGATTGGTGACGAAAATCGCACTACAATGTAGTGATTATTGAGATAGAAAGTGAAGAAATGGTTGAAGATGGTGGGCTTTGAAAATGGTGGGTATTGAAGATACTGGGGAGAAGAAGGAAGAAGAAAGGATAAGATTGACTAAAATACCTTTCCTCTTTATTTTAAATTTTGCCACATGTCCTAATCCTATTGCTTCCTATCCTTCCTAGCCAAAATAAACTTCCTATTTGATCCTCACCCTCTATCTACTTATCTATAAAAGGAGAAGTAAGGATGATGTAATTTTGCCTACGTGTCAACTATCCAGCTATGCCACATAAGTTTTGCTGATGTCATAATACATAAATAAATCTACTTAATAAATAACAACTTTATTCAAACCATAATTTCAAAATTGGCTCCACTTTCAAAATTTTAAAATTCAAACCATAATTTCAATTTTCACTCTCAAATATATCTAGAGTTCCTCTTTCAAAATTCAAACCCAACCCTCTCTCCCTAGGGTTTCAAGCCATGGCTTTGAGGAAGAGTAAATGCAGCAAGCAATGGCCTCCGGCCGTCTAATCTAGGGTTTCAAACCCTTCTCCACTTTCAAGTTGTACCCGATATAAAAGAAAGCATTTACTGTACCCAAAAGAGTTCCTCCTTCCCCAAGTTTTCTCCCCACCATTTCGATTCTACAATTCTCAGCTTTTCTTCACAAATCACTTCACCGATCGATCAAACACTTCTGCAATTTGAAGGCGTTTCAAGATTTAAGAACAGGGATGATATTATGTTCGATCATCATCATTATCATCATAAGATTAGCCCTAAGATGGGCTTAAGTTCGAGTATGAAGTCATTTTTTGGAAAGCCTTTCTTAAAGCGACACTTCTCTTTTAAGTTTGAAGGTGCAAAAAAGGGTTTTTCTGCGGTTGACGGTGGCGCGTTCACACCAATCTCCCTCTGCTTTCAAGGTTTTTCCGATTATAGTTTGAAGGTATTATTATTTCTCGAGCTTTAATTAATCATACGGTTATTCATATTTGAAATTGTATAATAATTGTATAGAACTATAGATTTAAATATACAGTTCAATGTTAGGTGTACTTAATCCGCTTTTGTTGTTGAATTAAATTAGGTTATTTGTATTGACCTTAATTTTGGATGTTTTAGGAATGTTCAATTTGAGCTTAGGGTTTTGATGGTTTTGTTGAAATTATATAAAATTAAATTGACTTTTGGAAGTAAAATATGCAGTTAATAAATCTACAATAGCAACAGCAGCTAATATAAATAATAAGCCTTAAAAGTTAAAACCACCAAGAATCTTTCTTTAACTTTTTAAGAGAGAAAAATTTGGAATAAATTTGAAAGAATTGAACGAACCTGTGAAACACTATTTTCATTCTTTGTTTCACAAAATTTGGAATAAAATTGTTTAAATTCTGTTTAAAATCATTGTGTTAGTTTCTCTTGTTTCACATTTGGAAAGCTGCCATCATCCCACCATAATATGAATCATAATATGTATTTGGAGCACAATCGTGTAGAACAAAACAAACAGCTCAGAAACTGCTATGCCGTAAACATCAAGTTGTATTATAAATTACAAGTGAATAAATGGGTGGGTCGGATGCTAACAGGTTGGATAGGTAAGTGGCTAAATCAGGTTCAGCCCAAAACGAACTGTATTTAAGTGGTCAAAATGGGTCGGGCCAACCTACACACATTTCTTATTCTTTATTATATTCTATAAATAATTGCGTTAAACATGATTACAAAACTATATTGCTACTATCAAAATCAAATCTTTCATTAATAATAAGAGGTTAAGAACATTTAGTGCCTGGATGACTTTCAGCACAATTTAACGTTCTTCGTATACTCATTACATATTTACAGGTTCGTGGTGTAGCAGTAGCAAGAAGGTCTGACTTGAATCTGCCGCCTGCTGCAGTGGAGACTTATGTGCATATTGTTAGTGATGATTCTGTCCACTGTAAATCTCAAGCTTCCGTAAAGTCATTTGAGATAGTTGACCAGAATGCTGGAGGTCAAACTGCTTCTAAAACCTGTGAAAGTCAACCTCTTGTCATACGCTGACTCCATTCCGTGAACCACAGGTAAGATTACCCTTTAAAATACGATCGTTACCTTTTCTGATCTGAAAATGTGTTTAGTTTACAGTTGATTTCTTATTTGATATGTTAACTTGCAGGTAGGTTTACGACAGTTACATTGACTTCAGTTCTGGATGAAAAGATATAAACGGTTGCATGTTAACATTAATAATCAACCACTGTCTTTAAGATGCAGTAATATTACCCTTTAAAATACGATCGTTACCTTTTTGTATATTTTGTTTTTGCAAATTAATTTTGATTTCTAAGATTTTTTTTATTTTGTAAAATTAGTGTATAAGTGGCACAAAATGCTTTCCAGAATCCGGCATAGGTTTGGAATCCATGATGATGATAATATATGAAATACAGAGGCTGACCATAAGGATCTTCATCTTAAGGTAAAGTAAACCTTGTGCTGTATTTTTGCTCGATTTAATGCAATTTGTGTACTAATTGGTTGTGTATTCGGTAAACTTCCATGCAATATGTTGGTTTTAAAGTGTACTAATTGTTTACTACATTATTCAGGTGGGTCTTTTCAAAGAATTGCTTTCATTCAAGGGTAAATTAGACAATGCAAACTCCTAAAACAAGGTATGAGATCCAAAGTAATCATTCTTGTGTGACTGGTATTACATGCATTCAAATTGATACATTGCACTTAGTTGTTTGTAAACTTCCAATTCAGTCTTTCCATTTCCTTAGAAAGTCGGTTAGCTGAGAACAAGTCGGTTTGTGTTTGAAGAACCTATAACAAAACAAAAAATTAGCATTTAAAACAAAACCAAACAAAATTGGTCAGCCTAAAACCATACCTAAAATTATAATGAAACAGACGCAGGAGGTCGTAGACAAACTCAACGACTGAAGCAAATCAAGATACATACAAGTAAGAATTTAAGAGATATAATCAGAATATATATGTGGATAACTCACAACAACCATGTGTAAGATACTATGATCATCATCAACTGTGACTAACAAAGAATCATCAAAATGCTAATAAAACACAATAAATAAACAAATCTTCATGGATGGTCTGTATACCTGAATTAGAGCAGTGAAGCCAGCAAAGATTTGGATGAAACACAGGAAAACGTTAATGGATTTGTATAATTAGGACATGAAAAAAGTAATATCTATAGAGAAAATGGTACCAAACAACAATCTTAAAAAAAATTCAGATGAAAGATTTTCTAATTTATCGACAATGGAATACTGTCTCTTTATCTTCAGACTCATAAAAAGAAGCAAAAATAAAATGTCATAAAAAAATTAATACGATTAAAGTATAAAGTATTAAAAAAAGTAACAATTACATATAACAAAGAAAACTAATCAGACACTTAAACTCTAATAGCAAGAATCAAGAAACTTTAACTTCAACTCCATGGAGCACTGAACTTCTCGATGTATGTCATTGATCTTTCTCATGAAGTCCAGGTCTCTGTCTCCACACTCTATATTACTCACAACACACAGATCACGAACGGAAGTAGTCGGCATCGCCCTCAGGTCTCTCGAAACTTGGTCTCTTGTCAGCAGACCAAGTTGCAGTCCGTTAAAACACCTCTTCAAATCTTGAAGAGTACACCTATCAGCAAAAACTTGCTCTTCGATTTGTTTAATAAAGCGTTGCTTGAAATCCTCAGATTGTGCAGAAGTATGTGACTCCATTTTAATGTATTTATAAGAACTAAGGCAAAACAACAACAGTTACTCTTCTATTTCACCGAATGAATCTAGGTATGATGAAACAACATTTGAATTTGCAATGGTATTATATAGGATATGTAACAGCCCAAAGGTCAGATTTAAATGCAACCATTAAATAAAAATTTATATTTAAAAACCTGATACATTTAATGATTTAATAATGAAAAACGTGTATATGGCCAACATGTCTCTTCATTTACCCTATCAAACATTTTAATGTAAAACCTTTGAAAAATCAATTTTAATAGCAAACCAAGTAAAATTAAATATCTAGAAAACCAAAGAACAAAATTTAAACTTTCAAAAAAAGATGATCTTTATTAGCAGACGTCTCTTCGTTTACCCTATCAAATATTTCAAACACTATAAAGGATCATGATTAGTCTACTTGAAAACATCAAGACTTGATTTTTAAAAAACCCTTCATCCTAAAACAAAACGTCCAAAACCACTCACAGTCTTTCTAAATGGCAAGCAAAACCTTCTACCACTGGTCGGATACTACCGATCTTAAAATTGAATATTCAAGATGGTCACTCCATTGTAACATCCGTGCTTGTAATCATTGTGAACAGTTCAATTATCAATGAAACAATGTTTTTTGATCCCAATGTTTGTTTGATTGTGTTTTACATTTTTCATGTTTTGACTTTTATGTAATTTCAAACTCTACATCGCTTTCTGAAGAGTTTTACGCAAACTGATGCGTAAACATAATTAGTTTAATACGAAAAATACTCCGGAACATCAACATATACTTAACATACCTTAAATAACCTTTACATAACTTAGAAATAAGTTTTGAAGGCGTTGGTATGGCAAAAACAAGTTAATTCGCTTACAGGGGCTAAACTTGACAAACTGCGAAAGTATGCCAATCTGAACTGTAACAGACATTCCGAAACATGACCATAAGTTAAACATACCATAAATATCCCTTACATAGCTTAGAAATAGGCTTTGAGAGGTTCGGTGTGCTAAAATATACTTTTGGGACATTCAGGGACTAAAAGCGTCAAAAAGTGCACAAGTTTGCACTTTCGCGCATAACTCACGTTCTGAATACATCCGGACATCCAAAAATTTATGTAAGCACTAAAATATTTTATTTTAGTGTTTGGCATAAGAAAAATCCATTCGTCACGCCATTTGGATCGTTTTTCGCGCTTATGCGCATTCCGTCGTAATTAACCGAACAACGCAATCGTACGGCTAAACGAACCGAAATCCGAGATATTTTTGAGCACATTTTAAGTTCCCTATACTTTAACTTCATTTTAGAGCTTTGAAATGGGGTTAACGGGCCTTAAACGCGTCGGAAATGACCTTATAGCACAACAGGGACCAAAATGGTAAATCTGCCAAACTTGGGTCTTGCGCACCGTAAGGGTTATTTGTTACGGTGCGCAAGCAGTGTCCAGATGCAGCAAATCGATTTTGGCTGCTGTTATCTGCCCCTAAACATTCTCCAAAGGTCAAGTGCCACTTGTTAAACTCTTGTGGTGGCCAAATTCAGTAACCACAACATTTTGACAAGTGTACGGGCTAGATCTTTCCCTCTTCTCCAAGAAACGATCCTAACGGTGGACCGAAATCTATAAATACCCATCACATTTTCACTCATTCCTCACAAGAATCTGATCAATTGTGCTCTAAGTTGAAACCTTTGTTTCATACCTGAGCTATTTTGATCTAGATTAGCATTCGGGGACCCCGTAAGTGTTCCTTCGTTCTTTTATTGCTTTCCGAGTCTTTTCGAGTCTGAAAGTCAAACTTTGTTTGACTTTCTGCGTTGACCAGTTTATGGTCAATGCGAAGTTCGTTTGAACTTCATAACGTGATTGTGATCACGATGGTTATAGTCCCTAGTGACTATACCTACTGATTACCACGTTATCTAGGCTCAGTGACGAGCCGTAGTTTCGGTCAGAATACGTATTCTTGCGTATTTTGTAACCAAACTACTTATGGGTATCAAAACCGTTTGTTTTGATACCAAACCTGTTTTCTAAACTTAGTTAAGCATGTTTTAACATGCTTAGCTCGTCACTTTTAGTTTTGTGCTTGTCTAGGGTCGTAAAGGTAAGCGATCTAATCAATCGCTTATACTTTCGAACCCGACCCATTTGGTCGATCATTAGGATCCGACCAAACACATTAGGTGACCATAGTATATAGGGAATAACCTTCCGAGGTTATACCTTATGGCCGCTTCGTTAAGTAGTTGTATGATAGGTAGTTTATATGCCTTAGGTAAATTACCAGAATACCCTTTTCATGTATAATTGGTAATTAAGCATATGTAACCTAAACTTTTGTCACATAACTGATTATGTAACATGTTTAGGCATATAACACTTGTCATAGGACTAGTTAGACGTTCCGAACGCGTTTCACGCGAACGACGCGTTAAAGTAGCATAAGCTACCTAAACGAGTTGTAATGGGTCATAAGCACTTATGTTAGGTTTCATTTAGTATGTAGGATTTGTTAAACCATATTACACGAGTCTCCATACTCGTTTGGTTTACGAACTCTCATTCTATCTGATCTTCCGATTTAGGTCCGGTTTATTAATGTAGTTACCTATATTAGGTGCCGTTTGATATCCGTGATCTCTAGCATTGCTTGGTGGTTATCTTAGGACTTCTGAGCAATTTCATGTGAGTACATAGACCCCTATTTTACTGTTTTCAAACTGTTTTGGGGTGGAACACATGTGCCTACTTGTTACTTTCGTGCTTTCCTGTTTTCACATCATATACATGCTATGTTTGTTAGTACATTATAGTACATGATTTCATTATGTTTCATGCTATGTATGTCCATTGTGTGCATACTTAGTACATTGTTTTACTTTACATTTCTGCTATGTATGTTGACTGATAGCATGCTAGCACATTGATTTACATGACTTTCTGCTTTGTATGTTAACTTAGCATACTTAGTACATTGTTTTCATATAACATGTTCACTTTTGCTATGACATTTGGTTTGCATAAACGAGACTATTATACGTTCATTAACATTAACTACGCCGCTCGGTAGTAAGTACTGGTACCATAGGACTTGACAAATCCCATTCCTGACATCCCGGGTTTGTTTGGATGTAAGGAATTACTGAATCCGAAAACATTTCTTTTGATAACCTTGACTAAAAGGGTTATCCGACTATCTCAAGGCTTGAATGTATGCGTTAACTTACCACATAAATGTTTGTATCAATGTAACATGCACTACTTTGCAAAACATAACTTTTTGATATATTCAAATTGCTTTCTTTTGTACATTTATACATTTTGGACTATGTGACAATATACTTTACTTACAATACATAACTTTTGTTACACATTACTTGACTACTTTTGGACTTATAAACATTTGACATGGCTTATACAAGGACTTTTGACTATTGGTTTAAACATAGACTTATTACATTGGTGGTTTGTTTAAGTGATTTAAGTAACGAGGCATGTGTAATATGATACAAGCATGGTGGATACGCCGCTAGTACTTCCTATATATAAGTGTTTGTATGGTATTACATATTGTAGCGTTATTTGAATCATTTCAATTTAGACATATGACATTTTATACAAATAACATACTTTTCACAAGACATTGTTTTATAAAACAACTTATCTTATACAAACTCACTTTACTTGGTTATTTATTTAACCATACTTTATGATCTTATTTATACATATCATCTGATCTTATCGTTTTTCAAATGATTTACAAGACAAAACAATTTACAAGGTTCATGACTGACTGTTATTAAACAATTTCTTAAACTTAAGTCATGAATCCTATTTTCACAAAACCTATGTATCTCACAGGAATTTTTATGCTGACGTACCTATTTTCACATATGTTTTCAGGAGCTTTTCCCTAGGATGACGATCATGACACTAGGGCGGACCTGTGCCTTAGAGATTTAAAAACGAAAATAGACTATGTTTAATTATGTTAAAAACTCTTTGATTCCTGTTTAAAACAATGAAACTCTTGTGTTGATAAATAAATACAACTTTGTATGCCATGGTTATGAAACAATTAATTCTGTTACAACACTCCCCGACGTTTTCCGCCACGTTTTGTATGTTATACGTGTTTTGGGGTGTGACAGAAGAGTTGGTATCAGAGCCAATGGTTATAGGGAATTAGGTTATTAGTAATGCTTTGACCTAGACTATAACCTTTCTAGGACCCTAACACAAGTTATCTTGTGTTTAGATCTTAAAACATGTACATCACCTATCCTTAGGTGATTATCAAAACAAGAAACCAAATTTTTCCGAAACGATTTTTGAAAAACAATCATCTGTTTTTGGATGATTTATTACAAGGTTTTGAACCCTCTTTTGTAAGGTTTTGAACCCTTCCAGTTTGACTAAATTTTTGGCCTTGTGCCTTCAAATTTTCAAAATCTCGTCAACGTTTTGGGTTTTAAATAATGTGAACACGTGCAAACTGGAAGAGTGAATGCCTGTATTCTGGGTTTTCTGTCTAGGCAAGCACTTCGTATACATCTCATCAGACGCGAGACCAGTTGTGCTTACCTGGGAATTCTTGGGATGAGTGTTCACTTATAGGTGAGCATGTCTTCATGATACATTATTTTTTATCCATTTACTTTGATTAGTCACTGTGCGTCGTTTGTTTGCTTGGTAATGCGGACAAATGACCACCATCTTTGCGTTTGTTAATTTTGTTTCATCTCATTCTTTTCATCCAATCATCTCACTCGTTTCCTTTCATGTTTACCTCTTTTAGAATGCCTCCTCGACGCGAAAACCAAATAGCGACTGCCGAACTGGCAGAAATCATTGCGCAGCAGATGGCTGCTCAATTCCCAAATCTCTTTGCTCAATGGCAACAAGCCAACAACAACAACAATGCTCCATGCAAATACAAGGATTTTAACTCGGCTAAACCACTCAAGTATAGTGGTTCTGAGGGAGCGACTGGGCTTCTTCAATGGTTTGAGAGCATTGAGAATACTTTCCGCCACGTGCAGTGTCCGGATAATCGCAAGGTCAAGTTTTCTTTGAGCGTGTTTCAGAAGAGGGCTCTCACATGGTGGAACAGGGTTATGAGAGATCGGGGAGCAGAAGTTGCTCTAGCGCAAACTTGGGCTGAACTTAGGGCCCTTATGATGAGGGAATTCTGTCCTCGTCATGAACAGCGAGCGTTGGAGAAAGAGTTTGAGGACTTGAAACAAGACAGTGGCGAGCACAGGGCTTATACTGATAGGTTTGAAGAGTTGAGTCTGCTTTGCCCAACTATGGTTACCCCACTCGACAAGGCTATCGAAAGATACATCGACGGCCTACCTGACTCGGTACAAGACATCATTACTGGTAGCAACCCTACCACACTCCGTCAGGCGATCGAGTTATCAGCGACATTGACTGAGTCGCAGATTCGAAAGGGGAAGCTGCACAAAAAGGGTGACAAGGGTAAGAAGCAGGTGTCCGATAAGGAAGATAGCAAGAAAGGTCAAAACAAGAAGGGAAAGAATTCTGGAGGGTCTAGGAAGCGGAAGGCTTCCCAAAACTATGCTGTTACTGCACAGGCTCAAGCTGCACCAAATCAGCCTGCGCAACCACTAGCCAAGAAGCCTTATCTTGGCAATGCACCTTTGTGCAACAGGTGTAACGGCCATCATCAACCACACCTCCAGTGTCGTCAGTGCACCAACTGCGGAAGGCCTGGTCATCTTGCTGCCACCTGCCGCATTCCTGTTAACCAGAACCAGGCAGTTCAGAACCAAGCCCAACAAGTTGCTCAGCCTCTTGCTCAGCAACAAGGTCAAGCTGCACGACCTCATTTTCCTCCTGGTTCGTGCTACAATTGTGGGGATCTGACCCACTACAGGAACCGGTGCCCAAGGCTAGCCAACCAAAATCAGAATCATAACCAAAATCAGGCTCGAGGGCGAGCTTTTAACTTGAATGCCCAAGAGGCGCAGGCGGACGATAATGTGGTGAACGGTACGTTCCTTATTAATAATCAGCCTGCATCTGTTCTTTTTTATTCGGGTGCCGACAAGATTTTTGTGTCATTGTCTTTTGAGCCATTACTTCGCGTGTCTAGAACAAAACTAGGTAAACCTTTGACAGTAGAAGTTGCTAGTGGTGAACCCATTGTTCTTGATTCTGTTCTTCACAACTGCCAGTTGAACCTTAACGATCATCTTTTTCCTATTAACCTCACGCCTATGCAACTTGGAAGCTTCGACGTCATTGTGGGTATGGATTGGTTATCCAAGCATCACGCTGAGATAGTTTGTTCTGAGAAGATTGTTCGTGTGCCGCTTTCGACAGGCGAGATCCTACAGGTTCAAGGTGAGAAACCTGCCGGTGGTCTCAAACTCATGTCTTGTTTTAAAGCTCGGAAGTATCTGCGGAAGAACTATGTGGCTTTCTTAGCACATGTTACAGCAGATAAAGGCAAGGGTAAGTCTATTTCAGATATTCCTGTCGTTCGGGATTATTCTGAAGTTTTCCCTGAAGAGTTACCTGGTCTACCTCCAGCACGCCAAGTCGAGTTCCGCATTGATCTCATACCTGGTGCAAATCCCATTGCCAGAGCCCCATATCGTCTTGCACCGTCTGAGATGCAAGAGTTGTCTAAGCAGCTTCAGGAGCTCTCTGACAAAGGTTTTATCCATCCTAGCTTTTCACCCTGGGGTGCTCCCGTTCTTTTTGTCAAGAAGAAGGATGGATCTTTTAGGATGTGTATCGATTATCGTGAGCTTAACAAGCTTACCATCAATAATCGATATCCCCTACCTCGCATCGATGATCTCTTTGATCAGTTACAGGGCGCTTCTTATTTTTCGAAGATTGATCTACGTTACGGATATCATCAACTTCGGGTGCATGAAGAAGATATTCCCAAGACAGCGTTCCGTACTCGTTATGGGCATTATGAATTCACAGTCATGCCATTCGGTTTGACTAATGCTCCTGCTGTTTTCATGGACT
The DNA here is from genome assembly GCA_030545235.1 of Helianthus tuberosus. Classification (NCBI taxonomy): domain Eukaryota; kingdom Viridiplantae; phylum Streptophyta; class Magnoliopsida; order Asterales; family Asteraceae; genus Helianthus; species Helianthus tuberosus. Next base: position 63,273,812 of record CM060354.1, on the reverse strand, counting down.
TAATGAATAGGGTCTGCAAACCTTATTTGGATCAGTTCGTCATTGTTTTTATTGACGACATCTTGATATACTCTAAGACGCGAGCTGATCACGAGCAACATCTTCGTCTTACTTTGGAACTCCTAAAGAAAGAGCAACTTTTCGCCAAATTCTCCAAGTGTGAATTCTGGCTTAAAGAAGTTCAATTCTTAGGACATATTATCAACGAACAAGGTATTCATGTAGATCCCTCCAAGATCAGTGCAATCAAGGATTGGGATACGCCTACTACTCCTACTGAAGTTCGTTCTTTTCTTGGTCTGGCGGGTTATTACCGCCGCTTCATTGAGAACTTCTCAAAGATTGCAGTTCCTCTAACTGCTTTAACTCAGAAGAACAAGCCCTTTGATTGGGGATACAAACAAGAGGAAGCTTTTCAAAACTTGAAGCAGAAGCTTTGCGACACGCCTGTTCTAACTTTGCCTGAGGGCAATGATGATTTCGTCGTTTATTGTGATGCATCTAAACTGGGTCTTGGCTGTGTTCTTATGCAAAGGAACAAAGTCATAGCATATGCATCGAGGCAGTTGAAGATACATGAGAAGAACTACACCACTCATGATCTTGAGTTGGGTGCAGTTGTTTTCGCTCTAAAAATCTGGAGACACTATTTGTACGGTACAAAATGTGTGGTTTTCATGGACCACAAAAGTCTTCAGCATATCTTCAATCAGAAAGAACTCAACATGAGACAACGACGTTGGGTTGAGCTTTTAAACGACTATGACTGCGAAATTCGCTACCATCCTGGTAAGGCGAATGTCGTAGCCGATGCATTGAGTCGTAAGGAACGTACTAAGCTTCATTGTGTACGTGTTCAATCTGTTATTCAAGCTCAATCTGATATCCAAGCCCGCATTTCTCAGGCTTAACAATCTTGTGTTTCACAAGGTTTAATGGATAAGGAATTTCCTTATCACATAACGCCTGCTTTGGAACTGAAGGACAATGGATCGTATTACTTCATGGACCATTTGTGGGTCCCAAGCCAGGATGATCTTCGTACCTTGCTTATGGATGAAGCCCATAAGTCGCGTTATTCTATTCATCCGGGCTCAGATAAGATGTATAAGGATCTTCGTATTCACTATTGGTGGCCTGGTATGAAGAAAGACATTGCCTTATACGTATCAAAATGCCTTACTTGTCTTAAGGTTAAGGCTGAACATCAGCGTCCTTCTGGTTTATTGGAGCAACCAGAGATCCCGGTTTGGAAATGGGAAAACATAACTATGGATCTCATCACCAAACTTCCACGCACAAAGAAAGGTCATGATGCCATCTGGGTAGTTGTTGATCGTCTTACTAAATCAGCGCATTTCTTGCCAATCCGCGAGGATTTTCCTGCTGACAGACTTGCAAAAATCTATGTGGATGAAATTGTGGCTCGACATGGTGTTCCTTTGAACATCATTTATGACAGAGATGCTCGTTTCACGTCTCATTTTTGGAGAACCATGCAATCTGCTATGGGGACCCAACTTAATCTGAGCACGGCTTATCATCCGCAAACTGATGGTCAATCTGAAAGAACAATCCAGACTCTGGAGGATATGCTTAGAGCTTGTGTGATCGATTTTGGTGGTAATTGGGATTCACATCTTAAGTTGATTGAATTCTCCTACAACAACAGTTATCACACCAGCATCAAAATGGCTCCTTTCGAGGCTCTCTATGGTCGAAAATGTCGTTCACCAGTCTGCTGGAATGAGATCGGCGAGGCTCAACTTACTGGACCTGCCCTCATTTTAGAGACAACTGATAAGATTAAGAAAGTACGTGATAACCTTCAGACAGCTAGAAGCCGTCAAAAGAGTTACGTGGATCCAAAACGCAAACCCTTGGAATTTCAAGTCGGTGATCGAGTATTACTTAAGGTCTCACCTTGGAAAGGTGTGATCAGATTTGGAAAGAAAGGAAAACTTGCACCTAGATACGTTGGACCATTCAAGATCGTCGAAAGAATCGGAAAGGTAGCCTACAGACTTGAGTTACCTCCTGAACTTGGAAATGTTCATCCAACTTTTCATGTGTCCAATCTCAAGAGGTGTTTAGCTGATGAGAACCTCCACATACCACTTGACGAAATTCGTGTTGGCAAAACACTGAAATTTGTTGAGAAGCCAGTGGAAATCATGGAACGTGAAGTCAAGTGGCTTAAACGCAAGCGCATTCCTTTGGTCAAAGTTCGCTGGGAAGCTAAACGTGGACCCGAGTTTACTTGGGAACGCGAAGATCAAATGAAGGCGAAATACCCGCATCTTTTTCCACGAGTTTCCTCTAAATAAATTTCGGGACGAAATTTCCACAAGTAGGGGAGACGGTAACATCCGTGCTTGTAATCATTGTGAACAGTTCAATTATCAATGAAACAATGTTTTTTGATCCCAATGTTTGTTTGATTGTGTTTTACATTTTTCATGTTTTGACTTTTATGTAATTTCAAACTCTACATCGCTTTCTGGAGAGTTTTACGCAAACTGATGCGTAAACGTAATCAGTTTAATACGACAAATACTCCGGAACATCAACATATACTTAACATACCTTAAATAACCTTTACATAACTTAGAAATAAGTTTTGAAGGCGTTGGTATGGCAAAAACAAGTTAATTCGCTTACAGGGGCTAAACTTGACAAACTGCGAAAGTATGCCAATCTGAACCGTAACAGACATTCCGGAACATGACCATAAGTTAAACATACCATAAATATCCCTTACATATCTTAGAAATAGGCTTTGAGAGGTTCGGTGTGCTAAAATATACTTTTGGGACATTCAGGGACTAAAAGCGTCAAAAAGTGCACAAGTTTGCACTTTCGCGCATAACTCACGTTCTGAATACATCCGGACATCCAAAAATTTATGTAAGCACTAAAATATTTTATTTTAGTGTTTGGCATAAGAAAAATCCATTCGTCACGCCATTTGGATCGTTTTTCGCGCTTATGCGCATTCCGTCGTAATTAACCGAACAACGCAATCGTACGGCTAAACGAACCGACATCCGAGATATTTTTGAGCACATTTTAAGTTCCCTATACTTTAACTTCATTTTAGAGCTTTGAAATGGGGTTAACGGGCCTTAAACGCGTCGGAAATGACCTTATAGCACAACATGGACCAAAATGGTAAATCTGCCAAACTTGGCCCTTGCGCACCGTAAGGGTTATTTGTTACGGTGCGCAAGCAGTGTCCAGATGCAGCAAATCGATTTTGGCTGCTGTTATCTGCCCCTAAACATTCTCCAAAGGTCAAGTGCCACTTGTTAAACTCTTGTGGTGGCCAAATTCAGTAACCACAACATTTTGACAAGTGTACGGGCTAGATCTTTCCCTCTTCTCCAAGAAACGATCCTAACGGTGGACCGAAATCTATAAATACCCATCACATTTTCACTCATTCCTCACAAGAATCTGATCAATTGTGCTCTAAGTTGAAACCTTTGTTTCATACCTGAGCTATTTTGATCTAGATTAGCATTCGGGGACCCTTCGTAAGTGTTCCTTCGTTCTTTTATTGCTTTCCGAGTCTTTTCGAGTCTGAAAGTCAAATTTTGTTTGACTTGCGTTGACCAGTTTATGGTCAATGCGAAGTTCCTTTGAACTTCATAACGTGATTGTGATCACGATGGTTATAGTCCCTAGTGACTATACCTACTGATTACCACGTTATCTAGGCTCAGTGACGAGCCGTAGTTTCGGTCAGAATACGTATTCTTGCGTATTTTGTAACCAAACTACTTATGGGTATCAAAACCGTTTGTTTTGATACCAAACCTGTTTTCTAAACTTAGTTAAGCATGTTTTAACATGCTTAGCTCGTCACTTTTAGTTTTGTGCTTGTCTAGGGTCGTAAAGGTAAGCGATCTAATCAATCGCTTATACTTTCGAACCCGACCCATTTGGTCGATCATTAGGATCCGACCAAACACATTAGGTGGCCATAGTATATAGGGAATAACCTTCCGAGGTTATACCTTATGGTCGCTTCGTTAAGTAGTTGTATGATAGGTAGTTTATATGCCTTAGGTAAATTACCAGAATACCCTTTTCATGTATAATTGGTAATTAAGCATATGTAACCTAAACTTTTGTCACATAACTGATTATGTAACATGTTTAGGCATATAACACTTGTCATAGGACTAGTTAGACGTTCCGAACGCGTTTCACGCGAACGACGCGTTAAAGTAGCATAAGCTACCTAAACGAGTCGTAATGGGTCGTAAGCACTTATGTTAGGTTTCATTTAGTATGTAGGATTTGTTAAACCATATGACACTAGTCTCCATACTCGTTTGGTTTACGAACCCTCATTCTATCCGATCTTCCGATTTAGGTCCGGTTTATTAATGTAGTTACCTATATTAGGTGCCGTTTGATATCCGTGATCTCTAGCATTGCTTGGTGGTTATCTTAGGACTTCTGAGCAATTTCATGTGAGTACATAGACCCCTCTTTTACTGTTTTCAAACTGTTTTGGGGTGGAACACATGTGCCTACTTGTTACTTTCGTGCTTTCCTGTTTTCACATCATATACATGCTATGTTTGTTAGTACATTATAGTACATGATTTCATTACGTTTCATGCTATGTATGTCCATTGTGTGCATACTTAGTACATTGTTTTACTTTACATTTCTGCTATGTATGTTGACTGATAGCATGCTAGCACATTGATTTACATGACTTTCTGCTTTGTATGTTAACTTAGCATACTTAGTACATTGTTTTCATATAACATGTTCACTTTTGCTATGACAATTGGTTTGCACAAACGAGACTATTATACATTCATTAACATTAGCTACGCCGCTCGGTAGTAAGTACTGGTACCATAGGACTTGACAAATCCCATTCCTGACATCCCGGGTTTGTTTGGATGTAAGGAATAACTGAATCCGAAAACATTTCTTTTGATAACCTTGACTAAAAGGGTTATCCGACTGTCTCAAGGCTTGAATGTATGCGTTAACTTACCACATAAATGTTTGTATCAATGTAACATGCACTACTTTTCAAAACATAACTTTTTGATATATTCAAATTACTTTGTTTTGTACATTTATACATTTTGGACTATGTGACAATATACTTTACTTACAATACATAACTTTTGTTACACATTACTTGACTACTTTTGGACTTATAAACATTTGACATGGCTTATACAAGGACTTTTGACTATTGGTTTAAACATAGACTTATTACATTGGTGGTTTGTTTAAGTGATTTAAGTAACGAGGCATGTGTAATATGATACAAGCATGGTGGATACACCGCTAGTACTTCCTATATATAAGTGTTTGTATGGTATTACATATTGTAGCGTTATTTGAATCATTTCAATTTAGACATATGACATTTTATACAAATAACATACTTTTCACAAGACATTGTTTTATAAAACAACTTATCTTATACAAACTCACTTTACATGGTTATTTATTTAACCATACTTTATGATCTTATTTATACATATCATCTGATCTTATCGTTTTTCAAATGATTTACAAGACAAAACAATTTACAAGGTTCATGACTGACTGTTATTAAACAATTTCTTAAACTTAAGTCATGAATCCTATTTTCACAAAACCTATGTATCTCACAGGCATTTTTATGCTGACGTACCTATTTTCACATGTGTTTTCAGGAGCTTTTTCGTAGGATGACGATCATGACACTAGGGCGGACCTGTGCCTTAGAGATTTAAAAACGAAGATAGACTATGTTTAATTATGTTAAAAACTCTTTGATTCCTGTTTAAAACAATGAAACTCTTGTGTTGATAAATAAATACAACTTTGTATGCCATGGTTATGAAACAATTAATTCTGTTACAACACTCCCCGACGTTTTCCGCCACGTTTTGTATGTTATACGTGGTCGGGGTGTGACATCCATGAACAGAGAAAAGATGAAGAACTCAACAAAAAAGTTGCGTTGGTGAGTGATAAATATTATAAGCAGACGTGGAGTAGCATTGAATTGCTGGATGAAGTTGTCTGTTCTCCTCCATTAGAGTTTAAAGAAAAAGCAGAAGAGTTTATCACACATCTGCTGAAACAGGATCAGAAGACCTGTGATATGCTAGCTGATCTGCAAATTAAAACAAAAAAATGAAATTGCATGGAAGAAGGCGAGAGAAATAGATATCCTAGGAAGTGTTAATTGTAATGTTTAATTTTTAATATTTTTCAAACTCAGAATTTTGTAATACTATTTAATATCGAATGAAGAAAATTCAAACCTTCAAAATCCAGTATATGGTGCAATTTCATTTTTACCAGTTTCAATAATAACAAAACAACTTCCAAATACAATAGAATCCAAACAGATATCACTGAAAACCACAATGAAACGCAAATTTTTTTCCACAAACTCAGTAAACTAACATAACCATCTTACCTTTTGAAATCGATGGAGGAAGCGAGCATCTTCAAATCGATGGATAAAGAAAATTTGAAGCTGATTAAATAAGAATTAGAGTTTGAGGAAACATGTTTTCCAAGCTGATTAAATAAGAATTAGGGTTTTAGTTCCTGTGGTTTGGCCAGAAATGCCACTTCAGTCCATATAGTTATTTCTTTCATCTGTGTCCCGAGGGTCATTTTATCTATCTACTTTTAACGTTAAGTCAGGGGCATTTTGGTCGTTATATCTATTCATTTTGTTTTTTTCCTTTTGTTTACTTTATTTACTTATTTTTAATAAAAGAAAATAGTATCGGACAAAAGGAGTATGTGATTTTATTATTCTCTTTTTCTCTATTTAATTTAGATATGATGCTATTGGTAAGGAAGAATTCATGTGAAAATTGGTGCAATGCAGAATCTGTCATGACAAGGATCAAGATTCGAGCGTGGAAGTACGCTGTGGATGTTGTGACAGCCTTAAGGTACACGGTTTCTTGATTTCATTCCAAAAAAGTTTCTGGATTTTCTCATTTGAGTAATTTCTTTTCAATTTTTATTGTTTTTTTTCAGTATGCCCATCGTAAATGCCATCCGAAGAAGATGGAGATCTGAAGATGGGATTCAGATGCATTTATGTGAAGGTCAGCATGGATGGAGCTCCTTATTTGAGGAAAGTGGAACTTGACATCTATCATTCATCCTACTTGTATCTTTCTTGAGCTCTTGAAAAAATGTTTACCTATTTTACAATGAGTAATCGCATTTGATTCATATCATATATTGTTTTTTCATTTTTGTTGGGTATCCTATTATAAGATAATGTGTCAAAAAATGGTTCGGCTAAAACAGTGTTTTAGTGAAGAAAACAGTGGTTTCGACCAGTGTTTTCTCCACAAAAAACTATTTTAACCCAAAAAAATATTACCCAACAGTGGTTTCGACCACTGTTTTCTTCAAGCCCAATTTGATTATATATTCACTTTAAAGCAGTGAGACGGCTACAAAGAGCATTTATTTGTTCTCCGGTATAGCAGTTTAATTCATTATGCTTGTGTTTCTATGTAAATGTGTTGTTCAGTTAAGAGAGATTACATTATTCTTTTAGGTTTGTTTAAAGAATTTTCGACATTTATCTGAGACATGATCCGATATTTGATTACTTTAGGAACTTACATTGACAAGAAGTGCCCTTTCATTGGTGATGTTTCCATTAGAGGTCGTATACTTGACAAGAACTAATCCAATTTGCAAGATTTATGTGTTGTATGCAGTTATGATAAGCGCCATTTATGTGTTGTATGCAGTTATGATAAGCGCCTCTTATGTGTTGTATGCAGTTATGAGAAGCGCATTGTTTCCGAGTGAAAGAAGGTGACCATGTCACTGTTGGATCTGTGCAGGCCTCCACTGATTGTTTCTTGATCCGATTATCAGGTAAGTTCTTCATACTTTACTTAATTTTTGGATACTTAAAACAAAAATCTCTACTTGCTTTTTAGTTAAGAAATCATTGATTTAATAATTCAAATTAACTCTTTTTAAATAAATGCAATCTAATAATTTAAATGTATAATATATATAACAAATTATTAAAGCCTAAATTGTATATTAAATGTAAACTTTTATAAAGTGTCAACTGGAATTTAGAATTCAAGGTTAGCAGACTTGGAAACATTTGTTTTAAGCAAACAATATAAACATGTTAAGCAAACAATATATCACATCGGACAAAGTATTGAATGCACACTTGCATTATACATACAATACAGAGACAAAACGTAATACCAAGAAAGATAGAAGGATATCCAACTTCGTAGACTTGACGGAACTTACAGACTCGATAACAAAAGACCGTAACATACAATACAGAGACAAACGTCATTCACAAGAAAGAAATTGTGGATGTTTACTGACTAGTGCACTTCGGAATGTAGCTGATAACCCCCTTTAGTGTAGCTCTTTGATTTTCCTTGAAATTCCAGAGCTCGCTAATTACATATCTGCCACTGGGGTTATATTCATTCAGGAGCAATTGATCGTTCTGATCAATTACTTCCTTATGTGCACCGCACCATCTTCTAGGAGGTTGTCAAGTGTTCTTGCCTTCATAGTTAGTGTTTTGCGTATCTTTACATCCGCAGCCATTCTGTACAATAAAAACATCCATAGTAAGAAACTCAGATTTCTTAAAAACCCATAAGAATCAAACAAAACCTCTGTTTTGATACCCGAGACAAAAACCCACAAGAATCAAACAATATTTTCACAAAAACTTCACAAACAAACCTTCTGTTTTGATACTACTACGATAGCATAGAACAAAAACAAAACAAGCAAACATTAAACAAAGCATGTAATAGAAACATTCCAAGAACAAACAATATTTTCACAAAAACATCACAAACAAACCTTCTGTTTTGATACTACTACGATAGCATAGAACAAAAACAAAACAAGCAAACATTAAACAAAGTAGTTTCAGCAACCCATTTAGCTAACAAAAAAATACCCAAATCAACCCATTTATTGACACTTTTTCTTGAATGTTAACCAATTAATAAGTTTATTCATTGATAAAGATTTGGTCATAAAAAACTAAAGCAGAACAAAGAACTGATTATCAAACAACTCTAATCATCATCATATTATTGTACTGTCAGTACTCCAACAAACAAATTGGTGAACTATTCATATGCAGAACAAAGAACTGATTATCAAAATTGTGTTCTATTCTATCACAGAGAAGAAGAAAAGTGTACCAAGAAGAAGATGAAGAAAACGTTTGATGGTTGGGTTGATTGGCATCCAATATCTACATGCGGATTACATTCAATCACGATTCTTGAAAATATTTTCACAAAAAATCACAAACGATTCTTGAAGATGATCATCCAAATATCACACATATTTTCACAAAAACATGAAGATGATGAAGATGAAGATGAAGAGATACAGATAAGATGATGATCCAAACAATATTTCCACAAAAAGATCACAAATATCAAAAACATATACAGATAAGATGATGATCCAAACATCTGTTTTGAAGTTGAAGATGAATGAAGATGAAGACGAAGACGAAGACGAAGACGAAGACGAAGATGAAGACGAAGATGAAGATGAAGATGATGAAGATGAAGATGATGATGATGATGATCGGTCTTGGGAGTTGGGAGAAGAGATTTCGAGATCTTTTTGAGAAGTGTGATGGATCTGATCATTCATATGTGATATTATGAGTAGATATTAAGGGTTAATGGTATATTTGTTTATAAAACCTTATATTTGGAAGACTTAATATTTGTTTATAAAATCTTATATTTAAAAAGAGTTATTTAAGTAATCAAACCCTATTTATAAAACCCTATTTAATATGTGTTTATAAAACCCTATTTGTTTATAAAACTCTATTTGAAAGTAAAGTTTTTATTATTTATTAGGAAATTTTATAAATGTATTTCTTTTCTTTTTAACTTTTAATAAATTAATAGATAAGATTTTATTAAACAAATTCTTTTTAATAGAATGTAAGATGTATTTTTAATACTTGAAGTTAGTAATAATGAATCTTGTGTTGATATTTTATGAAATAACTAAGATTAAATGTATTTTTTCAATAGTTACCTTGCAATGGTTCTTTATCATGTTGAAGACATGGCTTAGCCATCATGCAACAACATAAAGAACTTATTATAAACTAACGGTGTCTCGGTCTTGATTAGCCCGACACAGCTCACAGGTACGGTTCATCATTATATTATTAAAAAAATAAACCATCACTTTTTCATCACAAAAGGCAGGTGCTTGTAAAGTGACTTCAATATTACTTTCCCTTTTTTACAGCTACTAAAACATGGCCCTGTTTTATCACGGGCTCAACCAAAAGTATTTGAACCTTGTAAGTCGCCCCCCCCCCCCCCCAAAGCTTGGAACAGAAAGTCAGTTTCGCAAAGCTTGGAAGCAACACACTCGGGCGATATTGGAGTTCATTCATAAAGATATGTAACTAAACGCAAACAATTTAAATGATGTATTATAATCTATTTTGTAGTATTTGATTTCGATGGTTATTAAACCTACCCGTGTGCTCACACGGGTCCTACAACTAGATTTTTTGTGGGTTCGTTATGCTTCTCTTGTGTCTAAAGTTAATTATGGAAAATGTGTTTAATGTATTCTTAAGTATAATGTGAATGTGAATTTATTAAATAATTTCACATCATATACACATAAACACGTAGGTTTACATTCAATATTTACGATGTACCCGCGTCCATCGGACGGGTGTCCACCTAGTATATAGAATATATGAATAAGGTTTGGGACACATGTCGCGTTGTGGTGCAACCTCACTAGATTTTTAGCGGGAAAATGTGGGAATCCTTATATTTTTACATGGGATCCGAATTGGGACAACCATACCCGGTTTTTTGACCCGGGTATATAAAGAATCTAATTACCTAATTCTCTCAAACCTTCATTCACACCTTCTCCTTCACGCTTTCTCATTTGACAACCCTAATTCTTTTTTATGCCGCTGCAATTCCTCTTGCCTTTAACCTCATTCTGTAACGGTGGAACATTAAGAACCTGCAAAAGCTTCATATCTTTGGATCCCAAAACCATCGATTTATCTCAACCAAGTTTTTTTCATGTTTGCTAGATGTTTTTCAAATCACAGGTAAGATTTGAAAAGCGCGCCTTGGCACAAAGCATGACTTACAACCATCTCTGCATAAGAGCACAGTACCAAATCTTACTGGCCAGTCGGAGCGGAAACTAGCTACACAAGCAGCCCAGTCAATTACTCTTGAACCTCCTCCATTTGGGCCAGTCGGTTCTGTGCTGGTTGTTGAACCGGCGAACCGGATTGATGGTTGGACTATATTTTCAAAGCTTTTTTAGTTTATTTTAAAGTATTTTTTGTTTTAAAATAGTAAAATCACATCTACAAATTCATTTTAAACTACAGCCTCTATGTTTTGCTTATTCCGATCTCAATTTTGTTAGCATTGCTGTGGCGTACGAACGACCACACCCATGAAAGGAAGTCCCGGATCTGGTGGTGACGCGACTAGGGTTCCGTCGTTGGAGCTGTGACTGTGGCGTACGAACGGGTATTCAGGTCAACGGTGGTGGTTGTGGCAGCAAGATAAAAACATATTGTATTGGACTTTGCTTCTGTTGTGGGTAAAAAATGCACTTACGACGCCCTATGATTGAACCAGAAAGTTGGAGGTACTTTGTTTGTGTAACTGGAACATTAAGATACTTTTTGTAAGAAAAATACATGCAGCCATAATTTTTTTTTCTTTTCTTCGGTTCAAATTGTTTTGTTAATTGTGTGTTTGCTAAAGAGATTTGGGCTAGATTATCTTGGTTGAGTGAGTGTGTAGGGTAATATCAACCTTCAGGCCTATTTGACCCGCTTCAGTTTTAGCCTTGGTTTAAAAAACACGCCTAGGAGCAAGGTAACTTCCATCGCTTTTGTGTAGGTAAGGCGGGTTTGAAAGTTTTAGCCTTGGCTTTGAAAAGCGCGCCTTGGCGCAAGGCAACCCCAGGTACAACCACTATCGCTTTTGTGTAAGTAAGGTGAGTGTTGTACGTAAAGTGGTCGTGAGGCTTGCTTATCGGGCAAAAAATTGGCATAAGACGCATGTATGAGGCGTGCTTTTTGAATGCGGACATATTTTGATCAAAATTTATATATTTTGACCCGTTAAAAATCCGACTCCGATTTTACAAAATATATATATTCTGGCCCGTTAACATATACATGAGTTTATTTCGAAGATACCGAACTTTGACTGAGTTGTTACCAATCTAAATTAGAGTCATATTGTTTTTGGTGTCCAATTGACTGAATTGTTACCAATCTAAATTAGAGTCAGATTGTTTGGTGTCCAATTATGTCTGGAGTAAATAGTTACTATCTAAGGGTAGTTTTGGAATTTGGCTCAATTACGGGTCAAGTTTAGTTTGGATTTCAACTTATTTAGGAGTAAACTGACATATATCAAGTGGATATAACATTTTATATTTGATAATTTCCACTTTTTTTTGTTAGGGTATTGACAACCTATCAAAGTCAAAGACAAAGCACACATGAATCGGTTGAAAAGAAGGTGAAAGTCGGTTACAAGTGGGATTGAAAGTTATGTGTGTGTATATATATATATATATATATATATTACTTTAAAGTGAAACTATCATCCACATAACTATAAAGATATCGATATCTTTAGTAATTTGTTCTCTTCGCTCATTTGAGTTTTATAGGTTGTGCTTGCACGTATCAGCGTGATTAGGACCTCCCCTGATATTGATCCTTTGACATGGTTGGCAACTTTACAGGTGCTTTAACATTGGTCATTTTTTTTCTTTATTTTTTAATCCATTTATTTACTTATTATAGGGTGGGTTGTAGGTTGAGAGTGAAAATGCTTATCAGTTCTATCTTTAGCCTCCTGATGCACCTTCCTTTATAGGGAACACTGTAAGTGCAGGCTACATTGCATAAAATATATATTCACAATCCAAATAAGTAGTTGATGAAATTGATATTTCTGATTTTCTGTGTTCCCTTAATCACTAGCTTGATCCTTCATGATAGCCAGAGCAGTTATTTCATCGAAACAGATTCAATATTTATAGCGAGGCAATGGTTGGAACCCGAGCCAGAGGTGACTCAAAAGCCCTTGATCTGCAGATAGCCCTTGAATTGGGATATATTTTTAACCAACTTTAATATTTGGATATATTGACTACGAGTTTGACAATCGATTATTAAGCGATCAAACTATCAGTTTTGGATAATTGGTTTCATGCTAGCTGCAAAACAAGTTATTGTCTGTAAAATTACATGAATACCCAACCTGACTTTTTACGCTCAATCTCACAAGTCACAAGACATATCTCCTGTTTTCACAAGAATGTCCTTTTTGGTCATTTCAAATAATTGATAGTTAGATTATGCATATTCACTATAGCTGATTATCTCGTACAAGAATAGCCATAAAACTATCTCCACCTCGATTCATTATAGCTGATTTATAAGATCTGATTCTTTAAAATTACTATTTACTATCCAAACATCCGCTAAATCACTATAATAGTGTAATTATAATGTTTTCTTTTCCCTTACCTTTTGCAGCTCTAAGGATGACAAGGAGTTCTCTATTGCGCGGGAGTGCATAAAAAGAAACTTAGAGGTAAACATGAAACATTACCCAGTTGGGAGTTTGTGTGTGTGTGTGCAAGTACGTGTGTGGGTGGTGTATACTGTTTTGATTAAGACTGCTGATACGGTTTGTGAACTTGTATATTTGTGAATGCATCTGTTCGACTCTGTAGGCTGTCTATACAACAATATTGGTTGAACCAGAGAAAACGATTTGAAAGCTGTCAAGAGTACAACACCTTTATGCTCAAATAAGAGGCAGACTAAGAAGTGAAGATGATGAGGTATGCTTTATACCGTAATTCATAGAATAGTCTATGATTGATGCAGTTTCGTAATTATGTGAAATGACAAATACTCCTCTACAACATGGCTATGAAGGTTTTTGACTGGAGTTGCAAAATGGGTGGGTTGGGTAACAACTTAAAGTGGTTATCTGCTGGGTTGACCCACACACTTTTTGTCCCCTTGAAATTTTGTTTATAATTACTTAACATATTAAATATTTTAATAAAGCAATCCAGTTGGCAGTATGCGTTAGAAAACAATTTAAGGGACTTTCCACCCATTTAACCATTTCATTTTTGCGAAATATTTGATTGACTCATTAGATATAAAACATATACAAAATTGACCTATTTATAAGTAAATGGGACAAAATTGCTACCTCTGGTTTTGGTGAAGACAACAAATTGCTGTTTAACCTTTATACGGAAGGTATGTCAATTACCCATAGCGATAATCAGTAAAAATATTTCAAAAAAAGGAAGCAAGTCAAGAATATTACACAAATGAAATATGTTCGTAAGATGTGTATAAATTTTAGCCTGCTCATCATAAAGCAAACCTAGATGTGGTTAGTAAGCGATTTTATTTCGAATCTTCGGTTGTTATTAATTTTGGTTTCTTATTTGTAATAGGTTGCTGGTTTTTGGTGCCTCACTTGGATTGTTGACGAACGAAGGTCTGAGGAACGGTCGGAATGTGGGAGATTGGTTCTGCATTGTTGGTTGGTATGTGTTTTAGGCATGCTTTATTGATTTAGCATTATATTATTCACATATAACTTTATGCCTTCTGTTACATATGGCTTTATGCCTTCTGTTTTATTTAATTGTTTATATGATGCTTCAAAAATTAAAAAAAAACTGACTTTTCACCTTACTTGAATTAGAAAAAAAAAACTCATTACGATAATAAAGCTTTAATGCATGGAGCAATTCTCAATTTGTTTTGGTTTGAATTGGTTTTGTGTATTTGGTTGTTATAGGTTTTCAGTTGGGAAACATGCTTTCATAATAAGGGACCAAAAGATGACCGATTTCGACCTAAATGAGAAGTTTTTGTTTCGATTCCCACCAAAAGGATCTAAGGTTACACCAGCACTTCAATCCGGGGACTCTATGTGGAAAGATTATTGCCCAATTGTATTATTAAAATTTATAGCTTGACAAATTCCCATTGTTGTTGAAAGTTGAAAAGAAGGAATATGCAAGATATAGAAGTTTAAAAAGTTGGAATAACAATATAGGCTATGGGCTTGGAACTAGCAGCTCATTGAGCCCGTTTTAAAACCAGTTTTTGATACAATTGGATAAATGATTTAAAAGTTTCTAATTATGAACTAATATTATTACTCTATAGCTACTGTTAATATGCTGACCCAACATCAATCTTTCTTTCTACTTCTGTTTTAAAACATAGTTTTGCAAGTTGTGGTATTACACGGGATGAACCGGTGGTGTTCGAGAAAGATATGGTAATTTGAATATTGTTTTTTCATGAGCACAACGCATATTATATTGTTCATTACATTGACGTCTCATACTATATTGAGTGAGTGAGTGAGTTTAACTGATAATTTTCAAGTTTAGAGTGAATAAATGAAATTTGAACTTCTTAATGACTGGGTTTTATACTTTCTTTTTATTATACTTACAAATCTTATGGTATGGAATCTGATAATGTATTCGAATATATACATATTATATTACACACTATTGTATTACACGGGTTGAAAATGAAAACCGTATAATTCATAAATCAATAAACACTTATCGATTAAGCATTTGAATACTTCCGACTCATTTGGACACTTCACTTTACAATCACAAATAATTTTTTTGTACGTTTATTAAATAGAAAAGTCGTTATCAAAAACAAAGTGTACAAGTCGTGTTTATTAAATAGAAAAGTTCATTATCAAAAACAAATAGAAGAACCCTTAAATATTTTGATTAATTAATATTCGAATAGTTTCTGGGGGATTTATTTACTCAGAGGGGTGAAGCTTAATCTATTCTATGCTATATAATAGATAAAGTTTTTTATGCCACGTGTCAATCAATGAGACCACTTAATTTTCACTTTCTCGCTCATTGTATGACGTGGTAAACCCGCTAATTAATATGTTTCTAAGTTGACAATTATTTTCCAAGAAATTCTAGAATTGGGCATTCGTGATGCCATATTATATTGACGGATGTAGTATGTACTCACTTATATACGAATCTTTATTCCCTAAAGTTAGGGCTGGCAATTTTACACGAATACACGACACGAACCTACACGAAGTTAACAGGTATCGTGTATGGCCTTAACAGGTATCGTGTACCAAACAGGTAGACACGAGATTACCTGTTAATTTTCGTGTATAAATAGGTTAAATACCTGTTTACCTGTTAATACCCGTTAGTACACGATAAGAAATTAAATCAAATAAAACTCATCAGCCATGTGCATGTGGGTTCCTTAATTCCTTTCTATTTTCATTCCTCATTCAATTCAAACAAAAATAAAACCCTAAACTCCCTCTGTAACTCTCAGATAGCATGTTGTGTTCGTGTTAACATGTATTAACAGGTTATTTTCGTGTATAACAGTCAAACAGTCGTGTTAACAGGTATTAACAGGTAATTTTCGTGTATATCGTGTTTGTGTTTGAAAAAAAGGACACGATAAGTTATCGTGTCGTGTTCGTGTATGGGATTTCGTGTGTCGTGTCTTATCTTGTACGGGTATACACGATATGCCAGCCCTACCTAAAGTACTTCGTTAGCACCTCAAGCACACCTTTGTCTCGGTTGAAGACAAATCGAGTGTTAGCCGCACCAGAAAAAATAAACCTTTGTCTTTGTTGAAGACAAATCGAGCGTTAGCCGCACCAGAAAAAAAAGAGCTATGAGGTTCGTATTCTTAGATCTCTTCTTTAATTCTTCAATGACATTTTTAATGTTATGTGGTTTATCGGTTAAGTAATATAAGATATTTTTTGTATCGAAATTGGTTATTTAAGTTAGGAAATGGTAAATGTTAGTGTGCTCCTGTTGTATTTGGTGCAATTCCATCAGCTCCTGTTGTATTATGTGGGCACATAAGTAGTTATCACTCAATCAGATACATAGGTCTACTTATTTATAGCTAATCATTAGCTACTTACAGACTAATTCACTTCTTATGAAGTTCTCATTTGTTTATATTTGGTTGGTTTTGCAGCTATTGGTGCTCCTCTGCCTCCTGTAGGTAAAATTTTACTCAAAATGGGTCGATTCATATAATGTGTTATCTAGAAAGTGGATAGTAAAACGTAAAGTAGGTAGTTGAACGGGTATGGTTGGTTGCGTAATGGATTAAATGGGTAACTTTTAGTACGGATACAAATGGGTCGAGTTGGGTGACCTGTCGAGAATATGTGTTAGTTTTTATTGTTTTATAAACAAATGATGAATAGATAAGATTGTAAAAGTATATTGATTGCTAAAATTGTTATTTGCTAGCTCTAATTGTGCCTGATATCACATTACATTGGTAAGATATTCTTTTGGTACTTTCGTATTTCATTCTTATTCATAATGTGTTGTTATATTTGATTCTTATTCATTAACTTAGCGAAAACAGAGTTTTAAGTTGCCTCATTTCAATCTACTATGTAATTTGAATCATTATAGTTTGGTTTTCAGGATCTCAACTTACGTATTTAAAATATTAAAATCATTTCTTGCAGATCAGTTGATAGTCACAGAAGTAATATATCCTAAAAGCTTAAGCTTCTATGTAATATATATTGAATTTTAATTTACACTATGTTTATAAATTCTAGAAGTCATATTTACATGAGATTCTACTATGTATAGGACGAGGATTTTCAAGGCTATAAGGTACTATAGAATCATAGCCACATTAATTATTGATAAATTTGTATAATATGTTTTAACTTCGGAAGTTTGAATGTCATTCTAAAAACTAAAATTTTAATTCAACTTATTTATTTAAGTTTGCAAATTTGAAGGTTATTTCTATAACTTTTAAAAAATTCAAGACTTTTACGGTAAATATAATTAATGAGTTTCAATCATTCAATCAATAAATGCATACATACATATTCAATTGTTTTGTAAAATGTTTCAATCTACTTAAATAAGAAAACAATAATGATAGTAATTTTGATTAGTTTTCAACTTTCCCTTTTTAAAAATACATGTTATTGAGCTATAATTTTCATATTTTTTTTTGAAAGGCCAACAAAGCCATTATATATATACAGATGCTAACAATAGTTAGACATACACCAAATTACATCCACCCAGATACATACAGCCTAAAAGAAACAACCAATTGCTACATTAAACCCCCATACTTAATACATTTGCCATGCACCAGTTGTCCCAAGAAAGAGCAAAAACCTTTGCTCTGTTTCTAAGCCAAAGGTGACTTAAGACCTTTATTTCATCCAAGACTTCTCCAACTTTCTGCAGCGAGTTGTTAAAGACTGCATCATTACGAGCTCGCCAAATGCACCAGATAGTAGTGAGACTTACCATATAAATAACTTTCTTCCACTTCGTCGATCTGCGGTTTTCATATTAAGTGTAGAAATTTCGGTACTTTTTGTAATTATAGTTATTTTTTATAAACCATTACCAAAAAATAAATTAAGAAATATAATTTACTTTCCATAACATAGTAACACTATTAGGTAATGATTTTGAGACCCTTTGTCACTCCATGAGGACCTCTAGAGTTGTGTTTTCCTGCCAAAACTACCATTCTTACTTTTGATAAGGTACCGTATTTATTTTATTGTGCATTTGGAAATTGAAATTGCATTTTGATCAGTGTTTTATTGAATATTGTTGCATGTCTAACAATTTTTGAAGGTTTGTTGCAGAAATTTTTTTTCATGACATGCATGAAGAAGTGATGATGACTGCTGGCTGCTCATGGCCATATCTATTAATAGGCGTTCAACATCTTAAGTCAGAAATCCCTTTAATTGAAATTTTAAAGGCCATTTCTATCCAAAACATCCCATTCAGCCTTAAATGAGTTGATCAATGTCATTTCTTAGTTTTTTTTTTTTTGAACGGCCAACAAAATTTTATTAAAACTTAGCCAGCGGCTAACACCAAAGTTTACATACACCAAATCTACAAAACTACAGCCAAATAAAACCAAGCACCCCTAATGTAATTCAGAATCAAAAAAACATCAAAGCTTTTCCAATGCTCCCAGGTTATATCATGTTCCTTCGATCGGTGCTTCACCCAAACGAAAGTTTTCGCCTTAATCTCCTCTACAACAGCCGCGACAGTCTTTGCTTTCCCCTCGAACATAAGTTCATTTCTAGAAATCCAAATGCTCCATAAAGTTACTAAGCACACCGCGTGAAAAGCTTTCTTCTTCTTTATCGAGCCACCGAAAAACTTGTGTGCATCAAGGATGTCTCGAATACTAAAAGCGATCATCGGATCCGTCTTACACCACTGACACACCACTTGCCATATTGTTTGAGCAAAACCACATGAAACTAACAAGTGATCAGATGTTTCGGCATAATCTCGACATAAAATACACTCCAAATTTTGAACCGGAATGCCTGTCCTATGTAGTGCCATTCTAGTCGGCAACCTTTCCTTGTGAGCTCTCCAGGCAACCACTCCGACTTTTTTGGGAACCCAATTATTCCACTTAACCACGTAGTCCGGTCGAACCCGATTAAACGTAGCTAATGATTTCCGAATGCTACAAACGTTGAACTGGCCAGAAGGATCTAGACTCCAGGACCAAGAGTCGGGGCCGGTAGAGACCGAGCAGGACTGAACAATATTTAATAGCAGCGAGAACTCGCTGACTTCATCCGAACTCAACAGATTCCGTTTCCAAGACCAAACCCAAGTGGCACCCATTTGATCAGGTCGAAATTTGTCGGCTACTGAAGACATTTTATACTTTTCTAACAAAAATAGAGAAGGAAAAAGAACCTGAAAAGGTTGCGGCGTAGCCCAGACATCCAACCAAAATGCAATCTCCTCCCCACCTTTAAGAGACCCTATTATAGAATTATTAATATCGATCCCCAAACGCGACAATCTAGAAGAAATAGCAGTAATTTGTTTCCAAGGCCCTGTAATAGAAAGTTTGGCAGGAATCGGATTCCATGAACGAGAGTTAAAATGAATGGCCCAGATCACTTTCCTCCATAAACCGTCTTTCTCTGTCTTGAATCGCCACCACCACTTTGCTAGCATAGCCAAATTAGTGTCTCTTAGTGACCCGAAACCCAAACCGCCGTATTCTATCAAAGCGACCACGTTTTCCCACACCGTCCATGCCATTTTTGATACCTCCTCAGTTCCACCCCAGAAAAAAAAAACTCTACGGAGACTTTCAAGATGATTCAGAACCTGAGCCGGAGCCCGATACAATGAGAAAAAATAAGTCGGTAGTGAGGACAAAACCAATTTTATTAACGTAATTCTCCCTCCATATGATAGCGTCTTCGCCTTCCAAATGGACAGCCTACCTTTAAAAAGATCTACTATAGGCTTCCAATTCCGCACAAGATTCATGTTTGCACCCACATATAAACCCAGGTACTTGAATGGAAATGAACCAACTTTACAGTTTAGGAGATTTGCCATTCTAGCCACTTCATGATCCTCCACTCCTATACCATACAAACTGCACTTGGACAGGTTAACTTTAAGACCAGAAGACATGTGGAAACACCTCAGAATCCGGTGTAAATTAAGGATATTAGAATCGGACCATTCACCCAAGAAAATCGCATCGTCGGCGTACAGTAGATGAGAAAGCGTAAACCCATTACTAATGCTAATACCACAAAATAAGCCAACATCCGAAGCCTTCTTCATCATACCAGAGAAGGCTTCCATAGCAATGAGAAATAGAAACGGGGATAACGGATCCCCTTGGCGTAAACCCCTCGAGCACTCAAACTCCATAGTCGGAGACCCATTAACCAACACCGAAGCTCGTGCGGATTTGAGTAATGCCATTATCCATTCACACCATCTTGTAGGAAAACCCATTTGCTCTAAAATAGATACAAGAAAAGACCAACTAAGAGAATCATAAGCCTCGTGTATGTCCACTTTAAACATCACACCAACTCTTTTAGCCTGTTTCATCCACGCTAAAACTTCATTTAACATCAACGGCCCGTCCACAATATTCCTACCAGCTAGAAAAGCTGATTGCTCCACCGAAATAAGCCTCCCAATTACTTTTTTCAGCCGGTTAACCAAAACCTTAGATAGGACTTTATTGATACACCCAATAAGGCTAATGGGGCGGAAATCCGAGGGCCGCATCGGATCTTTTACCTTAGGGATCAAGGCAATAAAAGATGAGGAGCAACTCGTACTCAAAGACGGTTGCCTATAGAAATCTTCAAACAAATTAATAAAATTACTTTGCAAACCAGCCCAGCATCGCTTCAAAAAAGAGAAATTAAAACCATCCGACCCGGGAGCACGGTCACCATCACATTCCAAACCGCTTCTTTAATTTCAAAAAGAGTAAAAGGCCGAATTAAATCCTCACTTTCTCCTGTCGACAAAACATTTAGATGCGGACATACAAGCTTAGGCTGATTATGTCACGGCCCCCGACCCGGTTTGACCCGTTTCAGGAGCCGCGGGACAGAAAATCCCATGGTATTTATTTAATTGTGTTAACAGCGGAAGTTTTCTTCAGGATCTTTTTAAAATTTCAATTTCCCGATTATTTTATTTCACAACTCGGGATAAAACCCCGGTAATTTACAATCATATGATTTCACGGAGAAATCTTTATTTTACAAAATATGTTTCTTTATTTTAATCTGAGCCACTTCCTTAAGCTTGTAGTGCTTCACGGCACTTTTCCTGGATCACAACAGATCACCTGAAACATGTTTGAAAAAGGTTTTGTCAGCGGGAAATACTGGTGAAACATTCTTTTTAATAAAACGACACGTTTGTTATAATTTACAGTATTAAGAGCGATTACAATGTTTCCATATATCAACCAACTACCCACAGTATTTGTCACTCGAACATACATCGGTAACCTCTTAGTCCAATGGTGTCTGTGACTATGGTCATATCACCCCTTGGCTAACTCGTTGTCCAATGGTGAAGTTTATCAAGTATTGTATACAAAACCCCACATACCGGCTGTAATTTGGTGACTACAAAGACTTAATCCCTGTAATTATAACTTTGAAAGTAAACATGATTTTGAAATCAAATTTGATAAAAAGATAATGACTCACATTGCAGATTTAATATGAACAGAGCTTAGCCTACTAATTAGCCTTGATAACCTAATTTAATAACATGCATACGAACTCGGTTAGTAACTAATACAGCATTTACGATAACTCACGAGATTAAACTTTCACAACTAATGACAAAGTGCGATACTTAAACGTCCATCGAATTCACGACGAATGACAAAGCATAAACCCTAATGTGGGCAGCACTTAAACATCCATTGGATAGTTTAATCGATCGGACATTGAATCGTAGCAGCGATCGAGTTAATACCAGGTATCGGAGCAGCTCCTCGCTAATATTGAAAGTAATTTCGACTTCAGAGTATTGAAAATTCGTTTTTATGAAAAGATATCGACACCAGTGGACTGTGCAGGTGCCTAGCTATTTATAGCTGATTTTGAGGATTCACGCGGCCCGCGTAAACCCAAGGTTAACACTTACGCGGCCTGCGAGGCTGCCTAGTCTACGAATAGCCTTGACTGGTCACGAGTAGGTTAGCCAGATGGTCAATACGTGGATCCGGAACACTTATCCGGTCAACACATGTTTGACGCGGCCCGCGTAAGACATAGCTTGTCTTTTACGCGGCCCGCCTGGAACCCAGAATTTTGTTTTTCTTGATTTTTAATATGGTTTAGGGTTTTAGGGGTCCGGGTTTTTACTTACGGGTATTTTTAGGACAATTTTGAGAGTCCTTACATCCTCCCCACCTTATTTAAAATCTCGTCCTCAAGATTCATTGGAATAAGTGAGGATACTTTCGCTTCATCTCCGATTCCAGCTCCCAAGTGTATTCAGGTCCTCTCTTTGAATCCCACTTGACCTTGACAAGTACTAATAGTTTGTGTTTGAGAAATTTCACCTTTCTGTCTTCTATCTGAAGAGGTTTCTCAACAAATTTTAACTTTTCGTTTACCTCTATATCTTGAAGAGGTACTACCAAAGATTCGTCTGATAGGCATTTCTTGAGATTGGATACATGAAATACATCATGTACTCCAGCTAACTCTTCTGGTAATTGTAAACGATAAGCAACTGGACCTATACGTTGGATCACTGAAAATGGTCCTACGTATCTTGGACTTAACTTTCATTTCTTACCGAATCGAACTACTCCTTTCCAAGGAGAAACTTTTAATAATACTTTGTCTCCCACTTGGAATTCCAACGGCTTCCGTCTATTGTCTGCATAACTCTTTTGACGATCTCGAGCAGTCTTTAATCTTTCCTTGATCTGTGTGAGTTTGTCGGTCGTTTCTTGCACTATTTCAGGACCTGACAATTGACTTTCTCCTATTTCTGCCCAACAAACTGGAGTTCTGCACTTTCTTCCATACAGTGCCTCGAATGGGGCAGTTGCAATACTTGAATGATAGCTATTGTTATAGGAGAATTCAATTAAAGGTAAGTGATCGTCCCAGTTTCCACCAAAATCTATCACACACGCTCTGAGCATGTCTTCCAGAGTTTGAATTGTCCTTTCACTTTGTCCATCTGTCTGAGGATGATATGCTGTGCTTAGATTTAGTCGAGTTCCCATTGCTTCTTGGAAACTTGTCCAAAAATGGGAAGTAAACGACTATCCCTATCTGATATAATGGAGAGTGGAACTCCATGTAATGATACTACTTCATCTACATACAACTTTGCCAATCTTTCCATGCTAAAGGTTTCTTTCATTGGTAAAAAGTGAGCTGATTTGGTTAATCGATCCATAATTACCCAAATCGCATCATTACCTATCTGGTTTTGGGTAACTTAGTAACAAAATCCATTGTTATGAGTTCCCATTTCCATACAGGCATTTCTAATTGTTGTAGTAGACCTGAAGGTTTCTGATGTTCTGCCTTAACTTGTGAACAAGTAAGACACTTAGAAACATATCGAGCTATGTCCTTTTTCATTCCTATCCACCAAAAGTTATTTCTTAAATCTTGGTACATCTTATTATTTCCAGGATGCATGGTATACCTAGATTTATGGGCTTCTTCTAAAATCTTATTTCTTAATTCTCCCTGCTTAGGTACCCAAATTCTGCTTTTGTGGAATCTCCAAATTCCATCAGCTCCTTGTTCTAATTCTTTTATTCGTCCTTTCATTCCTTCAGCATCATCCTTGATTGCTGTTTCTTGAAAATGCTTTAGTTGTTCTATTAAATCTAACTGTAGATTTAATCTAAGAGCACGAACTCGTCGTTGTTTCTCATGGTACTTACGACTTAAGGCATCTGCAACTACATTTTCCTTTCCTTCGTGATACTGAATATCACAGTCGTAGTCACTTAGGATTTCCATCCATCTCTTTTGCCTCATGTTTAACTCTTTTTGCCCAAATATATATCTTAAAATCTTATGATCTGTATAGACAGTAAACTTACTTCCGTACAGATAATGTCTCCAAATTTTAAGGGAAAAAATTATGGCGCCTAACTCTAAGTCATGAGTTGTATAGTTTTCCTCGTGCTTCTTCAATTGCCTTGAAGCATATGCAATTACCTTCTTGCGTTGCATTAGCACACATCCTAATCCTAGTTTTGAAGCATCACAGTAAACTTCAAAATCTTCAGTCCCTTCTGGTAAAGCTAGGATTGGGGCATTTGTTTACTTTTGCTTTAAAATTCCAAAAGCTTCTTCTTGCTTAGGTCCCCATTCAAACTTAACTGCTTTACAGGTTAGCTTAGTTAATGGTACAGCTATCTTGGAAAAATCCTTAATAAACCGTCTATAGTATCCGGCTAAACCTATAAAACTTCTAATTTCCATTGCGGATTACGGAACCTTCCAATTGGTAATTGCCTCTATCTTAGCAGGATCTACATGAATACCATCGTGATTCACCATGTGTCCTAGGAATTGCACTTCCTGCAGCCAAAATTCACACTTCGAGAATTTGGCATAAAGCTTTTCTTTTCTTAACAAAGTTAAGAGTGCATGCAAGTGCTCACAATGCTCGTCCTGACTTTTGGAATAAATAAGTATATCGTCGATAAAAACAATTACAAATTTATCCAAATACGGTTTACAGATTCTATTCATCATGTCCATGAACGCAGCAGGTGCATTTATTAGTCCGAAGGGCATGACTGTAAACTCATAATGACCATACCTAGTTCTGAAAGCAGTTTTAGGTATGTCTTCTTCTTGTACCTTCAATTGATGATATCCGGAACGTAAGTCGATCTTAGAAAAGTATCTAGCTCCTTGAAGTTGATCGAAAAGATCATCGATCCTAGGTAATGGGTATCGATTCTTTAATTGTAACCTTATTCAATTCTCTATAATCAATACACATTCTCATTGAACCATCCTTCTTTTTCACAAACAACACTGGTGCTCCCCACGGGGATGAACTAGGTTGTATGAAACCTTTACTTAGTAATTCATCTAATTGCTTTTTCAGTTCTAACATTTCTGTGGGTGCTAACCGATAAGGTGCCTTGGCTATCGGTGTAGTTCCAGGAATCAGATGAATTGTAAATTCTACTTCCCTATCTGGTGGTAATCCTGGTAACTCTTCTGGGAATACATCTGGGTATTCTGAGACTACAGGAATCTCCTTAAGTTCTTTACCCTTAGTACTAATGATTACTGAAATCATATATACTATTTCTTGCTTTCGTTCATAACTAGCAACTTTCATTACTGATATGAACTTCATGGGTTTACGTGGTTTATCTCCTGTAATCATGATTACTTCCCCAGTAGGTGCCTGAATTTCTATAGAATTTTTATCACAAAGGATTCGAGCATGGTTAGCTACTAACCAATCCATTCCTAATACGACATCGAATCCAGTTAAATTCATTGGCAATAGGTTTGCATGAAATTTATGACCTGAAAGTTCTATATTTTCTTTTTGCAAAACCTTATCTATTTTGACAAAATTTTCATCTGCTGTTTCGACTGTAAAGATTTGTCTAAGTTGAGTTAAGGGTAAGTTAAGAGCTTGGCAGAATGAAGTATTTATAAAACTTTGGTTTGCACCAGAGTCAAATAATACTTTTGCGTAAATGCTGTGAACTAAGAACGTACCAGCTATCACATCTGGAATGAGTTCTACCTCCTGGGTAGTTAATTGGAATGCACGAACATTCTTCTTGGTAGCTCCGTCTGCTGGTTTAGCTTTATTGTCTGCTGGTTTAACCAACTTAGGGCATTCTGGCTTAAAATGTCCTGTTTTGTCCACAGTTATAGCAGACTCTTGTTTTCTTTCTGCAGTCTTCTTCGCGATGTCCTACGGCTTTGCAAAAGTTGCAAATTGCATTACATCTTCCATAATGTTTCTTTTTGCAATTTCTGCAGAACGGCAAAGTTGAAGATTGCCCTGTTCCTCTTCTCTTGAAACTGTTGTTATTACCCGTACGAAATCCTTGGGTAATTTTCTGAGCCAATTCCTTTTTCCTGTTTTCATCTCTTGTGCGTACTAGTTCGTCAGTTAGGGTGTTAGCTTACCGCATCGTCAATAGTACGAGGTCTCGTAGCTTTAACGATATTACGGATTTCGCCAATCAGTCCCCAAATATAGCGAGAAATGAGTACTGGTTCTGGCGAAGCCAGTGTTGGTACCACTCTAGCATATTCAAAGAATGTCGAAGTATACCCGCGACAATCTACACCCAGCATTCGATGATTTAGGAACTTATTCGCCATTTGATCTTTTTCATAATCGGGACAAAATTTTCTTTCTACAAGACTCTTAAATTCTTCCCAGTTCATGGCATAGGCCATATTTCTTCCTTTGGCTTGAAGTACTGTATTCCACCATTCTAGCGCCCCTTCTTTGAAAAGATTCGACGCGTACATGACCTTGTCGTCCTTGTCACATTTACTTATTGTAATCACTGCCTCGGTTTTCTCTAACCAACGCAGTGCCGCAGTCGCTCCTTCATGGCCAGCAAATTCAGCGGGTTTACAAGCAAGAAATTCTTTGTAAGTGCAACCAGGTGTTGCAGCTTTCATTTTCTTAGGGAGCGGAGCCTGCCGTGGTTCATTATCATGATTAGTATGATTACCGCATCTGTTTATGCTATTACTGAAGTTATCTTCAGAAATGCGTTTTCTAGGAATGATTTGTTGAGGTTCAACAGGTTTCTGGGCAGCAGCAAGTATTGCTGGAATGGCATTGGCTATTCCTTGAGCAACGATATTTTCTATATCTTGTCTAGTCATAAATTGATCCTCTGGGTGTTGCTCAGATTGATTAACCTCGTTTACTGGTTCATTATTAGCGTTTTCCATCTGATAATTAATATATATAATTTATTAGTATCGAATAAATAACAATTATACACAAAACAATCATACAAATTTCACAACACACATATAGCCAAAACTATCGATTTCTCGATTCCCATTTTTATATATATTATAATATGCGTCAATACACACCATTTATCTTACAAAGTTTTATTTGTAGTTATTTTACAAGATTATAGTTTACTTTTATTATTATACAACCACAGTTTCACAACCCTACTATCCCTCGTCAGTTGGTATTTTAGTAACGACATTCCCTCTCGTCGTATTTCCAGGAGATCTGTTCTCCTACTTCCCTGATCCTATTTCCTACATCCACCAGCTCCTCGCCAAAGTGGCGGAGTTCATGTAACATCCGTCTTATTTCTATTCGAATTTAACTAAAATATGCATAGTTTTATATAGAAGCACTTCACTTTTATTAAAGTGAAAATAAGAAGTTTTTTTTTTAAATGATGATATACTAGTTGACTAATAACTAGTTCCAATCATCCAAACCTGATTTATAAGTTGTTTACAATATAAACATTGTCTAAAACAAAGTTAATCTAAAGCGGAAGCTTCAAAAGTGCGTGTTCGGTTCTTCAAACATGCTTGATCGCCATCCGGAAGATCCCCAAAGTCACCTAATGGTCAAAACCACTTAAGGTATTAGTTTTGACGTTAGTATAATGCGTATAAACAAGTTCTAGCATCAAGACATGAGAAACAAAATAAAATTTCAAAGTTTGTCCTGCCGCGTGTCGCGGCAGGTTCCACTCATTCCGTCGCGTGCCGCGGCGGCTCTCGCGTGTCGCGGCGGATCCAAGTGATCCTGCCGCGTGGCGCGGGGGAAACGATTTTCCAGCAGATGCAGGTTTGTGACCTGCATTTGCTGCCAGCTCCGGAAATCCTAAAATTTAACTTCAATTGACAATAACTTTTGACTCGTAAGTCCTTTTTAGGTGATTCTTTTTCCTATACGTCTGTAAATTTATTACCGACGCGTTTATATTGATTATCATACCAAAAATTTAGTTTACGGACCGAATGAATAAAAATCACTATGCATTTATTCGACCCATTCAAATCACACTAATTTTACTATTTTTTTTAATAGTAAACGTAAGGCGCTTGTTACCCAGCTTCCGGGGCTTATTATCACCGGCACTTCATTACCAATCTTATGGCTTCGTGCTCGTATGATTGTAACCGCCTATGCTAACTATTTAATAACTCTAACGCTACTACTACACCATTATTCAACCCGTTTGGCTCATCTACGGAATCCTCCATTATGATGAGTACCAAACGACTTCGAAACAATTCTTAACCTTTTATTTCAAATGACGAACATTGTCATTCAATCAACGCTACCTTATTCTACGACACAACTAAATGTGCTCTAGTTATCAAATTACTCTATGTAACGAATCAAGTTGCATACTTGTGTAATTTATCAACATTGGTTTCTAACCATAATTACCCATTCCCGGGCTTGTCAACCTTATGCATATCACATTCATTCCATGATTTACGCTCTTATAATTCCAATTTAATTAGTGACGTTTAAGTCACTTTAAGCACTAATATTTTGACCGTTATTTAACCCTTTGGTTGTCTAATGGAATTCACCATTCCATCAACATACCAAACTTCTTACCACAATTATTCTAACCCATTTCTTTATCTAGTGAGCTACATCACTTTATTTACATTCCAAAATGACTAATTAACCATATCATCAACCAACATATCTAACTAACCTTTTGACCCGCTTGATTTGTCGAGTGAACTTCGTCACTTCTATGACATACCAAACTCACATTTGACACTACAATCTCATCGACATTTCTAAGACTATTGTTTATGCATATTGTAACGAAACCGAAAGTTACGTACCTTTTAAGCACACCTTTCTGGCGCGTATCACCTCCGGCTTGTCCACTTGACGACCCGGATTCTTTACCTAAAGAGTTCCATTCACAACCAAATTTAGAACTCTTTTATAACCAAAAATCGGATAATTCATTATGATACTCAAATCTGCGTTTTTGTCCGATCTTTAACGTTTTACTCCTCACTTAGGCGTTTTAACAAACACCTAGCGGGTCAGATTTTTACATAACCATTACTAGGTTCTTGACATGTTATTTTCATCTACATTCACTTCAATTAACAATTCTATACTAAAATTTAACATCAATAATTTCAGATTCACCACATGAATTCAGATTTCACTAGAATAAAAACCATAATTCTAGTGTTTATTTAGTTTCTACAAACTCACTAATCACCTACAATGGTGATTATAAACCCCACAAGTATAATGCTAGATTTTAACAAGAAATCATCTAGGGTTTATCCCTAGATGCCATATTACTTCTAATTTCATCCATGCATGACATAATCAAGCTAAATTTCAGTTTTTCACAATTAACCTAGAACTTGAGATGAATCAAAATACTAGAATTTTGCATACCTTGTGATCCCTTCAGTGAGGTGATCACTAATTCGTGTTTAGAACTTGATTTGGGACTGAATTGAACCTCCAATTGATCAATTTTAGTGAAACTAGGGTTTGGAGGGGAGCTCTTGTTCGCCCCCTGCTTCTTGATCGACCAGACACCCCTTTTGGGTGTGTTTGGTTTGTTTTTAATTTTGTTTATGAATATAAGTTTCAATTTTTAACAACATAGGCCCCTCCACTTTTATTTAGCTTATATCTTTGGCAATTTAACTTCATTCATGCTTTAAAACAAGACAACCAACTAACTAGGTTATTTATTTCCTAGTTAGTTTATTCTCGTTTATTTCATACTTTATAATTCTAATATAAAGTTTTATATTTTCGGGATGTTACAGTTCAGCTAAATTTTCAGTGCTCATGGGTGGATTTGGTATAGGCTCCGGGTCGAACTGAGGGAGAAAAGTATAAGGATTGTTGAGAAGGTTTTGGAACTGCCAATCATTGGTCCACCACTCGTCCATTCCTAGAGATTGGGTGTGGATTATAGGTTCTGGGATTGCTGGTTCCAAGTTCATTGGTAGTTGTGTTTCAGCAGGATAAGGGTAAAGATTATTATTGACAGGCCTGACGATATCACAGCTCTCCAATACCCGATCCAATTCCTCCAGAAATGGTAATTCCTCAATCTGTCTAGAGCTTTCCCCAATTTCCATCTGGGTTTGCCTAGAACCTTCCCCAAATTCCATTTCCATTTGCCTAGAAATGTCCCCAAACTCCATTTCCGTCTTCCTAGAACCTTCCCCGACTTCAATCCCCTTTCTTTTATCTAAGGGATTTTCTATTTTAGGGATCTTCCTCGTTGCGGGCTTCCTCCTGTGCACACGCCTCCATCCCACAAATCTTCTCCTTTTCTTAGGCTTGGGTTTCTCCGGAGGTGGAGCGTTGAATTCCATAGGTTTTTCTATATCTGGTATGTAACCAGTAAAATCTCTAGAAACCTCTATTTTCACCAGATAGAGATTTAGATTTTGAAGGGCTTCAGATAAGTCGTTCATGCTGTTTAGCATATATGCAAAATACACAAAATGCTAAGTTAAAATTTTATAATAAAATTTCGTAGATAACCTTTAAATATTATTGCATACCGTGTAACTAATTTAATACAAAGACAACTGACAATTTAAACATATTAGGGTTTACTGTAAACTTATTTATTTACTGGATAAGGTTTCTGGCTTGTAGGTGATAAGGGTACTAAAACTGAGTCAGGGTATTTAAAGATTTGCATTTACTGCTACAGTGGCTAGCATATAAAGATCTGCCCATTTTTCCTCTAACTTGTCTTCCCATGGTGGGTTACTGCCTAGTTCTTGGGTTTTCTGATTAACTTTCTTTTCTTTTGATTTCTTTATTTTCTCCTGACTTTTCCTAATAATCAAACTTCTTTTATTAGGAGAAAGTGGTTCCTCATATTGTGCCTTTCGAACAAATATTCCTTCATCAGTATCTGTCGGGTATTTTGAGGATTTTGTTTGGGATGAACTTCCCTTCTCGTTTGATGACCTATCTAATTTAAGATAAATGTTTGAAAGCTTTTGCTTACCCATACTGTACACAAATATTCAAATAATAAAACACATAATCACAAAATGAGAATCAAGAAAATTAAGTATTTCTAAATACTTATACGCTTAAATCAGTGGCTCTGTTTCAGGAGCCGCGGGACAGAAAATCCCGTGGTATTTATTTAATTGTGTTAACAGCGGAAGTTTTCTTTAGGATCTTTTTAAAATTTCAATTTCCCGATTATTTTATTTCACAACTCGGGATAAAACCCCGGTAATTTACAATCATATGATTTCACGGAGAAATCTTTATTTTACAAAACATGTTTCTTTATTTTATTTTGAGCCACTTCCTTAAGCTTGTAGTGCTTCATGGCACTTTTCCTGGATCACAACAGATCACCTGAAACATGTTTGAAATAGGTTTTGTCAGCGGGAAATACTGGTGAATCATTCTTTTTAATAAACGACACGTTTGTTATAATTTACAGTATTAAGAGCGATTACAATGTTTCCATATATCAACCAACTACCCACAGTATTTGTCACTCGAACATCCATCGGTAACCTCTTAGTCCAATGGTGTCTGTGACTATGGTCATGTCACCCCTTGGCTAACTCGTTGTCCAATGGTGAAGTTTATCAAGTATTGTATACAAAACCCCACATACCGGCTGTAATTTGGTGACTACAAAGACTTAATCCCTGTAATTATAACTTTGAAAGTAAACATGATTTTGAAATCAAATTTGATAAAAAGAGAATGACTCACATTGCAGATTTAATATGAACAGAGCTTAGCCTACTGATTAGCCTTGATAACCTAATTTAATAACATGCACACGAACTCGGTTAGTAACTAATACAACATTTACGATAACTCACGAGATTAAACTTTCACAACTAATGACAAAGTGCGATACTTAAACATCCATCGAATTCACGACGAATGACAAAGCATAAACCCTAATGTGGGCAGCACTTAAACATCCATTGGATAGTTTAATCGATCGGACATTGAATCATAGCAGCGATCGAGTTAATACCCGGTATCGGAGCAGCGCCTCGCTAATATTGAAAGTAATTTCGACTTCAGAGTATTGAAAATTCGTTTTTATGAAAAGATATCGACACCAGTGGACTGTGCAGGTTCCTAGCTATTTATAGCTGATTTTGAGGATTCACGCGGCCCGCGTAAACCCAAGGTTAACACTTACACGGCCCGCGAGGCCGCCTAGTCTACGAATAGCCTTGACTGGTCACGCGTAGGTTAGCCAGATGGTCAATACGTGGATCCGGAACACTTATCCGGTCAACACATGTTTGACGCGGCCCGCGTAAGACATAGCTTGTCTTTTACGCGGCCCCGCCTGGAACCCAGAATTTTGTTTTTCTTGATTTTTAATATGGTTTAGGGTTTTAGGGGTCCGGGTTTTTACTTACGGGTATTTTTAGGACAATTTTGAGAGTCCTTACAGATTACTCATTGGCTCAGAAAATAACTGAGCATAGAAATTGAAGAATTGTTGCTTAATAATAACCTGGTTAGAAACCCACTCATCGCCAACAAAAACCCCATTGATGCGGTTAGAACTGAGATTGGAGTTCACCACCGAATGAAAGAAGCTAGTATTTTCATCCCCGTCACATGCCCACCTAATTCTAGATTTCTGACGCGTATCCGCCCGCCTTTGTTTATCGAACTCCAACATAAAATTCCTGCAATCGCTCCTCAAATCCAGCTCAGAAGCATAGAGGTTCCTCTCCTCAGCCAATAACTCCAAATTAGCCAATGTTTTCTTGTGCGCAGAGTAAGTATCCTCACCCCTTCTTTTTTCCACTCTAATCCATTCTTTGATCTTACCTTTCAACCATCTAAGTTTAGTGGGAAGCGCTAGGTCCCCCGGACCATTAAAAGTAAAGTGATTACATTTAATCAAAACAAAATCCACAAAACCTTGCATCTCAAACCACGAATTATAAAAACGGAAAGGAATATGACCAAAATCACAAGGATTTGTAGACAATAAAAGGGGTCTGTGATCGGAATATAACCTATCAAGAGCCGTCAACGCCGCCCCCGGCCAATTTTCCATGAAGCCGATACACACTAAGAACCGATCCAATTTACTTAGCTTATCCCCGTGGTCCGATATGTAAGTGTATTTTGCACCACCCATATCGTACTCTTGTAAAGCTGCCGATAAAATGAAATCATTAAACGCATCTGCATTCGCCGCCACGAAATCCGAATTTAGCCTTTCATCCGCCTGTCTGACATCGTTGAAATCCCCCATAAAGACCTACACACCTTGTCTTGAATTCCTAAGATTCACCAGTTCTGACCAAAGAGATCTACGAGCCGACGCATCATTCAGAGCATAAATATTAACCACATTCAGCTTCATGCCACTCGGAATTAATTCACCGCAAACACACAAGAAAAATCTATGCTTGATTACATCCCTACCAGAAAAAACAGATGGGTCCCAAATAGACACCAAACCACCGGACCTCCCACATGAATCCACTGCTGCCATATTAAACGCTGACCTACCCCACATCTTATTAAAAGCAAAACCAGCCGATTCACTCAATTTTATCTCTTGAACGCTTAAAAACTGAACCCCATGACTTGTCTTAAGACCACGAATCCAATCTAATTTCCGAAAGTCTCGGACCCCCCGTAAGTTAATTGACAGAAAATTCATTGGAAACGAATATTAGCACCTTCACCGATGATGGTCGCACGAATTTCCGCTTCAAATCCTTGCAGATTGACACCCACAAATTCCCCAACTGCCGCCGTTGCTTCAATCTCTTCCGCAATCGGAGACTTGACATCCTGAGGATCCTCATTCCGAACACAAAAAAGACGATCCCTTGTTTCTACACCCGAGGGCCGATCCTGAGGACAGGAGGAAACCCCATCATCACCAGGGTATAATTGTTCAGCGGTGCGATTAAGATCCAGCGATGAGCTCTCCGTATTGACGCCTTCCTGCATGATTCTAATATGAGGCCCTTGAGTTGAGCCCACAGAAGGTGGGCCCCTTTGATCTCTAGTCCGTTTAACAATAGAAGGAGGAACACAGGGCCCAGGAGAGTTAATAGGCCCATATTGTGATGAAACACATGGATCCAGTTCCGAGTGTGGCCCACCACTAAAATTGTTATCCTGTGCAAAACTGGACACATCCACATGGACACTTTCCAAATTACCAGTACATAAATACTTCCTCATGCAAAGAATTATCCCTGACATCTTTAGCCTTTTGGTTTTCCATATTCTCTTTTCCGCCGTAATAATTATCACCATCATCCAAGAATGTATCAACATTTAACTCCTCGGACATCGGAACGTCAGCCGATACATTCACTCCAACATGCTCATGATGCATACCTACCTCAGGAATGATGCTGGGAGACTTTTCAACTTCCAAAGACTCTTTGCAGCTGCTGTCAACCTGGTTACCACCTGCCGGCACATCTGACCGGATTTCCCCTTCTTCAACCTCATCTAAATCAGGATCGTCATCATCTTTATTGTCCGAATCCGAACCCGAGTCCTCTGAAAATGATCCGTCTTCTAAATCAGGTGACCACAACTCCAAAGTTTTAGTGACCCACACAACAAATCTCCTTTCCTTCCATTAAACAACCACCGATTCGTCTATATGTTTTCCGAGAGGGACTGTAACACCTGTGTCACTTCAACCATCAAACAAATACCAAGCCAATGAAATATTGTATTTCATACTTGGGATCTGTACAAATATGTGTATCATTTGCACATATCAATTCTAGTTCGATTTCAAGCTCTAAATATCTTTCTGGAAGGTTATACGCGCACTGATGCGTAAATATAACCAGTTTAATGCAACGAACACTCCGGAATAGTGAAATAGGCTTAACATACCTTAAATAACCTTTACATAACTTAGAAATAAGTTTTGAAGGCTTTGGTATGGCAAATACAAGTTAATTCGCTTACAGGGACTAAAGTTGACAAACTGCGAAAGTATGCCAATTTGAACTGTAACAGACATTCCGGAACATGACCATAAGTTAAACATACCATAAATATCCTTTACATAGCTTAGAAATAGGCTTTGAGGGGTTCGGTATGCTAAAATAAACTTTTGGGTCATTCAGGGACTAAAAGCGTCAAAAAGTGCACAAGTTTGCATTTTCGCGCATAACTTACGTTCTGAATACCTCCGGACATCCAAAAATTTATGTAAGCACTAAAATATTTTATTTTAGTGTTTGACATAAGAAAAATCCATTCGTCGCGTCATTTGGATCGTTTTTCGTGCTTATGCGCATTCCGTCGTAATTAACCGAACATCGCAACCGTACGGCTAAACGAACCGACATCCGAGATATTTTTGAGCACATTTTAAGTTCCTTATACTTTAACTTCATTTTAGAGCCTTGAAGTGAGGTTAACGGGGTTCAAACGCATCGAAAATAGCTTAAACGGGCTGCAGGGACCAAAACTGTAATTCTGCCAAAATAGGTGCTTGCGCACCGCAACAAATATTTGTTACGGTGCGCAAGCAGGGGTCAGTTATGCAGAAACTCGTTTTCTCAGCAGTTAACAGCCTTTAACCCCTCCAAAGGCCAAGGACAAGTGTCAAACTCTTGTGGTGGAGCAATATTAGTTACCACAACATTCCGACAAGTGTACGGGTGAGATCATTCCCTCTTCTCCAAGAAACGATCCTAACGGTGAACCGAAATCTATAAATACCCATCACATTTTCACTCATTCCTCACTAGAATCTGATTTGAGGAGCTCTAAGTTGAAACCTTTGTTTCATACCTGAGCTACTTGAATCAAGATTAGCATTCGGGGACCCTTCGTAAGTGTTCCTTCGTTCTTTTATTGCTTTCCGAGTCCGAAAGTCAAACTTTGTTTGACTTTCTGCATTGACCCGTTAATGGTCAATGCGAAGTTCGTTTGAACTTCGCAACGTGATTGTAATCACGATGGTTATAGTCCCTTGTGACTATGCCTACTGATTACCACGTTGTCTAGGGTCGTAAGGGTAAGCGATTTAATAAATCGCTTATACCTTCGAACCCGACCCATTTGGTCGATCATGAGGATCCGACCAAACACATTAGGTGACCATAGCATATAGGGAATAACCTTCCGAGGTTATACCTTATGGTCGCTTCGTTTAAGTAGTTGTATGATAGGTAGTTTATATGCCTTAGGTAAATTACCAAAATACCCCTTTGATGCCAAAATTCATTTTAAACATATGTAACATAACTTTTGACATCTAAACTGATTTGACAACAATATTAGACATGTTTAGGCATATAACACTTGTCATAGGACTAGTTAGACGTTCCGAACGCGTTTCACGCGAACGACGCGTTAAAGTAGCATAAGCTACCTAAACGAGTCGTAATGGGTCGTAAGCACTTATGTAAGGTTTCATTTAGTATGTAGGCTTTGTTAAACCATATTATACGAGTCTCCACACTCGTTTGGTTTACGAACCCTCATTCTATCCAATCATCCGATTTAGGTCCGGTTATTAACATGGTTACCTATATTAGGTGCCTTTTGATATCCGCGATCTCTAGCATTGTTTGGTTGTTACTCAAGGACTACTAAGAAATCTCAAGTGAGTACATAGACCCCTCTTTTACTGTTTTCCAAACATTTTGGGGTGGAACACATGTGCCTACTTGTTACTTTCATGCTTTCCATGTTTTCACATCATATACCTGCTATGTTCGTTAGTACATTATAGTACATGATTTCATTACATTTTATGCTATGTATGCTCATTGTGTACGTACTTAGTACATCGTTTTACATTACATTTTATGCTATGTATGTCCATTTAGTTCATACTTAGTACATTGTTTTACATTACACTTATGCTATGTATGTCCATTGTGTGCATGCTTAGTACATTGTTTTACATTACACTTATGCTATGTATGTCCATTGTGTGCATGCTTAGTACATTGTTTTACATTGCATTTTTGTTGCATATGCTCATCCAGCATGTGAACACATTATATTACATTTTGAACTGTTGTAACCTTTTGACTATGTGAACCGTCGTAACCGTTTGATTATATGAACCGTTTGTAACTATTGAACCGTGTGAACCATTTGTATCTGTTGACAGGATTTACATTTGACAATAGACATTTGACAATACATAACCATTTCTACAATTGTTAAACATTACTTTGGTGGTTTGGTTTGATTAAGTGATTAAGTAATGGTGCGTGTGTAATATGATACAAGCATGGTGGATACGCCGCTGGTACTTCCTGTATATAAGTGTTTGTGTAGTATTACATATCGTAGCGTTATTTAAATCATTTCAGTTTGAGACATATAACATTTTATACAAAGATCCTACTTTTCACAAGACATTGTTTTACAAATAACTTATCTTATACAAACTCATTTTACTTGGTTATTCATTTAACCTTACATTTATTTATACATATCATCTGATCTTATCATTTTTCAAATGATTTACAAGACAAAGCAAATTACAAGGTTCATGACTAAACATTTTCTCAAACATAAGTCATGAATTCTGTTTTCACAAAACCTATGTATCTCACAGGCATTTTTATGCTGACGTACCTATTTTCACATGTGTTTTCAGGAGATGATGCATAGGACTTATCAAGACATACTTAGGCGGACCTTTGCCTTAGTGACTTAAAACGAGACGTTAAATTTTGTTATGTACTCTTTATTTTTTGTTTAAAGACAATGTAACTCGCTTGTTTGTTGAATAAAACGAAACTTTAATTTCCATGGTTGTGAAACATTAATTCTGTTACAACACTCCCCGATGTTTCCGCCACGTTTTGTATGTTCTACGTGGTCGGGGTGTGACAGAAAAGATGGTATCAGAGCCAATGGTTATAGGGAATTAGGTTATTAGTAATGCTTTAACCTAGTCTATAACCTTCTTAGGGCCCTAACGCGAGTTTACTTGCGTTTAGTCATAAAACAATACCGTCACCTATCCTTAGGCGAAGACCACAACAAGAACATAAATTTCAAAACCGCTTTGAAAACTAATCATCTGTTCTAGGATGATTGATTACTAGGTTTTGAACCCTCTATTGTAAGGTTTTGAACCCTC
Organism: Helianthus tuberosus; assembly: GCA_030545235.1. NCBI lineage: Eukaryota > Viridiplantae > Streptophyta > Magnoliopsida > Asterales > Asteraceae > Helianthus > Helianthus tuberosus. Next base: position 63,235,195 of record CM060354.1, on the reverse strand, counting down.
TGTTATATGGTTTTGAACCCCTTTGAGTTTTCAAAATCTCGTCAAGGTTTTGGGTTTTAAATAATGTGAACACGTGCAAACTGGAAGGGTGAATGCCTGTATTCTGGGTTTTCTGTCTAGGCAAGCACTTCGTATATATCTCATCAGACGCGAGACCAGTTGTGCTTACCTGGGAATTCTTGGGATGAGTGTCCACTTATAGGCGAGCATGTCTTCGCGATACATTATTTTTGACCTGTTTACTTTGATTAATCACCGGGGTCGTTTGTTGCTTTGTAGTAACAAACAAATGAGCACTATCCTTGCTTTCATCAGATTTGTTTCATCTCATTCTTTTCGTCTAATTCTCTCACTCGTTTCCTTTCATGTTTCCTCTTTTAGAATGCCTCCTCGACGCGAAAACCAGATAGCGACTGCCGAACTGACAGAAATTATTGCACAGCAAATGGATGCTCAATTCCCAAACCTCTTTGCTCAATGGAACCAAGCCAACAACAACAACAATGGTCCATGCAATTTCAAGAGTTTTAACTCGGCTAAACCACTCAAGTTTAGTGGTTCTGAGGGAGCGACTGGGCTTCTTCAATGGTTCGAGAGCATTGAGAATACTTTCCGCCACGTGCAGTGTCCTGACAATCGCAAGGTCGAGTTTTCTTCGAGTGTGTTCCAGAAGAGGGCCCTTACGTGGTGGAACGGGGTTATGAGAGATCGTGGGGCAGAAGTTGCTCTAGCACAGACATGGGCTGAACTTAGAGCTCTTATGATGAGGGAGTTTTGTCCTCGTCATGAACTGCGAGCATTGGAAAGAGAGTTTGATGGTTTGAAGCAAGATAGCGGTGAGCATCGAGCCTACACGGACCGTTATGAGGAGTTAAGTCTGTTATGCCCAAACATGGTCACGCCGTTGGATAAAGCAATCGAAAAGTACATTGATGGCCTCCCTGACTCAGTTCAGGACATTGTTACTGGTAGTAACCCCACTACGGTTAGGCAGGCCATTGAGCTATCTGCAACCTTGACTGAATCTCAGATCAGGAAACGTAAACTTTTTTGAAAGGGTGACAAGAAGCCAATCGAGGAATCAAAGACCATGGATGAACAGACTGGATCCCCTAAGCAGTCAAAGAAGCGAAAGGCTTCTCAGAACTTCGCCATGGTTACTCACAATGATCAAGCCGTCCCCAACCAACCAGCTCAACCCCCTGCTAGGAAGCCATATAATGGAACTTCACCCTTGTGCAACCAATGTAAACTTCATCATCATGTTAATGTGAAGTGCCGCGAATGCCAAATTTGTGGACGTAAAGGTCATACAGCAAAAGTTTGATGAGCTGAAGTTGCACCAAATCAAGCTGACAACAATCCTGCTCAAGCTCGCTTTCCACCAGGTTCTTGCTACAATTGTGGCGAGATGGGTCATTTCCGAAGAAATTGCCCAAAGCTTGCTAATGCTAATCCAGCGCAGGGATGAGCATCTGACCGACTAGAAGACAACACCCTTAGAAATAATCATGTCTTATGTATTATTTTCTTTTGTTGTCAAGGTCCATGAAACAGTTGTTATCATTGTTTATAAATAAATCTTTTATTTACATTTCAATGTATTTATGAGGTTGTATGTATAAACAACATATCCCTTACAATACCGACAATCAAGGAATCGTATTCCTTGAAAAGCAAACTACCCCCAAATAATTTTTTTTCTATTTTATGATCTCTTGCGTTTTCCACGAAATTCCTAAGTACCCGTTTATTCTAAGGAAACGAAGTACAAGGCGCAAGTTACAACACTGGACGAATACCCAAAGTACCACTATAAATCCTTAATAGGGTACCTAAGGGTATTTCCGTGAATCCCAAAATTTGTTGTGTTCCTTAATTCGACTATTACGTTTCTTTGAAAACAAAATCGAATTTTTGGGAGATCTTCCTATCTCTTCAGATAGATCCCAGAGGACATTGAAGTCCATCGACTGGTTTCCATATCCATTCTCAATCGATAACAAATTAATAACAAATTAATAACCAAGTTAAAACAACTATGTGATTATGTGCTTATGAACATTACAAGACAAACTGTGCGGACTGTGCAAGGAATTACGTAATTATGGATGCATACATAATTATGGAATTTAGTGCACAGAAACCACGGCGAGCCTTGTCATGTGCCTAGAAGTTAACTCTATTCATTTCCATTTCTGAGGAAGCACCCGTTGAAAATGACTCCGTTTGTTCATTTTCGTTTCTGAAGATTGTCCGTTGAGGAAATGAATATCCGTTTTTCTATCCTTTTCATTTCCTTTTCTGAGGAAGCACCCGTTGAAAATGACTCCGTTTGTTCATTTTCGTTTCTAAAGATTTGTCCGTTGAGGAAATGAATATCCGTTTGTTTCTCCTTTTCATTTCCATTTCTGATGAAGCACCCGTTGAAAATGACTCCGTTTGTTCATTTTCGTTTCGGAAGATTTGTCCGTTGACGAAATGAATATCCGTTTGTTTCTCCTTTTCATTTCCATTTCTGATGAAGCACCCGTTGAAAATGACTCCGTTTGTTCATTTTCGTTTCTGAAGATTTATCCGTTGAGGAAATGAATATCCGTTTGTTTCTCCTTTTCATTTCCATTTCTGATGAAGCACCCGTTGAAAATGACTCCGTTTGTTCATTTTCGTTTCTGAAGATTTGTCCGTTGAGGAAATGAATATCCGTTTGTTTCTCCTTTTCATTTCCATTTTTGATGACACACCCGTTGAAAATGACTCCGTTTGTTCATTTTCGTTTCTGAAGATTTGTCCGTTGAGGAAATGAATATCCGTTTGTTTCTCCTTTTCATTTCCATTTCTGATGACACACCCGTTGAAAATGACTCCATAAGTTCATTTTACGTTTCTGAAGATTGCCCGTTGAGGAAATGAATCCCCGTTTGTTTATTCCTTCATTTCCGCTTCTGAAGAATACTCGTTGAGGAAAATGACTCCGTCTGTTCATTTTCGTTCTGAAGAATGTCCGTTAAGGAAATGACAGGATTATGACTTACATATCTCTGGTGGTTATTTGACGCAAAGTCACAAATAGACTCCTACGAATAAATTTCGGGACGAAATTTCCTAAAGTAAGGGAGACTGTGACACCTGTGTCACTTCAACCATCAAACAAATACCAAGCCAATGAAATATTGTATTTCATACTTGGGATCTGTACAAATATGTGTATCATTTGCACATATCAATTCTAGTTCGATTTCAAGCTCTAAATATCTTTCTGGAAGGTTATACGCGCACTGATGCGTAAATATAACCAGTTTAATGCAACGAACACTCCGGAATAGTGAAATAGGCTTAACATACCTTAAATAACCTTTACATAACTTAGAAATAAGTTTTGAAGGCTTTGGTATGGCAAATACAAGTTAATTCGCTTACAGGGACTAAAGTTGACAAACTGCGAAAGTATGCCAATTTGAACTGTAACAGACATTCCAGAACATGACCATAATTAAACATACCATAAATATCCTTTACATAGCTTAGAAATAGGCTTTGAGGGGTTCGGTATGCTAAAAGAAACTTTTGGGTCATTCAGGGACTAAAAGCGTCAAAAAGTGCACAAGTTTGCATTTTCGCGCATAACTTACGTTCTGAATACCTCCGGACATCCAAAAATTTATGTAAGCACTAAAATATTTTATTTTAGTGTTTGGCATAAGAAAAATCCATTTGTCGCGTCATTTGGATCGTTTTTCGCGCTTATGCGCATTCCGTCGTAATTAACCGAACATCGCAACCGTACGGCTAAACGAACCGACATCCGAGATATTTTTTAGCACATTTTAAGTTCCCTATACTTTAACTTCATTTTAGAGCCTTGAAGTGAGGTTAACGGGGTTCAAACACATCGAAAATAGCTTAAACGGGCTGCAGGGACCAAAACTGTAATTCTGCCAAAATAGGTGCTTGCGCACCGCAACAAATATTTGTTACGGTGCGGAAGCAGGGGTCAGTTATGCAGAAACTCGTTTTCTCAGCAGTTAACAGCCTTTAACCCCTCCAAAGGCCAAGGACAAGTGTCAAACTCTTGTGGTGGAGCAATATTAGTTACCACAACATTCCGACAAGTGTACGGGTGAGATCATTCCCTCTTCTCCAAGAAACGATCCTAACGGTGAACCGAAATCTATAAATACCCATCACATTTTCACTCATTCCTCACTAGAATCTGATTTGAGGAGCTCTAAGTTGAAACCTTTGTTTCATACCTGAGCTACTTGAATCAAGATTAGCATTCGGGGACCCTTCGTAAGTGTTCCTTCGTTCTTTTATTGCTTTCCGAGTCCGAAAGTCAAACTTTGTTTGACTTTCTGCATTGACCCGTTAATGGTCAATGCGAAGTTCGTTTGAACTTCGCAACGTGATTGTAATCACGATGGTTATAGTCCCTTGTGACTATGCCTACTGATTACCACGTTGTCTAGGGTCGTAAGGGTAAGCGATCTAATAAATCGCTTATACCTTCGAACCCGACCCATTTGGTCGATCATGAGGATCCGACCAAACACATTAGGTGACCATAGCATATAGGGAATAACCTTCCGAGGTTATACCTTATGGTCGCTTCGTTTAAGTAGTTGTATGATAGGTAGTTTATATGCCTTAGTTAAATTACCAAAATACCCCTTTGATGCCAAAATTCATTTTAAACATATGTAACATAACTTTTGACATCTAAACTGATTTGACAACAATATTAGACATGTTTAGGCATATAACACTTGTCATAGGACTAGTTAGACGTTCCGAACGCGTTTCACGCGAACGACGCGTTAAAGTAGCATAAGCTACCTAAACGAGTCGTAATGGGTCGTAAGCACTTATGTAAGGTTTCATTTAGTATGTAGGCTTTGTTAAACCATATTATACGAGTCTCCACACTCGTTTGGTTTACGAACCCTCATTCTATCCAATCATCCGATTTAGGTCCGGTTATTAACATAGTTACCTATATTAGGTGCCTTTTGATATCCGCGATCTCTAGCATTGTTTGGTTGTTACTCAAGGACTACTAAGCAATCTCAAGTGAGTACATAGACCCCTCTTTTACTGTTTTCCAAACATTTTGGGGTGGAACACATGTGCCTACTTGTTACTTTCATGCTTTCCATGTTTTCACATCATATACCTGCTATGTTCGTTAGTACATTATAGTACATGATTTCATTACATTTTATGCTATGTATTCTCATTGTGTGCGTACTTAGTACATCGTTTTACATTACATTTTATGCTATGTATGTCCATTTAGTTCATACTTAGTACATTGTTTTACATTACACTTATGCTATGTATGTCCATTGTGTGCATGCTTAGTACATTGTTTTACATTACACTTATGCTATGTATGTCCATTGTGTGCATGCTTAGTACATTGTTTTACATTGCATTTCTGTTGCATATGCTCATCCAGCATGTGAACACATTATATTACATTTTGAACCGTTGTAACCTTTTGACTATGTGAACCGTCGTAACCGTTTGATTATATGAACCGTTTGTAACTATTGAACCGTGTGAACCATTTGTATCTGTTGACAGGATTTACATTTGACAATACATAACCATTTCTACAATTGTTAAACATTACTTTGGTGGTTTGGTTTGATTAAGTGATTAAGTAACGGTGCGTGTGTAATATGATACAAGCATGGTGGATACGCCGCTGGTACTTCCTGTATATAAGTGTTTGTGTAGTATTACATATCGTAGCGTTATTTAAATCATTTCAGTTTGAGACATATAACATTTTATACAAAGATCCTACTTTTCACAAGACATTGTTTTACAAATAACTTATCTTATACAAACTCATTTTACTTGGTTATTCATTTAACCTTACATTTATTTATACATATCATCTGATCTTATCGTTTTTCAAATGATTTACAAGACAAAGCAAATTACAAGGTTCATGACTAAACATTTTCTCAAACATAAGTCATGAATTCTGTTTTCACAAAACCTATGTATCTCACAGGCATTTTTATGCTGACGTACCTATTTTCACATGTGTTTTCAGGAGATGATGCATAGGACTTATCAAGACATACTTAGGCGGACCTTTGCCTTAGTGACTTAAAACGAGACGTTAAATTTTGTTATGTACTCTTTATTTTTTGTTTAAAGACAATGTAACTCGCTTGTTTGTTGAATAAAACGAAACTTTAATTTCCATGGTTGTGAAACATTAATTCTGTTACAACACTCCCCGATGTTTCCGCCACGTTTTGTATGTTCTACGTGGTCGGGGTGTGACAGGGACCAAGACCTTAACTGAACTATCAGAATTATCCGACACAAGCCAGGAAAATTTTGATTCCTGGACCACCCTACCAAACAAGTTTCCTATACAATTAAATAGAGAATTATCCTTAAGTAGTACCGACACACCTGTAACTCGGAGAGTTGCCACCCTATCCACTGGAAGGTCCTCACCATTCCATACACTAAACCTACTAAACGCTTCTGACAGGACTCCCGAGTGGTCGTCCAAAACTTCTCTCATATTTTCCGGATTGCCTAAAGTAAGCAATACACTAAGTCCCCCCACATACGACAGGCCATAGTTATCCAGTCCACCATTATTTTAAATACTTTGCAAGTTATTGAAAGTAGCCAAGTCTTTTGCTATCCCATGTATCGAGCGACCCCTACAATGTAACGGATACTTGGATCCATTACCATCCACCGCAATCGTCTTAGAACCAGAGTTTGAAGCATTTCCTTCTGTCCGAAATAAACTCGCAAAAGATTGACCTTCCCGAACTTCCGCACCCCCGAGGGGTTTCTCACCATAACCTTGTTGACTTCTAGGAACTGTGTCTTTTGGCTTCCAAACTTTTTCACCCAAAACCTTAGAAGTATACATAAATTTCTTATGATTTTTATCGTACTTTGCAAGTGAAACCATTACCTTAGCTTCAAAAATCTTGACAGTATTCATCATTGTCACTGTTGCTCCTACATCTTCTACCCCCACATAACGGATGAAGCCGAAACTATTACCCCGCTTGTCATTTCTTAGTTAGTGGAGCTTTTCTTAAGATAAACTATATCATTAATTTAATATATTTTTAGTTTATGGTTTTTGTTTTTGTTTTTGTTTTATATTTTATTTTTTTATTTGTATTGTGTACTTGTTCCGAATTCATTCATATCATCAACGCTATTTAAGTGAATAAAAGTGCTTGAGTTTTGTAACGTTTATAATATCTCATAATTTATATAGGATTATCAGTGAATGTCCTCACAAATTTTTAAAAAAATAGCTTTACACGAAAACTATGAATACAAACAGAGACAAAGTTAGGATACTGATGAAACGGAACAAATAAATTATTGTGGGAATGGAAAGAAGATACTAATGAGTTTGAAAATGTTGTTTATGTACTTTTTATTATTGAAAACTAAATTTTCCTAGCCCGGGATGTTCCCGGGTGATAGCCTAGTGATATCTATATATTAGTTATTAATATTTATATTAATATTAATATTAAAAGAAATTTATTAAATAATTATAATTAAAATTTATGAGGATGAAGAAGAAAATGTCATGTGGCATTATTTGGAGTCTTTTATTATAAGTTAGATTAGATAATTTGTTTTTCTTAAAATAATTTAAAGTTGGTAGATTATATTTCAAATGTAGAAAAGATTTTTTATAATTATTTATAAAGTTACAGAGACCGCATAGAAATTTACTCAAGATACAGATGATAGTAAAGTAGACCCCATAGAAATTTACTCAAGATTTCTTGTCTGGTTTTGTTATTTCTCAAAAGAAAGACTTTAAGACGACTGTATCTGTATTCATAAATCTTTTGGAAAATACCAACCAGTTTCTTGGTATATTATTTGATATAACTTTTTTATTATGTGGTCTATAATATTATTTGATATAACTATTTTTATTATTTGGTCTATATAATTACATTTATCTAATCCGTATAGTATGGTTTTTATATATATAACTTTTTATTATTTAATATATAAAATTACATTTATTTAACCTGTACAATAAAGGAGGTTTTAAAAGATATATTATTTTAATATTTAGTATATAAAATTCATTTTATGTAACCTGTGTAATACACGGGATTATATCCTAGTTATTTATAAAGTTACAGAGACTGCATAGAAATTTACTCAAGATACAGATGATAGTTAAGTAGACCTTGTGGTCCAGTGGTGGAAAGTGTTTGAGTTCTGAAATGAGGCTCAGGTTCGATCCCCATTAACTCCAAGTGAGGTGGTAAAGTTTACCCATCTTGGTGGGGTTCCTGACCGGGGTCATGGGTTCGAGCCTGACGGTCAGGATTAAGTTTCCACAAGGTATGAGAAGGGCTCTGCACTGCACTCCCCCTCATTCGAACCCGGGTGGCTGGGCTTTCGATAAAAAAAAGGTTGAAGCGCAGTTTGTAGTGGATTTCCAATCGATCTACACCTTAAAAAAAAAAAAAAAAGTTAAGTAGAGCCCATAGAAATTTGCTCAAGATTTCTTGTGGTTTTCTTATTTCTCAAAAGTCAAAAGAAAGACTTTAAGACGACTGTATTCATAAATCTTTTGGAAAATACCAACCATTTTCTTGGTATAACTTTTACTCTTTGTATAATTATTAATCGTCCCCTCTCTCAAATCATATGTTCGCCGTTCCTTCTCAAGACCTCAACTATTCTGATGTCCATCCGCCCTCTGTCGCACACTGCTAAAACCTCCAGGCACACCACCGCTTTATCCCTTTAAGGTGGTCGTCTCGTCGAACCCCTTCCGCCCCGTCACACTCACACCGTACAACCCAGATTTCCGTCATCAACGCGGCTCACATCCATCATTCTCCCTGTCAGGCGCACCACCCCTAACACCTCCTTTACCCAACAAGAGGTACTTTAATTAGAAAAAAAAAAAAAACTTTTTTAATTATTAAGATCTAGGCATACCAAGTAAGATTTTGTTTTGGATATGGATTTTCTTGTTTGTTTCTAGATCGAATATTGCTTGTGTTTAGATATGCATTTACGATCAGAATGCTACTTTTTTCCTTGATTCTCAGAGCAAAGACTAAAAAGACGACCTTAATAATATGTATGGAAAATACTAACCAGTTTCTTGTTCTGATACTCTCTGTAGGAAAATACTAAATCGTCCTCATCTCTCAATCATAACAATCATAGCTTCCTGTATTCATAATGGTTTCTCTCACGGAAGTTGGTGAAGCATCTTCATCTTCTCCAATATCAACAACTTACAATCATGATTATAAGTACGACGTGTTTATAAGTTTTAGAGGCTTTGACACCCGTCTTAGCTTCACCAGTCACCTCTACACCGCCCTCGTGAAAGCTAACCTCACAACCTTTTTGGACGACGAAGAGATTCCAACCGGAGAATTTTTGAAACCGGAATTAGAGAGTGCAATTAAAGCATCGAGGGCTTCCGTTATCGTGTTGTCTGAGAATTACGCTTCTTCAACATGGTGTCTTGAGGAACTGGTACTAATCCTTGAGCAAAAGAATAACTCCAACCAAATCGTTATCCCTGTTTTCTATCATGTGGAGCCCACCCATGTGAGGAAGCAACAGAGCAGCTTCGGAGAAGCAATGGAAAAGCATAAACTGAAGATGGAGGCGGAGACAAATGTGGAGGAAAAAGGTCGATTGGGTGAGAAGATGAAGAGATGGAAGGATGCACTTACTCAAGTTTCTAATTTGAAAGGGAAGGATGCACAGGGCCGGTAACTACTACATTCTTTCCCATCCTATCCTATCTCTCAAGTACCGGTATTTGAGGGTAAAAACCGGTAAATACCGATACCGAAACGATATCAAAAATGTCAAAAGTCGGTATCGAATCGATACCAAAAAAGTACCCGGTCCAGTAAATTCAATACCGATACCGGGTCTGATTTGCTCATCCCTAGTATGAAAGTGGTGTTTTTTCTTATCAACATTAATCTGTTTTTTACCAACATCAATCTGTTTTTTAAATAATATTAATCTTGTAATAACATTACCTATATTTATATTGTTTCAATATATTATAATGTTATTTGTCTCTAAAATTATAAAAAATAGTTGAGTGAAAAGTAATCGGATCAGAACAATTCAATTATTGAGTAGGGATAAGCATGATACTATGCCTGGAAAACGAGAAAAATAGGTACCAGTACTGAAAAAGATGGGTATGGTGTTCGATACTGATACCCGTTAGACCATGTGTAGTGGTAATGCCCATACCCTTGGGCGTTTTGCGCCATGTGACAGACTAGTCAGCAATGGGGCATTATGAGGCGTTTTCTAAAATGGATGTAGTGGGGATGTGGACATTGTGGGATATTATGTTAAAAGGGTGTAAATAAAATTAAATTAAAAAAAACATCAAAAATATTTTATTGGGCATTATGTTTAAACCTGCATGTGATTGGTCAGTTCAAATTCTTTTGCGTGGAATAATTCACGCTCCAACCCAATTTTGGTAAAAAAAAACGCCCACGGGGGCGGAGATGAGGGCGTGGAGGGGCGTTCTCGAACCAAAAAACGCCCAAAAACTTCACCACTACCGGTGGTCTTGCGGAATGCTCATCCCTGAAAATGATAGTTAATGAGTACTAATGTGGCCTTGAGAGAATGAGTAAAGAATGAGCACCTAAACCACTTTTTATATTTCACGGATAAAGTTTCTGTTTACGTCATATAACTTTTTTAATATTATTCGTTATAATTTTTTGTTTTATTTTTCTTTTTTTTAATATAATGATTTTCATTATTTATCTTTTTCTAATATAATGATTTTCATTATTTATCTTTTTTTCATATAATGATTTTCATAGTTAATGTAACTTTTGTCAACAAATTATACATATTTTAATAGTTAGTCTTAATTAGTTTTATATATCTCTTTTTAACATAATAATAAAATGTTGTTTTTGTAATAGTTCATGTCCTAAAGTTTTACTTTTATTTTTAATGATTAATGCTTTATATTTTATCCGACTAATTTTACAAAAAAAAATATATATATATATATATTACACCGTTGGTCCTTGTGGTTTCTGCCAAATTTCAATGTCGGGTACTAATAGTTTTTTCTTGCAAAATCAGGTATTAATGTTTTAATTTATTAAAATGTTGAGTACTAAGGTCAAATCTTGTCACAATGTTGAGTACTAAGGACAAACCTTGTTAACTTTTTTTGTTAAGTCTTAGGTGGTGTTTGTTTTTTGGCCAGAAGCTCTTCTGAGCACTTATGTCTGCGTCGCGCAGAGGCGCGCAGACATAAGGTTTCTGCAGCTTGTTTGTTTTCTTGAAGATCTGCAGACCAAAAACGTCTGCCTCACCTCTTCCCCAAGCAGACTTGTCCACAAGTCTTCTAACCTCTGCAGACCTCTTCTCCCTCTTCAAAACATTCATCTGCCCCAAAACCCTAGCTCCACCTCCACCTGCCACCACATCTCCGCCACCACCTCCACCTCCACCTGCCGACACCACCTCCACCTCCGACACCACCTCCACCTCCGCCACCACCTCCACCACCACATCTCAGCCACCACCTCCACCAGCCACCACATCTCCGCCACCACCATCGTCAAAACCCACCACCACCAAACCCATCAATTAAAACAAAACCCAATCGGAGACCATCATCATCATCGGAGACCTCCACCTCCGACACCCATCACCTCCACCTTCAACAATCACCACCTCCATCTTCACAAGAACCGGCTGGAGATGTACCGGCTGGAGATGTACCGGTGGTGGTTGAGATGAGACCGGCCGGAGAAGGAGGTGGAAAAGATCGTCTTCAGAAACCCCCAAATCGAAACCCACAGGTTCTCTCCCTCCTTATTCCTCTCCGGTTCTCTCCCTCCTTCCCGTTCTCTCCTCCCTCAATCTCTCTATCTCTCTTCAGAAACCCCCAAATCGAAACCCACCGGCCCCTTCTTCCTCTCTGGTTGCGACGGGGTGGGTGGTGGCTGAAGTGGTTTAGGTTGGTCGTGGTGGTGGCAAGTGGTGCGGTGGTGGTGGTGCGGTGGTGGTGGTGGTGACAGATTGTAGAGAGAGAGTGAGATAAGGCAGAGAGATCTGTGGTTTGTGTGTGTTGTGTGTGAAGTGTGTGTGTAAAGATGTTTTTATATAAAAAAACAAACCCTCTTCTCCTTGCAGACTGCAGACATTTGGTCCACCTCTTCTCCTGTAGATGTCTGCAGATGTGGTCCGCAGACTGCAGACCTTTTCTCCTCTCCAGAAAAAACAAACAGCACCTTACTAAAATGCCCTTTAATATCTAGAGAGTCTATTTTTTTAATTACTTATATTTGACTAAAATAATTTAAAGTTTTATTTATATTTATATTTTTATATTTTTCTGTTTTATTTATATTTTTTTTATAAAATTAAATGGTTTGAAGTTTATTATTTATAAATCTGGAATAGAAATGTGTTTAATTGAACGGAATTCAACCGATTGATTAAACTGATTTATTCAGTTCAATTATCTGATTAAACCGGTTATTAAATAGTTTAATTGATTGAATTTGATTCGGTTGTATGAAAAAAAAAATTGTTGAACGGAAAACCAAATTCACAAGTACTAGTGGCAAAATGGGTTTGGGTTAGGATGCGTTTATTAAGAAAATGAGTTAGAATGAGTTTAGGTCAAGATAGGTTTTTGTCAAGATGTATTTGGGCATTAAAAAAATTCTAAAAAATCCAAAAAATCAAAAAATAATAAAATAATAAAAAATCAAAAAAATTCTAAAAAATCAAAAAAATTTCTAAAAAAATCAAAAATTAATAAAAAATCCAAAAAATTCTAAAAAATCGAAAAAATTCAAAAAAATCAAAAAAAAATAATAAAAAATAAAAGAAATCCTAAAAATTCTAAAAAATCTAAAAAAATAAAAAAATTCTAAAAAATCAAAAAAAGTTCTAAAAAATCCTAAAAATCATAAATAATTATAAAAAATCCAAAAAAGTCTAAAATTCCAAAAAAAATCTAAAATATAAAAAAAATCTAGAAAATCAAAAAAATAATAAAAAAATCAAAAAAATTTCTAATAAATCAAAAAAATTCTAAAAAGTAATAATAAATTCAAAACATTCTAAAAAATCCAAAAAATTCTAAAAAATCAAAAAATTCAAAAAAATCCAAAAAAATAAAAAAAATAAAGAAATCTAAAAAATCAAGAAAATTCTAAAAAAATAAAATAATTCTAAAAATTCCACAAAATTCTAAAAATCCAAAAAATCATAAAAGATTCTAAAAATTAAAAAAAAAATCTTAAAATCCTAAAAACTTTTTTCAGAATATTTTTGGATTTTTTATTATTTTTTTATTTTTATACTTTTTTTTATTTTTTTAAATTTTTTCGTATATTTTGATTATTTAGAATTTTTTACTTTTTTTATTATTTGTTTGGTTTTTTTAGAATTTCTTGGATTGTTTTATTTTTTATAATTTTTTAGAAATTTTTGGATTTTTTAGAATTTTTTAGAATTTTTTGGATTGTTTATTACTTTTTTGGATTTTTTTGAATTTTTTTATTTTTTAGAATTTTTTTGATTAATTTTATTTTTTTGATTTTCTATAATTTTTTTACTTTTTTTGGGTTTTTATTATTTTTTTTTATTTTTTAGAATCTTTTGGATTTTTTATTATTTTTTGGATATTTTAGATTTTTTTGGATTTTTTATTATTCTTTGGATTTTTTTAGAATTTTTTTTATTTTTCTGATTTTTTTAGAAATGTTTTATTATTTTTAATTTTTAATTATTTTTAAAATTTTTATTATTTGTGAAGCCAACATCTACGAACACTCGAATAAGATGAAAAATCTGTCTGTGATGCTCTTTTTTGAGTTACCCATTTATCCTGCGTAATACTCATCCTTACCCATGAATTATTTTAAATAGATATCATATAACTCATCCTAACCCATTCTCATTTTTAAAATGACCCAAAATAACTCAAAAAACTCAAACGAGTTTTATTTGCCAGGCCTACAATAAAGTATACATTATGCGAGCAAAATGATAAAACGTGCTTTTATGCCTTTTAGCACTATGTGGTGTTGGACTGTTGGTACAATGCTCATGGGCATGAAATTGGATTATGAAAGTCATTGTCAACACAATAAATATAAAATATAATATTATAGTTATTCGACTATCTTAAATTTTAAATCGTAAAACAACAACAATAATAATAATTCAACAAAAAGTATCAATCCCATCCCCAAAAAATAATAATATAATAATAATTCAACAAAAAGTATCGAAACGGTTCGCGTCGAATCGGTTCGATTCCAAACTGTTCGATTCGAAATGGTACGGGTCGAAACGGTTTGGGTCGAAACGGTTCGCGCCGAAACGGTTCGACTCGAAACGGCACGGGTCGAAACGATTCAATTTGAAACGGTACGGGTCGAAACGGTTCGCGTCGAAACGGTTCGATTCGAAACGGTACGGGTCGAAACGGTTCGCGTCGAAACGGTTCGATTCGAAACGGTACGGGTCGAAACGGTTCGCGTCGAAATGGTACGGGTCTAAACAGTTCGCATCGAAACGGTACGGGTCGAAATTATGGGGGTATTAATTACATAGTTAGTCCCTGTGGTTTACACAAATTAACGTAAATACCCCCTGATGTTAAAAAATGGAAAGTTAGTACCTTAAGAAGCGATTTTAAACTATTAGTACCTTAGATTGTTAGTTTGTGTAAACCATAGAGACTAACTATGTAATTAACTCTCAAAGAAAAATAGTTTGGCAACCCAAATTTATGTTTAGTTAAATCAAGTAAATTGTTTTTTGATATAATTTATTAAGACTATGTTAAGTGATTTAACTACAACAAAGGAAAGGGCTCTCACTAACTAAACATTAAAAAGTGTATAATGATTTAACTAACAAAACACGTTATCAAATAATATGTAAATTAATTAAGTTAAAAAATAAATAAAAACAAAAAGTTGTGAGGTGTAAATTTTTATTGGTTTAGAAAATTAGATGGGTATGTGAAAAGGCGCAACAGGCATTGCCCAGCTCAGGCCCTTCACATGCATACGGAAAATGGTTTCACGGGTGTCAACCCAAAATCTGAGGTGGAGTGGGGCGCCAACCGGCTACATATTGTTTATCTATTATATAGACTTAACCTATTTAAGTCACATGGAAAACTGATCAAAATATTACCCTAAAAGTTTAAAACTTGATATAACAGTATCAATGGTTTATGTATTTGCTTTCAAAACTTGTCTATACATTACAATATATAATCATATAATTGCGATGTGAAACTTTAACTAATACAATATTTGTAGTATTATTTTAATTTTTTTTTTTTTAATCTTTTGGTTGTTTAGTTTCATGAATTGTATTTTTTAGTTCTCATTAATATCCATTGTCAGGTCGGAGACAACGCTTATTGAGGAAATTGTTGACGAACTCTTCAAAAGATTAGGTTTACCATTAGGGACTACTACTCTCCCACAACTTATCGGGAGGAAATGTCACATTAAACGCATCAGTTCATGGCTAAAAGACGGATCCAAACATACCGCTGACATTCTCACTATTTGGGGTATGGGCGGGATAGGGAAGACTTCTTTAGCCAAGTACGTATATGAATTACATCGCCATGCATACACAAGCTACAGCTTTATTGAAGATGTCAGCAGGAGATGTACCGGAACTCATGGCTTGCTTAAATTACAAATACAACTTTATGGTGACATTTCAAAAAGAAAGATGACTCGAGTTCATAATGTTTCAGAATACACCTCGATTATTTGTAAAGCACTAGCACATGAAGAGGTGCTTGTAATTCTTGATGATATTGACAGCTATGACCAGTTGGATCAGTTACTTGGTGACAAAGGTTTTCATCTCGGAAGCAAAATCATAATTACAACAAAAGACGCATCTTTGATAGAGAGGTGTGCATTATTCAAAACAAAAGGCAAACCAAAGCATACTGTGTGTATACTTGAGGGCTTATCTGCGTTTGACTCTCTGAAGCTTTTATGTCATCATGCATTTATATGCAACTATCCTAGGGAAGGTTATGAAGAAGTAGTAGAAAAGCTTGCAAGGTATTGTGAAGGACACCCATTGGCTCTTGAAGTTCTGGGCAAGTCTCTACATAAGCGAGATGTAGCATATTGGGAAGAGCGCATAAAGGGGCTAAAGAAAGAACCGCTTTCTGGTATAGATAAGGCAAAAAAGGCATTACAATTGAGCTTTGACTCTTTGTCATCCGAAAATGATAAGGAGCTGTTTAAGCATATTGCTTGTTTCTTTGTGGGAGAAGATAGGGATCTGACTGAAACAGTATTAGAAGCATGTGATATAAACACAACATCTGGGATTACAAATCTCATGGAAAAATGCTTTCTTTGTATTAGAGAGGATAATAAATTGTGGATGCATTCATTGATTCAAGAGATGGGAAGAGATTTAGTACGTCAAGAATCACTTAACAAGCCATGGGAGAGGAGTCGATTATGGTGTCCCGAGGAGTCATTCGATGTGTTGAAACGGAAAAAAGTAAGTGGCCACTTATATTTTAGTAGTATGCATGTTCTAAGTATTATATTGTCTCTATACATGTATATAAACTTTATATATTATTTTGTTTGCATTCCTTTTCTTCGTAGGGTACAGAAAATATTCTAGGCCTTGCCCTTGACATGAGGATGCTTGACAAAAAGAAGTTGCGTAGATCATTTGAGCTGAAACCAGAGTCATTTAGTCAGATGGATAATCTAATGCTACTACAACTAAATAATGTGCAATTAAATGAGTGTTTCCACAATTTTCCGGAGGAGTTAAGATGGTTGTGTATGCACGGGTTCCCTTCAACGTCTATTCATTTAGACCTACCAATGGAGAATTTGGTTGTTCTTGACATGTCTCGCAGCAATATTGAATCTTTTGACATGTCATACAGTGACCCACAACCACCTGCGGAGAAGCAAAAGGTAAGATTTTAGATACTTGTATATGAGATTCCGAATAATCAATAATCCGCTTACACGTAATCACAATGTACTATTTTAACCCAAGAATTGCCTAGGCTTACACGTAATCACAATTAGATGATTCAGATTCACACTCAGGTCTTAGGTATAAAACCAAACACATACACTAGAATCGCCACACAAGATAACTCTTATTATTCTTTCATATTGAGTAAATGCATGATTTACTTATTTTAACTTATCTTTGTTTCACCAGTTGGTTGGATCATGCTCAAAAGACGAACCATTGCTTGGATCATTGAAGATTCTAAATCTGAGTTTCTGTGAACAGCTTCATAGTGTTGGTGGTTTTTTTGAACTACCTGCACTTGAGAAGTTAATAGTTAGAAACTGCAGAAGTTTGATAGAGGTGTGTGAATCAGTCGAGCAATGTGTTGAACTTGTCCACATTGATCTGAGTTACTGCTACAAGCTTAAAAAGCTTCCAATACGCAAGTTACAAAAGGTTCAAACACTATTGCTAGATGGTTGTAATTTATGTGAATCTGCCATTATGGATTCATCAGATCTTAGCATAAGCTCACAAACCTCTTCATCAGCCATTATAAGGGAGGCTATACCAAGTGATTTCAAGTTCTTTATGACTTTTTTACCGAGCTCGTTGAGAATTTTATCACTTGCAGATAATAATTTGTCAAACGAATCCTTTCCCATGGACTTGAGTTGTCTAGCCATGTTAGAGGAATTATGTTTAGATAAAAATCCAATTGTTTCACTGCCCATTTGTGTGGGAACCCTTCCTAGGATTCAGAAACTTAGTATTAACTACTGTCATGATGTGATATCAGTTGAGCATCTTCCACGTACCCTAAGAGAATTCTCCATGTTCATATATGATAAATCTGCTAAAATTAGGAAAATTAAATTTGATCCAGAACTTCCTCCACTCAAATTAGAATATATTCCTAGGTTGGCATCACATTCGTCGATTGAAATTGAAGGCATAATCAAAATTGAACCAATGGCAGATGTTGAGGAAAAGTTATTAAATAGTTTGGGCTGGAAAAAGTCAGACTTTGTTAAAGAAGGACACTTGTTAACTCATGACATCCAGGTATCCTCTAATTAATTGTCTCTTTTGTGTGTTTTATGAAAGGTGACTAATATTGTATTTATTTGGCAGATGGTTTATGAATTTGGAATATTTAGCGCAATTTACAAGGGGAAAGGGATGCCGGAGTGGATTAGGTGTAGAAGTGAGGGCCCATCAATATCATTTATCATCCCATCATCTTCTAAGAAGCTCCGAGGATTGAATTTCTGTTGTGTGAATTGGCCTCCATTTACAAGTGGTATAATTAACATGCCAACGATCAGAATTAGTAATATTACAAAAAAGCAAACCTGGATTTATAATCATTATTGTGAAGACGCCTGGGTAGGTGGAAAGGACTGCTTTAGTTGGTTAAGCCATTGGATGTTTGGGCCAAATGAGATGAAAGCTGGTGATAACATTATAATAGAGTATAGCTGTAAAATGGAGTGTGGGGTTGGTGTTGTGTATGATGATGGTAGTATGGAAATTATTGTGAAGACGCCTGGGTAGGTGGAAAGGACTGCTTTAGTTGGTTAAGCCATTGGATGTTTGGGCCAAATGAGATGAAAGCTGGTGATAACATTATAATAGAGTATAGCTGTAAAATGGAGTGTGGGGTTGGTGTTGTGTATGATGATGGAAGAAGAAGAAGAAGTTATTACAAGTCATGGAATCACATCATTGGTGGAGACCTCTCTGCTTTTCAACTTACAACAGGAGAATACTACCTATCTAGCTGGTTTGTATGGGATTCCGTTGACAATGGCTGCTTGAATGGTAAATGTCATCTCTCTAAATAAAATTAAGCCAAGTCTTGTGTATTACTATGTTTTGTAAGATCATATCTAAAATAAATAATGTAAAAATTTTTTATCTTTTTTTTTTCTTTCAGAAAAGAAAGTGATGTTTAAAGCTTTTTCCACAAAGAAGTCTGAAATAGTTGGGTCTCAGGTGCATTTCAACACCTAAATCCCTCTATCATCACATGATTTAAAACCACATAATGCAAAAAAGATTGGATTTTTATATTTTATCCATGTAGGCACAGTGTTCACAAACGCGTCCAACTGCAACGCCACCTGCTGGAGCTCCTTGCATGCCTATGTTCCCATATGGTTTAGGTCAACAAACGTTTGATGGTCAACCTCAACTTACTCTCATTCCTCCCCAAGTAATCTCCCATAATCACATTTTTAAACATTTTCTAAAGTAGACTGAAAATTGCTTTAGATTTAAACCTGAGATTTCTTATTGTAAATGAGACTGGTATGGAAAGAAAGGAAATCTGAATTGTATTGATTGAATGTATGTACAAATGAAGAGGATCCCTCTATTTATAGGGGAAGGAGGGACCAACAAGTAAATAACTATTTACATAAGGGTATACCTATAATTACATGCAAGGACACCTAGAATTGCATGTAGGGACCTCTAGTTAACAACTAGGCCCTTCAACTATTTACAACTAACACTCCTCCTCAAGTTGGAGCATAGATGTTAATCATGCCCAACTTGTTACATATGAAATCTATTTGTGCCTTTCGGAGTGGTTTTGTGAAGATATCTGCTAGTTGGAATTCCGTCTTAACATGGATTGGCTGAATTGATGGAGGATCCTTTTGAGTTCCGACTATCCGATCTCTGATTAGGTGACAATCAACCTCAATGTGTTTAGTTCTCTCATGGAATACTTGATTTTTGGCTATATGTATAGCTGATTGATTATCACAGTATAATCGCATCAAGTCTTCAGAGATAACCCCAAGTTCTCTGAGAAGACGACGAACCCATATCATCTCTGATGTAACATCTGCCATAGCTCTGTACTCTGATTCGGCACTTGATCTAGATACGGTGTGTTGTTTCTTACTCTTCCAGGAAACAAGATTTCCTCCAACGAAAACACAGTACCCAGTGGTGGATCGACGGGAAATAGGACAGCCTGCCCAATCTGCGTCTGAGAATCCAGATATACGTCCATCTCCTTCTTCTGTGAAAGCACCTACACGACAATGACCCTGATCGGAATATAAGATCCCTAGGCCTGGTGTGCTCTTAAGATATCTTAAGACACGGAGAGCAGCATCCCAGTGTCCTGTGTATGGAGTGGCCATGAATTGACTTAGGACACTAACGACAAAGGAGATATCTGGTCGGGTGACAGTTAAGTAGTTAAGTTTTTCGACCAATCGTCTGTATCGCTCAGGATCTTTCATTGGACTTCCGTCCTCTGGAATGAGCTTCCTCGTAGGAAGCATAGGACTATCAACCAGTTTGCAACCCAATAAGCCACACTCAGTTAACATATCAAGGACATACTTCCGCTGAGAAAGGAGTATTCCTTGTGGGGAACGAGATACTTCTATGCCAAGGAAGTACCGAAGTCGACCTAAGTCGCTAATCTGAAACTGAGACTGAAGGAACTGTTTGAGCTTGGTAATCCCATCTTCATCATCCCCTGTAACTATGATATCATCCACATAAACAACTAAGATGATCCTTCGACCCTGATGATGTCTGAAGAATACAGAGTGATCATATGTACTACGAACCATTCCAAATTCTTCCATGACACTAGAAAACCGACCAAACCATGCTCTGGGAGATTGTTTAAGACCATATAAAGAGCGACGTAGTTTGCATACTTTGGATGCCTCCTCCTTAACAACGAACCCTGGTGGCTGCTCCATATAAACCTCCTCCTCAAGAACACCATTAAGGAAGGCGTTCTTGACATCAAGCTGGTGGAGCGGCCAATGATGAATGGCAGCAAGAGCAATGCAAATACGCACGGAGGGCATTTTGGCAACCGGAGAGAAAGTCTCGTCATAATCAATACCATAAGCTTGAGAGTAGCCTTTAGCTACCAAACGAGCTTTCAGACGATGTAGAGAACCGTCAGGGTTAAGTTTAACCGTGAAGACCCAACGACAACCAACAACACGCTTTCCTGGCGGAAGCGTTACAAGATCCCATGTATGATTAGTCCTTAAAGCCCCAAGCTCTTCTTCCATAGCTTGACGCCATCCTGGGTGAGCGAGAGCTGTCATCACATTTTTGGGAATCGGATAGGAATCAAGTGAAGTGGTGAAGGCATGAGACTCCGTGGATAGGTGAGCATAAGCAACATAATCCTGGATGGGATAACGGGTGGTATGTCTAGGTTCTTTTCGAAAGGCAATAGGTATATCAGGATACGGTGCACCTGGAGGATCATAGGCAACGGTTTCTGGTAAAGGTGAAACAGGTTCAGTGTCAGGTGGTGGAACTGTGGACGTACCAGATGTAGAGGCTGGTTGTGAATCAAGAGTCTCTGTTGTTGATTCCTTACCTCGCCTAGCATATGTGAAGAGTAATGGTGGAGGACCTGTCGGTAGCCCCGAATTTGCAGAAGTTGGAACTGTGGTGTCGGAGACCGGAGGGGTAGACGGAACAGAGGACAAAGGAACAACAGGGATGAAAGGAGATTCGGGAAGATCAGGTTCTGGAAATGGATCTGACACAGGAGTAGAGGATGTAGGAAAGAAGGGACATTCCTCATGGAAAGTAACGTCGGAACTAGTAAAGTAACGACGAAGAGAAGGACTATAACACCGATAACCTTTCTGGACACGTGAGTAACCCACAAAGATACAACGAATGGCTCTGGCATCAAGTTTAGGGGTCCCTGGACGATGATCATGAACATATGCAACACATCCAAATATTTTGGGTGGAAGTGGAAACATAGTTCCTTTAGGAAAAAGGATAGAAAATGGGATTTGACCATGAATGACGGGTGAGGGCATACGGTTAATAAGATAAGCGGCAGTAAGGACAGCGTCTCCCCAGAAACGATGAGGAACATGAGAATGAATCATGAGAGTGCGAGTGATGTCTAATAAGTGTCGGTTCTTGCGTTCAGCGACACCATTTTGTTGTGGTGTGTAAACACAAGACGACTCGTGAATAATGCCATTAGATTTTAAGTAAGAAGAAAAGTCGGTCGACAAATATTCTTTTGCATTGTCTGTACGCAAGGTTTTAATTGAGGTTTGAAATTGAGTTTTAACGTAAGCATGAAATTCACGAAATATTGAATATATTTTAGCACGAGATTTCAATAGATAAACACAAGTAGCACGCGAATAATCATCAATAAAGGTGATAAAATATTGAAAACCCAAAGTCGATTTTGTGGGACATGGGCCCCAGACATCAGAATGCACAAGTTCAAACAACGTACTGACTCGATTAGACACTCTAGGGGGATAGGGACGCCTGGTATGTTTACCAAGCTGACATGACTCGCAATGAAAATCAAAGGAAGATGGAAAATCCGGTCTCATTTGCCTCAGAACCGCTGCAGAAGGGTGGCCTAGCCGGCAGTGAGCCTCCCTGATACTGGAATCACATATGTTGGCTTTAGGGTGTGACGGTAAAGACATACGGTAGAGGCCTCCTGATTCAAAACCTATGCCAATCAGCCGGTTCGTCCCTAGTTCCTGAAAATGCAGTGAGTAGGATAAAAGGTTACGGAGCAGTTATTTTGTTTGGTAATTTGACTTACCGAACAAAGGTTATCAGGGAATTTAGGAACCAACAAGACAGAAGAAAGGTTTAGGTCTTTCGAATTACTAACCGATCCAATGCCACGGACTGGGCATGAGGATCCATCAGCAAGACGAACTGGTGGGTGAGAACCAGTACGTAGGCTAGAAAGAAGATCCTGAATCCCAGTCATGTGATGAGTAGCTCCAGAATCAATAATCCAGGATAAGTCAAGATAAGAAAGTATACCTGAATTGACCAAGCTGGCTTGTGGGCTAGGAGCAGGTGACTGTGAGGCCAACAGTTGTTGAAGTCTACTGAGATCCTCCTCGCTCAACGTGTAGGCAGTACCAGTAGTTGGGTTAGAACACGCACCAGTAGGAGAAGACTCACCAGTAGAAGCTAGTCGAGCTTTTGGTTGAGATCCAGGAGCACGGTTTGGGCAATTATGCTTTGTATGCCCTGGCAGCTTGCAATAATGGCAGTTGTTCGGGCAGTTGTACCTTGCATGTCCTGGTTCATGACACAAGTGACAGACAAGATTACCACCATGTCCCCCAGTGCCACGTCCAATGCCTTTCTTCATATAAGAACTTTGCCCTGTACCCTTACTGACCAAGGCAGACATATCGGTTGGAGATGCGTCCGTACCATACATTTCGCGCAATAGGTGATATGTGGATGCCACAGATGAAATAGCGGTAGAGTTACTTAGCAATAATGGACGTGCACTTGCATACTTAGGTGATAAACCAGCAATAAACATCATGACGTCCATTTTGGTGTTACGTTCCTCCTGAACCTTTAAATTAGCAGTAGGTGGGAAAAGAGCTCGTAACTCATCTTGAAGCTTTGAGAAACGAGTAAAGTAATCGGTAAAGGTGGAGTCACCTTGTTCCGCCCGGGTGAAGGCTTGAACAACAGAATAGGCATGGGACAAAGATTCCTTAGCTGAGAAGGATGAAGACAGGTGGTCCCACATTGCCTTTACTGTAGGGAAGTTTTGAGCGATAGTGAGGATTTGTGGCTCCATAGAATTCCATAGAGCCATTTGTATCCCACTATCGTCGATACGCCATTCCCGAGGAGTTGGATCAGGGGGTGGTTTTGTTAGATGGTCCTCTTTGTCCACACTAGCAAGACCTTTTTGGACAAAGAGGCTCAAGGAACTCCAGTTGCTCGAGTCTAGCTTAACAGGAATACGTAAAACGGAGGCATAATTGATAATGCCTGGAGCAATTTGGTTTTCCACCTTATTCTTCTTATTTTCATTATCTCCCATTTTAAAAACGATATTCAAACAGAACTCGAAAAATAAAAGGCTGAACTGGAATACGAACACGCGAACCGAGGCAGAAAAACAAAGTTGCTCAGATCGGAAAATTAACCTGACGGGATGGATGGGGAGGGAATTCCGACCAGACTGGCAAAAAACGGCGGCCGGAGAGGCAGCGACGCGCCGTCACGCGCGGCGCGTGTGTTAGGGTGGCGGAAGAGGCGGTGGCGCGTGGGGGCGCGTGGAGCGGCGGATGGCGGCGCGGTTTAGGGGTTTTGTAGATCGGGAGATTCCGAGTTCAATGGTGGTGGCGGTGTATGTTAACTCGCCGGAAAAAAGAACAGATCTGAAAAAGTAGGTGACGGGTTGTGGAGGTTTTGGGTGTTTGAACAGATTTGGAACGGATTTTTAGGACAGAATTGGTGGTGACCGGAAATGAGACTAGAAACTCCGTTTCTGATGTGGAAGACCAGACTAAGCTGCAACCACAGAGCATACTACGAACTTTCTAAACTGAGAGCCGGAAATGGTCACCCGAATGAGGATATTCTTGAGCTAAGACACCTTTAGCTTTGATACCATGTAAATGAGACTGGTATGGAAAGAAAGGAAATCTGAATTGTATTGATTGAATGTATGTACAAATGAAGAGGATCCCTCTATTTATAGGGGAAGGAGGGACCAACAAGTAAATAACTATTTACATAAGGGTATACCTATAATTACATGCAAGGACACCTAGAATTGCATGTAGGGACCTCTAGTTAACAACTAGGCCCTTCAACTATTTACAACTAACACTTATTTATTAATAATTTTGTGGTAACACCTGGATAGCCTGGTTTGGGGCACCAGCATAAACTTGTTCCAGGTATGAGCTCACCAATGGCAAACTTTTGCATGCCAATGGTTCCGACATGTCAGCAGGAAGCAGGTGGAAACCGTGTTGGTGTTCCTAGTCCGCAGAATCACCAACAACCTCTTAGTCTTATGCAGCAACAGGTTTGTTTTACTATTCTCTGTCTCTATTTTATTGAAGGTTAAAATTAGTAACTAATTTTTGGGAATAACAGATGGTGCCATTTGGACCAATGTATTCTCACCCGCCTGGTAGTGACGCTGGTAATGTGTTAATGGCTTCTGTTCCGTATGATGTTGAGAAAGCGATGCATTTGCGTGATGCTGGTGGAATCTTTGCCCTTACAAATGCTTCTCCAACAGAGCAAAGGACTGTAAGCGCTTTTGATCATAGTTTATAAAAACCGACACAATTTTTTATTAAATCATTATGTTTTAGAGATATGTGTGACGAGTAAATATTTTAGATGCCGGGTGAGGATCAGTACCCACCATTGGAACAGCTGGAGGCTGAGTCAGAAGCAACGGTAACAAGAAATTTTCTTCGCTTGCTAGAATCACCAGAAGCACGAAAGGCAAAGGTTGCAGAGGCAATGGATGTGTCTTGTACGGAAGATCTCAGTAACGCCAACAAATACACAAACTCTAAGTCAGATTGGATTATGAAATAACTGGTGACTAAAAACCATAAAACCCTGCAATCAATAACAATCCAATTTTATTAGTGGTTGCCACTGAGAATGAGCACATGCAAGCATGATCAAGGTCTCTCTAAGTTTAATATGCATTTTTTTCAAAGATGACAAATTCGACCCGTTTACCTGTAAATTGGTGTACTTGGATTGTGATTTATCTCAAACCAGTCAAGTGATTCAACAATAAAACGGTTCACTACAACAGAAACATGTAGGTGAGGTTAAATGTCTTACAAAGTCTTTCTAATGCTTTCAAGTTACAGTTAGTTTTATTAAAAGATAAGATTATAAACGTAATAACAATGTTTTTGTAAGCATTTATAGAAAGTTTTAAAATGAACAACAGAATCCAATCCGTGAAAGACTGAAAAAGCGTGCGCAATTTTTTGATATCTTGTAACAGCACGCAATAAAGCTTATTTGGTCTGCTTGCATTACGTTCTTTTAGTACCCATCACAACTTTCCCTATTTTTACAATGAAACCCTATACCACTAAACAATTACCATCATACCCTATTCCCCATTCTTTTGAAGATCCAACAAAAATCAACAGAAGTACTTTATTGATTTTCTTTGGGAGTACTCTCCATTTTGACAGCTTAATCTAAAACCCCTTAAACACCAACTTGTTGACCTTCATCTGCATTGACCAATCTTCCATTGATTGTAAAACCACTACAAAACACTTTATAGCTTTGAGTTTTCATTGTAATATTTTGAGGTGGCAAAAGTGTAGTTGCAAATCAAGGTGGGGACATCTCTGGCAGTCTATAGAAGCCCATTAATCATTCTTTCAAAAAAGTTAAAAGGATTAACTTCACCATCATAGTTGAAAAATATATCAACTAAAATCTGTGAGTCAACACGTAATCTTTTAAGAAATCGTAGTAGTATCATATTTTGCTGAAAATTAGATTGAACAATCAGAGGAAAGAATACTCCAAATTTGGTCTTTAAACCAGCTCCAAATCTTGACAACAAGCTAATGAAAATTGACCTAGAGGGTTGACATACCATTCTTGAGCAAAGACAAGCATAAGTACTGCTTAATGGCGCCTTCATACTCACACCAAGAGACCCCTTCTTTTTTATTGCAATTAAGCCATGAAAGTTCAATACTTATGATAAAAAATCATTACGATACCAGGTGTTTAAACGTTATAACCACAGTAACGTGTTTAGGTTTACATAACCCAAATATAACAAGTCTAAAAATAACCAACAAAAGTTATTGTTTAAAAACCAAGACTTTTGCAAATATGCAATGAGAAATACAGACCGAGTGAATGGAATGACTGAGATTAACCTTAGATTTATGACAAAAGGAACCTATAATGATGATCCCTAGATTTATGACAAATGAACTAAACCTGTACTAAGTAGTGTGGTGATGGTACCACATTGAAGCAAACCTAGTTAAGATATTGTTAAGTTTCAAAAAAAAAGTTGAGATATTGTTAATTTTATGTCGTAATATATTAAAATTCCAAGTTTTAATTTACTTCCCGTCATCGACTTAAATCAATCCCGTTAATTTATTCTTCAAATAAATAAATGAGAAAAGTGCCAGGATAGTCCCTGTGGTTTGCCCATTTTTCACCTTTAGTCCCTAACTTTCTAAAATTACACCTATAGTCCTCAACTTTTGCAATTTCGTTCCAGATAGTCCCTGGCGCGGATGGGGTTAGTTTGTCCAGTTAAGTGGATGTGAAATTACTAAAATACCATTTCCCTCCCCTTTCTCTCTATCTCCTTGTCTGCACATCTTTACACCACCATAACACCACCCCCAAATCCAAACCACCACAACTAAATCCCGCCGTCGTCGGAAAAAACGAACCACCAAACCACCGCCACTTCATCACCCCTACCAACCCCACCCACCCATACGTAAACATTTGTTAAATGTGATTATCTGTCCCACTTGAGTTGAGAGCGTCATATTCCCTGATCGATCAGAAAGTCGGCAATGGAGAAATTCGGCACCGGAATTGAGGAGTTGAGGGGTGCTGGTGACGGCGATGACGAGAAGTGCGGAGACAGAGTGAAGGGACCGTGGTCGCCTGAAGAGGACGCCATTCTTAGTCGATTAGTCGCCAATTTCGATGCCCGGAACTGGAGCCTCATCGCCCGAGGAATTCCGGGCAGATCAGGCAAATCCTGCCATTTGAGGTGGTGCAATCAGCTTGACCCTGCTATCAAGCGTAAACCCTTTACCGGTCAGTCATTCGTTCTCTCACATTTTACATATTCAATTATTGAATACTGGTATATTTGGCTTCTGTCTTTTATCAATGTATACGTATTAATCAAATTAGACACTAAACGGCTTCATTTCTACTGATTTTAAGTGACAACTGTAAAGTCATAACGTCTTTGTGCTCGGTGTGTTTCGTCTAATAGAACCCCACTTGTGAAAGCGGTATAAGTAACCCACTCGAGACATTGTTGAGAATGCCATTAGCGGCAAAAACGGGTCCGATATGTGAATATATTGCACCGCTACCCCCACAAGCTTCGATGGTATTGGTGGATTTGGTGGTTAGTTTTTTTTTCCGGTGAAGGTACGGGTGGGTGGGGTGGGGTGGGGTAGGGGTGATGAAGTGGTGGTGGTTTTGTGGTTCGTTTTACGGCGACGGTGGGATTTGGTTGTGGTGTTTTGGATTTGGGGGTGGTGTTATGGTGGTGTGAGGTGTGGAGGTTGTTAGGGTCAGAGTATGATTCACACAAAGAGTAGTAGAATGATATAAGAACCCTTGAACTTCTTGATGTAACAACAATGGTCATTGTCACATCTCTTGTAACCAACTCTTCCCATGAAGATATCAAACTGCAAGTACCATTGTCTGGGTGCTTGTTTCAGACCATACAAACTCTTCTTCAATTTACACACCAAGTTTTCTTTGCCTTTAACCTGAAAACCTTCTGGTTGTGTCATGTAGATGTCTTCTTCTAGGTCACCATGTAGAAAAGTTGTCTTGACATCTAGCTGCTCTAGATGCAAGCCTTCTGCTGCTACAATACTGAGAACAAGTCTGATGGTAGTCATCTTCACCACTGGAGAGAATATTTCATTGAAATCAATTCCCTCTTTCTGTTGAAATCCCTTGACTACTAATCTTGTTTTGTACCGTTTGGTACCATCATGTTCATCCTTGACCCTGAAAACCCATTTATTCTGAAGAGCCTTCTTCCCAGATGGAAGCTTTGTCAAGTGCCAGGTCTTGTTCTTCTCAAGCGACTTCATTTCATCTTTCATTGCAAGCTCCCACTGCAATGAATCTTTCAACCTCATAGCTTCAGAGTAACACTGGGGTTCATCATTTTCTGTCAAAAGTATGTAGTTGACAGATGGTGAGTACCTGTTTGGCGGTCTAGAGGCTCTAGACGATCTTCTTGGTTGAACTTGAGGTGTTTCTAGGGAATTTGGAGTTGAAGGAGTAGCTTCGTCTTCCTCCGAATCATTACTAGAATCATTCCCTAAGCTCCCACTGTCGCTTGACTCATCCCCATTTTCTTGAATGTCGACTGAAGCTTCTTTTCTTGTCTCACGACTTTCAAATTCAACATATTCTTTCTGAACTTCTGGTCCTTTGGTGTTTCTGTCTTTGTACAATTCGTTTTCATTGAAGATGACATTTTTGCTTCTAACTACTTTTCTGCTTTCATTATCCCAAAGCCTGTAACCCATTTTTTCTGACCCATAGCCAATGAATGTGCACTTCTTGGACTTTGAGTCTAACTTATCCCTGTCACCGTCTTCTAACAAATCGTAAGCACTACAACCAAAGACTCTTAAGTGTTCGAGACTTACTTTATTTCCTTGCCACATTTCTTCTGGCAAATTGAAACCCAAGGGAACGGATGGTGAACAGTTAATCAAGTAGGCTGCAGTGTTAACTACATCTGCCCAGAATGTTTTGGGCATCCCGGCATTCAACCTCATGCTTCTTGCCCTCTCATTCAGTGTTTATGTTCATTCTCTCAGCTACACCATTCTGCTAAGGAGTTCCTGGAACCGTCTTGATCATCTTTATCCCTTTCTTGGCACAATAGTCAATAAATTGCTTGCTTATGTATTCACCACCATTGTCCGACTTTAAACACTTTACCTTCAAATTAGTTTCATTTTCAACAGCAGATTTCCATATCTTAAAAGCATCAAATACATCAGATTTATGTTTAAGAAAATAGACCCATACCTTACGTGTTGAATCATCGATGAAAGTAACATAGTATCTCGAGCCTCCTAGAGATGAAACTGATGTTGGTCCATATACATCCGAGTGAACAAGCTCCAGCTTCTGAGCTTTTGGTGTCCTCCTTGTCTTCACAAAAGTGACTCTCTTTTGTTTACCAAAGACACAAGATTCACAGAATTCAGTTTCCACTTTCTTCAAATCTGGAAACTTCCCTTTCTGAGCCAACATCTTCAATCCTTTCTCGCTCATGTGTCCGAGTCGGTTGTGCCATAAAGTAGATGGACTCGGACTGGTGGTCATGGCATGAACACCTTCGGCTGAAACTTCTGCCATGTATAGAGTGCCTTTCTTCTTTCTTTTGGCAATCACTAAGTTGCCTTTGATCACTTTCCATTGTCCACCCCCAAAGTGAACATTAAACCCTTCATCGTCCAATTTACCAACTAAAATCAACTTTCTCCCCAAATTAGGAATAACCCTGACATCTTTCAATGTCCATATAGTTCCCAATGAGGTCTTCAAGTTACATCTCCAATACCCGTAATATCAAGCATTTGATCATCAGCTAAACGAACTTTACCAAAGTTACCTGTTCGTAGATTCTTGACCATATCTGGGCATGAGATAGCATGGAAAGAACTACCAGAATCCATAATCCAGGATTCAGCTGAATTCTCAACGCAACATATGAGACCATCTCCTGATTCTTCAGAGGATACACTGTTTACTTCTTTCTTTGCAGCTGGTTTTGTACATTGGCTTCTAAAGTGACCTTTTTCTTTGCAGTTCCAACATTCAATGTCTTTTCTGTTCTTTGACTGCCCCCTTTTTTGGACTTTGACCTACCTCGATTAGTTCCTCTATCGTTTCTTCTTCCTCTACTTTCTGTGTGCAATAAAGAACTTGAACTGGAAGTTTCATTATTGCTTCTCCATCTGATATCTTCATTTATAATCAAGTCACGAATACTCTCAAAAGTGAGTTTGGTAGTGCCGGATGCACTACTAACAGCTGTGACTGTACCTGACCAACTGTCGGGCAAAGATGATAGAAGGAGGAGCACTTGTACTTCATCATCAAACTTTATTTCAACTGAGGCTAAACGAGAGATAATCGAGTTAAATTCGTTTATGTGAGAGGTAACCGACATGGCTTCCTTCATCTTGGTGTTAACCAATTGTCGGATGAGGAATACTTTGTTTGAAGCAGATGGTTTTTCATACATGTTGGAAAAAGCTTTCAATACACCGTAAGTAGTTGTTTCATTGACAATGTTATACGCAACACTCTTTGCCAAAGAAAGCCTAACCACACCCAAAGCTTGTCTATCCAACAACTTCCATTCTTCATCATACATGTCATCCGGTTGTTGTCCCAACATAGGCATATGCAAACCCTTTTGATACAACAAATCCTCAATTTGCATTCTCCAAAATCCATAATCACTACCATCAAACTTGTCAATCTTAATTTTACCATCTTCTGCCATTTTAACGAACAATTATCAATTTGCTACAAACTAAACAAATTTGTACTGCCAAATGATAATTATACTAGCGGAAGCAATAAACGGAAACAAACACTTATATGTTTCAAGCTTTGAAATGGCACTGAGCAAAATAAGGATGGCTGATAAGAATTTTGTCAAAGTTGAGGGATTCTGTTTGCAGACAAGAGAAACTTGATTCCCTTAAAAAAAGAACAAAAAAGAACGCTGGTTCTCTTCTTCTTCCTGCGACCTGCGACCAGGAACTTCACAAGATCACCACTCCCAAATGCAAAATCGAAACCCCAGACCTTCGATTTTGGAACCCTAGATGCGATAATCAGCAACAATGGTCTCCAATTTTGTAACCCTAGGCGACGGAGCGAACCCAAACGGAGTTAGGAACTGACGACGGCGGCTGTGCTAGCGGAGGCGGGAAGACAAGCGGCAGCGGCGGCGACTACTGGGTCGACAAACCCTAGTCACGATCTGCAACGGCGACGATGAACACGTTTTCAATAGGAACCCTAGTCCTGACAGGTATCTCCTTCTTCACCTCTTTTGCTACTTGCTCATGTGAATCGATCAAGAGCCTGAGCTCTAATACCAGTTGTTAGGGTCAGAGTATGATTCACACAAAGTTAGAACAATATGCAAATATGCAGCAACAGCTCACTTACACACACACTCTAAATCACAAGAACAAGAACACAAGATTTATAGTGGTTCGATCAAGCTT
The DNA here is from genome assembly GCA_030545235.1 of Helianthus tuberosus. NCBI lineage: Eukaryota > Viridiplantae > Streptophyta > Magnoliopsida > Asterales > Asteraceae > Helianthus > Helianthus tuberosus. The sequence goes on along the minus strand of CM060354.1, from coordinate 63,203,288 downwards.
GATCTACATCAACTCTCCACAACTAGTTCGTTCTTTGTATTAGGTGCTCAAAGTGTATAGGTACAAGAATAAGAAGTATTTATAGGGTACAAAATTAGGTTACTGAGTACTAATATCTAGGGTATTAGTCTAGAGGATGACTAATTCCTCTTCCTGAGTCAAATCCTCCATAACCCAACAGAGGTGTGAAGATGTGCTGACAAGAAAATAAAGAGAAAGGGGAGGGAAAGGGCATTTTAGTAATTTCACATCCACTTAACACCAAAAACTAACCCCCATCGGCGCCAGAGACTATCCGGGAACGAAATTGCAAAAGTTGGGGACTATAGCTGTAATTTTAGAAAGTTAGGGACTAAAGGTGAAAAATGGGCAAACCACAGGGACTATCCGAGCATTTTTCTCTAAATAAATTAATATCGATTGTTACACAACGCCAATTCCATGTTAATCTGAATCCAATCAAAACAGTGTCATTATTTCCCCAAAAATAACTTATTTTAACTTCTCATTTCATCTTGAGTTCTATCAACAATATTATTTTCCTGACCCGTTCAGCTAGGGTGTTACATAAACATTCACTATCATGACTTCCCTACCAAATATGACCATGCAGCCATTCAAAATATAGCCAATAATGAGGTAAATATTATATAAGATTTAATTTATAAATTTATACAATACATGACGGCTCGAGCATGTAAAGTTCTCACCACACCTCCACTTTTTGAGCCTAAACGTCTCAGAGCACCTCACGCTTTTTATATACAAGATAACTAGCAGTTATCTCAAAAAATTCACAGGTTTTAATGTATTACAGCTTGCACCAAAACTTGGCTTCCACAGAGTATAAAGAGAAGTTTTTAGTCACCAAACATGACTATGTTACATACTAAATGGATAGTGAAGAACAAAAGGAAGGTTTCTGTAGATGATTTACAATATTAAATTGGAACCAAGTCAGTTTCGCATACCACGGTTTGGGCAGGCATTTGCAAAATGTGACGGATCACCACAAATAAAGCAACTTCTGCCAGAAACAGGTTCACCTGTGGCTGATACGAATCTCACATCACCACCACCTTGGCCACCACCACCACGACCACCCCTTCTGCTGGTTGTTGTAGCTGAACCGCTGCCGCCACCTCTTGTAATGGGGACGCTGTCCTCCCAGCAGCTTCATAAAATGCAAAAACAGTTTGTTCTCATTACATCATAAAAAGTCAACCCATTGTATTCTATTTCAAACATATTTAACTGGTCAAAAGTAGAATTTACCTAGGAAGGGAAAAGGTTAAATGGGTTGCAAGAGTCTTTTAACTTATTTAAATTGATTTATGTAAAGATTTAGTTTAGAGTAAAATGCCATTTTCGTCCCTGAGGCTTGGCCAGTTTTGCGACTTTCGTCCAAAGGTTTGTTTTTCCACATACGGATCTAAAAGGTTTGAAATCTTGTCATTTTCATCCGGCTCGTTAACTCTATCCATTTTTCTCCATTAAGTTCTTTTTGTTAACTTAAAGGGTAATTCGGTCTTTTGCACTTCATGCACAAGCTTTTAGCATAATGTACAGGTATTCAAAACAAAACAAAGTAGGTAAAAAGACGAAAATACCCTAACTTAAAAGAGAAAAATGGATGGAGTGAACGAGCCGGATGAAAATGACAAGGTTTCAAACCTTTTGGATCCAGATCATAGTTGTCGATAGCGAATAGCGACAAATAGCGACAAGGCATGGCTAGGCTACGTAGCGAATAGCGACAAATAACGATGGCTATTTTATAAATAGCGATTACACTAGAAAAAGATTTTTGAAAATTTTTATATGTATATTACATCAAAATACCCTTGTATATATGTTATTTTACATGTATATTTAACAAAAACTAATAGTTAGTAGCAAAGGACTTATATGTTGGGGGTGTGAATGAAAGTCTCAAAAGGTGGTGCAAAAAATATAACTAATTAATGTAGCATATAACTTCTCCATTGTAGCTTTATGACATGTTTTACCACAAGTCCTACCCGCGCGCAGGGGGGGTGCAAAAAATGAGTTTCTGAATTGAAATTTAATTGAACTCGTGCATGCCCGCACGTCCTGCGGACACGAATGCAGCTCCGAAAACCCCTTGCACAATTTAACCTTTAATTTTTTTTTTTTTTGTATTAAAGCCAAGCCCAGACGAGAGGTGAGAAACTAAAAATAAATAAATAGAGAGGTGAGAAAAAAAAAATTCGCTAAAGTCGCTAGTCATCGCCATGAGCAACATAGCGACACCTAGTCGCATCGCCATAAAGCGCGCTATAGCGACCGCTATGGTCGCAATTAACAACTATGATCCAGATGCAGAAACAAATCTTTGGACGAAAGTCGCAAAACTGGCTAAACCTCAGGGACGAAAATGGCATTTTACTCTTTAGTTTATTATTGTAATAATTCTTGTTTTGAAATCATAATAAAAACTAGAATAGCAACAAGCGTGTGTACTTACACAAAGAACTTGCAACCCTGTGTCTGACAAGAGTAGAACTTTCTTCCCGGTTGCTCTCTGTGTTGGCGGTTTTCAAAACGCAGAGCGAACCACAAGTAGGGCATGGAATTGGTGAATCACCTGCATCAACGAATAACAGATTAAAGACCCCATATTTATAAATATCTTCCTAAAGTAAAAATCCATTAAGAATAATAAATATAAATACCGCTATTTGAGTTCACCCTCTGAGATCGAGCACTACGGTTTTGAGAAGTGAGAGAATAGCAATCACTAGAATTATGTCCCGTTTGGTGACAGAAACTGCAAGTAGCCTGCTGCTGCTGCTGCTGATTATTATTATTATTATTATTTCGAGAATCGTTTCTAGAAGGTGCAGCGATCCCTCTTCCTCTTGCTGAATAAAAATAAGGTGTATAAACAATAAAATGGAGAAAAAAGAATATGAGGCAATGAGTGAATTATATAGTTTTTAAAATCTTTTGTGATCGTATCACCTCTGAAGAACATAAGATTAAATCAATGCTATACAAGCAAATCAAATTGCAGCTATTGAATTTGATTATGTAATGAGCAGCCGCTTAGAGTCTTGAATAAATATTAAAAATCAAAAATGTATACCTGGTGTGCTTGAAGTATTGCGCTGTCCATAACCAGACATTTCGATAAGCTGTCTCATAATATCATCACAGCCACCAACACAACCTAGATTAAAGGCATAATCGTTCAGTACAATTAGTATTTATATATAATAATACATACATAAATATATCTCTCTCTCTCTCTCTATATATATATATATGAATAATAGATTACCTAAATGATGGACATTGAAGTTTGGTGGGATTTCCAGCCGGCGAAATGTAAACTGAATCTTAAAAACGGGTCCTGTCGACAGTGAAACAATATTAAATTATAACGTGTGGTTAACGTGTTAACACAGCTGAATCAAAATTTTACAGAATAGAGACTCTAAATATACAACATGTGTAGTAAAGGACTAAATGAAAGGTAAAAAAACCTGGAGAACACATATTGCAAACAGTTGTGGTAACAACGGCTTCTGATATAGATCCAGGAAGCCAAATCACATTTCTACACTGCAAGAGTTTGTTAAGTTAATATTAGAGGTAGCAAGATGAGTGAGACGGGTGGGTTATGTAATGGGTCAAAACAAATTGGCCCATTCATAAGTAAATGGACTAAAATTGCCACCTGTTGTTAATGTACACCATATAATAAACAAAAACCAGAAACTTCAGAAAAGCTTCAAAAATGCACATGAAATGAAAATATAGTATTGGTATGATACAACAATGTGCGGTAACATATATAAACTTTTACTGCCAGGTCAGCACGTAGAAGAAACAAAAAGTATGCTCTATGTAAAACAGCATTATATATACTATAAATATGTTATTTTGTCTCATCAACCAACTTTGGTCCCTCAACTTTGACATTAATCAATTTAGCCCCTGAATTTTAGTAATAACATGTTTAGCCCCTCAACTTTTGTAATGGCATGTTTAACCCCTCAACTTTAATAATAAATAACTTTAACCCCTCAACTTTAATAATGACATGTTTAGCCCTTCAAATTTAATAATGACATGTTTAGCCCTAACTACATCAAACAACTTTACCTCCTTAACTTTAATAATAAACAGCTTTAGCCCCTCAACTTTGATAATGACATGTTTAGCCCCTTAACTATATCAAACAACTTTAGCCTCTCAACTTTAATAATAAACAACTTTAGCCCGTCAACTTTAATAATGGCATGTCTAGCCCCTTAACTAAATCATCAAAAAACTTTAACTCTAGTGATATGCTTATTTTTATCTACGTTTCGAACCCGTTGCGAAGCGCGGGTGATAACCCACTAGTTGATTTTAACAACATAAAATGATACATTTATGTGTCCTTCAAACAGAACACTGCACCAAAGAACCAAACACTTGCCTGTGGATAACCTGAGCAGCCAATCATGAACTTTCCATCCTGTAAGGATAGAGAATACTAAAATTATGCAAACATAGTAGCACTACTAAAGCTTCAACTATGTTATGTAGAATGACTGTAAATTACCGGTTTTTTCCTAAGAACCAAATCTGAGTCGTGACAAACGTCACATTTCCGCACAAGCTGTTGTGCATGATTATGTTGATCGTCTCCGCCAGTTGTTCTATTTGTACGGTCGAAAAAGATTTCCAAGGCTTGGAAAAGTTTCGTTGTGTTCACCCTGGCCTGCAAAGTATGCCAATTGAACTAATTAAAAAAAAGAAGTTTTCGATCCAAACAAAAACGTTAAAAGTTCAAGGCATCAACATACATCTAAAAAGCAAGCCTTCATCTGCTGTAAGCATGTTGCAAGTACGTCATCTTTTCTCTTGTTTCCTATGCTAACTGCTTTCATGTCTTCCTCCATCATACTGCGAAGATATGGCTTCCAAAGTTCGTAGCTGAAAGTATCAAACACCAAAAGTTAAACGATAATACATGGCACCAACATCAAGCAGAAGAATGAAAAAATCAACTTCTGTCATACGGTTATACCCCATATCATCGTATCCCATAACTAACGCCTCACCCTGTGATCAAATTCAAAGTTAAAGTTAAAATAAATAAATAAAAAAGAGTAAATTATGATTTTGGCCCCTGTGGTTATATCACTTTTACCCTTTTAGCCCAAAAAGAATTTTTGAACATCTGAGCCCCCAACCTCTTTTTTTCTAACCCTTTTGGCCCCTAACACTAACCTCATCCATTAAATGTTAGGGGCCAAAAGAGTTAGAAAAAAGACGTTAGGGGCCAAAAGGGTTACAAAAAAAGACGTGGGGGGCTCAGATGTTAAAAAAATCTTTTTTGGGCTAAAAGGGTAAAAGTGATAGTTAGCCAAAATCGTAATTTACTCTAAAAAAAGTAAAAGATAAAAGAGCAAACAAGATTGTACAAGATTAGTTGGCTTGAAATGTGAACCCTCTTTTATAGCATAGAACCTATCGGTCAGCTTCTTGATATGATCATGCATTGTAGCATCTGTCCCAATGCCGGCCTAAAAGATTGCAAAAATAATGAAAATGAGATAAATGGAGTCCTGTGAGTCTGCAACGGCAATCTTTACCATTTGGTGATTAAAAAGAAGGCGAAGAAAAAGCCGAGACGTGTTGTTCCTCACCTTGTCCATACAATCTAGAAGATCAGATTCACTTAAGAGGGGCGGTGGCCTTGTAATCCCTGATTCAAGAATTAATGATGTTGGAGTGAACTGCATATGATTGTCGAGCACGGTTAGATATCAGTGTCTTTTATCGAAATATTAATAGAGTTTGATGACATCCAAAAGAAATGATTAATCAAACTTCTTCAGCTGTGGAATCCAATGGTTTTTACAAAGAATATTAATGAGAGCTATAAACACAAACCTGCTGTCCAAACGTGTAGTTTGGGATTAGAGACCCACCCCATGATTCGAATCGGTAGACTTCCAGATAATTTTTCTGTTCATCATTATGAATTTATTAAATTACAAAAAAAAAAAAGCTAAACTTACAAAAATTTCACATCAACAAAACAAAGAATCACATTAGTCAGTAGAAACTTACAGCAACAATTGTTCTGCCCAATGCTGAAAACATCTCCCCCGCAATGTCAATTTCTACTGTGGTTTCAGCTCCAACAGCCGGTTGAGAAACACATGCTAAATAATGACGAACAACTAGCTCATACAGTTTCTGTAGCAAGTATGTGGTTAATCATTAATAAAATGTCCACGTCTGAATAAGAATACAATATTACTTCACTTACTTTGTGATCCTCACTCCATCTAGATTCTCCGGCTGAAAATTTTGTCGGGTGAATGGGAGGATGTGCTTTGTCATCATGCCCGCCGCCACTTGGATTCCTCCAGAGTCCTGACGACGGATCCAAGAGTCGCTGAGCATATGGGCCCCACACGGGATGCTCCTGTTGTTCTTGTACAAGTATCTATAACCATCCAAAAAACAATCGCAACCAGAAAAAAAAAATATCACGTTTACAGTTGGTAAAGAAAAAGGGTCAATAAACTGAACCATAATTGCATGAAATGTAAACATAGAAAAAGTAAGTTTATAACCTTTAGGGTGTCATCGCCATAAAGGTGATCTTGAAATTGCACTCAACCAGGTTGTGTGATACGTTATCCTAGATAATTCTTTTGTAAAGAAGTGCAGTAGTGGCAAGTCTGCGAGTAGTGTGTCTAGTGTTTGAGTGGCAGGTACTGGTAGTGTAACCTATATAGCTTAGTCAGTTCTGTACCTATCATTGTAAACTTCTCATTATCTTTCGTAACTCTCTGAACTTCTCAGATTTCAGAACCAAATATAGCATTTTAGACATGCTTGCCTTACCGAGTTACCAGGGATATTCCATTGCTGTTCAAAATACACCTTGATTAACTAATTTGTGCCTTATTAACAGACTTATAGTTTTATCAATAGCATAAACTAATAACTCTAAATCCTCATTAGACACCTATCCTTGGGATCTTGCATTTAATTATATTGTTTATAGTGACTTACTTGTTCTAGGACTCTAGGTTGAGGAAACAATTTGGCTAGCTTTCTGATACTCAATTGAACGGCACATTTTGTGCTCCATAATAAATCACAATAGCGTTTTACTTTTACATTACTAGTATTCACCCAAATCAAGCAGCTTAACCTAAGTTGGGGTTTGTCTATAGTCGGACCATGAAACTACAACTAATGAGTTTTAATGTGCAACAGCCAATTCAATCCGGATCTACAATCGCATTATCAGAAACAATACTACAGCCAAAACAACAAACCTAAAACAAACAGTCGTTTAATCGCATATAATTCTCAGTTAATTATGAGCAGACAAAGTGAAATCAGACTCACCAGAACTAAAATTCAGGAAGACAAAGTGAATTAAATGTTCAACATTTTTTTCAACATATAACTCCATTTAACATTACCCAAACCTCCGATTACTATAAATCTATAATGTCATTTACTGCTATATAACATAACCTAAAAACTTTATATACTCATATACCTATTGAAATTTGATACATACTCTTAGGGATCTGGCATTTAATTACTCTAAGTTATAGTGACTTATTTAATCTAGGTTTATAGCGCAATTTGATTAGCTTGTTGATCCTGAATTAAATGTCACATTTCGATCATGCAGTCTCCATAAATCACAAATAACATTTTACACCGCCAGTATTCCCCAAATCAAGCAGCTTAACCTAAGTGAGGATTTCTCTATACTTGGGTCATGAACTACAATTAATAACTTCTAAAGTGCAAGAACAGATACAATCCAGATTTGCGATCATCGCATTATCAAAAACAACACCACAACCGAAAGTTTCGACACATATACAACAATCTACCGCTTCATCACATCTGAATTTAAGTTGATTATGAACAGACAAAGTGAAATCACAATAACATTTTGTTGGTCAATATTAGATCAGAGATTTTAGGGATTTCATATTTATTGCAATTGATTTATGTTTCCTTTATTATGTTTTTTATTGTCCTATATAAGGACCTCCTAATGTACTCAATAATATAACATAATACAATACTCTGGTTTGATTTGGTATCAGAGCCTCAAATCAAATCACGTATTTATCCCAAAAAAAAAAGAACGGCAACAATAACCCTACTGCCGCCAATCAACAGCCCTGCGACAAGAACCCTACTGCCGCCAATCAACAGCAGCCGGAAACCCTAACAGCAGCAGCACTGTTTACTGCAGCCGCCACCACCTTTACCCTCCAGCTCTCCTCCCTCTCTCCTAATCACTATGGCAGCCATTACAACCCTAACAAACCAGGAGAAAACTATTCACAACTCTCACAAATTCGCCTTTAACCTAAAACCTACCAACTATGGCCATTGGAGATCAATGATAGAACCTTTCTTGGTCTCTCACAACTTGTTCGGCTATGTGGATGGTACCATCCCATGCCCACAACAGCAGGTCACAACAGGAACTACTACAACTGATAACCCAAGTTATCTCCCATGGGTCGCGAATGATGCCCATGTTCGGTTGCTGATTACATCAACCGTGTCTGAAGAATCTTTCCAGCATGTCCAAGGTAAAACATCTCGTGAGATTTGGCTTTCTTTAGAACGTGCCTACGCACCAGTTACCTCTTCTCACGAGTTTACTCTAAAAAGTCAACTCCTTAGAATCACCATGAAAGGTGACGAGAAACCTGCTGAATACCTAAGCCGAGCCCAAGAATACGCTACTGCCCTAGCTAACATTGGCGAACCCATGAAAGATAAGGATATAGTCATGCTTACACTCTCAGGACTCCGTGAAGAATACAATGGTCTTAAGGCAAACTTGCTGGCGCGCTCTCCTCCTGTTACCTTCAATGAACTTCATGGCCTCCTCAGTGATCATGACTACATGATTGCCAAAATCCATGGTGTGTCTTCTGCAGCCTCAAACCCGCAAGCTTTTCTGGCTACTGCTGCACCCACGGCAGCCCCACCACCCAACCTTAATACAGTCCAACAACAACTCAGCAACCTCCAACTTATGGCTGCACAGTTTGGGTATCAACTGAATCCTATGGGAGCTTCCAACTCACAACCACAAGCGTTTTTTGCACCCAGATCTAGAGGTGTACAAAAAAACTGATTACGCAACTGAAACCGAAAAATAAACCGAAACCGGTTGTTGGAAAAACCGGTTTTTTTGTAACCGGTTATAAAACGGTTATTGGTTGTTAGTTGGATATCGATTTTAAAACCGATTATATAAAAAACCGGTTTTAAAACTGGTTATATGTAAAAACCGGTTATAAAAACTGGTTAAAAACCGGTTAACCGAAAACGGATCAATAAAAACCGGTTATAAAAACCGGTTAAAACCGGTTTATGTCGCTGATGTGCAGAAAACGGTCATATGACCGTTGGGACTAGAAAGTGGCCGTTTTTTTTGTTTTTTTTGTCAAAAATTCATCTCCAATTACTATAAAAGGGTGTTGGGTGTTTTGGTTCAATCACACCATTCTCTAATCTCCTAAATCTCATAAAAACGCTCACTTTTCTTATTCGATAATTGTGAAAAAAAACATGGCAAGCTCTAGTGCTCATGATTCGGTCAATGTTGGCGAGTCTACAACCGACACGGTTGTTCGTGTTCTTCCAACGAAGCGCAACCCCGAAGTTTGGTCGCATTTCGATTTGTGCGAGATGGCGAACGGACCGAAAAAAGCGCGTTGTCATCATTGTAATGGTTTTTACGCCGTTGGGGCAAACACCACCTTGAAACAACACATCGAAAAACCGTTTTGTAGGGCGTTGAAACAACAATCCGCTAGTGGTCAAGCTTCCATGGCAAGCGACGCTACTTTGTTCGCCTACAATTTCGATATGGCAAGGGAGGAAATGGCGAAGTTTGTAATCCAAGAAAGTTTGCCGTTCAATCATTTCGACAACCAACGCTACACCAAAATGATTCAAAGAACTCTCCAACCGCGATACACTTATGTAAGTCGCGCTACTCTTAGGAGGGATTGTTTAAAAATGTGGAAAAAAGCTAAACTTGAATTAATTTGTTATTTTGAAAAATTAGAAACCGGTGTTAACTTGACTAGCGACGTTTGGTCCGCACCGCACGGTTCACCCGACTCGTATATTTGTGTCACCGCCCATTGGATTGAACCGGCGACGTGGCAAATGATGAAACGCACCATTTTGTTTAAACTTTTTGATTACCCTCACACCGGTGAAGCTATATATAAAGCTATCGACAAATGTATTAAAACATACAAATTGGAAACAAAGATTTTTTCGATAGCTTTTGATAACGCCTCAAACAACACGCTTTCGGTCACGCATTTAAGGTTAAAGTACACTCCGATTTGTGAGGGTATTTTTTTCCATAGTCGATGTGTGGCACACATCATAAATTTGGCCGTTCAAGACGGTTTAAAGGTTATTGAACGACAAAAAGAATCTTTCAAACAAATGTTACGTCATATATATAGTCATACGCAAAGGCATTCAAAATATATTAAAATGTGTAAGGAAGCGGGTCGAGTATGCTACGGACCCAATTGGGACGTCGCTCATCGATGGAACTCGACTTGCACCATGTTTGAAAAAGCTATTTTGCAAAAAGAAAGTTTAATAGAATTTCATAACCTTTTGTCGAGTCGTGGAAAGGTTTCGTCTTACCACCAATCGAATTGGGGGCTTATTGAAACGGTTACACAAGTGCTTCAAGTTTTCAAAACATCAACAAAGACTTTATCGGGGGTTTACTATCCAACTAGTTCATTGGTACTTCACAATTTGTTTAAAATGTGTAGAAAATTAAACGAGTTGTCGGGGAGAGGTAGACCATATTGTGATATGGTAGATACGATGAAGGAAAAACTAAGAAAATATTTTAAAGAACTACCCGCGGTTTTCACTTGTGCCGCCGCTTTAAACCCTTGCTTTAATATTTTTGGAACCGGTTCTTTGATTGAAAAAATTTCAAACGAGTTGAATTTAAACACCGTAGAAGAACCAAACTTTGGCGAAGCCGCAAAAACACGTTTTAATGAACAACTTTCAAAAATGTTTGATGTTTATGTAACAAAATATGGGCATATCTCGTCACACATTCACGAGTCAATGAGAAATGCCGCTTTCGGCGAAGGTTCATCAACTATGGAAGATGAAGATTTGTATGTTTACAACTATTTGTATGATGAATCGAGTCAAATGCAACGTGGTAACACTAGTAGTAGCGAACTCGGTCGATATGGTGGGTCGAACTTTCTACGAACAATGACTTCACAAGACTTTAAAAATTTTGATTTGTTGGGTTGGTGGAAAAGTAAGGAAGAACAATTTCCGATCTTAGCCACAATGGCCCGAGATTTACTAACGGTCCAAGCTTCCACGGTAGCTTCGGAAAGTGCTTTTTCTATAAGTGGTAGGGTGATTTCGATACGGAGAACTCGACTAACACCAAAGGCGGTTGAGATGTCGATTTGCTTGAAAGACTACTTGGATGCGGCGGAGAGATGTCAACACATACGCTCACTCGAGGGTGAATTAGATTACGAAGCCGAAGTGTACGAAGACGAGGTTCGAAACGAAATGACAACCCCAATGACCGAAGAAGAAGCCGAACTAGATGAATTACTCCGCAATAGTTCGAGTTCGGGTTCGGCCGAAGAAGATTAGACGCGGTTCAAGATATATTACTATTCTCGTCCCACTAAAAAAATATATATACTAGTGTGGACCTTCGTGCGGATTAATATTTGAAGTTTATGTATGAAGTTTATGTATTTTCGTTGTTACGCTTTAGCGTTCGTACCGTTCTTATTTCCTTATGTTATGTTTCCGTTTGTTCGTAGACTTAATGATATTATGTTTTGACTTTTTACAATTTGCATTGTTATGTTTTTATAAAAAAACTGCTGTTTTTTTTAAAAAAACAAGCTAAAAAACAGCAAAACAGCATTCTGTGACATTTCCTGCAGACCGGTTTATTTACCGGTTTTTTTACCGGTTTTTTAAACCGGTTATAGTAAACCGGTTATAAAATCAGTTAATATAAATCAGTTCGGAAACCGGTTAGTATACAAACCGGTTATAAACCGGTTAGAACCGGTTGTACCAGTTATTATTTTTCAGTTGCTGAAACCGGTTAAAACCGGTTACGGTTAAACAAAAAACCGGTTTTCAATTGATCCAAAAAAACCGGTTCGGTTAAAAAACCGAAACCGGTTTCTCAAAATAACCGATTTGTACATGTCTACCCAGATCTGTCAATTCTAACAGAGGCAGCCGTGGCTCTCGGGGATCCTCACGAGGATAGCCGCGCAACAACTCCAACAATCGTTCTCGTGACAACAACGATACAAGACAGTTTGCTTGGGCCTCCACTCAGAACATGGTTTATGGTCACTGCAATCGTTGTGGCATTGGCCACCTACCATCTCAGTGTCCAAACCAGTCCAATCAATCTCGCGTGACTCCACAGGCCAACTTTGCTGCTCACTCGGACGTTGCCTCCCAAGCTGGCTTTACTTGGGTGTCTGACACTGGAACAAATGATCATTCTTCTCCAGACTTATCTAGTCTCGACAACGCTGAGCCCTATTATGGTAATGACTCTCTCCTTGTTGGTAATGGTAATCCCCTACCTATTTTGCACATTGGCTCCACCAAACTTTACTACCCTCATAAAACCTTTAACCTAAATAACATTCTTCACGTCCCTGCACTTAAAAAGAATTTATTATCTGTCCAAAAGTTTTGCCATGATAATGACGTCTTTTTTGAATTTCACTCTTCTTATTTTGTTGTGAAGGACGAGTCTACACGCACCACCCTCCTAACGGGTCCAAGTGAACAGGGCTTGTACCACATCCGCCTTCCTCGTTTTCAGTCTCTTCCAAAAGTCGCTTTCACTGCTGTCAAGGCTTCCTCCACAACTTGGCATCAACGTCTTGGACATCCTCATGCTCAAGTTTTTCAGTCTATTGTTTCACATTGTTCTTTACCTGTCTCAAATAAACTTTCAAATTCATTATGTACCTCTTGTCTGCAGGGCAAGTCTTCAAAACTTTCTTTAGCAAATTCAAATTTTCGTAGCACTCATGCCTTGGATTTGGTTTATTGTGACGTTTGGGGCCCTGCGCCCACTTTATCTATTGATGGCTGTCGTTTTTTTCTCTTATGTGTTGATCATTACACTAGGTATATGTGGTTTTATCCATTGGTGCATAAATCTGATGTTTTTCCTGCCTTAACTAATTTCATAAAAATGTCAGAAAGACAATTTAATACTAAACTGAAAAGCCTTCAATCTGATTGGGGTGGCGAGTTTCGAAATCTCACACATTTTTAATAATCTTGGAATCATCCACCGACGTTCGTGCCCTCACACCAGTGAACAAAATGGGACTGTCGAACGCCGCCACCGCCACGTTGTGGAAACTGGGCTTACCCTTTTAGCTCAATCTCATCTTCCTCAACACTTCTGGCAATTTGCCTTTGAGACGGCTGTCTACTTAATTAATCGACTCCCTTCTCGTGTCTCATCCAACAAGTCCCCTTTTGAACACATTTTTAAACGTAAACCTGATGATAGAACCCAGAAAACCAAACAAGGAAAACAATTGATTAACTCAATGAAAACTGAAAGATTACAGGATAGTTGGCCAATTCGAGAAGGCTAATCTCCAATTACAAACATAAGTTTGTTAACTTAGATAAACAAAAATACAAGACCCCAAAATAAGATGAAAACATGAGTATTTAAACTTAGAAAAGCTAGACCCTTCACATCTCTCTCCCACTCCTGAATTTGCGGGTTATCTTTCCCACTTCCTGATTTCATGCCTTCTTTCCATTCCAGCCACCCTTTTTGACCACCTTTAACTGTTTCTTTCCAGCCACCCTTTTTGACTACCAATTTTGGCTTTAACCAGGATTCTATCAATACATCCTGCCCGGAGAATCGACTTGCCCTCAAGTCGGGTGTAAGAAAACTGAGCTGCTAGTCCATTGTTGTGCACCAGAACATTGTTTCCGGGGTCCCACACTATGTTGGAAAACACAGCCACGAGGGTGGTTGTTGAGCCCGGGGTGGAAACTTTGATCGGCTCCAGAACATTGTTTCCTGGATCCCATACTATGTTGAAAAACACAGCCACGAGGGTGGTGGTTGAGCCCGGGGTGGGAGCTTTGATCGGCTTCTTGCCGGCAACGGTAGGCTGAACAAGGCAGGCTTTTCTCGGTGCTGGGGTTTGCCTCTGTATGGGTGTGGTTGTAAACAACACGGGAGAAGGGACTCGTAGAACCAATGTAATTGTTGGTGGTGATAGCGGAGATTTGATTGAGGGCACAGTATGGTGAGGAGAAGTGTAGGTAGCGGTGTGGTTTGGTGGCAATTCAACACTAATATGTGGTGGGGTGGCAGAAGCAGGTGGTGTAGATGCTATTGTTGGGGGTTGTGCTAGAGGAGATGGTGGTGCGGAGGCGGAAAAGGGTGGGGAGGATGGTATGGTCCCCTCGACCAGATCTTCATCCTCAGGTTCGGAATCAAGTGGTGTTGCTTGGTTGGTGGTTGGTTTTCCAAACATCACCTTGAGTTCTTCAACATCTTTCTTCATTTGAGACAATATGTCATCAAGTTTAGTAGCGATTTCTGCCAATTGAACAGCCACAAAATCGGGATAGTTCCGAGTCTGAACCATGTCGATTTCCCGGCAATGGAACCAAATGATAGAACCCAGAAAACCAAACAAGGAAAACAATTGATTAACTCAATGAAAACTGAAAGATTACAGGATAGTTGGCCAATTCGAGAAGGCTAATCTCCAATTACAAACATAAGTTTGTTAACTTAGATAAACAAAAATACAAGACCCCAAAATAAGATGAAAACATGAGTATTTAAACTTAGAAAAGCTAGACCCTTCACATCTCTCTCCCACTCCTGAATTTGCGGGTTATCTTTCCCACTTCCTGATTTCATGCCTTCTTTCCAGCCACCCTTTTTGACCACCTTTAACTGTTTCTTTCCAGCCACCCTTTTTTACTACCAATTTTGGCTTTAACCAGGATTCTATCACCTGATTACTCCTTCTTACGTGTCTTTGGGTGTCAATGTTTTCCTTATCTTCGTCCATATAATCGTCACAAGATGGAATTTCGGTCCACTCCGTGTGTATTTCTTGGTTACAGCCCTGTTCACCATGGTTACCGGTGCTTTGACCCAACCTCAGAACGAATATATATTGCCCGCCATGTTCGCTTCAACGAACATATATTTCCTTTTCACAATCCGACACTCGTGCCACCTACCTCACCAACTGAGCCTCCCTATATCTCCATCTTTCCTGACCTACCACCCGACCTCCCCGTTGAACCCCCTACGTCACCCACACCTTCCTCAACACCTCACGGCCCACCTATCCCAACCGAACCTACACCTCAAAACCCACCAGACCAAACCGACCCCTCACCCTCTCCTACCAACTCGCCCGCTGCCACTCTACACCAAACACCCACACTTGTCTCAACCTTGGTTTTAAAATGCGCGCATAATGCGTGATGCGCCCGTTGCGCTAGTAAGAGCGCATCGCAACACCTGATGCGTTGCGTTTACATGATGCGGTGATATTGCGACAATTGCGCGTGATGCGCCCTTCGCAAAATGCGCCATGATGCACGCATCATTGTTTGTTACGTTTTTTTCCCCAGATTTTATGAAACGGGTTGGGTTTTTTCAATAATTAATATTTTAGCATGCTTGATTTGAACCATTATGGTTCCTAAACACTTTTTATGGTTCTAGAAACATTTTAGGAAGCTTGATTTGAACCAAAAAGCACAATTCTTATCTTATTATGTCGATTGTTTTAGTATAAATAATTTTTTAGTATATTTTTATAAAGAGCGCATCGCATACGTGATGCGTTCGCATCACGCATCACGCATCAGATTTTTGGACCAAACGCATCGGAGCGCATCACGCAATTTAAAACCAAGGTCTCAACCAATACGCAAGCCAACCCACCTCCTCGGCCTAGACCACCCAACCTACGACCCAATCCCAAACAAACCACTCCCTAGTCCCTACAATCCTGCAGCTTACACTGCCACTATTTCCCCTATCTTACCCACCGAACCCACCTCATTTACCATTGCCAACAAATCCTCAGAGTGGTGTCATGCCATGGCTGAAGAGTTGGAGGCACTTTATAAGAATGGGACATGGTCACTTGTTCCACTTGTCAAAAATACTAACGTTGTTGATTGCAAGTGGGTTCACAGGTTGAAAACAGATCTAAATGGAAAGATTACCCGCTACAAAGCACGACTTGTTGCTAAAGGATTTCACCAACAACCAGGAGTTGACTATCATGAAACCTTCAGCCCGGTTGTTAAACCAGCAACTATTCGCACCATCTTATCACTGGCAGTTACACAAAAGTGGCCACTTCGACAACTAGATGTTCAAAAATCCTTCTTACATGGGGATCTTCAGGAAACAGTTTACATGAAACAACCTCCCGGGTTTGTTGATCCCACCAAACCGAATCATGTGTGCTTGCTGCACAAGTCTCTCTATGGGCTTAAACAAGCCCCTCGTGCATGGTTCACTCGGCTTTCTACGGCGCTGCAACAAATTGGTTTTTATGGATCCCGAACTGACCCCTCGTTATTTATTCTAAATTCTAATGGTACTATTGTCTATGTTCTTGTTTATGTAGATGACATCATCATTACTGGAAATCATCCAGGGGCAGTCACTAATGTTATAACTCATCTGAGCTCTCTTTTTGCGGTTAAGGATCTTGGTCGTCTACATTATTTCTTGGGTATCGAAGTGGTTCATCATAATTTTGATCTAATTCTCTCCCAGCGTAAATACATTATGGACATTCTTCATCGAGCTGGACTGACAGACTGCAAGCCAGTCACATCTCCTATGAGTACTTCTCATGTGTTACTTCCAGATGAGAGTCCGCTTCTTGATGACCCTTCTCGATACCGGCAAACGGTGGGTGCTCTTCAGTATGTCACGTTATCTCGTCCGGACATTGCTTTTGCTGTGAACAAGGTGTGTCAATTCATGCATGCCCCAACCGAAAACCATTGGGTTGCGCTAAAACGAATACTTCGTTATCTTAAAGGCACGGCTCATCTTGGCTTATTGTTTCGTCATGGTTCGGGGTCCCAACTCCAGGCTTTTTCTGACTCTCACTGGCAACGAGATGTTATTCAGGCTTACTCTGATTCTGACTGGGTTGGTTGTCCTGTCGACCGCCGATCCACCGGGGGGTACGCTATCTACTTGGGCTCAAATCTTATTTCGTGGGCTGCCAGAAAACAACGAACTGTCTCTCGGTCTTCAACAGAATCAGAATACAAGGCAATCGCTGACACTGTAGCAGAGCTTATCTGGTTAAGGTCTCTTCTTCGAGAACTTGGGTTGGTTAATCACTCACCGACACTTTGGTGTGATAATCTCGGAGCAACTTATCTCTCTGCAAATCCGGTCTTTCATGCGCGCATAAAGCACGTCGAAGTTGATTATCACTTTGTTCGTGAACAGGTCACTCAAGGAAAGCTGAATGTCAAGTTTATCTCCACCGATGACCAAATTGCTGATGTATTTACAAAGCCTTATTCCTCACAAAGATTTGATTTTCTACGGTCCAAGTTGCAGGTCGTTCCCCGCCCTCAACTTGCGGGGGAATGTTAGTCAATATTAGATCAGAGATTTTAGGGATTTCATATTTATTGCAATTGATTTATGTTTCCTTTATTATGTTTTTATTGTCCTATATAAGGACCTCCTAATGTACTCAATAATATAACATAATACAATACTCTGGTTTGATTCATTTCGATCATGCAGACTCCGTAAATCAGAATACCAGTTTACATCACTAGTATTCACCTAAATCAAGCAGCGTAACCTAATCTACAACGATCAGCCGTTTAATCTCTAAACTGCAACAGCCAATTCAATCCAGATCTACTTAATCACATACAATCAGAAACAAAACCAAGATCGAAACAACAAATCTACAACGATCAGCCGCTTTATCACATCTAAACTTCAACTGATTATGCACAAAGGATGTCAAATCGTACTCACCAGAACTTAAATTCAGGATTCCAGCCAACAATAGCAGTTGATTAATCACATATAACTTTCAGTTTATTACAAACAAAGGATGTAAAATCACAATAACATTTCAATCAAGTCCATAAATCACAATAACATTTCACAACACTAGTATTCACCTAAATCAAAAATGTTAACCTAAGTTAGGGTTTCTCTGTAGTCAAATCACGAAACCACAACTGATGATTTCAAAGGTATGTTTGTCAAAGGTAAGAACTTGCAAGAGGCTATATTGTTCTTTTGGTTATAATGTATCCTATTATAGTCGTGGGGTATTTGTACCCTTTAACTCGCTTATGGTATAAATTAATTTTTATTTGATAAAGAAGACTGCTATTTGTAATTTGTAAAAGTAAAACTTAATCAGTAAATGCTAAACTAAGGGGCTGTTTGTTTACCTCTGAATGGGGCTCTTAATGGTTCAGACCTCTTACTGGTCAAGCACTTAATGGTTCAGACTGTTTGTTTCGCGAGCAGATGTCTAAATGGTTCAGACATTTGCCTCTGAATAGTCAAGTGCTGAACCAGTAAGAGGTCTGAACCATTAAGAGGACTAATAATGTTTAACCGTTTAGAGGCAAATGTCTGACCAATTCAGATTAGAAGTCTTAACCATTCAGACTTAGTATAATGCTTAACCATTCAGAGACAAATGTCTGAACCATTCAGACATGTGCTCGCGAAACAAACAGTCTGAACCATTAAGTGCTGAACCATTAAG
The DNA here is from genome assembly GCA_030545235.1 of Helianthus tuberosus. NCBI lineage: Eukaryota > Viridiplantae > Streptophyta > Magnoliopsida > Asterales > Asteraceae > Helianthus > Helianthus tuberosus. The sequence goes on along the minus strand of CM060354.1, from coordinate 63,184,383 downwards.
AGGCCTGAACCATTAAGAGGTAAACAAACGGCCCCTAAGATAGGTACTAACGAATTAACTGTGACACATCACAGAGGATGGGTCATGGTTTAAATTTAGAAGACGGATACCCACATGTAAGTCGGTCCTTGTTGAAAAGGAATCAGTCTCTGTACGGGGATAACTTATAAAACCAGCCTGATAAAGGTCTTCTGCAATCTACAAAAAAAAATATCATAAAAAAAGCAGTAAGAACATGACAATTGATTTATTTTAACAGAAGATAGCGAAGTACCAATTAAGTCTTCTTATTCAATCAAAATGGTAGAATACTTAAAAACTGCCTTCCTAAAAAATGAAACTAACCTTCATTGTTTGTTCAGAACTCATCCTAAAGTAACGTGATGCTCGTTTTTCTAGCTCGATAGTGTTTAAAGGGTGTGGAGGATACTTTAGCTTCTCCTGCTTTTTAACTTTAGTGACCTGAATTTGAATAAAATTGTTAAATTTCATTTTGATTGTTTTAGAAACTCATTATTCATAAGACATGATTGTTTTAACACTTACGGTTGCAGTAGGTTCTTCAACACACATCTCATAAAGTAGTACTGCACATGTATAATCGAATAAATGCCCACGCCTGTAAATTAGCAACAAAATGAGTTAGATTACCATCACACAAATTCATATAAAACTCAAAAAAAAAAAACATGAAAAGGTGACAAGTGGCACAAAGTTTACATCCAATTAAAGTTAGCAGTGCCTTCATCGGTTGTATGTGAACACTGGATCTTCCAAAATTCTTCAGGTTCATGTGCTTGTATCTCCCAGTACCGTTCAACGACAAATCCCAGTGTGGGAAACTGCAAAACACGATAATCACACAGAATCTTAGATATAATTATATAATTTCAATTTTTAAATATATTTACCTCTTTCTTGAAATACCATCATACCTGACAAGGACCATAACTTAGAATAAGGTTTCTGCCATCTGTAGAAAAATTAAAATCAAATGCATCTTTCAGAAGCATTGTTTGGAATCTCGTGAAGGATGCACCAATTCGAAGGTCTATCTCCTGCAAATGGCTCTGGATTTGATTATATACAATAAACTAAACTAAAACCTATGTTGTCAAAAGCACTTGAGGCGCGCCCATAGGCGCTAAGGCGCACTAAAGACATTGTGACTGGTAAGGCGCGCCTTTAAGCGTTGAGGCGCAATTTCAGGCTAAAAGTCACATGAAACCCCTAAAACATCCCAAATGAGCCATAAGCAACTCCTAAACAACCCTAAAACATCCTAAAGTAGCCATAAACATCTTTAACCCTAAATTAAACATTGATGTCGCCCAGAAAAGATTATCCTAACAAAGTAAAAATAATTAGCGAGTAATACTAACCTGTCTAACATCCACAGCTTCAGAAAACAACTGATTAGGCCGCGCAAGCTGTTGTGCCGCTTGGTGAATTTCCCTGCCAATAAAGACTAGAAATTGTAAAACTATTTTATCTTAAGCCCACAAAATTAAAATCAATTATATGACCATCATACCTATCAATTAAAGATGAGAAACGCGCCCTCCAAATATTAAGACGAGAATTCACATTTAAGCAAACTTCTACAACTTCATAAGCAATGTTTTCTCCTTCTCGATCACAGTCGAGCCACAAGACAAGCCATTGGCATTTTCTAGCTTCCTCCTCTAAGGTCTTTCTGATATCTAACTTGTCCTTGATTACATAAACCAAAATCAAGTTCATAAGATGATAATTTACTTCAAAGACTTTAACAGGGAATAAAATAACAAAAACAAAAAACGTTGGACATAAAAAGTATTTAAAACGATGGATAAAGATTTCGGTTCCACCAAATTTAATGCCACGCGCTATAACAAGTACACAAAACGATGGATAATGAAGTCAGTTCCACCTAATTCGGTGCCACATGGTGATATGAGCCTCGTTCGGGTCTATAACCATAATGGTAAATAGGTCAAGTCACGATTTCAAGTTCCTGCCTAAATTATTTTTATCAAGAGAATTTAATGGAATGAAAGTAGTGGGGAAATTTTTATCAGTTCTAGCTAGTAATTGTCTTAGGAATAGTATTAATTGCTTTGTTCTTCCATTGTAATGTTTTTTTCAGTTATTATCAATCAAAAACCATACTTTGTTTATGAAGACCTAGCCTAACTAAAATCAGGCCAATTATCCCCTAATTTTGTCAATTCGATTTCTTGGTATCCATCATTTGGTTCCAATGCCGGGAAATTGAAGAATACAGTGAATACCTGAAATCATGAAGGTATCGCAACAACCCCAGATCAAATTGCTTCGCAATTGGTTGCGTTTGCAGCCAAGCTTGATGCAATGGAAACCCTAAAGCATTATGTTGCTGCTCTCAAACATCAAGCCAACCTTCTAATTCCAAGTCCAGATGTATACTTGTGTAGTATCAAGCTAACAAAACAGTTCACGAAAATCGCCAAGAATTTGCACGTCGAACGGCTAGGGTTTCTAATTGTCCAGATAACTGCTTCTTAGGTGTGTCTCTGAATGGGTTGAAAGAAGAATTAAAGGCTGATGTTCGGATCCATAAGCCTGGTACTGTTTATAGGCAATGAGTGTGGCCCTTAAATTTCCGACCAAAAAAGGTCACCGAGAGGTGGGGGACGCCAAACCTGACCCAGCGCCGGTGACAGAATGTGACACCCCCGACACTGCAGAAATTGTCGAAACAAGTCTTCATGTAATCCCTTAGTTGAAATTGACTACCCACCTTGGTTTCTCCTTTCGGTGTTCAACTAGGAAATGGAAACCATGATTCCAGTCTCGAGACCAAGCGTGTTATCAAACAGTCATCTAGGTGGGATCCAGATGCAAAAGACAAGAGAGTTGCAAGACCTTTACAATCTGTTTTAGCTCATGAATGGTCTATGAAGCGGGTCAGCCTACCGTTGAATGCTTGATCGCTTGGCACAACTATCAGATTTTTGACTTGATAACAGGTCTTTTGTCCAAACTGGATGTATTAAACGGAACCTGGTTCGGGTCTATACCCATAATGGTAAACTGATCAAGTCACAGATTCAAGTTCCTGTCTAAATTATTTTAGTTGGTAAGCGTCTTCAGATTAGTATTAGTTGCTTTGTTATTCCATTGTAATATTTTGTTAAGTTATTATCAATCAAAAACCATATTTTGTTTATGGAGACCTAGCCTATCTCAAATCAGGCCAATTATCCCCTATTTTTTTCAATTCGATTTATCGGTATATATCACACGCCAACACGACTCGTGTATACTATAAACTAAATCTGACCTACAAAGCATAGCTCCTCTACATTTGTAAAAACCCTAAAATTAAACACAAATAAACTCTAATTCATCAATTAAACAAACTTCTACAAATCCAACTCCCTACATTCACACAACAAATTAAACACTTAATAGAAACATACCTCAGGAACATGTTTCCGAATCGGTGCTTCGAACAGATCAACGGGATCACAAGAGTGCCATTTCCGATAACGGCCTTCAAACTCCATCTCCATGAGATGTCCGGTGACTGAAGTGAACATCATCTGGCACGGTTGGCCTTGAATCGTGTAATTGAACTCGAAGATTTTGTTGTAGCGTGATCTGCCCTCTCTCATTCTTAAACCCTGGTTTCTTGATAATATACCGGATACTGTTTTGGCTACCGATGGTTTCTCTGCTACGTTCAGAACCCTAATCGCCCTCCCTCCGCTTGCCGCCATTGCTTGCCGGAAAGTTGAGATCCGATTATCTGAAAACCCTTAAGAAACCCCTTTTGGGGTTTTGATAATTTGGACGCACGACTGTTTTCCCGCCTTTGTGATTGAGGGTAGCTTGGTTTTTAGCTTTTTTTTTTTTTTTTTTTTTTGAAAAATAGCTTGGTTTTTAGCTTGGCAGTTAATATTCCACATGTTAAAATCTTGACTAAATTGTAATTTTACCCCCTAAGGTTATATGTGATTGGCACTTTGACCCCTTCCAGGGAAATTTTGTTGTCTGACACCCCAACTAATGAGAAACCATGCAATATTACCCTCTGCCGTCAAAAAACTTAACAGTTCTGTTAAATGTTATGTTAAATGACTATATTACCCTTTCGTATTACCCCCTATGCTTTGTTCTACTCTGCAATATTACCCCCCCGGTGTTAAATGACTATATTACCCTTTCTTATTACCCCCTATGGTTTGTTGTAATCTGCAATATTACCCCCCCGGTGTTAAATATTTCTTGCAAACCTTACCCCCTGCAGAAAAAAAAAAAAAAAAAAAAACCTTTCCGCCTAAAAATGTTTGACCAGACACTTATAACACACATAAAGTTAAGTTTGTTATGAGGCAAACCAGATGCGAAAAAACAAACATTTGGACAAAAGTCGCAAAATAGGTCAAACCTCAGGGACGAAAATGGCATTTTACTCCAAAGTTTGATAACTTAATTCACAAAATGTTCATGTTAAAACCTTTAATCAATTTTTTCCACACCCCAGCCTAGTAAGCTTTCTGAGCTTCATCTTTACACGATGGGGAACAAACTTTACGCTACATAAATGGCCAAAGTTCTTGACCCAAAAGGAGTTCTATTTAACGGGCGGGTTATTTCAAAGGGTGATGACGGTGATAACGTTGACGGAGATCCCAAAAGCAAGGATTTGGAAGGGGTTTTGGGTATGGAGTCAGCCGTTGTAATTATAGATGATTCTATAAGAGTCTGGCCTCGTAACAAACTTAACTTGATAGTTGTAGAAAGGTATATTGTATACACAACTATACATAACCTTGATTTAAAACATAGTTTGTTTATTTTTTTAAATATGTTAATATTTGTATTGCAGATATATATATGTGTATTATAACTATTTGGTCAAACATTTTTAGGCGGGAAAGGTTTTTTTTTCTGCAGGGGGTAAGGTTTGCAAGAAATATTTAACACCGGGGGGTAATATTGCAGAGTCCAACAAACCATATGGGGTAATAAAAAGGATAATATAGTCATTTAACACCGGAGGGTAATATTGCAGAGTAAAACAAAGCACAGGGGGTAATAAGAAAGGGTAATATAGTCATTTAACATACCATTTAACAGAACTGTTAAGTTCTTTGACGGCATGGGGTAATATTGCATGGTTCTCTCATTAATTGCAGTTTACTCTAAAATCTTATTATCACATGGTATATACGGGTCGTATAAGTTTATACGATCTATATAGAATAAAGTCAACTGACAAAGGTTGTGCCATCACTTCACTTGTCTTTACTGCACTTCACTTTGTTTTCAGAAATCATGGACTGCTTGCTCTCAAACTGGTCAGAACCATATGGAGACCGGTTTGTTTCTTACTGGACCGACCAACATTTGAACTTCGGACAACGCATAACCAACAGGGTAGAGAGTCAACATGCGCTCTTGAAGAAATACCTCGATGAACCCAACCACACGCTGGATAAGGTTGTACCGCTTATCGATCAACTAATGAAAAACCAGGTCGCTAAAATAAAAGTCAGAATTGAGGCAAGCAGGAGCCGAACAATGGTCCACATAACGAACCTGTTTTTGATCTCATTCGAAAGAAGGTTTCACATGCATGCCTTGACCTGTTAAGAAATGAAGTTCAACAAATAGAGATCTTAAAAGCAGCTAACGATATATGTGTGTGTCGTTTGTTTACAAGCTGTGGGCTGCCATGCGTGTGCCGATTGGTACCGTATATACAAAATCGTAATACATTCCTCGACCAACCATGTCTTATAATAAGCGCATTTCATCACGCAATGATTTTAACGTTTTCTCTTATTTATTGTTTTATTTTAATGTAGATCAAAGGATTCCGATGGATTTGATAGACCCCTTTTGGCAAAAGCTAGATTTGATACCTTTAAACGAAGAGTGCGAGGAGGAGTTCTTTGTCATAAACAACAAACTGGCGAATCTGAAACAACATTTTTTGGGGCAGCCGAGAGCAATAAAGAGGAGCATGTTTCAGAAGATAAAGGACATGGTTAACCCCAATCAGAAAAAATGTCAAATAGCCAGTCATGAAGAAAAACCCATGGGGTCATCCAACTTTAAAGGCTCAGCAAGAAAGGAAGGTTGATTCCTTTGTGGAGCCTTCTAGACACAGTTTTAACTCTATTCGGTCATCGGCAGATGCGTATGGTGATTCAGTGGGCATTGCTACACAAGAGTCATACACCCAACCCACAAGGCATAGCTCGTTTGTCCAATCACAAAGTGATCATCGTGGAGTACTGACGTTCATCGACGAGATTACGAAGGGCGCTAGGCAATGGAAGGGTAATCAAAAGGTGGCAAAATCAATGGAAGAGGCACTGACGTTACCTTTACTGCGTGCAGTACAGTTTAACATATTCAAGCACTACTAACGGTTCATACCACCTTGCTTCCATCCATACCTAAGTCACATTCAAGATGTTCAGGGCGATGGTAATTGTGGGTTTCGATCTATAGTAGTCGGCTTGTCGCTTCATGAGAATGACTGGCCGCTAATACGGCAGGAGCTTCTAGGTGAGTGCAACCGGCACCAAGACCTGTGGAAAGGAATATATGCAGTTGAGTTTCAGTTAGTTCGGAACTCCTTGGATTGGAATGGTATAAGGTTTGCACCGGAGACAAAGTGGCTGCTAATGTCTTTCACGGGAACTCTAAGAGCTAACTGGTGGAATGTGATTTGTCACTTATTAAGCGACACAGGTTGTACTACGTTTTTCCCTTGTTGACAACAGCCGAACAAAGTGTTCCTCATCAAAATGTTACGCTCGTGCATGTATTCGAGAACCATTTTACTCACGTAAGGTTAGAGGGGGAATATCCAATGCCTACCCCGTCAGGGTTCTGGCGACAACCCACACGGGGTAAGCCAGCAGCAAGCTGGGCAAGCTTTTACAAGGAACGTGGATATCAGAATATCGTTGATGAATACAAGACGCAGGAATTCGTGGATATAGGTTGGATGTAATGATGAAAATTTTGAGTTAAGGTGACCAGTTGATAAGAGTTGTTCGGTTTCTATAGTCGTTGGTTATGATCTTATTTGATGTTTCGACAATTTGTAATGATGAAAAGTTTGAGTTAACGAAAAGTTTGATCTTATTTGATGTTCTGACAATTTATAATGATGAAAAGTTTGAGTTAACGAAAAGTTTGATCTTATTTGATGTTCCGACAATTTGTAATGATGAAAAGTTTGAGTTAACGAAAAGTTTGATCTTATTTGATGTTCTGACAATTTGTAATGATGAAAAGTTTGAGTTAAGGTGACTAGTTGATAAACATAACGCAAAAGCAAGATAAGGTTGATCTTATTTCATGTTCTGAACACATATTGATTGCGTTTTCGTCAAATCCAAACATACTGGATAAAAAAAGTTGGTTAATGTATGCGAGTCGTATAGCGTTATACGACCCGTATACAAGACATAAAATAGTGCTCGTATATTGATTATACGAGCGAATAAAAAAGTAATAAAAGTTGTATACGACCCGTATAACATTATATGGACCGTATACAATCAAAAAATGGTCGTATAATAACCTATACGACCACATAACAACCATACGACCTCAAAATTCACTAAAATTCTCTTTGTTTTCTCTTTGATCGTTCTTGGATATCGTTCTTCGGCGTTTGTGACGTTTTCTTCTGGTTCTTCTATTACGGCACGTTTCTAAGGCTCGTTCGTAGAATAGACTTCCAGATTATGTAACTTCTTAGATTATGGTATCGTATAGCATATTGAATAGCGTAGATTATCGTAATGAAATCGATTGTTTGATTGAAATTGAAAAAAAAACTGAACATTCAAGTTTATACGGCCGTATACAATATATACGATCATATTGATGTGTGGTCGAAAACCGATGTTCGTTTATGTTTAGGTTAATGTTTTTACGTGACCTTTAGTTTTGAATAGCCTACTTTTTATTGGAATTGTGTTTTGAAGGTCTAACGGAGTTTAAAGAGCTACTCAGAAGCTAAACGGAGCACCGGGACGGAAAATGAGTCAACCGGGAGCGAGAAACGGTCAAAACAGAAACCCCAAATTGCAAGCATCGTCGCTGACGCCCATATAGGCCATCGGCGACGCATCACAGATGTTCCCGTCACACAAAATGGTCCGTAGACAGCAGAAACATTCGTCGGAAGAAATCCGGTGATCTATGCACTGTCGCCGACGCCCTTCGGGTGTGTGAGTAGCTGAAATTTGCTTTCCAACATGTGGGGACGGTATTAAAAATAGTTTTGGGATCTTTTTCTGGGGTTACACTCTAATTGGAGTTTGAAACTTGTTCTTGGAGCCAAGAAACTTATCACCACCATCTCCAATCATCTTAATTCATCCACACCATCTTTAATTACAGAAAACCTAATCGTCCACAATCATATTCACATCCAATTCACCATTCATCCATCTCCATACACCACCACAAACCCTAATCACTATCATTCTCATCATCAAGGCTTCAAGATGTCAAAGTTCGAGCTTCAATCCATCATTGATCAAGTTCCGTTCACCATGAGCGGCTAATTCTCGAAGGTTTCACCCTGGTGTAGGTTTTTGTAAGTCTAGGGTTTAAACATTGTTCTTAGTTTGATTTTGTGACAAGTTGCTATTTGAATTTGAAGCTTATGACAATTGTGTTGCATTTGTATTGAATTCATAAATTATCGAGTGAAGATTAAATTTGACTTTATGAAATGTTTATGTGCATTCAGGCCTTGTCTAGGTTAGAATTTACATATTCTTGGTAACGAAGTGCATTTTTGTCCGTTCTTTGTAACGTCGATACCTATTGGCACCTAAGCCCCACAACATTAAATTTGTTAGTCATATTTGCAATTGAATCAGATCTAAAATGTGTAGAAACCCTAGGATTTCAATTACCGAAGCGGGTGTGAACCTTGTTTACATATATTGTTTTTAACCGTTAATTACATTTTCGTGCAATTGTTCAAATTTCCATTAGTTAAATAATCAAAACCAAATTGTCGGTACATTCCAACACACTTTTAAACAAACCAATCAATAACTTCCGTAGCAAGCTTCATAATAAGTGACAAACCTTTTAAATCAATCAAGTCCATTCGCAAACCACACACTCTTCGTGGTTCGACCCCTTATTACCACTAACGCATTGTTAAGGGTAATTCAGGATTATAAATATTATCTTTGACCGGAGCGCGACACTCCGATCAAATTTTGGCGTCGTTATTGGGGAGTTCGTGCGCTTTGTGTTTGGATAGAGTTGATTTGTGTGATTATTTGTTTAATGTGTTTGTTTCTTTTTGCTACTTTCTCTATTTCCTTGTTACGCGGGTGTGTTATTTGTGCAGTTTACAGGTAGTGCATGCATACAAGGAATTCCGGGAGGACCTCACCGTTAGTGTTCGAACTGGAGATTGAAAGGGTAGTTAGAAGAAATTTAGCCAACCGGTTGGAAGCAACTCTTGCTTCCGACCCACTCAACACCCATCCACTATCTTCACCATCTGTTGAACCTAGTTCAATGGAAATCAAAAATTCAAACCACCCTAACAACTAAAACCAATTTCAGTATTGAGGAAACCTTCGCTCCAATGCAAACATTCAACAAGATCAACCAAACGTTGGTAACAATTCAAGACCACCTACACCACCATTCCAAAACCGTGGCCAAAACAACAACAACCAACAAACACCCACACCTCCACATCAAAACCCCAATAGACAAAACCCATTACCACCCAGCATCAACAACCGAAACGTTAACTCCAACCGTGGAGCTAACCTAAATCGCGGCAATCCCGCGAATGAAGATCAATTTTTCAATCTCAATGATTTGAGGAATGTCATTCCCGATGCTGAACCATTTAGTGTTCCGGGTTATCAATCGCCGAAACACATGAGTATTCACTCGGAATACTCGGTCGACGGGGGAAATTACGATGAAAGGGTTGAAGACGATATTTGGGGTGACGTTAATGCGAATAACATCTACAATGCGCAGGGGTTTGAGAATGAGGATTTCAGCTATCAAAGCGCCAATTACGTGGGCGACGAAGGTTATGGATATGGCCGAAATGACGGATATGGAAACAACCGCCAACCACGAAATAACAATCAAAGGAACCAGGATGGCGGTTACTACAACAACAACAATAATGCTAACCGTAATCAGATTCCCCAATTTGTGGGAGGTGGTAACCAAGGTGGAGATAGAGGCGGTGATAGAAGAGGTAATCGAAGACCGGGGGATCAAGAAGTTAATGGTCTACGTCGTCGTCCGCAACAAGCTCCAAGGGGTGTGAATGATCGTTTTAGACCGGTGGTTACCGAAAATGACTCACCAATTATACCTCCACCCCGAGGAGTGAGGTCCTTTGAATGCAAGCCCAACTATATCAACATCCTACTCCACTTCAACGATAGGACACATGATGAGCCGTATACCCACTTGGCGGAATTCTCCGCTATATGTGGTACCATCGGGGGCCACAATTTCGAGATAGAGGAAGTGAAATTGAGGTTGTTCCAATTCTCATTGAAAGATAAAGCAAAGCAATGGTTCCTCACGCTTCCGGCGAATAGCATTCATATGTGGGCCGAGATGCAACAAGTATTCCTTGACGAGTACTACTCAATAGCGAAGACCGATGATGCAAGGGATGAAATTCGGTCATTTTGCCAACATTCAGGGGAATTGTTACACGATGCGCTCACGCGGTTTAAAGAATTGGTTCAGAAATGCCCTCACCATCAAATTCCGAGGTGGGAGTTGTTGAAATGTTTTGTAAGGGGGTTGGATGCCGATGAGCACAAGTACTTGCTATCCACAAGTAATGGCACTCTATTAAACAATCATGAGGATGATGATTGGGATTTTCTGGAGATGATGAGCAAAAATTCGAAGGTGGTTGCAATGGCGGATTGAGCCAAAAAGCATCTGGTTTCCTGATCGCTTCCCGATCTTGATTCAAGTGCCAAGGATCGAATTGCTACTTTAGAGCGGGAGTTGGCCCGTATGAAGAGAAAGGATGTGGGAGCGATCCAATTTGCTGTATGTGAGGAATGCGGTGATATTGGTCACCAGACCGAGAATTGCCAAGTAGACATGACCCGATCCACCATGGAGGTGAATCAAGTATATGGAGACCGGAAGCAATATGATACGAACTCCAATACTTACCACCCTGGGTTGAGGAACCATCCTAACTTTAGGTATGGAAATTCCTCCAACCAAATGAACCCGAATTTCCAACCAGGGAATCAAGGTGGGTCTTCGTACCAAAATCGCCAAGTCGGTAACCAAGGGGGTTACCAAAGGAACTACAATTAAGGCGGTAATGGGGGTGGCAATTCAAATTCTCAAGCGGGTAGTTATGACTCGTTGAACTCCAAGCTTGACGCAATCATGAGTGCTATTAGAGATTCAAACCAAGAGATCAAGATGGAGATGAAGAAGGGGTTTGAGGTGCGAGACAAGTCGCATGAAGCGTTGGCAAAGAAGGTCAACTTGCGGAAGAAATGGCCCAAATGAGTGGAAGTGGAGGAAGACTCCCAAGTGACACTACGGTGAACCTGAAGCATCAAGGCTCAAGCACGGGCAATGTGAGGAATGTGCACATTAGCGCGGTAAGTCTTCTTTCAAATGATGAGGTTTGTAGTAGTAGCAGTAGTAGTGAGAGTACTCCACCACCACAACTTGTTGATGGTATAGCGTAGGATTGTAATGATGAAAGTGAACATGAGCAAGAAGCAATTTCACAACCTAAAATTGAAAAAGATAAGTCAAAAATGCTTTTTGTGAAAATTGTTTAAATGAATTGCATGCTAGGGCCAATGATATGGGCGTGAAGTTTAATACCATCCCATATACGTTGGCTCTTTTAAAACCAATTAAGGCATCAACATTGGAAAAACAAACCCACCAAAGGATGAGAGGTGGGAAAACTTTAAACAATCAAAATTAAATTTACCATTGCTTGATGACATAATTAAGGTTCCTGTTCATGTTGAATGTTTGAAAGAGTTAAGCATCAAAAAACGACACAACAAAATACTTGAACTGGTTGATTTGATATCTCATGTTAGTGTCATTTATCGAGTGTGCTCCCCCAAAAAGCTCAAGATCCGGGAGACCCTCTTATTCCAATTCAAATTGGAACATTTAAAACTAAGAGGGCGCTCCTGGATCTTGGAGCTTATGTGAGTATCTTGCCCGGGAGTCTGTACGACCAATATGATTTTGGTCCGTTGAAAAAGTTTGACACCCCCGTGGTGTTGGCCAATCAGACTCCAACGCATCCAAGGGGGATGGTGGAAGATGTGATTGTGAAGGTATACGATTGCTACTACCCAGTTGACTTTTTGGTAGTAGACTATGTTAGGTGTGTTGAGGACTCACAACCGATAGTCATACTGGGTAGACCGTTCCTTGCAATAGCTAATGCCATAATAAAGTGTGCAATGGGATCGGTGAGCATGAAGTTTGGGGACCGGGAATTGATTTTGAATGGTTTCCCTAAATTTACTAACCAACTTGGTGAGGATAAGTGTCCTAAGAGGGACATGAAACCAAACAAAAAGGTATGTGCTATGGTTGGTAGGTTTGGAGAATCAAAGAAGAAACCGGTCAAGAAGAAGAAGAAGGCGAAGAAGTCGCCCCAAGAAAAGAGGGAAGAAGAGGAGCTGAGAAAGTTTGGCCCGTTTGGAAACAGATGGTATGAATCACCAGTGGGTGATTTCGATGAGTTTGTGGGCGACATGCATGCCATTTAACCACCATGAGGTGGTAAGTTAATTGTTGTTGTATACTTTGTAAAGTTCTTTTTAGTCTATCTCTGTAGCTTAGTTGCTTTGTTGTACATTTCCATTTCGTACTTTCTTTTGCCTAGTAGTTAAATGAACATTGTGGGTGTGTTCACTATATAACCCTCACGGGACCTACTCGTCCTCCCGAACTATCGCAAGGTTTAAAAGGGTTTGTTGCATAAGCTAAATGCAACCGTGATTCCTACGAAAGTGAGTTAGGTTTATTGTTATTGTTGTAAATTATCTTTTCCACAAAAAAAAAATCAAATTAAAGTAACGAATGACATGGTAAATCTTTTGTAAAAATGGTAGAACAAGTAACTAACAAATGTTGATGGTTTATGAGAAGCATGCTTCTACACAAGGATTTAGATTTGTAGGTACAAATGTTCAGGAGACAACTTTTTTTATCGAAGAATGAAGACCACAAGAGGAACAAGAAACAACCAGGTGCATTCGTTTCCTTTTCTTTGATTTTTATTTAGTTAATAAGTTGATTGTAAATTGTATAGTATTGACCGGGGTGAAATCTTTGCGAGTTTGGTCGTGTCACATCCCTTGTGCATTCTAAAGGCTCCATTATTGCACATTGAGGACAATGTTTACCTCAAGTGTGGGGATGGGGAGAAAAAGTTTGCGTTTTGACCCTTTCATTTAAACACTACACATTGAGGACAATGTTGACCTCAAGTGTGGGGATGGGGGAAATATTTCAGAATTTTTTCAAAAATGTCTTTGTTTAAAGCAATCTAAAAGCACAAGTAACTAAGTTAATGAGGGATGACACAACCCATTTGGTCTTTTGTCATGGTCAAGTTCAAATGATTAACATGAAGGCTATTTAGCGGGTGGTTATTAGGGAATAATTCGCCTAAGAAACTAGTACATTATGCATATCACATACCATACCCTTTATATGTGAGGTTTTGAGCCACTTTTACATCATAGATATACATATATATATATATACATATATATATATATACATATATATATATATATGTTTCTTTGTTTGAGTGGACCATTAGTCGTATATTGTAGAACTTGCAACTTTTGATACGTTTAAGACCATAGACCGAATACAAGCACAAGAATGATTAAGACATTAGGTAAACCTTTTTCTTTACACCATTTATCTATCCTTACCCAGCCAACTTAGAGCCTAACCCCTTCGTTTGACTAATCCCTTTAGCCCACGACCGTTAAACCTTTTCTTTTTAAACCCGTGTGATGAAAATTCGATTGTAGGTTTATTTGTTTGTATAGTTGTGATTTATATTTGAAAAAAAAATCGAAAATACAGAAAATGTTGTGAAAAAGAACAGAAAATCGTTAAGAAAAATACAAAAATATGTGTTCTTTTAGCTTGTTGAATAAAAGGCGAAAGTTGTCGCCTCCTAGCTTGAGGTTTATAGTTAGTTATGTTTAGAGTAGTCGTTTGTAATAAAAATCGAGTTTTCATCACCTTAGCCACTTCAAAATATTCTATTCCATACCCTTAGCCTAACACCGTTACAACTCTTCAAAGACCTTTTGACTTGTGCTTAGTATTTGTGTTCGGTGGTGGAGAATGATTGAGTTGCAAGCATATGCTGGTACGTGTTCTAATCGGTTTTGAGTGATTATTTAAAAAGTGCTAATTCATTATCTATTAGCCGAATTTTAAACCGAGTGGAGAGAACATTATGAGGGATGTGCATGGTTTATTAGTTTCAAGGACGGGTTAATCTTGGGTAACCATTTCTTATGTGATTATTCACTTACCGCTAAATGTTTTGAAATTTGTAAAAATCATGAACGGGTATGACATTAGACCTTAACTTTACTCTCAAGAATGGGATGTGTGTTCTTCGTTCGACCCATGTGAAAGTGAAAAACATGTTTGCTTGAGGGCAAGCAAAAGACAAGTGTGGGGATGTGATGCGTGGTCGAAAACCGGTGTTCGTTTATGTGTAAGTTGATGTTTTTACATGACTTTTAGTTTCGAATAGCCTACTTTTGATTGGAATTGTGTTTTTGCAGGTCTAACGGAGTTTAAATAGCTATCCAGGAGCTAAACGAAGCACCGAGATGGAAAACGGTTCAACCGGGAGAGAGAAACGGTCAAAACAGAAACCCCAAATTGCAGGCATCGTCGCCGATGCCCATATGGGTCGTCGGCGACGAATCACAGATGTTCCTGTCGCGCAAAATGGTCCGTAGACAGCAAAATAAGCCGTCGGAAGAAATCCGATGATCTATGCGCCGTCGCCGACGCCCTCCGGGTGTGTGAGTCACTGAAATTTGTTTTCTAACATGTGGGGACGGTTTTAAACATAGTTTTGGGATCTTTTTCGAGAGTTACACTCTAATTGGAGTTTGAAATTTGTTCTTGGATCCAAGTAACTTATCACCACCATCTCCAATCATCTCAATTCATCCACACCATCTTCAATTACCAAAAACCTAATCATCCACCATCATATTCACCATCCAATTCACCATTCATCCATCTCCAAACATCACCACAACCTTTAACCACTATCATTCTCATTCTCATTATCAAGGCTTCAAGATGTCCAAGTTCGAGCTTCAATCCATCATTGATCAAGTTCCGTTCACCATGAGCGGCTAATTCTCGAAGGTTTCACCCCGGTGTAGGTTTTTGTAAGTCTAGGGTTTAAACATTGTTTTAGTTTGATTTTGTGACAAGTTTCTATTTGATTTTGATGCTTATGACAATTGTCTTGCATTTGTATTGAATTCATAAATTGTCGAGTGAAAATTAAATTTGACTTTATGAAATGTTTATGTGCATTCATGCCTTGTCTAGGTTAGAATTTACAGGTTCTTGGTAACGAAGTGCATTTTTGTCCGTTCTTTGTAACGTCGATAGCTATTGGCACCTAAGCCTCGCAACACTAAATTTGTTAGTCATATTTGCAATTGAATCAAATCTAAAACGTGTAGTAACCCTAGGATTTCAATTACCGAACCAGGTGTGAACCTTGTTTACATATATTGTTTTTAACCGTTAGTTACATTTTTGTGCAATTGTTCAAATTTCCATTAGTTAAATAATCTAAACCAAATAATCGGTACATTCCGACACGCTTTCAAACAAACCAATCAATAACTTCCGTAGCAAGCTTCATAATAAGCGACAAACCTTTTAAATCAATCAAGTCCATTCGCAAACCACAAACTCTTCGTGGTTCGACCCCTTACTACCACCAACGCATTGTTAAGGGTAATTCGGGATTATAAATAATATTTTTGACCGGAGCGCGACACTCCGATCACATATACAACTTGAACATTAAAGATGTATACAATCATATACATATATACGATCGTATACATCTTGAATGTTCAAGTTGTATACGATCATAAGTTTTGTTTCTTCTTCTTCTTTTTTTCTTTAATTGTTTTTAGCGTATGCGGGACGTATAATACGTCTGTATATTAAACGTATACTTGCTGTGCACGGATCGTATACGAGACGTATAATACGTCCGTATACGAAACGTATGCGACCATTGTACGGATCATATACCAGACGTATAATACGCGCGGATACAAAACACATATACGAATTTTGTACAGATCGTATACACCTCGTATAATACGTGACCATTAATCGTATAATCCTTACCGACCTGTGATTGTTATTGTTTACAGACGATATGGCTGAGCCATCAGCGGCTGGAGCACGTCGACGAGGGATAGGTCGGGGACACGGACGGGGACGGAGATGAGGTAATGAGGAGGAGGAGGTTGTGGATGATTTTGAGGAGACGACGCAGTTTGTTTGTGCGATCCTCCGAGGTATGGTTGCCCACAGGTGTTTGGGTAGATTACAAGAGATGGAGCTGGATGCGCCCGGACCATTGATATGGATTTTATGACCGAGATTGGATCGATCGACCGGGTCTGGGAATTCATGCCAGCTACCTTCGCTTGGGCCCGTTTATTTAAGGTCGGTCGAGAGCGGGCCCACAGTGAGATTACATTAGAGTTTTATGTACGTTTGCATTTACCGACACCCGGTGTAACACCCCGTGTTTTGGAAGTCAAAGTCAAGATTGAAGTCAAAGGAAGAAAAGATTGCTAATTGCAATCTGTCTCTCCTTGCTCAATTCCTGTTTTGACATCTTTGACTTATAATTAGTCTATTTTATGTTTTGCGTTAGTTGTATTATGTAGAGTAATTGTAAAGAATTGCAGTAATCGATGTATTTATTGCCATGAATCGCCTTGCGACTGTGAACAATAGGAAGTAACAATGCGATAAATTCACCTAAACGCTAATCGAACTAATCTAATCATCATCGCGCTCGCAACTCGAATTTCGCATTTTGGTTATTGTTATACGTTTGTGTGTGCCTTATGTGTTACTTGTGCACGTTTAACTTATGTTATGTGTGGTAATCAATCGAAACGCAATCGAACTCAATCGCAAACATTAAACGAATACGAAATAAGGATGATTGTATGTTGATATAGTATGATAATTGGTGGAGAAGAGATATCGCGAGATATGAGCAGTTGGGATTAAAAGTAATTTGGCTAGGAAACTCTATCGCATTCGCATCGCTCGCAGCCGCAATTGAAATAGCAAAACTCGTCGCACCGAACACTCGAACCAGGTGCCAGCCGGCCGGATTGCTATCCGACCGGGCTGCCATCCGGTCGAGGTGCCGTCCGACCGGGCTGCAACCCGGACGAGGTGCCATCCGACCGACCAACCCTTTCCACTTTGGGAATCCTATAAATACCCCATGTCACTTTCATTCTTTCTACTTTTGGCAACTCTCTGTCCGACCAGCTTGTGCTCCTCACCTTTTCTTCGATTTCTCTCAATTCCGGTTAGATCTCGTCCTAAATCTTGTACTTCTTTGATCTACACGCACTCCTACGCCTTTCTATCTTTTGAATCTTAACTTTTAACCATGAAATCATCAAGATCCAAGGTGTTCTAGGATGACGTCATCATGTGTTCTTGAAGAACTTCATGTTTTGGCCTCAATCCACCAAGAATAACTTGGATCTAACCAATTTCCACATAAACAAACAAAGATCTTTCATGGATCTAGACATATTCACAAGAAAAAGGATTGAAAGATGGTTTTTCAAACTTTCTTTCAACTCTTTTACACTCAATGCATTCAAAACCGATAGAATCGGAGCTCGTGCCGACTTACTACTCATTCTTGTGGTTGTGTTTGGTTCAAGATCCGTATTCTATCCACGAGATTTACTGATTTCGGGTTAAACGTGAAACACCGTCTCGAACAGTTAACTAATTGGATTTGGGTGATTCCTGTCCGATCAGGAGAACCAAGTATTGACAAAGTTTTTGTTGCTTAACTTGTTATTAAAACGCCTCGATAAAACGACAAACAACCAAAACAACCAAGTGTAAGACGAACAGGTTGGCCAGGACGGAGCGTCGTCCGAACGGACTACTGTCCGAACGACTGGCCAATCCGAACGACTTGCACCTTGGGTCCCACACTTAACCATTTTTGCCAACATTTAAAGTCTGAGTGTTGAGCGAATTATTGTCCGATCGGACTATCGTCCGATCGAACTGCCATTCGAATCATGAAACATTTGGACTTTAACACTTAAGCAATTTTCAGCATGTTCAATGCACTAGGAATGTCACCCGACTGGACTGCTATCGGATCGAGTGACAGCCTGCTGCGAACTTGTTCTCACTGAAGTGTCAACCTATCGGATTGACGTCTGATCGGACGACCACCCGATCGACCGACATGAAAGGTAGAGATACTTCAATATTTTCAAAATACTACAACAAAAACTTCAAAAGTCAAGCCATCATACATAAACACATCCTTCTCAAAGGAAGAAACAATACACTCGAACAACCATCCGAACGGACTACTGTCCGAACGGATTGCCACCCGCACGACCGGCTGTCCAATCGGACTACCATCCGATCGAACTGCTATCCGACCCACTCTCATCTTGTATCGTTTTACGCGTCACTTAACGTTATGTTATCAATCTATTCAGGCTAACCTTACTCCCTAGCGCTCCCTTCAATCCATCAATCGCTGTGAGTATACTCGAACCCTTTTTTCTTTCTCACGTTTGGGTGTTACATACGTTACTTATTCTACATCACATCGAACACACTACGCGATACTTTTAACGCTAACCGTTACCGAATGTTATACGTGACTTAATGAATGCTTGTTTGTTATGTTCACACATGGAATGTTGTCTGCCTACCTTAGCAACGATATTACTATAGTTTGGACTCAGCACCAGTTCACACGGGGGTTGTTAAGGACAATTATTTGCATGGATTACAGTGGTGATCATGTATTACGAACTGCCCTGGGCAGTCAACCCGCAGTCATTGGTTTCGATAGGTTCATGTCGATAACTAACATGCTTCGTTTTACTCAGTGTATGTGCTGGTTATGCGTAAACTATTACGAACTCTATATATGCTATTATCAAACTTGTATACTCACCTTTACACTATGTGTATTGACTTTTATTTTAACGTACGTGACAGGTGCTTAAGGTGTCTATTTGCTTGGAAATCAAGGCTAGGAAAGAGTCTTAGTAACCAACAAATAGTTGTCTATACTAATGATATAACCAACAAATAGTTGTCTGTACTAATGAAACCTGAGTTGTCGAAACATAACAATTTGCCTAGATTTGTCTGTAATAATTTGTTTGCCTTTTGAGACAAGGTATGGGACATGTTACTTTAAATTGATTGGTAATGATAATTGTTATGGAAACTTCTGGACAATCTGTTTTGCTCAGTGCCATGCCCCGATGTTTCCGTCATCGGTTGGGGTGTGACAGATTGGTATCAAAGCCATAACTATAGGGAATTAGGCAAGACTCGACCTAGTCTGGGTCGATGTCTTAGAGACCTAGTCTATAGTTAGGACCAAATAGACCGACTCGTGCATATCCAGTAGGGATTATGTGTGAGCTTACTGCTATTCCACGCCATTCTCGCCTACACTACACTATCACTGCACTCGAATTTTCCAATATGAATAAGCGATTAAGTCGAGATTAGGTGTGAAAACCGGAAACTCTCGATTAAATTGCTTGTTTAACCTGTATTTATCTATAAAACGCGAGAATTCGCGTTGAACCAGGAGTGAAATCCATACTTTAGCGCGGATTTTCGTCTCTATTTTATTAAAATAAGAAAGAAGTTGTTAAGCCAGGGGTGAAACCCTAACCTTGACGACTTGTTCTTGGTTTTAAAAACTCTCACCAAAGTCTCAACGGACTCCAACGGCCTGAAGTCACTATATGACTAAAGGGACACGTGCCAAACGCCCAAGAATCGAGGCAGAAGCACGACCCTGAAAGTCAAAATGTGTACGACAAGTCCTTGAGCATAGTCGAACCACTTTGGATAGTCAATGTCTAATAGCCGCGGACGATCTATTTCTCGATTTATGTGTTTCGATTCTGAGCCCGCAACTGCTGACTCTGATGACTCGTTGATTTTATGTGTTTAAATGTGCATTTACCTGTTTATGTGTTTAAATTTTGGAAAAATTTTCGATTTTCGCAGCCACTTCGATCAACACACACGACTCGCACTACACTTCTATCTCAAAACGTTAACAAATCGCTGCTACTATAAAGAACCCCGCGCTTATACTATACTACTCGCTATGCTAAACGCGACCGCTATATTCGAACACTCGCAGACTTTGAATAATAGGTTTCTGTATTCTGACTGCTTCTGTGTGCTACTAGGAGGACTATGTGTTTATATGTACTTATGTGATTCTGTGCTCTACGTGATTTTGTGCTCCTACATGCTTATGTGCCTCTGTGACTATGTGCCTATGTGACTATGTGATTGAATGTGCTCCTGAGCTTTAGTAAGTATTAGACGTGTGAGGTGAGATTCAATTATGATGTGTCTGAGACCTATGATGATGTCTGTTGCAGACAATGTCAACTGGACCATCATCTGGACCTCGTCACCCATGACTCACTCGCCAAGAACAGAGGGACAAACACCTTCCTACCATCCTCGCTAAACAAGTGGCCAAGGTTGTGCCCCAGATAGTGAGTGAAATTTACGAAAACGTTAGCAAATCATCTGAGGAGTCTAGAACCGAAGCTCCTAAAGTTGCTACCAAGACTGCTTTCAGCTTCAAGCAGTTCAAGGCTTGCGGTCCAAAGGAATTCACTGGAGAAGATGGCCCAACGGCTATGTTTCAAAGGTTCGATTCCATCGAAGTCACTCTCTGCCAGAGCGGATGTCCTGAAAATTTCCGTACCTTAAACGCTACCGGCGTCTTCCAGTCCCGCGCATTAGACTGGTGGACGGTCGAGAGAAACAAACACGGGAATGATGCAGCTTATGAGCTGACTTGGGAAGAGTTGAAGGCCATCATGATGGACGAATTCTGCCCTCCCCATTCACGCCAAAAGCTGGAGGATGAGTTCTGGAATATCAAGCAGAAGGAAGGTGACAACGTTGCCCTGACTGCTCGCTTTAAGCAGCTCAGCATCATCTGCCCCGATCAAGTGAAGACGTCTGATATGGCAATCAAGAAGTACATCCGAGCCCTACCCGACTGTGTTGCGGATTTTGTGCACGCCGCGAAAACAGCAACGATCGAAGAAACTTACTTGTTTGCCACTGAAATCAACGACAAGCGAGTAAAAGCTGGTTTATGGGATAAGCCTTCAAAGTCTCTGAATCAAGCTACCACCACACCAACTGCTAAAACCGCCGCCGCTCCTCCATCATCAAAGTCCTCACGTCGCAGGAAGAAAAACAACAACAGCAACTCCAGCAACAAGAACTGTGCTGTCACTACCACTGCTGCTCCACTGCAAGCCGTACCGGCTCAGCAGCAGTCCCACCACAGTCCAGCACCAGTTACCTATGCACCGCCCGCAAAGCGTGCATACACAGGCCCCCACCCTGCTTGCCCAACATGCTCGTATCATCATCCGGTGGGTCTCGCCTGTCGTTTATGCGCCCACTGCAACATATACGACCACTTTACTGCCAACTGCTATACTGGTCCCCGCAACACCGCAACTCATGCCACTGCTCATCAAGCTCTGCTCCCAGCCCCACAAGGCCAGCACGCGGATCAGGCACCCGCGATCAACGCCAGAGTCTGCTTCGCATGTGGTGATCCAAACCACGTTGCGAACATGTGCCCGAATAGGGTTGTGAAACAAGAGCCCCAGCAGCAGTAGCCTCATCTGTCACACCCCCAAAATCCACCTGCGGAATACCACCGCTTGGAGGCGTGACTGACCAGGATCTAGCCACCAATTATACTGAGCATTGATTAAAAGTAAAATTGTTCACTAACCACAATAGTTAGTAAACACCGTAGTTCGAAGTTTTAAAAGTTTAAGTTCAAATAACAGTTTAAGTAAACAGCGGAAGCATAAACCAAACAGTTTCAAAACAAGGTTCATAGTTCAAGATTATTTAAAACCCAACACACGGGCTAAACGTCCACTACACATTCCCAAACTACAAGCTCCTGAGTCACTGGGTACCTGCAAAGCATGCAGTAGGGTATCAACAAAAATGTTGGCGAGTTCACGAGTTGTCCAGCTTTTAACTACCAAAAACTTGTTTCACCAGTTAATTTATCCGTTTATACATGCGATGGGGAGCTACCCCATAGGTAAGCGACTAAACTGTTTTTCCAATACCGAATACTTACTTAACCGTACGTTTCCGTAGTGCCCCGTTTGTCAATGTTCTATCATCATTGACGGTTTGCCAGAGTTCATTAGTTCACTCCCGTTCCCAGTAACAAGGGTCGGTGTGAGGCTGGTTACACCTAAATAGCGCTATTAACTAATAACCCGTTCGCCAGGCCCCGGCGACTAATCGGTATTAAATGGTAGGGACTTAAGTGATAGAGTTTCGTTTAGTGTTGCTTGTTGCGTTACCGTATAAACAATAATTAACTGAGAGTTCCCAGTAACAAGGGAAATAAGTAAGTTTGTTCCCAGTAACATCATCAGCAACCACAGCCTCATCAGCAGCAGCAGCCTCAGCAACAACAAGCCGCACGCGCCAGAACGTTCAACATCAATGTGCGCCAAGCCCAGGCTGACAACAACGTGGTCAATGGTACGTTCCTTGTGAATGGTATTTATGCTTCGTGTTTGTTTGATACTGGAGCCGATAATTGCTTTGTGTCATTTGAATTTGAGAAGCTCCTTAGTCGTAAGCACTCCCATCTCCCCTCGACATTCGATGTTGAAGTCGCCACCGGAAGAACTGTCACCGTTAATTATGTTCTTCGTGATTGTACTCTTGAGCTCAACAATCACATCTTCCCAATCGACCTTATTCCGATGCAACTCGGAAGTTTTGACGTCATAGTAGGCATGGACTTTCTTCGCGAAAACCATGCTGAAGTTGTGTGCTTCGACAAGATGATTCGATTCTCGCTCGCGAATGGTGATTTATTGTGTGTTTATGGCGAAACTGCTTCGAAAGGTCTCAAGCTCATGTCATGTGTCCAAGCTAGCAAGTATCTCCGCAAGGAATACAGAGCTTTCTTGGCTAACATTGTAGTAGCGGAGAAGGAAAAGAAACGGAAGGCAAAAGTGAAAGACGTTCATGTGGTCCGTGAATTTCCTCAGGTGTTCCCTGATGATCTTCCTGGACTACCTCCAAGTCGTGATATCGACTTCCCTATCGACCTCATTCCTGGAGCCAACCCTGTTGCCAAAACTCCCTACCGGCTCGCGCCGTCCGAAATGCGTGAACTCTCGAATCAGCTTTAGGAATTACTTGAGAAACGCTTCATTCGCCCGAGCACCTCTCCTTGGGGTGCGCCAGTCCTTTTCATTAAAAAGAAGGATGGGTTGTTCAGGATGTGCATCGACTATCGGGAATTGAATAAGCTAACCATCAAGAACCGCTATCCCCTGCCTCGCATTGACGATTTGTTTGATCAGCTACAAGGTGCTACGTGTTTCTCGAAGATCGGTCTACGCTCAGGCTATCACCAGCTACGCATTCAAGAGGAGGATATACCCAAAACTGCTTTTCGCACTCGTTACGACCGCTATGAGTTCGTTGTTATGCCTTTTGGTTTAACCAACGCACCTGCGGTCTTCATGGATCTGATGAATCGCGTGTGTAAACCTTATCTTGACCGTTTCGTCATCGTGTTCATCGACGATGTATTGATATATTCCAAGTCGAAGGCCGAACACACGCAACATCTACGTTTGGTTCTCGAGCTACTCCAGGGGAATCAACTCTATGCCAAGTTCTCCAAGTGCGAATTCTGGCTAGAGGAGGTTCAGTTTCTGGGTCACATTGTCAATAGTCAAGGTATTCATGTCGATCCCGCGAAGATTGAAGTAGTTAAGAGTTGGATTACGCCGAAGAACCCGTCTGAAGTCCGTTCTTTTCTCGGATTAGCGGGCTATTATCGACGATTTATCGAAGGATTCTCAAAGATCGTTGTGCCGCTTACCGCTCTTACGCATAAAGACAAGCCTTTTGTTTGGGGAACCAAACAAGAGTCTGCTTTCCAAACCCTCAAGCACGTGCTTTGCAATGCTCCTGTTCTCACACTGTCCGATGGAAACGACGACTTCATTGTCTATTGTGATGTTTCCAACCTTGGTCTTGGTTGTGTTCTGATGCAGCGGGACAAGGTTATAGCTTACGCGTCTCGTCAGCTCAAAATCCACGAGAAGAACTATACATCCCATGATGTCGAGCTAGGCGCGGTTGTTTTTGCGTTAAAGATTTGGCGACACTACCTATATGGTACCAAGTGTACGATCTTCACCGATCATAGGAGTCTACAACATATCTTTGATTAGAAAGAACTTAATATGCGTCAACGTCGATGGGTAGAACTTCTCAACGATTACGACTGTGAGATTCGTTACCACCCAGGTAAAGCGAATGTCGTAGCCGACGCTCTCAGCAGACGGAGTTATTTGCTCAGCATTCGTAATACTCAAGCCCAACACGATCTCGAAACCCTCATCCGTGAAGCCCAACATGCCTATTTTAATGAACACACTCTGAAGAAGGAAAGAATATACCACGATGGAGCCCAGCTTGTGAGTAAATCCAATGGGATTTTCCACTTTCTGGACCAAATTTGGATCCCTAAGCGGACCGAATTGCGAAAGATTTTGATGGACGAAGCCCATAAATCTCGGTACTCCATTCATCCCGATGCCGATAAAATGTACCAGGACCTTCGCTACAAGTACTGGTGGCCGGGCATGAAAAGGGATATTGCTCTCTACGTTGGGAAATGCCTGACTTGTGCAAGGGTCAAAGCTGAACACCAAAGACCCTCTGGCTTGTGACGGGTGGTCCACGGGACAACCCTTAAGTGTGTTAAAAGATAAGTTAATCCCCCATTTGATCATGTAATTGTCTTGAATTAGATGACTACGTTTGCTTGTGTTTCAGGTACATTTGGGGCTTAAAAGTGTGGAAATTAAGCTTCGAACAGGCGCGACTTAATTAGAGGATTGAAGACGGAGAATAAATGAAAAAAATAAAATTTTGGAATTGAAGAATTAAGAAGATAACATGATAGAGGATGAAATTACGAGAACGTAGGCGAAAACGGTGAAGAAAACGGAGTTGAAACGAGAAAGTTATGAAGAAAACAAAAATTGATTGCTGAAGCCTACCGTAAGTTACGGTGGTACCGTAATTTACGGTAGACTCTGACAAAAATTGATGCCGTAACTCAGTTTAACTCCACCGTAAACCATTTTAAGCCACCGTAACTTACGGTGGTACCGTAATTTACGGTGGAGGCCAGCGTGAAACTTGTAACTCCCTCATTTAAGGTTGTTTATGGTGCCTTTTCATAATCTAATCATTCCCATTCGTTTTGTAACTCCTGAGGGGCGAATTTGGGGTGTTCTAAGGTGTTCTTGAGTGATCTAAACATGAAGACTTTGTTTTTGATTCCAATGGACAAAGGTTCGATTGTGATGATGGTTCATAACACTATGAGCAGCTAGGTTTGCTTGGTGATTGTCTCGGATGTAAGGTTTATTTGTGACAATTATGTTTGTTCTTTAATTTCTGGAATATTAGACTGTGCATGTGTTGTTATTTTATTATGGTGTTTGATTGGTTGTTTGTAAATTGTTGATGTATGTTTGATCATAGTTCTAAACCATACGTTCTTGGTGCCGTTGGCAATCGAGATATCATGGGAGGGATTAGGGTTGGATATGTGTTGATTGGTCATCGGGTAACAACCTCGCGTTCTAGGAATCCGAGTACTTAGTTCCCTTTCATCACAAACAATTGATCTTACATGAGCCATGTCTATGTGGTTCTTTCCAGTTGAACATGAATGTTAGTTGTCACTTAAAACTTGAAACTCGGGATGATCACTATCCTCTTATCTTGTTACAAAACTTAACTTTGATTTGTAATTTAATTTAGTTTAATTTAGTTAATTAAAACCAATCAACCCAAACATTGAAATTTACATTTCTTGCAATTTAGATTAATCTAGTTAGTTAGACATACATTGAGATAACACATATTCCACAAACTCCCTGTGTTCGATACCCACTTACCGCTATCTATATAGTTGTTATTGGGATTAAATTTGCGTGACCACGACAATCACGTCAGCTTGCTCGAGCAACCACCAATCCCTATGTGGAAGTGGGGGAGTATAGCTATGGACTTCATAACAAAGCTTCCACACACGTCATCAGGTCACGACAACATTTGGGTTGTTGTTGACCGTTTGACCAAATCTGCTCACTTTTTGCCAATACGGGAAGACTACAAGGTAGAACGATTAGCCCGAATCTACACCGATGAGATCATTTGTAATCATGGAACGCCTCGTGACATCATCTCTGACCATGATGCTCGGTTTACCTCGCGACTGTGGGAAACGTTTCAAGCTGCTCTTGGTACTACGCTTAATCTGAGTACCGCATTCCACCATCAAACAGACGGTCAGACTGAGAGAACGATCCGTACTCTTGAAGACATGCTCCGTTCGTGTGTCATAGATTTCGGTGGTAATTGGGATAAATACCTGCCGTTAGTCGAATTCTCGTATAACAACAGTTACCATTACAGCATCCAAATGGCACCATTTGAGGCTTTATATGGAAGAAGATATCGATCGCCTATTGTATGGCACGAGGTCGATCACTCGCAACTAACCAGTCCCGAGCTATTGCAAGAAACGACTGACAAAGTCCTCCAAATTCGAGACAACTTTTTGAAAGCTCGAAGTCGACAGAAAAGTTACGTCGATAGACGATACAAGCCCCTCGAATTTGACGTTGGCGACTACGTACTCCTAAAGGTATCACCTTGGCAGGGTGTGGTCCGATTCGGCAAGAAAGGGAAATGAGCGCCTCGATATGTTGGACCTTTTAAGATTCTGGAAAGGATCGGAAAAGTCGCCTACAGACTCGAGCTACCGAAGGAACTCAATAATGTCCACCCGACTTTCCACGTGTCAAACCTCCGAAAGTGCCTGGCTGAGCATGATTTAATTGTACCTCTCGACGATCTCCAAATAAACGAAACACTACACTTTGTGGAGAAGCCTGTCGAAATCATGGATCGCCAAACCAAGCAGCTCAGACGCTCGCGCATTCCTATTGTGAAAGTCCGATGGGAAGGCAAGCGAGGCGCAGAGTTCACTTGGGAACTCGAAAACGACATGAAGACGAAGTACCCACAGTTGTTTGTTACGGCTTCAGCCTAATTTCGAGACGAAATTCCCTCAACTAGGGGAGACTGTAACACCCCGTGTTTCGGAAGTCAAAGTCAAAGTCAAGATTGAAGTCAAAGGAAGAAAAGATTGCTAATTGCAATCTGTCTCTCATTGCTCAATTCCTGTTTTGACTTCTTTGACTTATAATTAGTCTATTTTATGTTTTGCGTTAGTTGTATTATGTGGAGTAATTGTAAAGAATCGCAGTAATCGATGTATATTTATTGCCATGAATCGCCTTGCGACTGTGAACAATAGGAAGTAACAATGCGATAAAGTCACCTAAACGCTAATCGAACTAATCTAATCATCATCGCGCTCGCAACTCGAATTTCACATTTTCGTTATTGTTATACGTGTGTGTCTGCCTTATGTGTTACTTGTGCATGTTTAACTTATGTTATGTGTGGTAATCAATCGAAACGCAATCGAACTCAATCGCAATCGAATCGCAAACGTTAAACGAATACGAAATAAGGATGATTGTATATTGATATAGTATGATAATTATTGGTGGATAAGAGATAGCGCGAGATATGAGCAGTTGGGATTAAAAGTAATTTGACTAGGAAACTCTATCGCATTCGCATCGCTCGCAATCGCAATCGAAATAGCAAAACTCGTCGCACCGAACATTCGAACCAGGTGCCAGCCGGCCGGATTGCTATCCGACTGGGCTACCATCCGGTCGAGGTGCCGTCCGACCGGGCTGCCACCCGGACGAGGTGCCATCCGACCGACCAACCCTTTCCACTTTGGGAATCCTATAAATACCCCATGTCACTTTCATTCTTTCTACTTTTGGCAACTCTCTGTCCGACCAGCTCGTGCTCCTCACCTTTTCTTCGATTTCTCTCAATTCTGGTAAGATCTCGTCCTAAATCTTGTACTTCTTTGATCTACACGCACTCCTACACCTTTCTATCTTTTGAATCTTAACTTTTAACCATGAAATCATCAAGATCCAAGGTGTTCTAGGATGACGTCATCATGTGTTCTTGAAGAACTTCATGTTTTGGCCTCAATCCACCAAGAATAACTTGGATCTAACCGATTTCCACATAAACAAACAAAGATCTTTCATGGATCTAGACATATTCACAAGAAAAAGGATTGAAAGATGGTTTTTCAAACTTTCTTTCAACTCTTTTACACTCAATGCATTCAAAACCGATAGAATCGGAGCTCATGCCGACTTACTACTCATTCTTGTGGTTGTGTTGGTTCAAGATCCGTATTCTATCCACGAGATTTACCGATTTCGGGTTAAAAGTGAAACATCGTCTCGAACAGATGACTAATCGGATTTGGGTGATTCCTGTCTGATCAGGAGAACCAAGTATTGACAAAGTTTATGTTGCTTAACTCGTTATCAAAACGCCTCGATAAAACAACAAACAACCAAAACAACCATGTGTAAGACGAACAGGTTGGCCAGGACGGAGCGCCGTCCGAACGGACTACCGTCCGAACAGACTACTGTCCGAACGACTTGCCAATCCGAACGACTTGCACCTTGGGTCCCACACTTAACCATTTTTGCCAACATTTGAAGTCTGAGTGTTGAGCGAATTGTTGTCCGATCGGACTATCGTCCGATCGAACTGCCATTCGAATCATGAAACATTTGGACTTTAACACTTAAGCAATTTTCAACATGTTCAATGCACTAGGAATGTCACCCGACCGGACTGCTGTCCGATCGAGTGACAGCCTGCTGCGAACTTGTTCTCACTGAAGTGTCAACCTATCGGATTGACGTCTGATCGGACGACCGCACGATTGACCGACCTGAAAGGTAGAGATACTTCAATATTTTCAAAATACTACAACAAAAACTTCAAAAGTCAAGCCATCATACATAAACACATCCTTCTCAAAGGAAGAAACAATCCACTTGAACAGCCATCCGACCGGACTACTGTCCGAACGGATTGCCACCCGCACGACCGGCTGTCCAATCGGACTACCATCCGATCGAACTGCTATCCGACCCATTCTCATCTTGTATCATTTTACGCGTCACTTAACGTTATGTTATCAATCTATTCAGGCTAACCTTACTCCCTAGCGCTCCCTTCAATCCATCAATTGCTGTGAGTATACTCGAACCCTTTTTTGCTTTCACACTTTTGGGTGTTACATACGTTACTTATTCTAAATCACATCAAACACACTACGTGATACTTTTAACGCTAACCGTTACCGCATGTTATACGTGACTTAATGAATGCTTGTTTGTTATGTTTACACATGGAATGTTGTTTACCTGCCTTAGCAACGATAGTACTATAGTTTGGACTCAGCACCCGTTCACACGGGGGTTGTTAAGGACAATTATTTGCATGGATTACAGTGGTGATCATGTATTACAAACTGCCCTGGGCAGTCAACCCGCAGTCATTGGTATCGATAGGTTCATGTCGATAACTAACATGCTTCGTTTTACTCAGTGTACGTGCTGGTTATGCGTAAACTATTACGAACTCTATATATGCTATTATCAAACTTGTATACTTGCCTTTACACTATGTGTATTGACTTTTATTTTAACGTACGTGACAGGTGCTTAAGGTGTCTATTTGCTTGGAAATCAAGGCTAGGAAAGAGTCTTAGTAACCAACAAATAGTTGTCTGTACTAATGAAACCTGAGTTGTCGAAACAGAACAATTTGCCTAGATTTGTCCGTAATAATTTGTTTGCGTTTTGAGACATGGTATGGGACATGTTACTTTAAATTGATTGGTAATGATAATTGTTATGGAAACTTCTGGACAATCTGTTTCGCTCAGTGCCATGCCCCGACGTTTCCGCCATCGGTTGGGGTGTGACACCCGGGGCATGGGTTTACAACATTTTTTGGATACCCCCGCAGTATCGTTTACTCTTTACAGAGCGTCTCGCGCGATGACACTCCCTGATTTTGTTGTTGCCTTGGGTCTGTACTCATCGAATGAGGCAACATCCCAGGCATTTTTTGATGCACCGACCACCACGTCCTTTGACTTGTTGTGGCCTTGGTGGCGCATTATTGGTACCGGGGAGTTCGTGACACCGCGTTCACGATCTCCGAAGGCGCGAGTGTCGCGCATTTACGACCCGTTGCACGAATACCTACATCGGTGTATCGCTGTGATGATTGTAGGTCGTCATGATAGCATGGAGTTGGTCACCCAAAATGACATGTTCTTCTTGCACGACCTACTTACTGGGGGGAACTTGGCATACAAGTTGGCCACATACTTCGTCGAGTACGCTTTTAAGTGTATCTCGAGCCACATCAGTTGTGGCGGCTTTGTCACCCGTCTGGCGAAGTACTGGTCGCGCCTCTTGTCCCTGTAGGTGGCTCGGGAGTCGAGATATGACCATCACACGTCAGGTTGATCCGGTAGGCAGGGCCACAACAGTCTAGATGGGGATTGCTTACGAGGTGCCATCGGACAAGGTCCGCATTTTTTGGTCGCTTGACGATGGTCGTACCGAGTGGTACGTGGGGCAGCCATTGTAGATGGAGGCGGGCCAGGGGGTGAGGGTGATGGTGAGGGTGAGGGTAACGGGGGAGAGGGAGAGAGGGCTGATGGACTTGATGCTGCGATCAACAGATCGAAGCAGGATGTGCATGATGCACGGGGTGATCACCCGCATAAGCAACGGAGCGTGAGACCACGTGTGATGTCTACATAGGGGGTGCAGAAGAGACTGGTTCAGGTCGAGTCAGATGTCGCTGCTGTACGGGTGAGCGTATCCCGTATGGGTGTGGATGTATCGCGTATGCAGATCGACATGTAGTGGGTGGTGGAGGCGATTATTGCTTTGCATTCTAGCGCGCCTCTACCTCCACGAGTTGGCGCTGCACCACAACCACCACCACCACCATCGCCGTAGTTGCTTATTTTATTTTGGTTTTGTTGTTTTACATTTGAAACATTGTAGATATTTATCTTTTGTTGTTTTAGATGTAAAACATTGTAAATATTAATCTTATGTTTACATTTTATCTTGTTTGTTTAATAATTGTTATCGTATTGTTTATTATCTTGTTTGTTTAATAACTGTTATCGTATTGTTTATCATATGCACATGTTTTGCTTGTCCGATATATATATATATATAGGAGAAGGATCCGTTAGGAACCGCCTTTTATTGCGAGAACCGTGAGAACCAAGTGTGAACACAACCAAAAAATACCTAAAAAACAAAAAACACTCAATTTTTTTATTAATATTTGTTTTTTAAAAAAATCGGTATATTTCATCAACCACTAGATATAACTAACCAAGACACATGTATATGGGCCTACTTCATCATTTAAAATCACAAACTTTTTGTACCAAACCATGTTATATCATGGTTATACATAACGATGCACATGTGCATTCTTAATATTGGTAATGTAAAAAGTAGTGTATTGCGGATGGTAATGTAAATGAAAGTGTTTTTTTCTACTACTGGTAATATATTACGGAATTTGTCCAAGAAATGATACATATGCACATGTGCATCCATAACTGTTACTCGAAAAAAAAAGTTTTTTTTTGGTACCGAAATATAGCGATTTTTTTTAGAAAAATATTAAAAAAAATAATTTTTGGGTGTTTTTTGGATTTTTAGGTATTTTTTGTGTTCACATTGGTTCTCGCGGTTCTCGCAATAATGGTGGTTCTAGCATGAACCCTATATATATATATATATATATATAGGGTAAGGATAGTGTAAAAATGGCCTAAAGTGTGAGAAGTGTATTATAACACTATATATAATACTATATAACACCATATAAACATCGTATAACAATATGTAACACCATATAATACCATATAACACTATGTAACACTATATAACATTATATAACAAATATAACACTATACATCTATCATAGACATGCTATCTGACAAACTATAGTGTTATATTTGTTATATAATGATATATAGTGTTACATAGTGTTATATGGTATTATATGGTGTTACATATTGTTATACGGTGTTTATATGGTGTTATATAGTGTTATATATAGTGTTATAATACACTTCTCACACTTTGAGCACTTTTTACATATATATATATATATATATATATATATATATATATATATATGAAAAAGGGTATTGTACAAAATGGCTTAACGTACGCTACATACGCGATGTGAAATCGCATGTGATAATTTTGATGAAATCGCAAGTTGGTTTTTTGTAACAATTTCGCATGTGATAATTTTGATGAAATCGCATGTAATAAAACCAACATGCGGAATTGTTACAAAAAAAAACCAACATGCGATTTCAATGTGGGATGAAGATCTGACGGCTGAGATGATCGTGTACGTAATGTATGATAAGGGCTCTTGTACGTTCACCTAACTCTATATATATATGGAGAGGATCATAAGAAAACTACATCTAAATGAGAAAACTAGAAAACTAACTAAAAAAGCCTAAAAAAAAGCTAAAAAACATACCAAAAATTTTTAATTTTTTTTCAAAAATTTTTATAAAAAATTGCTATTTTTTATATATAAATTTTTTTTTTAAAAATTGTTGTTGTACTGCACATGTGCATTATATGTGTACTACACATGTGCATTATATCCGTATTAGTGCACATGTGCAATACAACAAAAAAAAAATTGAAATTTTTTTTCCATACATAAAAAATAGCGATTTTTTTATAAAAAGTGTAAAAAAAGAAAAAAATTTGGTATGTTTTTTAGTTAGCTTTTTGGTTTTCTTATTTAAACTAGTTTTCTCATGATCCATCCCCTATATATATATATATATACAATACCGCAATTACTATTGTAACATAGACGTTTTACAAACTCGTAACATAATCCGATATATCTAAATAAACGGCAAACGTTATCTAAAGAATTACTAAAACTTATTAAACGGTTGTTCGGTTTTACAAAAAAAAATAAATAAATAAACTTATATACGGCTCGTATAACATCATACGACACGTATACAGATCTTAAAAACCCAAAAATCTGATCAAGCCTCACAAAAAATAAACACATTTGGCCGTATAACTTTATATTGCCCGTATACAATTGTATACGGCTCGTATAATGTTATACAACACATATACATGTAAAACAAAAAAAAACATTCCAATATATTTATTTATGTGCAACAACATTCTATACATTTAGGGATGTGAAAATAAGAAAATAGGGGTGTGAGAATAGAAACTCTCTTTTAATTTAGTAAAACTGTAAAACGAACTTTTTTTTTTAAAAGGAAGTTTTTTTTTTGAAACGTCAAGGAATCTCACGTGTAACCACACTGCTCTAGGCTATATCTAAGGTCGACTTCTCGACCGCTGTGAGACCATAAACCCCTTATGCGTGGGAACCGGATGGAATCCGTAAACCCTCGCACTCCATCAGGTTCGAACCCGGGACTAAAGCCCAGATTTGTCTTTTCACCCAGATGTCTGTTGAAATTGGTCCGAACGAAAATCGAACCTACGTCTCTATTAGGAGTGCAAACCTCTTACCGTTAGACCAAATTCTCAAGACTAATAAATGGAAGTGATCAAAAAACAACTTCAACTCTTTTTTTTCTATTCGTGACTAGAATTTGATATAGTGTCACTAATATTTTATAACTTGATGATATCATCAGTTTCGAGTCAGAGTATTTAATAAAATACAAATAACAATACAAGACTAGCAAGTAACAATCTAATATTTATAATATTATTTTGTAGCATTTAATCCATTTGTACATTTGATATCATGATTCATGAGTTATAATATCAAGTCACTTGTAACATCAATGTTAGTCTTGCTGAGGGTTATTTTTTTATAAAAAAAAGTGCCAAGTTTCGTTCAAAAGTTGTGTGTTGCAATTAAACTTATTTTACACATGGTAAACCCTATTACGGACAAAGTCAAGTCCTTTGTACTTTTTAGCTATTATTAAAAAAACATGCTATTAGTTTTCCAAATGCCATTATGCCAATTGTTGTAAAACCAATAAGATTAAGTTTGTTGATAAAAATATTTTTGACAAAACCAATAAGATAAACATCTACTAATATACACATGTAATTATTATAGATCTAAAGAAAAAAAATAGGGTCATAACTGAGTTAAAACGAATATCAATAATGTTGAAGTTATGAAAACACTGTATCTAAATATTGGATTAGGATCAAATACAAAGGATCCTAATTGTAAGAAGTGTAAGAAGGATTTATAGAGTGACAAGTGTCAAATAACCTAAAAAAACCCACTACACAAAAAAACCCACTAAAAAAAAAAACTTAAACATCCACCACCACCAAAAACCGCCACCCCCACCCCCCACCCCTCCCCCCCCAAATTTTTTTTTTTTTTTTTTTTTTTTGCCGAGGGGGTGGGGGTTTAGGTTTTTGGGTGGTGGTGGGGTGGGGGTGGGTGTTTAGTTTTTTTTATATTTTTTTTTAGGTTTTTGGAGGGTGGGGGTTAGGTTTTTTTAGGGGGGGGGGGGTAGGGTTTTTTAGGTTTTTGGGGGGTGGAGGTGGGGGGTGGGGGGGTTAGGTTTTTTGGGGTTTTTTTTGGTGAGGTATAGTTTTTTTTTGCGGGGGGGGGGGGGGGGGGGGTTAGGTTTTTGGGTGGTGGTGGTGGTGGTGGTGGGGTGGGGGTGGGTGTTTAGGTTTTTGGTGGTGATGTAGTGGGTTTAGTTTTAGGTTATTGGACACTTGTCACTCTATAAATCCTTCTTACACTTCTTACAATTAGAAGCCTTTGTAGAATAACTTGACCCTCTAAATATTAATGTGTTTTCCTTCGGTAAAACTAATTAAGGGATGACATATAGTCATACCCCGACTTCTACGCAACACTATTTGTCACAAGTGACCTTTGTGGTCTTGTCAAAGGATCAAACGAGATTACCATCATGACAATGCGTACACTCATATAGAGTCATACCCAACAACAATATTCTCACAACCCAACTGATGGCGGAAACATAGGAGTGAGACAAAAACGAGATTGCTTGAGACTTCATAACGAGTAATTTGTGACAATAGTTTAAATAACCGAAGTGTACAACGTTGGAAAGGAAATTCCAGCAACTTGCTCGTAACATAATCAAATGACAAGAAATACAAAACATAAATTAATAAATGTGTTTCTAGTCAACCCTAAGTAGATTTCCTTCAAACGTCATCATCAATTTCCTGCAACATGTATTAAAATACAATCAACAAAAGTTGGCGAGTATACAAGTTTGAGTACATAGCATACATATGAAAAGATTGTCTCAAATCCCACATGACATTTTTTTATACTAAGTTACATATCATACTAGTATGCAAAAACTATAAGTTAAGCCAAAGTGTCTACTAGCTTAATCTTATAATCGCAATGAAAAGACCGTAAAGAATGATTGAATACGTAACAATGACCAAACAAACGGGCAACGTGGTACTCCTGCAACGCTATACATGTTAAGATAGGCGTGCACGAAGTTAATGACAAACGGTTTGCATGTATGAGTATTTGAGTATCTAGCATGAATAATCTAAGCATAACAAATAACATGTTTGATGGATTGAGTGATTGCATAAATTTGATTGTGTGCATAAGTGTGTTTGATTAAGGCATACATGTTACACCTCGAAAGTGGTTAAAGCGTAAAAGGGGATTCGAGTATACTCACGGTTTGCGTATCAATTCCACGAAAGTGAGTTGATGAGTTGAAGGTGTTGAGGACCGCCTAGTTATCCTACAAGGATAAACGAGGCGTTTGAGTTCGACGGATTTTGGATTAGGATTAAGTATGTGGATGCTTAGTTTTAGTATGAAAATACATAAAAGATTATCTAGACGAACACTCAAATTTGGACACCATGATTATGTGTTCTTCATGGGCACAAGTTTGCCTATTGGAAGTCCAAACATGAGGTGTTGCAATCTAAGATATTACAATTGTAGCTATTAACAACAATCCTTTGTTTAGGGTTTGGTTTTTAGTATTATCGTATAGTTATATTTATTTATATATTAAGTCCTATGGTTAAGTATTATCAAGTATGTCAAGCAATGAGGTAGGATGATTTCCATCCATTAAACCTCACTATATGATTAACCAAAGCACAAAATCATCAACTTAGTTGATGATTT
Source organism: Helianthus tuberosus (assembly GCA_030545235.1). NCBI lineage: Eukaryota > Viridiplantae > Streptophyta > Magnoliopsida > Asterales > Asteraceae > Helianthus > Helianthus tuberosus. The sequence continues at coordinate 63,147,687 of CM060354.1, read as the reverse complement.
CAATTGGTCATGAATAGCACTTAAAATAAAAATAAAAATACACATCTAACTCACCAAGTAATCAAGTGAGCTCAAACTAGACTAGTGCATTCCAATCATGGCAAATGTTTGAAGACTTGGTGTAGTTTGGTCACTTCGATGGAAGATTTACTAACAAATAAAACAAGTGAAGTAGTGGGACATAGTTAGAAATCCAAGGCTTCCATAGTTCACACATTATCAAAACACAAGTCTCACCACATTGAAGGTGGTGAGCTTGGATGATCTCAACACTTGTAGGTTGCTTGGAACCTTGTAAAAACATAAAGTTTAGGAGTTGTTTGGAGCTCTAAACTTATGGGAATCAACCATACTCAAGCCCCACAAACCATTGGTTTTGTTAGAAACAAGGTAGGTGCAAGATTACCACATAAATAACAAGTTTATGGAAAGTTTGTAAAAGTTAAACCAAAACAGAAATTTAAGACCTCAAAATGGTGATGTTCCACCTTAGTTTACCATGATAAACTTGTGGAAACACTCCTAGATGTGTTCCAAACGAGTTTGAAGCAAGAATTCATGAAGAAAAGAAAGAAAAGTGAGTATGAAGCTCACTTTTGAACTTGAGTATAATCTGCCTTCAACTTGTAATTTTAGTAATCTAAGAGTGCTTTGATTGTTGGAAAAGTGAAATGGAGGTGTGGGATGCTTGTTTATATAATGGTGGATTAGGATTAGAGTTTTAATGAAGAATGAAGGTGATTGGGGAAGAAAGGAGGTGAAAAAGGAGCAACCCGGATTGCGTTAGAAAACATTATGCGGATTAAGCCTCTACGCGTCGCGCGGGCTTCATGTATTTGCCCGCCGCGTGACGCGGCTTGTACATAGCCGAAGTTTGATTGTTGACGAGTTTGGCCCATGAACTTGTATGTACACATTATTTTATGTTAGAAGTTTATATTTTTGGACGTTTTCGAGTATGGGAAGTGTATGCATGCATGAGTTACGTATCATGTGTGTATGAATGATAGTATGTATGTATAATAAGTCCCGATGTTGTATGTAAATACGTATTTCTGTAACGCCTCGCTTTTCGCAGCTTTTTAAAAATAAAAATGCGAATACAACTTTTAAATATGGAAAGTAAAGAAATGTGAAGCGTTACAACTATCTCTCACACTGTCTGATCCCCTAACACCCCTCTTTCTGTAACGCCTCGCTTTTCGCAGCTTTACATTTTTAGTAAGATTGTATCGTAATTCCATTTTCGGAAACTCTTTCCTTTGTAATCGTACCTCATCTTGAATCGTGGTAAATCCGAGACTTCGATCGTAATGAAATTGAACTTTATGTGGAATATGCATTACTTATACATGTTTATACATCGATTCATGCATACGTTTATTAACATAGTTCGTATCATAAATTAACTCGTAAACAATTCTCGTGTAATCGTAATTCTTAAAGCATTTCATTCATACAAGATACTTGGTTATTCAATCGCAAAAATTATAATCATTCGACGCTTCATTATAAATTTCTCCCTTGTTATCTACTTTGTGACATTAAACTTTTATAAATTTGTTCTTTTTACCAAGTAAACACTAGTATATGATGTCCATACTTAAAAAATACCATGCCACACCTTAATATATGTTAATTATATAATAAATGGCATCAAATAAACTGTCACACCCCCAAAATCCACACGCGGAGTATCACCGCTTGGAGGCGTGACTGACCAGGATCAAGCCACCAATCATATTGAACATAGTAAGTATTAAATGTAAAGCAATCAAACCAATATGAAAGGTGTTCAAAACATATGTATAAATTCAACGTTTAGCGGAAGCATAAATAAACCCAATCATAAGTAACAATTCAAATGTTTAAATGTTGTTCATAACATCCACAAACTGTGCCCACAACGACCGTGCCTCCCGTGCAAGCTCCATAAGTACCTAAGGTCCTGCAAGGCATGTAACAGAGAGTCAACAACTAGTTGAGCGAGTTCACAGTGAGTTTGTTTAGTTATAGTGTTCATAATGTAGTTCGTATGTTCATATAGTAATCATGTATCGTATGTATCGTATCGCGGCCCTCTAGGCATGTTTGCGAAGTATAGTGGGGATTTCCCATGTTTGCTAGACTAGGTATAGTAGTATCGCGGCCCTTCCTGGCATGTTTGCGAAGATTAGAGTATATAGTTCGCGGCCCTTCTTAGGCATGTGTGCGAAGATTGTCATAATATCGCGGCCGACCCTTGGCGTGTGTGCGAAGATCGTTTAAATTAGTATAACCAGTCTAGTCTGTTCTTATCCATAATCCTTCCTCTACCGGGAATCATATATCCAAGTTCCATAAACTGAACGAATAAATAATCCAACCCATTCCCATCCTGGGAATCCCATGCCTTGGCTGTGTGAACTCACCTTGGTTTGCTCGGTATGCTAGGTTATGTGCTCGCAAATAAGTCAATCACGTCCTAGAGTATGCACGTATATAAAATCAGTTTGTGTTCAAGTGGTTCACGTATAAACATGTAACACGTATTCGAGATCTCACAAGTCATGTATATCATTTAACAGCACTTAAATATCTTAATTAACTTCTAACAGAGTTAAGTCATGTTACTGTGCAAAACATTCAAGTCGGCGAAACACATAAGTTGGCGAATCACAATATTGACGAAACACATATCCTGTTTCGTCGAGTCTTGTTTGGCGAAACAAGATTTGTATCTCGTCGACTGTCCTTGGCGAAACACATTCTGTTTCGCCAAGATACCTGTTTCGTCAAACCTGATACGAAGTGATATCAGTTACATAACGTTGATACATGCAGAAACCCTAACCATATAATAGCCGTCATCAATAACAAGGAATCATTTCCCTGACATCATCATTATATAGCAATATTAATTCTTTTCATACAATACTATATCCTATCCATGAAAGCACTAACAGCAATCATAACAAATCTTATTATCCATGCACAATTAATAACAACATCAGATTATCACATGCTTGGACTTCACATGGCCACCATTTATAACTTCAAGGTTAACAATAAACCATGCACACAATTTTTATTGGACCGATCAAATAATTTAATACACAAAACCTCACAACCATGGCCGCCATCTTTGGACATTCACATGATGCCATTGGTCCGATTTTATATAATATTCAGGTAGTGGACCGATTTATTATTATCATCTAATCAACACATGATTCGTAAGTTACTAAAACGCAAGTATGTTCATGACAGTAACACGTGTTTGATCCGTAATATATTAACAAGATTTACAAACATCAAACCGACATGTGCATCATTACATCTAGTTCCACTCACCACATAATCACATCAATCTGACCAGTTTATTAAGATCCCTAGATCAATCATCATGTTCCGCATACGGTTACGTACTCTACTAATCACATATAACGAATCAAGATTATCCTACACATGTACTCACATCCGATCAGAAATTAAGCATACACAACATGTATAAAGAAATCAAGGAATCGAGAAACCGATTTAACAAGTATGCAACTAACCGAGATAGAAACTAGTGGATTGACGGCACAAGAAGGTTTCGTAAGCTTGTAGTTGCCGTCACAGTTAGAGAAGTGTTCTAGGGTTTCGGATTGCTCAAAAGTATGAAACAAAAGGTTGGTTCACGTAATAATATGAGAGTTTACGTACTGGGCCCAAGCTGGGCTTCGGCGGATCTGGGCTCGGCGAAACAGATTCTGTTTCGTCGAGAAGGTTGACGGATCAAGTTTCTGTTTCGTCGAGTTGTTATTGGCGAGACACTTGATTCGTTGTGGAGATTTTCCGGCACTTAACTAGTTCAAGTGTTTACTAACCGGTTCACACTATATCAATAACACATACGTTTTATCATATAGCACATAACATATTCCACAATCATAATACGTATCATTTTAACACAACGTATATCGTTACAAGTCAAACAAGTCAACAGCCAACAGTCAAAGTCAACGTGCATTTAATGCGAAAGTGAAAGTCGAAAACTCGAGTTGTCACATTATCCCCAACTTAAAAGAAATTTCGTCCCGAAATTTAGCATGCAGTTACTGAGGAAGCTAGTAGTGTGACGTTGTTTACCTGTGTCGTATCGCGGCTCCCCGAGCATGTTTGCGAAGATTACTGGTTTTCTTGGGGTGTCACATTATCCCCCCGTTGATTTGGAATTTCGTCCCGAAATTCTGCATTGGTAGCTTCAGCCTCAGTAGTAGTTGCATTAGTTCCGAATAACTGGGGATATTTGAGTTCCATTTGATCTTCGCGCTCCCAGGTGAACTCTGGGCCGCGGCGGGAGTTCCAACGAACTCGTACAAGAGGGATTCTCGTGTTCTTGAGGACCTTAACATCCCGGTCCGTGATTTCAACAGGCTCCCCGACGAAATGCAACCGCTCGTCGATAGTGAGTTCCTTCAAGGGAACTATGTGGGTCTCATCTGACGTACACTTCTTCAGATTCGACACGTGAAAGACGTTGTGAACTGCACTGAGTTCAGGTGGTAAGTTCAATCTGTAGGCCACTTTGCCTATTTTCTCAATAACTTCGAATGGTCCAACATATCGTGGATTTAGTTTACCGCGTTGCCAAAACGAACCACACCCTTCCAGGGTGAAACTTTGAGTAGCACTCGATCCCCAACTTGGAACTCGAGTGGTTTCCTGTCTAAATCAGCGTATGCTTTCTGACGGTCACGTGCTGCCGCCATGCGTTGTCGTATTTGTGCAATCTTTTCTGTAGTATCGACTACCATTTATGGACCTGTGATTTGACTTTCCCCCACCTCTGCCCAACAGAGAGGTGACCGGCATTTACGCCCGTACAATGCCTCGAATGGAGCAGCTTTAAGGCTTGTGTGGTAGCTGTTATTGTATGAAAATTCCACAAGTGGCAAATGTTTTTCCCAACCATTACCAAAGTCAATTACGCACGCCCGAAGCATGTCTTCTAGAGTTTGTATAGTGCGCTCAGACTGCCCATCTGTCTGAGGGTGATAAGCTGTGCTCATGTCTAAACGAGAGCCAAAAGATTTATGCATTGCTTGCCACAGTTCTGAAGTAAAACGTGCGTCTCGATCAGAGATGATAGAGGTTGGCACACCGTGCCTGGAGACCACTTCTTTCAAGTAGATGTCTGCTAGTGTAGAGAACTTGTCTGTTTCTTTAATGGCCAAGAAGTGAGCAGACTTTGTGAGTCGATCCACGATCACCCAAATAGTATCATTTCCGCGCTGAGATCTAGGTAAGCCAGTAACAAAATCCATGGAAATTTGTTCCCATTTCCATTGTGGTATCTCAGGTTGTTGGAGTGGTCCTGACGGTTTCTGATATTCTGCCTTGACTCTCGCACAAGTCAAGCATTTGCTAACGTATGTGGCTATGTGGGCCTTCATGCTAGGCCACCAGTATGTAGTCTTAATATCGTGGTACATTTTATCCGAACCAGGGTGTACCGAGTAGCGAGACTTGTGAGCTTCATCTATTACCAGCTCGCGTAGGTTGCCGTACAGTGGGACCCAAATGCGTCCTGTGACATAGTAAGCACCATCTTCCTTCTGTTCTAAACGTTGTCTTGAGCCACGTAGGGCTTCAGCCCTGACATTTTCTGGTTTCAATGCTTCTATCTGAGCATCTCGTATCCGGGAAGGAAGGTTAGACTGTATGGTGAGTTGTAAAGCTCGCACGCGCTTAGGCGCAGTGTCTTTTCGACTGAGGGCGTCAGCCACAACATTGGCTTTGCCTGGATGGTACCTGATTGAGCATTCGTAGTCGTTTAGCAGTTCAACCCATCGTCGCTGTCGCATATTCAGTTCCTTCTATTTGAATATATGTTCGAGGCTCCTGTGGTCAGTGTAGATAGCACATTTGGTACCGTACAAATAGTGTCGCCATATCTTAAGTGCAAAGACGACCGCTCCCAGCTCTAGGTCGTGTGTAGTGTAATTCCGTTCGTGAACCTTAAGTTGGCGCGAAGCATAAGCAATAACTTTATCCCTCTGCATCAATACACATCCAAGACCTTGGATAGATGCGTCGCAGTAGACTACGAAATCGTCCGTGCCTTCAGGCAGTGAGAGGATAGGTGCGCTACATAGTCTATCCTTTAAGTGCTGAAACGTTGTTTCCTGTGCGTTACTCCAACGATAAACAACACCTTTCTGCGTCAACAGTGTAAGCGGCTGAGCAATCTTTGAGAAGTCTTTGATGAAACGTCTGTAATAACCCGCCAAACCCAAGAATTGGCGTATTTCCGTTGGTGTACGAGGCGCAGGCCAATTCTTGATCGAATCTACCTTGGATGGATCTACATGAATCCCATCCTTGTTCACCACGTGGCCTAAGAAGTGGACTTCACGAAGCCAGAAGTCACATTTGGAAAACTTAGCGTATAGCTGTTCCGTTCGTAGAAGTTCCAGTATAAGTCGTAGGTGCTGCTCGTGTTCCTCCTGACTTTTCGAATAAATCAGGATGTCGTCGATGAAAACAATGACGAACTTGTCGAGATAGGGTTTGCACACCCTGTTCATAAGATCCATAAATACGGCAGGCGCGTTCGTTAGCCCAAATGGCATGACCATAAACTCGTAGTGGCCGTAGCGTGTTCTGAACGCTGTTTTGGAGACGTCCTCATCCCGGACTCTCAGCTGGTGGTATCCTGACCTTAAGTCTATTTTGGAGTAGTAGCTCGACCCTTGCAGCTGGTCGAATAGATCATCTATGCGCGGAAGAGGATAACGATTCTTGATTGTCACCTTGTTGAGTTCACGGTAGTCTATACACATCCTGAACGTACCGTCTTTCTTCTTTACGAATAACACTGGAGCTCCCCAAGGCGAAGAGCTAGGACGTATAAAACCCTTTTCCAAGAGTTCTTGTAGCTGCTTTGACAGTTCTTCTAATTCAGTTGGAGCTAGACGATAAGGTGCTCGAGCTATGGGCGCTGCTCCTGGAGCGAGCTCGATCTGGAATTCGACTTGTCGATGAGGCGGTAACCCAGGTAATTCCTCAGGAAACACTTGAGGAAAATCGCGTACCACTGGAATATCCTCAATCTTCTTCTCTTTCTTCGATGTATCAGTGACGAGAGCTAAAACAGCTGTGTGACCCTTGCGCAGACACTTCTGAGCCTTCAAGAAGGAAATGATGCCACTCACGACACCACTCTTGTCGCCTTGAACTTCGAGAGGTTCTTTGCCCGACTGAGGAATACGAATAACTTTTTCTTTGCATAAAATCTCCGCTTGTTGTTGAGATAACCAATCCATACCAATATCGATGTCGAAACCATCACAACGTTGGGGTCATTCCTAGTATCACCCTGACCAATCACGAACACTCGACCCCTGGCACCATTGCCGTCGTTATTACCCCCATTGTTGTCTCCATTATTGTTCCTGTTTCCTTGGTTGTGGTTCTAGTTCTGGTTCTGGTTCAACCGTGGGCAGTGTACTTTGAAGTGACCTTCAGCATCATCTGATAACATCCCTCGTTACCCTGCTGTTGCCGCCGATTCTATAGATCTTGTGGCTGTTGTTGTTGGTTTTGGTTTGCAGGACGTGAGTTCCTACCATCTTTGGCTCCATGACCAAGCTTGTCGCATCAATGACCATGATTTCGGTTGCACGGCCCGCTGTGGTGCAAGGTACATCGTTTGCACTTAGGGTGGTTTCCCCTGTATCCACCCTGCCCTTGAATACTAAGTGTTGCTGATCAGGTCTTTAGTTGTCATCGACCTTTCACTGCTGTGCCTGGGACGGAATCGTAGTCGAATCCTTGCTAGAGGTTCCATCCCACTTTCATCCGTTGTCACTGAGGGTAGCAGAAGTAGTTGAAGTAGTAGTGGTAGTAGTATCGCTGATACGTTGAGGCAGCTTGTTCTGTCCCACTGCCTGGTCTGTGAGACGAGGAGCAAGATGAGTAACATCTTGAATAGTAGCAAGTTTAGCCGTCTTCACATGGTTTTGAATTCCTGGTACTAAGCCTTTGAGGTACAGCCCAAAGCTCTTTATGGGAGGATCCACCATAGTTGGACACCAAAATTGCCAGTTTGTTGGATCGTTATTGTGCACGCTTCTATTCTCTGACCCCGTCATCTTCATGTTAAAGGACTCCACTTCCAACTTGTGGATGGTATCATAACTACTGTATTCTAGTTTGATTAGTTCCTTGAATTCGTCCCAAGGGGTGGCATTAGCAGCCGCCAGCCCCAGCATCGTAACTTGCGCGTTCCACCAAGTTAACGCAGTGCCTTCGAGAGTATCAGTGGCATATTTCACCTTACGAGCCTCAGGTCATTCGCACATTCGAAGACCGATTCGAGTTCCTCGAACTAATGGAGGAGTCCAACAGCTCCTTCAGTGTCGTTGAAAGTAGTAGGACGACAGTCCGTAAAAGTCTTGTAAGTACATACAGGTGGCTGAGCGTGTTGACTTGTCGTGTGCGTAAGAGTAAACAAAATTAAGCACAAGTGTTGGGTTACGAGAGTAGGATCTAAAGATCCTAGAGTGAGTGATGATGGCAGGTTACACCTCCTGCCTGGGCAGCTGCGAGTGCTGCAGTAACTTGTTCAGTGATCGAAGCCGCCAACTGGGCATGAGTTAGGTTAACGCGTCCACTCATGATCTTGACATCAATGAGAACATGTGGGTGAGAGGTTCGCGAATAGTGCGAAGAGAGTGAGCACACAAGTATTCTCAAGCAATAACATATAGTAGGTTCTGAAATCTAAGCATACCACGAGCAAAGTTCTATGTAATTCTAGCAAGTAGGTAAAGTAACATGAATAGTACTACCTATGATGTTGAGCCTTGCACGTGGAGCGAAGCGTCGTTGTGGATCGTTGAGCACTGTTCTGGTTATAGTCTGGTTTTAACAAAATCGTTTTCCCTTTATTAAAACCAAGTTCTCTATAACCAATGGCTCTGATACCAATCTGTCACACCCCCAAAATCCACACGCGGAGTATCACCGCTTGGAGGCGTGACTGACCAGGATCAAGCCACCAATCATATTGAACATAGTAAGTATTAAATGTAAAGCAATCAAACCAATATGAAAGGTGTTCAAAACATATGTATAAATTCAACGTTTAGCGGAAGCATAAATAAACCCAATCATAAGTAACAATTCAAATGTTTAAATGTTGTTCATAACATCCACAAACTGTGCCCACAATGACCGTGCCTCCCGTGCAAGCTCCATAAGTACCTAAGGTCCTGCAAGGCATGTAACAGAGAGTCAACAACTAGTTGAGCGAGTTCACAGTGAGTTTGTTTAGTTATAGTGTTCATAATGTAGTTCGTATGTTCATATAGTAATCATGTATCGTATGTATCGTATCGCGGCCCTCTAGGCATGTTTGCGAAGTATAGTGGGGATTTCCCATGTTTGCTAGACTAGGTATAGTAGTATCGCGGCCCTTCCTGGCATGTTTGCGAAGATTAGAGTATATAGTTCGCGGCCCTTCTTAGGCATGTGTGCGAAGATTGTCATAATATCGCGGCCGACCCTTGGCGTGTGTGCGAAGATCGTTTAAATTAGTATAACCAGTCTAGTCTGTTCTTATCCATAATCCTTCCTCTACCGGGAATCATATATCCAAGTTCCATAAACTGAACGAATAAATAATCCAACCCATTCCCATCCTGGGAATCCCATGCCTTGGCTGTGTGAACTCACCTTGGTTTGCTCGGTATGCTAGGTTATGTGCTCGCAAATAAGTCAATCACGTCCTAGAGTATGCACGTATATAAAATCAGTTTGTGTTCAAGTGGTTCACGTATAAACATGTAACACGTATTCGAGATCTCACAAGTCATGTATATCATTTAACAACACTTAAATATCTTAATTAACTTCTAACAGAGTTAAGTCATGTTACTGTGCAAAACATTCAAGTCGGCGAAACACATAAGTTGGCGAATCACAATATTGACGAAACACATATCCTGTTTCGTCGAGTCTTGTTTGGCGAAACAAGATTTGTATCTCGTCGACTGTCCTTGGCGAAACACATTCTGTTTCGCCAAGATACCTGTTTCGTCAAACCTGATACGAAGTGATATCAGTTACATAACGTTGATACATGCAGAAACCCTAACCATATAATAGCCGTCATCAATAACAAGGAATCATTTCCCTGACATCATCATTATATAGCAATATTAATTCTTTTCATACAATACTATATCCTATCCATGAAAGCACTAACAGCAATCATAACAAATCTTATTATCCATGCACAATTAATAACAACATCAGATTATCACATGCTTGGACTTCACATGGCCACCATTTATAACTTCAAGGTTAACAATAAACCATGCACACAATTTTTATTGGACCGATCAAATAATTTAATACACAAAACCTCACAACCATGGCCGCCATCTTTGGACATTCACATGATGCCATTGGTCCGATTTTATATAATATTCAGGTAGTGGACCGATTTATTATTATCATCTAATCAACACATGATTCGTAAGTTACTAAAACGCAAGTATGTTCATGACAGTAACACGTGTTTGATCCGTAATATATTAACAAGATTTACAAACATCAAACCGACATGTGCATCATTACATCTAGTTCCACTCACCACATAATCACATCAATCTGACCAGTTTATTAAGATCCCTAGATCAATCATCATGTTCCGCATACGGTTACGTACTCTACTAATCACATATAACGAATCAAGATTATCCTACACATGTACTCACATCCGATCAGAAATTAAGCATACACAACATGTATAAAGAAATCAAGGAATCGAGAAACCGATTTAACAAGTATGCAACTAACCGAGATAGAAACTAGTGGATTGACGGCACAAGAAGGTTTCGTAAGCTTGTAGTTGCCGTCACAGTTAGAGAAGTGTTCTAGGGTTTCGGATTGCTCAAAAGTATGAAACAAAAGGTTGGTTCACGTAATAATATGAGAGTTTACGTACTGGGCCCAAGCTGGGCTTCGGCGGATCTGGGCTCGGCGAAACAGATTCTGTTTCGTCGAGAAGGTTGACGGATCAAGTTTCTGTTTCGTCGAGTTGTTATTGGCGAGACACTTGATTCGTTGTGGAGATTTTCCGGCACTTAACTAGTTCAAGTGTTTACTAACCGGTTCACACTATATCATTAACACATACGTTTTATCATATAGCACATAACATATTCCACAATCATAATACGTATCATTTTAACACAACGTATATCGTTACAAGTCAAACAAGTCAACAGCCAACAGTCAAAGTCAACGTGCATTTAATGCGAAAGTGAAAGTCGAAAACTCGAGTTGTCACATAAACAAATATATATCAATTAACTAACAAAAATAAAATAAAATAAAAAGTGGACAACCCCCCTTGGGTTGGGTTTAGTGGCTTGTTTCAAGGTTAATGACCCACTAATCTTGTCCAAAGCCCAACCCATTGAAACCCTAATCCCTTCCCTATATAATGAACACTTCCCCATCCTTTATCCCACTTTTACAAGCCTCCAAACACTTCAAAAACCCTCCCAAACTCAGCTGAGTTTCAGCAACATTTCAGAAAGTTCCAGCCATAAAAAGTGAGTTTTAACTCACTTATACTTCAATTTGCTTCTTGCTCTTTCTTCTACAACACTTGAATAACCTCTAGGAAGGTTCTCACAAGTTTGCTTGGGCAAACTAAGGTGAAACCTCACCATTTTTGAGGTCCAAAGTGCACCTAAATTCTGCTCATTTTTATCTTCATGTTTTGGAAGAAAACTCATGTTTTCTTCATACATTCATATATCCTTATGCCACTAATCAAGACTATGATTATGTGTGCTTAAAAACAAGGTTGTAACATATAAATACAGATGTTTTAATCCTCAAAACTTTCTGTTTTAAAAGGGTTTTTGACCCACAAGTGATGATCAAGTCTTGAACTTGAATAAGTGTGATTATTTGGATAGCTTGGCTATCCTACTTACAAATCCACACATCACTTGATGTTTTCTTCTTAGTTAGCTAGTTAGTATATTTCATTTCCGTAATAACCCATTCATGACCATCCTTGTTGTCTATGACAGCTTGTGCATTGGTGAATACAAAAGAGGTTCCAAAATGGAAGATTTATCTTCCTACCTCATGCATGACTTCTATCAGAGCCGGCCCAATGGGCTTCCAACCCTAGGCACAGGCCTAGGGCCACCCAAAATGAAAGGCCTCCAAATTTTTTTGATGGTTCTTTATATACTAGGCCCATTTTTTATGTTATACTAAAAAAGAAATAAGAAGCCCACTAAAATAAAGGTGTGAATCGTCAAAATAAAAGGCCCAAACAGAAACTGAAAAGGCGATGTACTCGGTCTCCCACACAATTCACGTCGTTGCACAGAGAGACTACGAGAGAAGAACATAATGAGGCCTGAATCATCGCCTGAATCATCGATTGATTACAGGTATTGATTGTGTTTTGATATCTTCGCCTAATACGTTTATAAATTCCAATCGATTGTGTTTTGTGAGTCACTCAGTCATCAAACAAATTAACAAACCCTCTGCCCTCAGTTCTCATATACAGTTCTCGAATCTCGATTGTGTTTTGATATCAGTTCTCGATTGTGTTTTGATATCAGTTCTCGATTTGAATTGATATCAGTTCTTGTCTTCTTGATTTGTAACAGACGTGGATTATCTGTTGTTCTCGGAACTCAATGGCACAGAGTCTCAGACACTCAGATAGTCAGATTCTCGGAAGTCAGTGGCACAGGTTAGATATCTCATATCTGATTTTTTTTTCCCGAATCAAGTTGTTGTTTAGGGAATTAGGGCTTATTCTTCTTTCATAATTTGCTATTTTTCCTGAATAAAGTTGTTGTTTAGGGAATTAGGGCTCATTATCCATCTGTTAAATAGATTTATATTTTAGCAATGTCAAATCGAATTTGAACTTTTGAATCCGGTCATTCAAAAAGGAAAAAAAAACGTAAACAAGAAGCTTTAATTGAATCACAAAAGGGAGCACTTCTAAAATTTTGTACACCTACAACAAGTCAACCTACAAACGATAGTGATACACCTACAACAAGTCAACCTATAAACGATATTGATACACCTACAAATAATGAACCTATAAACGATAGTGATACACCTACAAATAATGAACCTACAAACGACGAAAAACCTACAAATGATGAATTTACAACCGATGAAATACCTATAAATTTTGTTGATCCAAGTCAGTGGAATAATATTAGTATTGATCTAAGAGATATACTCGTAGAAAAAGGTCCGATTAAAATTCATGATTACGATTTTCCACAAGATGAACACTCAAGAAGCTTTAATACATCTCACTATATGCGAACATTACCAAATGGTGAAACGCTAGAAAGAAAATGGTTGATTTATTCTATAGATTTAGATAGAGCGTTTTGTTTTTGTTGTAAATTGTTTAACGTGAATCAATGTACTAGTAACTTAGCTAAAGAAGGTAATAACGATTGGAAAAATATTAGTAGTAAGTTAAAAGAACATGAAAAAAGTAAGGTACATATTAACAATATGAGAACATGGATGGAATTATAGATAAGATTGGCGAAAAATAAGACAATCGATAAACAAAATCAAAATCAAATAAATAAAGAAAAAGAACATTGGAGAAATGTACTAAAAAGAATTATTGATCTTGTAAAGAGTCTTGGTACACATAATTTAGCATTTCGTGGGACAAATGAACAATTGTATGAAGAAAACAAAACCAACTGGGGTAGCCCAGTTGGCCACCGACACCCACCTCTTCCCAGAGGTATCGGGTTCGAGTCTTGGGAGTGGCATATGTCGCCCAGTGTAAGAACTCGGCATGGGGAAGTCACCGTGGAGCTAGCTTGGTCGGGTAGCGGCTCCCGGAGTGAGATCACTCCGACGGTTGGGAGGACCGTGCACTATTTGAGTTAGACGCATACAAAATAAAGAAATTCATAATCATTATCTTGGACCCAGAATGCAAAATGAACTAATACATTTATTATCAAATGAGGTCAAGACAACAATTGTTAAAAAGGTTAAAGAAGCTAAATATTTTTCAATTATTCTTGATTGCACACCCGATATAAGCCACAAAGAACAAATGTCCATTATCTTACGATGTTTAGATATTTCGCCAACTTCAATAGAAGTTAAAGAATACTTTTTAGAATTTTTAATAGTGAATGATACAACCGGTAAAGGTCTTTTTAATTCTATTACTGAGGAACTTAATAGAATAGGACTTAATGTGGATGATATTAGAGGTCAAGGTTATGATAATGGTTCAAATATGAAAGGAAAACATAAGGGAGTACAAAAACGATTGTTAGAAGTAATCCTAGAGCCTTTTATGCTCCATGTGGTTGCCATAGTTTAAATTTAGTTATTTCTGATATGGCTAGCACTTGTGACAAAGTTCAAGATTTTTTTTGGAACCATACAAGGTATTTATTCTATTTTTGCATCATCCACTAAAAGATGGAAAATTTTACAAGATAATATACCATCTAACTCTTAAATCATTATCACAAACACGTTGGGAAAGTAATGTGTGTAAAATGCAACATATAAATTACATCAAATGAGGCATAAAACTAACCCTTTTTTTAGTACTAATATTGGAAAAAGAGTGTTTTTGTCTTCCTTTTGTATTTTCAGGATTAAATGAGCTCAAAAACGCAAAAGAAGCAAAAAGACAGCTAAATCCAACATAAATACAAGAAAAGGAACATTAGTGGATTGCCCGAACCCTCAACGGCACCTTCCAAAGCAAAATAGAGAAAACAGAAGGCTGAACACGCCCCGTGCTCAGCCAGCACGGGGCCGTGCCCAAGAAGCAGCAGAAAAGACAAACCTATAGAAGCTTCTATTGCCCACCACGGGCCGTGCTCAGCGGACACGGGGGCGTGCCGAAAGTACTGCAGGCGCATTAATTGTAATTGCGAATTACAATTAATGAAGAGAGAGAGTGTCAGACGGGCACGGGGCCGTGCCCAGCGAACACGGGGCCGTGCCCAGGCCTCTGTTCAGCCTATAAATAGGAGTGCTTGGTTTCATTGCAACTCATCCCTTGGCACACCACCTCTCTCACACTTCATCCACCACCCACCACCATCACAACACCATCATCCACCACCATCATCCATTGTCCATCATAGAGTGTGTGAGTCGTCTCGGGATCCAAGATTGATCGTAAGAGTTCTTGACAATCAAGGCCATGTTTGCCTAAGTCTCTTACATCACTTGGTGAAGACAAAGTGTCTAGTATAATACTTTTTATTTCTAATCTTTTGCACTTTTTATTTGGTTTTGTATTAATGACTTTAATAACTAGTTACTTATGTTGAAGGTGATCTTTCCTTATCGTTTGTCCGTGGTGTCTTGGCATTATTTTACTGTCTATATAAAATAAAGGATTTTCACCATTCATATCTCCACGGTCTATATGGAGGTATGTTGGCTACCTGGTAGGGGGTTAAGGGAACGGTTTGGTAAAGGTCTTGCCATTGTTCAGCGTTTAGAGGTCCTGCAATGGACCTGGGTCAAATTTAGTAGGACCTCCTTCAATACTTCACGGTATTGGATGGCGGGGGTCCAAACTCTTTGATCCCCTCATAAGTTAACTACTATTAATACTATAACCCGGCTATTTAGGACTGTATCCCTGCTGACTCAGACTACTTAGTCGAGGGTAACGTCACCGCCAAAAGCGGGGCCTACCACAATACTGCATTAATAACTTAATTCATTATCTTCCAATAATCCACCCCTTTAGGATTGTATCCCTGCTGACTCAAACTACTGGGGTGAGGGTAACGTCACCTTCAAAAGAGGGGCCTACTACAATAACTAAGATAATCTCTTAATTATGTGCAAAAGTGCGGAAATAATCAAATGTTATACTAGATACGAGTCGGAACCAAGTGATTCATCTTGTCTATCTGTTTTTATTTTATTTTTATTTTCAGCATTTTAGTTAGTTTTTATTTTTCTTAGTTTAAAACATTTTTCTAAACTTTTATTTTGGTTAGACGTTGAGGATAAACCGGTATTAAAAGCTCTTGTGTCCTTGGACGACCTCGGTATCTTACCAACGCTATACTACACTCAACGATGGGTGCACTTGCCCATATGTGTGTTTAGTGTTAGTGAAATATCGTGTTTTATAAATTTAAAACTTGGCTAAAATAAGTGTTAAAAAAGGGCTTAAAATATACACCTAAAATATACGACACTTTATCGCACATCAAGTTTTTGGCGCTGCTGCCGGGGACACAAGGATTTTAAGAAAGTTAGGAATCAACGGCCTAATCATCTTTTATTTTTCTTTTTTATTTTTTTTAGGATTTTCTTAGTTTTTCAGCTTCTGCAGAGCTCAGCACGGGCCGTGCCCGGTCAGACACGGGCCGTGCCCAGCATCATCACTGGCAGTTTTTATTTTCTGAGTTACAGAGAGCTGAACACGGGGCCGTGTCGGTGCAACACGGGGTCGTGTCCAACTCCCAGTAACTGGGAATCCAGAAAACAATTACTGTATCTCTCAACACGGGCCGTGTTATCTGAGCACGGGGCCGTGGTGAACATTCTGACCAGCGTTCTTTTCTGTTTTTATTGCAGGACTCGGAACCCAGGCGCCACATTTGAACCTCCTACGTAGTGCATGAGCTCCAGTTCTAGTAGGGACATAAAAGAACCCCTAGAAGAACCCGAGCGCTTTCTCAGAAAAAGACTAAAAGCTAAAAATCAAGAGAAAGCTTCGGGGGACCCACTTCCAATGGCGGACCAACGTACCCTCATGGATTACCTACGGCCTACCGTAGGCAATCTTGGCGCTGCTATCAATGCACCGAATGTCGAGGCCAACAACTTCGAACTTCGGCCGCATTTGATACAAATGCTCCAAAACTCCGCAACCTTCCACGGGCTTGCGGACGAGGATCCCCATCTACATATTACTAACTTTTTAGAAATATGTGATACCTTTCGGATCAATGGAGCATCAAATGACGCCATCCGCCTTCGAATGTTTCCTTTCTCACTAAAAGACCGAGCCAAAGCTTGGCTTAACACCCTCCCAGTTGGATCGGTAAACACCTGGGATGAACTCGCCCAAAAGTTTTTGTATAAGTATTTCCCTCCTGCTAAAACGGCTAAATTAATGACTGAAATTAATACATACTCACAAGAGGATGGGGAATCCTTATATGAAACTTGGGAAAGGTTCAAGGAGCTTCTAAGAAAGTGTCCTCACCATGGTCTAGCGGTATGGCAACAAGTATCCACTTTCTACAATGGATTGTTGCCACACACAAGACAAACACTTGATTCAAGCTCCGGGGGACTCTTAGGTAATCGTCGCCCAAATGAAATATATAACCAAATTGAGGAAATTGCTCAAACCAATTTTCAATGGCACACTCCCCGAGGTAATAAATCTATTGCCCCGGGCGCCCATAAGGTTGATGAAAGCACCTCTTTACAAGCCCAAATCGAGGCCCTCTCTTCAAAAATCAAAAGGCTAGAAATGACAAAAACGGCCTCGGTTATGGCTTGTGAAGGGTGTGGTGGGTCACATGAAAATTGGAGTTGTATGAAAGAATTAGATGAACAAACTGAAACGGTAAACTACATGGATAATAGACCTAGGCCGTCGGGTCCTCCAACGGGTACCTACAACCAAGGATGGCGTAACCACCCAAATCTTGGTTGGAGAGATCCCGGCAATAGTAGTAACCAACAAAATCAACGAACTAATTTTCAACAACCGCAAAATTTTCCTCAACAACAAGGTGGAAGAGAAAGGCTTGAAGATACTGTATCTCGCCTCATCTCTGACACTGAAAAGAAAAACTCTGATCGATTTCAACAATTGGAATCGAATTTCAGAAATCAACAAGCTAGTATTCAAAACATTGAAAAACAATTAAATCAACTAGCTCAAAATTTCTCCGAGAGACCACAAGGCGCATTACCCAGTAATACCGAACCAAACCCAAAGGCACAAGTCCATCTCATCACATTACGAAATCGAACCGTGGGTCCCGAGGATGCTCCATTGCCGCCAAATGGAAGAAGTCATTCTGGCCAACCTGTAACTCCTCCTGCGCCAGAAAAGGCTTCTACACCGAATCAAGAGCCCACCAAGAATCCTCCAATCCCGTACCCCGGTAGGTTAATTCGTCAAAAGACCGATGAGCAATTCGCAAAGTTCGAAAGTTTACTAAAACAATTGCATGTTAATATTCCTTTTATTGAGGTCCTAACCCAAATGCCTAAATATGCAAAATTCATGAGGGATTTCCTCACTCACAAAAAGAAAATTGAATCGTTGCAATTAGTTAACCTAGGCGAAGAATGCTCAGCTCTAGTACTCAACAAACTTCCACAAAAGAAAATCGACCCCGGGAGCTTCACAATCCCTTGTTCGATTGGGAAGTCCCCCGTCCGAAATGCTTTAGCCGATCTTGGGGCTAGCATCAACCTCATGCCCACCTCAATGTTCAAGCGACTCGGCCTAGGAGCAACAAGCCCTACAAAGATGAGCATACAACTCGCCGACAGGTCCGTCAAGTTCCCACATGGGGTCGTCGAAAATTTGCTAGTCAAGGTCGACAAATTCGTTTTTCCAACCGACTTTGTTATCCTAGACATGGAGGAAGACACCGAGGTCCCCCTCATCCTCGGGAGACCATTCTTAGCCACCGCTCAAGCAGTGGTGGATATGAATGACGGAACTCTAACATTGAAGTTTGGGGATGAGGAAGTGAAATTTGAATGTGGAAAGAGAGTAGAGGAAGAAGATCCGGTCAACTACATGAAGGTCATAGACTCAAGCTTGGATGACGCTCTCCGACAGTGTAACATGGGATGCAACACATCCCACTTGGGTAACATATGACCAGGCATTGGGTCTAGCCAAGGACCCTTATAAACGTGGCGCACCATGGAGGCATTCCACGGAACTATCCTTAGTTTAATTTAGATTAGTTTTTATGTTTTCTAGTTAGTTTAATTTTCAGGAATAAAACACACTCATGGTGGTAAAGGATGAAAAGGGGAACGAGAAAAATGATCCCATGCACAAGAACGAGGCAACCCGACAATTTTCTCCCTTTCAGAAGGTTCAACACGGGCCGTGCCCAACCAACACGGCCCCGTGTCGGACCACCTGCAGAAAACGCCCAGTACAGGTAACTGGACACGGGCTGTGTTCACCCAACACGCCCCCGTGTCCAGACTTCTGTTCCTCTTATTTCAATTTTGTTACTGGCACTTGAACACGGGGCCGTGCCCGGATAACACGGGGCCGTGTTCAGTGCCCAGTAACACAAATTTTCGCTTTTTAAACACTATTTTACACATCTAATCAACCTAAAAATTTATTTTTGGGACACATTGAGGACAATGTGTAATTTAAGTGTGGGGGGGATGCTAAAACCTTGAATTTTGCAAGTCCTAAATACAAGCCTTACACAAAACTCTATTGGAACTGCTAATCACCCCAAATTTTTTCAAAAATTTCAATTTTATTTTTTTTACTTGTCTAGGTTTAACTCGGGAAATTCAAGCTCTCAAAAAGGTTATATTTTTACAAATTTACAACCGATAGCGTAGTGATAAAAAGAACCAACATAAGAAAATTATGAAAAGGCATGACAAACTTATTTAAAATTTGATTATATATACTTGATCACATAAAAACCCATTCCCACAAAAGTGAGTTTTGAGCCTTTATTGAGCACACAATTTCATATCATTTGACTAAATGCTCATTTTTCGTTTCTTGTGTGAATAGCCGCTTGGTTCTTACGACTCTAGAACTTGCCATGACAATACATTCCCGGTCCTTATCAACTTAAACCCGAGTAAGTAAATGATAGAGGCATTAGGACTAACCCTTTTTCATTTCTACACCATTATTTTTCTTTTTCTTTTACCACCTACCCAAAAAAATCCCCCTAGTTAGCCCCTTTGAGCCTAAACCTTTTCGTTTCATCACCCAAAACAAAAACCCTTTCACCCACCAAAACCTTTTTCATTTTTAACCCTTTATTTTAGTAACAAGTTCGGTTCTTCGTAAAAAAAAAAAAAAAAAAAAAAAAAAATGAAGCAAAAAGAAAATAAACAAACAAAGTAATCAAAAATAACTTTGTTTGAATAAAAGCTTCATAAAAAAAAAATAAAAAATAAAAAAAAAAAGTTGCAAAAATACGAAAACCGACACTTGTTACGCTTTTTAGCCCCTTTTCTACTAACCACTAACCCAACCACCTACCTTTAACCCTAGCCAACCCTTAACCCACAAAGTCCTCTTGATATCTACAAAGGTATAAAAGTTAAAAAGGAGGAGGATTGATTTCTTGGCAAGCCTATGGTAGGAATAAGTTCCATGCCGCTCTCGAGTGATTCACTAAAAATACACTTTCGGCCGAGTGTGAGTGATTTCCCCGTGAGGTATGTGAACTTGTATATAAATAAAATTTTAAAAAGGCATGTTATGCCCAAATAAGTAATTTCTTTTATGAACAGTTCTAAATAAATCATTACGAATAGGAGTGTAAATAAATAAAAATAAAACCCAAAAAGATCTTGGAAATCCCGACACTCTATGACAAGCCCAAAAACCTTCTCTTCTACCTATTCCATTTGGGAGTGTAAGCCAAATGTTAAAGAGTTTTGCTTGAGGACAAGCAAAAGTTCAAGTGTGGGGGTATTTGATGTGTGTAAAATGCAACATATAAATTACATCAAATGAGGCATAAAACTAACCCTTTTTTTAGTACTAATATTGGAAAAAGAGTGTTTTTGTCTTCCTTTTGTATTTTCAGGATTAAATGAGCTCAAAAACGCAAAAGAAGCAAAAAGACAGCTAAATCCAACATAAATACAAGAAAAGGAACATTAGTGGATTGCCCGAACCCTCAACGGCACCTTCCAAAGCAAAATAGAGAAAACAGAAGGCTGAACACGCCCCGTGCTCAGCCAGCACGGGGCCGTGCCCAAGAAGCAGCAGAAAAGACAAACCTATAGAAGCTTCTATTGCCCACCACGGGCCGTGCTCAGCGGACACGGGGGCGTGCCGAAAGTACTGCAGGCGCATTAATTGTAATTGCGAATTACAATTAATGAAGAGAGAGAGTGTCAGACGGGCACGGGGCCGTGCCCAGCGAACACGGGGCCGTGCCCAGGCCTCTGTTCAGCCTATAAATAGGAGTGCTTGGTTTCATTGCAACTCATCCCTTGGCACACCACCTCTCTCACACTTCATCCACCACCCACCACCATCACAACACCATCATCCACCACCATCATCCATTGTCCATCATAGAGTGTGTGAGTCGTCTCGGGATCCAAGATTGATCGTAAGAGTTCTTGACAATCAAGGCCATGTTTGCCTAAGTCTCTTACATCACTTGGTGAAGACAAAGTGTCTAGTATAATACTTTTTATTTCTAATCTTTTGCACTTTTTATTTGGTTTTGTATTAATGACTTTAATAACTAGTTACTTATGTTGAAGGTGATCTTTCCTTATCGTTTGTCCGTGGTGTCTTGGCATTATTTTACTGTCTATATAAAATAAAGGATTTTCACCATTCATATCTCCACGGTCTATATGGAGGTATGTTGGCTACCTGGTAGGGGGTTAAGGGAACGGTTTGGTAAAGGTCTTGCCATTGTTCAGCGTTTAGAGGTCCTGCAATGGACCTGGGTCAAATTTAGTAGGACCTCCTTCAATACTTCACGGTATTGGATGGCGGGGGTCCAAACTCTTTGATCCCCTCATAAGTTAACTACTATTAATACTATAACCCGGCTATTTAGGACTGTATCCCTGCTGACTCAGACTACTTAGCCGAGGGTAACGTCACCGCCAAAAGCGGGGCCTACCACAATACTGCATTAATAACTTAATTCATTATCTTCCAATAATCCACCCCTTTAGGATTGTATCCCTGCTGACTCAAACTACTGGGGTGAGGGTAACGTCACCTTCAAAAGAGGGGCCTACTACAATAACTAAGATAATCTCTTAATTATGTGCAAAAGTGCGGAAATAATCAAATGTTATACTAGATACGAGTCGGAACCAAGTGATTCATCTTGTCTATCTGTTTTTATTTTATTTTTATTTTCAGCATTTTAGTTAGTTTTTATTTTTCTTAGTTTAAAACATTTTTCTAAACTTTTATTTTGGTTAGACGTTGAGGATAAACCGGTATTAAAAGCTCTTGTGTCCTTGGACGACCTCGGTATCTTACCAACGCTATACTACACTCAACGATGGGTGCACTTGCCCATATGTGTGTTTAGTGTTAGTGAAATATCGTGTTTTATAAATTTAAAACTTGGCTAAAATAAGTGTTAAAAAAGGGCTTAAAATATACACCTAAAATATACGACACTTTATCGCACATCAGAAAGTCGATTAGAAAGTGTTAAAGCAATTAGGTTTCAAGCTCCAAAACTAAGAGATGCATTAATGGATTTGTATCGTGATAGTACCGAGGCTAATGTTAAAAGTGAAGCTAAATCTTTAGTTGAAAATGAGTTGGAAATTTTGAATTTTTATTAGCGATGGTTATTTGGTATGAGGTTTTACATGCTATTAATGTAGTTAGTAAAAACTTACAATCAAAAGATATGTGTATTGATATTGCTATAAAACAACTAGATGGACTTATTATTTATTTTAAAAAGTTTAGGGATGAAGGATTTGAAAATGCTATGATTGAGGCTAAAGAACTTGCTTTAAAGATGGGCATTGAACCTAGTTTTCGTGAAAAACGTGTTATTTGTAGAAATAAAAGATTTGATGAAAATGTTGATAATGAGACTTTGAAAACTCCTATTGATTGTTTTAGAACGGATTAATTTTTATACATAGTAGATCAAGCTAGTGTTTCACTCGAAAGTAGATTTGCTCAGTTTAAAGAGTTCGAACAAATTTTTGGTTTTTGTTTAGCATAAAAAAGTTAAAATCTATAGATCAAAAAATTTTAAAAGAGAAATGCATTTATCTGGAAAAGTTTTGGAACTATGATAATCATATTGATATTGATGGTTTAGATTTATTTGAAGAACTAAAAATGCTAAGAGAAATTATACATGTAGAATCTGACACACTTACTAATATATTAACTTATATTAAAAACTTTAATTCTTTTCCAAATGCATATATCGCCTATAGAATTGTGTTAACCATTCCTATAACCGTTGCTACCCCAGAACGTAGCTTTTCCAAATTAAAACTAATAAAAAATTACTTAAGATCTACAATGTCACAAGAAAGATTAAACGGTTTAGCTATAATTTCATCAAACAATTTGCCTCGGTTAAAGCTAGAAAAGTAGATTTTATATAAACATATACTATAATTATAGAAAACATATGACTTAAAAAAAATTAACTACGCCAATTATAAACTTTTTAGTTTATAATTGCCGGTCCCAAGCCCGGATAAAGGATGAGGGTTTTGTTACTAAATATGTTGAAAATGATAATTTTGCAAAAGGGCCACCACTTCGTAGTTCGATTAGGGCCTCTGAAAACGTAGGAAAGGCTCTGACTTCTATGATAATTTTGTTATACTTAATGCACTAAAACGTATAATATATACTATATAGAATATATAAACCCATAGTAACCGAACCTCTGATGATGACCTAATGGTTATTTGTCAAAATACTAAGTTACACCATCTAAGAACTTGATTCTCGTTACAATTCTAATGGGTAGTTTAACCCATGAAAACATTCAAACACCTATGGGTTTCATAGTGTCAAAAACGAGTATTTTGTGCTAGATGGTTATTTTATCATATGTTTACTTTTCATATACTTTTCATTCCGAACTCCTAATCCTCTGTTATCATCCAATACTCATACACCTACGTTTCTTCGTGTAGAAGAACTCGGTGTTCCTCCTCCAACAACCAACAAACTCCTCGCGGATTAACAAGTGGAAGCTTGCAAAACCATGAGTACATTTGACTCATTTTCATTTTAACACATTTTGGGTGCAATATGTTAACCTTATAAAAAAATCACAATACTTTATTCTTTATGCAAATGCACGAAAACAATCCAAAATACATGAACACTATGTTGTTATACTTGATGCATATACTTGGGCGATTCTTATGTGATACAATAGTCATTAGCTTATACGAGCCTCCATTTAACATGTATAGCGCTATAGGATTAACGCACCACCCGTGAACGAGAGGTCATGTTAAATTTCATTCTTTATTGCGTAAACAGTGGGTTGACTAGAAATATTGCATGCCATGTTATGTTGATCTTGAATAACCTAAGTTGCCATGTGGATTCGTTTAAAACTTTTATACTTATACTTATACTTAAACTTGTGTATTCGCCAATGCATTTTTGTGTTGAACTATATTTTGTTAACATGTTGCAGGTTGATGAGGATTGATTATGACGAAATCTAGTAGGGACTACACTAGAAACGCACTTGAAATTACTAGATTTGTTACCTTGTTATTTGAACTTGTTGTATTGTCTTTCTTGTTGTACTTTGTATTTCATGTTGTAATTGACAATTTTGTTATGTTATGAAATCAAATTTTGAATTAATTATTGTCACGATAGTGTTATGTGTAATGAGCAATCTATCTTCGTCCCACTCCGATGATTCCGCCATTGGTTGGGGTGTGACAGATTGGTATCAGAGCCATAACTATAGGGAATTAGGTAGAATTGCCATGTTCGACCTAGTCTATAGCAGGTACCTTATTCTTGACCATTCTTGTTACATGCTTAAAATGTTTATTCTTCCTACTTGCTTCTTTCTCTTCTTTTTGGTCCTAATACTTACATAATGTCTTTCCTAAGACATTTTGCAAAATACACTGGAAGACTTGAAGACACTCGTAATACAAACGAGACGAGTTTACCAAAATAGGCATGAAACCCACAAATTGGTAAACGACTCTCATTCCGCTTAATTCTATTTTGCACGAAATTTCGCCATTAAGCTAGGTGTGAAATCCACATCTTAATGGTAAATTTCCAATTCAAACTCTAGTGGACCCTCGTCAAAGTTTCGAAATTAAATTTTGACCCGAGGAGTGCCAACTACATTAGGGTACGAAATCGTCAAGTTAGGGGTGAAACCCGCATCTTGTCGATTAAGTCCCATTCCTCGATTTTCAATCTCGCCAAAGTTTCGATTGTTTCGATCGATTAGAGACGTGTAGTAACTGGAAGGGTAAGATACCGTTAATCGCTTCTCGACGAGAGTATCTTACCTATAGGCCAAAGCACGTTTCTCTAATTTGAAAGGACTTTCGATTCACTTTGGAATAGTCGACGTTTCTAAACCCGAAACAATCCTATGTTTTATGAGTCTCTCTTTTATGTTATCTCAATTTATATGTGATTTTATACTTGTTACCTCGTTCATTTCAAAAACAATAATAATTCTCGTGAATAAACTAAATTTACGCTCTTTTACGCATTCATACGTGCTTATACTTGTCAAATTCATGCTAATTATGTGAACCATGCGTGACACGTCATGCTTATACATGCAAAACTTATTTTGAATTTATGATCAAGTCTCATCCTTTCCTTCTCTTTCGATTCTTAAATGTCGTCCAACGTTGTGTCAAAGACTTTGTCGAAGAAGAAGAACAAGTCAAAGAAGGAACCTACCTCCGACTCCAAATCGAAGAAAGATTCGACATCCACCGCCAACTCCTACACGATGTCGAAAAAGGACTGTATGAAATTCATGGCCAAGCAGATGGCTAAAGTCATACCAGATATCGTGAGCAAGCTTTAGCCTAACCCCGACTCTCCCCATGGTTCGGTTGATTCGAAGGTGGAAACGCCGAAATCGGCGTTTCAGTTCAAGTAATTCATGGCCTGTAAGCCTCTGGGGTTTACTGGCAAGGATGGCGCCACAGCCATGATGAATTAGTTCGACACGATCGAACTCACCTTCTTGCAAAGTGGATGCCCCGATGACCTACGAAACCTGAATGCAACAGGGGTATTCTGTTTGAGAGCACTCGAATGGTGGACCTCTGAGCGAAACAAAAAGGGGAATGATGTAGCCCACGCCTTGCCTTGGGACGAGCTTAAGCAGCTTATTAAGGACCACTTTTGTCCTCCTCACGAGCTCC
This sequence comes from Helianthus tuberosus, assembly GCA_030545235.1. Lineage (NCBI taxonomy): Eukaryota > Viridiplantae > Streptophyta > Magnoliopsida > Asterales > Asteraceae > Helianthus > Helianthus tuberosus. The sequence goes on along the minus strand of CM060354.1, from coordinate 63,121,512 downwards.
AAAAGTTGGAGAACGAATTTTGGAACCTAACGCAGAAGGGGAACGACATGGATGGTCTGATTACGCGCTTCAAGCAGCTTAGTGTCCTCTGTACATTTGATATCATGATTCATGAGTTATAATATCAAGTCACTTGTAACATCAATGTTAGTCTTGCTGAGGGTTATTTTTTTATAAAAAAAAGTGCCAAGTTTCGTTCAAAAGTTGTGTGTTGCAATTAAACTTATTTTACACATGGTAAACCCTATTACGGACAAAGTCAAGTCCTTTGTACTTTTTAGCTATTATTAAAAAAACATGCTATTAGTTTTCCAAATGCCATTATGCCAATTGTTGTAAAACCAATAAGATTAAGTTTGTTGATAAAAATATTTTTGACAAAACCAATAAGATAAACATCTACTAATATACACATGTTGTGACAACCCTCACTAATCCAGGTATCCGTACGACTTAATTAATAATTAATTACTGCTTAATTACTGTGCTTGTTTGAAATTACTGATGAACTGCTACTTGATTTCTGATACATGCATATACCTGCATCATACTTTACTTACCGTCACTACATTATTTACATGCTGAACCTTAGTGACAAACATGATGCACAAAAAGCACAATAGCACTATAAACGGATAACCTATTGAACATGCTGATAAAGCCAGCATCAGGCAGACACTGCCTCTAAGGCCTGCATGAGCCATAAATATTTTACTACACTAGTGGTGAGTGTAGGGATACAAGGGTTGTAGAACTGCGTCTCTAGGAATAAGTTACAATGACTGGATGTGCCTAAAACGTGCTCTAAGCACAAAAACTCAGAACTTTAATAAACAATCCAGCTTTTAGCTAACTAATAAAGTGCCAAAACATGAGGAAAATATTCCCGACACTTTGGAGGAATAAGTCGTGTCACTAAAAAGGGTATTAACGACACTTTAAAGCTTGTTTAACGCTTTAACGGATTACTATCCAACCGAACAACCGGACTATACCCGGAGCATGAAAATATTGTTAATAACATTACTTATCTTTTTCTGAGCCAGTTAGGGTCCCTGAATACCCTAACACCCGTTGTAACGCATGAGACACTAGTAACCGGGTTAATCCCTAAACTAACTAAACTTAACTTAACTAATTACCTAATGTTTAGTTGAAATGGAACCGGATTACCCCCCCCCCCCCCAACCGAGTTCGGTCACAATGTGACCCCCATTGTACTACTCTTGATTATTTAAATCAAACATGCCTAATATCTTGAAGACATGAGGACCTTTGGGTATTAATCTTGGATTTTGCCTTTAAGTACTAAGCTTAAACCAACATGATCATCACAACACTCACAACACAACTCACACTCTCTCTCCCTCTCTAATAACTCTCGGCCGAACACCCCTATCCATCCATCAATTTTTCAAGCTTTGATCTTGCCATTCCAAGTATCTACAAGTGTTAAGGATCACCTACAAGGAAGCTTGGTGCAATCGGAAGGCGAAGGACCTCACTCTATTGCTTTTATCCTCTCATTCTTCGACTAGTTTCTTCCCTAGCCTCGAGCTAGTAGTAAGTTGCTTGAATCACACTCTTGAACTATTTTGAAGTGGTTAAAATGATTTGTAACGGTTAAAACTTGTAAACATGCAAGTTGAAACATGAAAGTCTACTAAAAACACTAAAAGTGATGGTTAAAAGCTTGTTTGTTGTGTAAAACTTGTAGTATTTGATTTGTGTAGTTATTTGGACCCGATCTATGTTGTGGTAGCTCGGATCATCGTTTAACCCGGATTGGTCATGATCTTGAATCATGACATAAGGTTGTTTTGGAAGTAACAAGGGTCAAAGGATGAAACTCTACCACACACGAATCATGAACTTGTGTAAAAGCGATTTAGCTTGTGAAATAGTGTTTAAAACTAGTAGATCTACGGATCTACAAGCGGTATTTTCAAAGAACCAAGTATCAAAGAAATTATGTTTTCTAAAGACGGATCTTACACTAACAAAAAAAAAATGATTTTTAGAACACACAAGTGTGTAAACACTTGTGTAGCACAAAGTTTCGACAAAATAACTATTTTTGTAAAAGATGACGAGAAGTTGTAAAAACGGAATTTCTCTAAAAACGAGGTTTTTACAAAATCGGATGGATTTATATAGAGATCCGCTAAAAGTAATGGGATTTACTTCATAATATTAGAAAACCACAAGTTCATGTGATTTTTGCGACTTATATATATTTGTTGACTAGTTTGTTGTCTTGAACATTGTTTTGGTTAAATAAGGAAATTGTTGGGTTGATTTATAAAAGAAAATGATACGCTTGAGAGCGTGGCCACCTCCAGTTACGGAGGAAACTCTGGCGAAATTTTTCTAAAAACCTAACACTTAGAATTATTTTCACTATAAGTGTTAGAAATACTTCTCGACATGTTTTCAAAATATAAGTTTCGCCACGACTTTATTTACAAAATATCGGAGGTGGGATTTTCACAAAAATTAAACGTGATAAATATATTTAGTAAGTATATTTTTTTTCACAACGTTACTTGTCATTATTTGCGAAGATACATAAATATTATTTTTAGGGTAAAAATAATATTATCGAATGTTAACGAATCCAAAATAATACGAGCGCTTTCACGATAAATATATAAGTTACACCGGTAATTATTATTACCACTCGATCGTTAAAACGTAACTTACACATTTTAAGGAAATATTCATGAACGCGTATTTTTGTTAAAGTATTATTTTGGGGAAAATTATGTGTAATAGAAAATATAATATTTTTAAGAAGAATATTTATATTTGGGATTAGAAATAAAATATATTTTAAGTGAGACTTAATAATATATTTCGAAATTATACGAACACACATGTATTAAATCCCCCATCCTTGGGAAGGAAAATGATTACCAAGTATACAGAATGTAAACACGAAATAGTTGTCTAACTATTTCCCGAAAACTTAAACCTTAAAGCTAAGGCACGGCCGTCCGTCTAATAGAGTTAGTACGTGTAGGTCGTCACACAGCTGCTTGATTTGGAGGTATACTTGGTAGAGACGCACCACTGTGAGTTCATGTCCCCCTTTTCTCTTAACTGTTTTCAGTTTTCTAAACTACGGGGGTGAAATACATGTTACTTTGATTACAAGTACTTTATACATGGTATGGTTAGCGTAAGGAGGTTTACTACTTAGATCATGTGAGTGGGTAGGAGCAACATGAGGCCATTAGTCCTCATGGTAGGACCGAGGGACAGGAGCGGTAGATCTATCTGGGTGTAGCGAGCCCAGCCCCAGGCCAAACTAGAAACGGACCTCGGGGTGACTTTGTGCCCGACGCATAAATCTGCTAGGTTTGAGTCTCCCTACTTGCACTTCACACATATCAGTGGCCTTGCAAACCATTGGTGATCTCAATTCCCTTATGTGCTACATACCAGGATTTTTATACTTACAAAGGTTTATTTACTCACTTACACATGAACTCGCTCAACATTATTGTTGATTTTTCAACTTACATGTATTTCAGGGAATTAAAGGATCTGGCGCGGTATGACACGTTTTCCCGCTGCACTAGTTACGAGGTCATCCGGGTTTAGGGAATGTGACTCTTTCCTGGACAAGTCACAGTCCTTAAACTATGCTTATGTTAAGTTGTGTTTGTTGAACAATGTTTATGTCGTTAGGATGTGTTTCCGTTAAGACAATGTTATTGTATTTGGTTTTTAAAAACTTAATCGAATGGATGATCTTGCATGGTTTTATTTCATATAGCTTTGTTATGGTTAAGCTATGGTATTAAGAAGTCACCCCAAATTAACCACGCTTCCGCAAAGCCAGGGTGTGACAGCTTGGTATCAGAGCTCTGATCATAGCGAACTAGGATTCTTTCTCGAGTCTAGACTATGATCACTAGGGCTCTCACGAAAACATTTTTACTGCATACCACTTAAGTCCAGATCCAAAACGTTTTACAAACAAATGTTGAGCACATTTTATTTATTATTTATAGGCTCAGTCTTGGAGGCTGAGGCTCGGTCTTGGAGGCCGAGGCTCGATCTAAGAGATCGAGGAAGATGGCTAGTGAGACTAGGAAGAGCAGTCTAAGAGGCTGGGAGAATTTGGCTAGTGAGACTAGGAGTATCAGTCTAGGAGACTGGGAGGCTAGTGGGACTAGGAGAATTATTTGGATGCTTACTTGGTGACTTATGTGATTAATTGATTGTATGATTGACTGTTTGTGCATGTTCGTGTTTATGTTACAGACACCATGGACACCTCTGGCACAGGTGACTCAGACACCACAGGACCTAGACCTATAGTATCAGATGACCTAGAGTCTTCAGAGCACGAGGTCCACACATCCGACGTTACTAGCACGGACGAGGACGACTTTCAGCCCTTTGCTTTACCTGATAGTGCTGATGAGCTCGCTGATGGCCCTTTGGCCGGGGACCTACCGTTAGTGGAGATCCCTGCTCCCATACCCTTAGCTGTTTATATTGCTTACGATTTGCTTCTCGACGCCGACGATGATGGCGACGTCGATCTGTATATTGATGAGCCCTTAGAGGAGGATGTTCAGGGCGAGGCCCTTCTTGCTGCTGGTGATCTCTTGATGATCGCAGATGCTCCCGCCGAGGAGTCACCCGCTCACTCTCCTGACCCAGACTCTTTCGAGTCTGTGGCCTCCGCCCCTTCACACACCCAGAGTGCGCAGCACTTCTCACATGGATCAGATCCTGACCAGGCATCCTCTGTTGCCCCTATTCCTAGTTTTGCTTTCGACCATGATGATGTGGAGGATTCCGATCCTGTCTTTCCCCCAGGATTCGACCCAGATCAGGATATAGAGTTTATACCCATGGATCAGCCTATGGAGGATCCAGTCGACCCAGTAGACCCAGTTGATCCCATCGATCCCGAGTTTGATTTTGGGATGGCCTTTGATGACCCCGAGCCTGCCATGGCCCCTGAGCAGGTAGCCGCTCTAGACCCTGCGTTTGAGCACGACCCAGTTCATGCTGACGCACCTATTATTGAGCCTATCATTGCTGACCCACCTATTGATGATCACCCAGTGGATGCTCCGTTGTTGGAGGGCGATCATGTCATTGCTGCTGATCATGTTGATCCCCCACTTATTGCTGATGCACCAGTTGACCCTCTTGTTGCACCTCACCATGATCCTATGCCAGTTCAGTTTGATCATGCACTTTTTGAGGCACAGATGGACCCACGTGATGAGCACGCCCAGCATGGGTGGATTCCTGCTGATGACGAGGTCCCACCTATTCCCCCTCAGATCACTGATACCCGTCACATTGATACCTCCTTTTCATTTCCTCGGTTTACACCTCCAGCGCGACCTGGAGAGGGTTCTTCGGCTCACCCTTTTGGACATGTACCGGTATCTATCCCTGCTATACCACCGTCTGCTACTTTTCCCCCTGTTTCTCCATTTCATGTGGCACCTTTTGATCCCACCAGTGAGCCATTTCTCTGGTCATCACCACCTGCCATGACACCGACCGACCCTTACCATCCTTTCCATATGGGATATTCCATTGAGGATGTTTTGATGTCTTTCGTCGCCCAGCACGAGGCACACACGCAGCGCATTCAGGAGCTTGAGAGAGCCCAGCCACCGCCGTGTCAGTGCCAGGGTCAGACCCACTCTCCTTTGCAGCCCTCTCGACCTTTACCACCAGACTATGTTGCACGCCTTTTTGCCCTAGAGCAGCAGGTTGCTTCTTTCTTGCGTACCCAGAGAGCCATGGAGGAGGACTGGCTCCATTTGCGTCGCTTGTTTTACACTCACTTTCCCCCTCCTCCACCGCCATCTGTGTAGAGCTCTTCAGTACAGTATGGGTAGACGCTGGTGAGAAGACGGCGATTGCTTTTGACTGCACAGCATTTTTGGAGACTACATTATGATTCTGACTTTTGTTGACATGTATTTGATGTACTGACACTGATTTGATATAGTTTTTGGACTAGGGTGATGCAGCCCTTAGTCGATGATGATGTATGACACTATTATGTACCTGTACACTTACTATGTGGTCTCGATATATGGCAATCGCAGTATTCTCATCATATGTGATGTTTTGATTGATTATTTATGTTTTATAACATGGGATGTTGTGTGATTGATATGATTATAACATGAGATGTTATGTACTATTACTATCATAATAAAGCGTACGTATTATAACATGGGATCTTTATTATGGCCTGACCGACGTAAACCCATCTTTTAGAAGATGTCGCTGAGACGTCAAACGCCGATGCCTACCAATGAGGCAGAACTCCAACAAGTCATCGCTGATGCCATCGCGCAATACGCCGCCTCGCAAGGAGGACCCAGCGGAAGCAGCTCAAACAACAATGGCAACAACAATCCACCTCATGGTAATACTAAGTCATTTAGACATACCATGACCTAATTGGATATCTATAGCAAAGATTCTAATGCCGTTCACATGTTACAATGTGTGTGCATGGTGCACCTACAAGCAGTTTCTAGACTGTAAACCGGTCAACTTTGATGGCACAGGAGGTGCTGTCGCCTTTGTTCGTTGGGCTGAGAAAACTGAAACTGTTCTTCGCATGAGAAAATGCGCACTAGATCAGCAAGTCACCTATATTTCGGGGCTATTCTTGGATGGAGCCCTCTCTTGGTGGAATTTACAAGTACAGACACTTGGTGAAGCTGCTGCCTACGCGCTAACCTGGACCGAACTGAAGGAACTTATGCGCAAAAAGTACTGCTCTCGCGCAGAAATCCAAAGATTGGAAACTGAATTCTGGCATTTGAAAATGGAAGGTCCAAAGATCGCAGAATACGTTCAGAGGTTCCATGACTTATCGCATGTGGTACCCTACATGGTCACTCCGGAGTTCAAGCGGATTGAACGTTTCATTTGGGGATTAGCTCCTCAAATCATAATCATGGTGACCTCATCCAAGCCTGCGACAATTACTGAGGCAATTGATCTGAGCGTGGGTCTCACAGAGGAGGCTATTCGCCTGAACAAGTTCGATGATGCTGAGCCTAAGAAGAAAGAGACTCACGTCGAGTCATCAGGAGGTAACAAACGGAAGTTCTCGAACTTCAAGCAGGGCGCCAGTGTGGTGGTTAAGAAAGGAGGATCAGGCACGCCAGCTCAGGTTACAGCTGGTAGTGGAAAGAAAGGAAAAGGATATATGGGCACCCAGCCCAAGTGTAATACCTGCCACCGCCACCATTCTGGCCATTGTAGTGTGAAAGTATGCGAAGCATGTGGAAAGCCGGGCCACTTGAAGGACACTTGTTGGGCCACTGCTGGCCAGGGAGGCCAGGGAGGATTCGGAAACAGAAATAACAACCGGGGTGGGAATGGAAATCGCCCACAAGGAAACAATGGAGGTAATGGGAATCGAGGCAACAATGCTAATCAAGCGGGCGCCGTGAATCGTAACCAGAGGAATAATCAAGCTGGTGGAAACGGGCAGAGACCCGGATGCTTCAACTGTGGTGATCTTGGGCATTACAAGAGGAACTGCCCAGAGTTAAAACACAAGCCCATGGAAGAGTGTTTAATATTGAAGCGAGGGAGGCGCGCCAGGATCCCAATGTTGTCACTGGTACGTTCCTTGTAAACCAACGCTATGCATCCGTTTTATTTGATACTGGCGCCGATTATAGCTTCGTGTCGTTAGAGTTTAAGAATATGCTTGGTTTAGCCGCTAGTAAATTAGATATTCCGTACTCAATCGAATTGGCTAATGGAAAGATAGTAGAAGCCAATGAAGTTATCAGAGGTTGTGTGATCGAATTGGGAGAGCGTGAGTTTGCTTTGGATCTACTACCAGTCCAGTTGGGAAGCTTCGACGTGGTGGTAGGAATGGATTGGTTATCAGGCAACAAGGCTGAAATAGTTTGTCACGAAAAGGTCGTTCGTATCCCAACCGAAGATGGCGAAACAATTGTGGTTCACGGGGAGAAGCGTGATACGTCGTTAAGAATTATCAGCTGCCTGAAAGCGCGAAAGTGTTTGCAGAAGGGATGTGTTGCCTTCCTGGCACACATTGTGGATAAGAAGGCTGCTGAGCCGAGAATAGAAGACATCCCTGTCGTGAGGGAATATCCAGAAGTCTTCCCAGAGGACTTACCTGGACTGCCACCTCAGAGACAAGTAGAGTTCCGCATTGACTTAGTTCCAGGCGTCGCGCCTGTGGCTAAGGCACCTTATAGACTTGCTCCGTCTGAGATGCAGGAACTGTCGACACAACTTCAAGAGTTGTTAGACAAGGGATTTATCCGACCAAGCTTCTCGCCTTGGGGAGCTCCGGTTTTGTTTGTCAAGAAGAAGGATGGTAGTTTTCGTATGTGTATTGACTACCGGGAGTTGAACAAGCTGACGATCAAGAATAGATACCCTCTGCCAAGGATTGATGATCTGTTTGACCAACTGCAAGGCTCAAGCTTTTATTCAAAGATCGATCTTCGATCTGGATACCATCAGTTAAGGATACAAGAGGAGAGTATCCCAAAGACAGCCTTCAGAACTCGTTATGGGCACTACGAGTTCCTAGTTATGCCGTTTGGGTTAACAAACGCACCTGCAGTGTTCATGGATTTGATGAATAGAGTTTGCAAGCCGTACTTGGATAAGTTCGTGATAGTGTTCATCGATGATATCTTGATTTATTCAAAGACGAAGGCTGAGCATGAGCAACACCTAAGAGCTATTTTGGAGCTGCTGAAGAAAGAACATTTGTATGCTAAGTTCTCTAAGTGCGAGTTTTGGCTACGAGAAGTACAATTCCTTGGGCACGTGGTAAATGGAGATGGAATCCACGTGGATCCCACCAAGATCGAAGCGATTAAGAATTGGGAAACGCCAAAGACGCCAACCGAGATTCGACAATTCTTGGGTTTGGCTGGCTATTATCGAAGATTCATTGAGGATTTTTCACAAATCGCTCAACCATTGACGCTCCTCACGCAGAAAGATAAGAAGTTTGATTGGGGAAGCAAACAGGAAGAAGCGTTCCAGATATTGAAGGATAAGCTCTGCAATGCGCCAATCTTAGCACTACCGGAAGGTACAGATGATTTTGTGGTATACTGTGACGCTTCGCGTCAAGGATTGGGTTGCGTGTTGATGCAACGCCAAAAGGTTATTGCTTACGCATCACGTCAATTGAAAGTGCACGAAAAGAACTATACCACACATGATTTGGAACTTGGCGCAGTGGTATTTGCATTAAAGATCTGGAGACACTACCTTTATGGTACAAAGTGTACAATTTTTACAGATCACAAGAGCCTACAACACATATTCAACCAGAAGGAGCTGAATATGAGGCAAAGACGTTGGGTTGAGTTGCTGAACGATTACGACTGCGAGATAAAGTATCATCCAGGGAAGGCGAATGTGGTCGCCGATGCCCTAAGTCGAAAGGAGAGAATCAAGCCCATAAGGGTTAGGGCTTTAGAAATGATTATCCGAACCGATCTTTCCTTGCGCATTCGTGCCGCGCAGAAAGAAGCTCTCAAGGAAGGAAACCTTGAAGAAGAATATCTCCGTGGGATGGAGAAGCTACTGGTACCAAACGAGGAAGGAACGTTATGTTTTGAGAAAAGGATTTGGGTTCCTTTGTTTGGAGGTTTAAGGAAGGTTATTTTCGATGAAGCTCACAAGTCGCGGTACTCTATCCACCCTGGAGCGGATAAGATGTACCAGGATCTCAAAGATTATTATTGGTGGCCTAGGATGAAAGGCGATGTTGCTGTTTATGTGAGCAAATGTTTAATATGCGCTAAGGTTAAAGCCGAATATCAGAAGCCTTCAGGACTTCTGCAACAACCCGAGATTCCCAAGTGGAAATGGGAACAAATCTCCATGGATTTTATTACAAAGTTGCCAAGAACGCCAAGAGGCCATGACACTATTTGGGTAATAGTGGATCGATTAACAAAGTCAGCACACTTCTTACCTATCAGAGAGAAGGATAATACGAGCAAGTTGGCCGAAATTTACATGAGAGAGATCGTTACGTGCCATGGAGTACCTCTCTCAATCATTTCCGATAGAGACGGAAGGTTCATATCAAGGATTTGGCAATCCTTCCAAGAAGCTTTTGGCTCGCAATTGAATATGAGCACCGCATTTCACCCGCAGACCGACGGGCAAAGCGAGCGGACGATACAGACTTTGGAAGATATGCTGAGAGCGTGTGTTATGGATTTGGGCGGTAGCTGGGATAAGCATTTGCCTTTGGTCGAATTTTCATACAACAACAGCTACCACACCAGTATTGGTGCCGCGCCATTCGAAGCTCTTTACGGACGCAAGTGTCGATCACCCCTATGTTGGGCTGACGCAGGTGATAGACAGCTTGTTGGTCCCAAAATCGTCCAAGAGACGACAGACAAGATTGCGCAGATCCGAAAACGCATCGAAGCAGCTCGTGAAAGACAGAAAGCCTATGCAGATCCAAACCGGAAACACTTGGAATTCCAAGTTGGAGATATGGTTTTATTGAAAGTTTCACCCTGGAAGGGTGTGGCACGCTTCGGAAAGCGTGGAAAGTTAAATCCGCGCTACATTGGTCCTTTCAGAGTTTTGGAAAGAATAGGACTAGTAGCAGCTGGACTTACCTGCCGAGCTGAATGGAGTTCACGATACATTTCATGTATCCAACCTGAAGAAAAGTCCAACTCAAGATACCATTGCCATTCCCATCGACGAGATTCATGTTGACGACACGCTCCATTTCGTTGAAGAACCGGTTGAGGTTACGGATTGGAAAGTAAACAAGACCCGCCAGAGCAGTGTCAAGCTCGTCAAAGTTCGTTGGAATGCCAGACATGGTCCTGAATACACCTGGGAGCGTGAGGACCGGATGAAAGAGAAATACCCCACCTATTTCCTAAGAACCCTGCATCTACAAGCAGAACTTAAAATTTCGGGACGAAATTTTTCTAACGGGGGGAGAATGTGACAACCCTCACTAAACCAGGTATCCGTACGACTTAATTAATAATTAATTACTGCTTAATTACTGTGCTTGTTTGAAATTACTGATGAACTGCTACTTGATTTATGATACATGCATATACCTGCATCATACTTTACTTACCGTCACTACATTATTTACATGCTGAACCTTAGTGACAAACATGATGCACAAAAAGCACAGTAGCACTATAAACGGATAACCTATTGAACATGCTGATAAAGCCAGCATCAGGCAGACACTGCCTCTAAGGCCTGCATGAGCCAGAAATATTTTACTACACTAGTGGTGAGTGTAGGGATACAAGGGTTGTAGAACTGCGTCTCTAGGAATAAGTTACAATGACTGGATGTGCCTAAAACGTGCTCTAAGCACAAAAACTTAGCACTTTAATAAACAATCCAGCTTTTAGCTAACTAATAAAGTGCCAAAACATGAGGAAAATATTCCCGACACTTTGGAGGAATAAGTTGTGTCACTAAAAAGGGTATTAACGACACTTTAAAGCTTGTTTAACGCTTTAACGGATTACTATCCAACTGAACAACCGGACTATACCCGGAGCATGAAAATATTGTTAATAACATTACTTATCTTTTTCTGAGCCAGTTAGGGTCCCTGAATACCCTAACACCCGTTGTAACGCATGAGACACTAGTAACCGGGTTAATCCCTAAACTAACTTAACTAATTACCTAATTTTTAGTTGAAATGGAACCGGATTTCCCCCCCCCCCCCCAACCGAGTTCGGTCACAATGTGACCCCCATTGTACTACTCTTGATTATTTAAATCAAACATGCCTAATATCTTGAAGACATGAGGACCTTTGGGTATTAATCTTGGATTTTGCCTTTAAGTACTAAGCTTAAACCAACATGATCATCACAACACTCACAACACAACTCACACTCTCTCTCCCTCTCTAATAACTCTCGGCCGAACACCCCTATCCATCCATCAATTTTTCGAGCTTTGATCTTGCCATTCCAAGTATCTACAAGTGTTAAGGATCACCTACAAGGAAGCTTGGTGCAATCGGAAGGCGAAGGAACTCACTCTATTGCTTTTATCCTCTCATTCTTCGACTAGTTTCTTCCCTAGCCTCGAGCTAGTAGTAAGTTGCTTGAATCACACTCTCGAACTATTTTGAAGTGGTTAAAATGATTTGTAACGGTTAAAACTCGTAAACATGCAAGTTGAAACATGAAAGTCTACTAAAAACACTAAAAGTGATGGTTAAAAGCTTGTTTGTTGTGTAAAACTTGTAGTATTTGATTTGTGTAGTTATTTGGACCCGATCTATGTTGTGGTAGCTCGGATCATCGTTTAAGCCGGATTGGTCGTGATCTTGAATCATGACATAAGGTTGTTTTGGAAGTAACAAGGGTCAAAGGATGAAACTCTACCACACACGAATCATGAACTTGTGTAAAAGCGATTTAGCTTGTGAAATAGTGTTTAAAACTAGTAGATCTACGGATCTACAAGCGGTATTTTCAAAGAACCAAGTATCAAAGAAATTATGTTTTCTAAAGACGGATCTTACACTAACAAAAAAAAAATGATTTTTAGAACACACAAGTGTGTAAACACTTGTGTAGCACAAAGTTTCGACAAAATAACTATTTTTGTAAAAGATGACGAGAAGTTGTAAAAACGGAATTTCTCTAAAAACGAGGTTTTTACAAAATCGGATGGATTTATATAGAGATCCGCTAAAAGTAATGGGATTTACTTCATAATATTAGAAAACCACAAGTTCATGTGATTTTTGCGACTTATATATATGACTTATATATATTTGTTGACTAGTTTGTTGTCTTGAACATTGTTTTGGTTAAATAAGGAAATTGTTGGGTTGATTTATAAAAGAAAATGATACGCTTGAGAGCGTGGCCACCTCCAGTTACGGAGGAAACTCTGGCGAAATTTTTCTAAAAACCTAACACTTAGAATTATTTTCACTATAAGTGTTAGAAATACTTCTCGACATGTTTTCAAAATATAAGTTTCGCCACGACTTTATTTACAAAATATCGGAGGTGGGATTTTCACAAAAATTAAACGTGATAAATATATTTAGTAAGTATATTTTTTTTCACAACGTTACTTGTCATTATTTGCGAAGATACATAAATATTATTTTTAGGGTAAAAATAATATTATCGAATGTTAACGAATCCAAAATAATACGAGCGCTTTCACGATAAATATATAAGTTACACCGGTAATTATTATTACCACTCGATCGTTAAAACGTAACTTACACATTTTAAGGAAATATTCATGAACGCGTATTTTTGTTAAAGTATTATTTTGGGGAAAATTATGTGTAATAGAAAATATAATATTTTTGAGAAGAATATTTATATTTGGGATTAGAAATAAAATATATTTTAAGTGAGACTTAATAATATATTTCGAAATTATACGAACACACATGTATTAAATCCCCCATCCTTGGGAAGGAAAATGATTACCAAGTATACAGAATGTAAACACGAAATAGTTGTCTAACTATTTCCCGAAAACTTAAACCTTAAAGCTAAGGCACGGCCGTCCGTCTAATAGAGTTAGTACGTGTAGGTCGTCACACAGCTGCTTGATTTGGAGGTATACTTGGTAGAGACGCACCACTGTGAGTTCATGTCCCCCTTTTCTCTTAACTGTTTTCAGTTTTCTAAACTACGGGGGTGAAATACATGTTACTTTGATTACAAGTACTTTATACATGGTATGGTTAGCGTAAGGAGGTTTACTACTTAGATCATGTGAGTGGGTAGGAGCAACATGAGGCCATTAGTCCTCATGGTAGGACCGAGGGACAGGAGCGGTAGATCTATCTGGGTGTAGCGAGCCCAGCCCCAGGCCAAACTAGAAACGGACCTCGGGGTGACTTTGTGCCCGACGCATAAATCTGCTAGGTTTGAGTCTCCCTACTTGCACTTCACACATATCAGTGGCCTTGCAAACCATTGGTGATCTCAATTCCCTTATGTGCTACATACCAGGATTTTTATACTTACAAAGGTTTATTTACTCACTTACACATGAACTCGCTCAACATTATTGTTGATTTTTCAACTTACATGTATTTCAGGGAATTAAAGGATCTGGCGCGGTGTGACACGTTTTCCTACTGCACTAGTTACGAGGTCATCCGGGTTTAGGGAATGTGACTCTTTCCTGGACAAGTCACAGTCCTTAAACTATGCTTATGTTAAGTTGTGTTTGTTGAACAATGTTTATGTCGTTAGGATGTGTTTCCGTTAAGACAATGTTATTGTATTTGGTTTTTAAAAACTTAATCGAATGGATGATCTTGCATGATTTTATTTCATATAGCTTTGTTATGGTTAAGCTATGGTATTAAGAAGTCACCCCAAATTAACCACGCTTCCGCAAAGCCAGGGTATGACACATGTAATTATTATAGATCTAAAGAAAAAAAATAGGGTCATAACTGAGTTAAAACGAATATCAATAATGTTGAAGTTATGAAAACACTGTATCTAAATATTGGATTAGGATCAAATACAAAGGATCCTAATTGTAAGAAGTGTAAGAAGGATTTATAGAGTGACAAGTGTCCAATAACCTAAAAAAACCCACTAAAAAAAAAAAACTTAAACATCCACCACCACCAAAAACCGCCACCCCCACCCCCCACCCCCCACATCACCCACCCCCCCAAAGCGTACTTGAATCGTTTCGTGATCGTCTTCATCGATGATATCCTCATCTATTCCAAGACACAAGAAGAGCATGAGCGACACTTGCGTCTTATCCTTCAACTTCTACGCGCTGAATGTCTTTACGCCAAATTCTCTAAGTGTGAATTTTGGTTAAAAAAGGTTCAATTCATTGGTAATACCGTCAACGAACTTGGTATTCACGTTGACCCTGCTAAAATCGAAGTTGTGAAGAACTGGATTGCACCTAAGTCTCTGTCCGAAATTCGTTCGTTTCTTGGTCTAGCTGGTTACTATCGTCGTTTCATTTCTAACTTCTCGAAGATCGCCGTTCCTCTTACCTCCTTGACTTAAAAAGAGAAACCTTTTGTTTGGGGTCCTGAACAAGAGGAGTCTTTCCAAACGCTAAAGGACATGCTTTGCAATGATCCTATTCTCGTGCTTCCCGATGGTAACGATGACTTCGTCGTGTATTGTGATGCTTTAAACCTTTGGCCTTGGTTGTTTCCTTATGCAACGAGACAAGGTTATCACTTACGCGTCGAAGCAACTCAAAATACATGAGAAAAACTACACTACTCATGACCTTGAACTTGGCGCAGTTGTTTTTGCCTTGAAGATTTGGCGACACTACCTTTAAGGTACTAAGTGTGTGGTCTTCACCGACCATAAGAGCCTTCAACACATCTTCAACCAAAAGGAACTGAACATGTGCAACGCCTCGTATTTCCGTATTTCCATGTTTTTAGAAAATACGTGTTCGTTTTCCTATTTTTGGAATCACAGTCGAAGTCGGATTGGGAAACCGATTTAAAACGACATAACGCAATTTTTTGCAAATTTTACTGTGATCGGCAAACGAACACGACACACGACAACCGACCGTATTTTATGTGTTTTAAATACTAAAATATTATTTTACGACGTTACGAAGTGTTTGGATTTTGTAAACGAGTTCGTAAGAGATTTCGGGCCACTAATCACGGGGATTGGGCTTGTGGGCCTTGGGCCAGCCCAAACCCACTAATTAGAACCCTAGATATAAGAGACTTGTGAACCCTAATCCTCCATTTTTACAATCAGTCGTTACACCCTTCTTTTCCTACTCTCTTCCTACTTCAAATGAGAAACCCTAGCTCCATCACAATACATACGCACACAAACATGGACAGAACCTCAATTCTCTGGCAGACACTCACCACCACTCACCTTCTTTTTGTATCTAGAACAACCACCACCTATGCTTGTCCGATTGAACCGCCGACCACCACCGCTCTGGTGGTGGCACACCGCGGCGCGAAGAGAGAGAGAGACGGGAAGAGAGAAGAGAGACGCGGAGAGAGAGATACGACGGAGAAGGGAGGCCGACACCATTCGTGGCGGCGGCGGCGGCGGAGCATCGGCAGAAGCCGCTCCGGCGACGGCGACTGGGTAAGTGGTGGTTATTTTCAGCTCATGTTCGATCTAATTCTCGATTCGGGTTTTGTTTTGTTCAAGTTCGTATGTTGATTCTGATGCGGTTCAGTTTTGGGTTTCGACTCGGGTTCGGTCAAGGCAGTCAACGGGTTCAGATTCGGTCCAAGGTGTGACTTGGGTTCGTTGGGCTCGGGTCAGGTCCAATCGCAGGTTCGGGCAGTTCGGGTCAGTTTCGGTTCGGTCAAGACTGGTCAAACTAGTCAAACACGAGATGTGGTAAGATCTTAACGGCGCGATATTTTTATTACTGATGTTTATATAAACTTACTATTTTAAGCCGTAAAAACATTAAATTATCCGGACTTGTAAACTAATCATGTTTATATAACTTGTATAAATTTATATATTTTCGTTGATTTTTGAGTTTTGATAATTTTATCGACAACTCGTATTGTCACGATCGTCCAAAAATAGAGGGAACTCTGCCCGTTTTTATTTAAATATATATATATATATATAGGGAGAAGATCATGCGAGAACCACCTCTTATTGCGAGAACCAATGTGAACACA
Organism: Helianthus tuberosus; assembly: GCA_030545235.1. NCBI lineage: Eukaryota > Viridiplantae > Streptophyta > Magnoliopsida > Asterales > Asteraceae > Helianthus > Helianthus tuberosus. The sequence goes on along the minus strand of CM060354.1, from coordinate 63,104,813 downwards.
ACAAAAAATGCCTAAAAATAGCTAAAAATCACATAAATTTTTTTTTTGATTTTTTTAATATTTTTTAGGGTTAAAATCGCTACTTTTCGAAGAATTTTTTTAAAAAAAAATTTTTTTGGCTTCGAAAAGTAGCGATTTTAACCTAAAAAATATTAAAAAAATCAAAAAAAATTTTTTTTAGATTTTTAGGTTTTTTTAGGTTTTTTGGGGGTTTAGTTTTTAGCATTTTAGCTTGTGGGGGGGGGGGGGTTTAGGTTTTTGGGGGTGGGGGGTGGAGGGGGGGTTTAGGTTTTTTTTTTTTGGGGGGGGGGGGGGGGTTAGGTTTTTTGGGGGTTTTAGTTTTTAGCATTTAGCTTGGGGGGGGTTAGCTTAGGTTGGGGGGGGGTTAGGTTTTTTTTTGGGGGGGGGGGGTTAGGTTTTTTTAGCTATTTTAAGTTGTGTTCACATTGGTTCTCACAATAAATGGAGTTCTCGCATGAGCCCATCCCCTATATATATATATATATATACACTTTATAGTCTAACCCTTAATGAAAACGTATCAGAGTCAAATAATTTTTATAACAATAAATATAAGCGTATATTTGTTTTCGGAAATACTTCTATAATTCCCTTAATGGATTAATTTAGAATTAATACGTAAACTATATAAACTATATGTGTATATGTACATATATACATACTTATGTCATCAAGTTATACTTTAGACTCCTCTTCAAATCCTTCGTCAAAATTCCGTTTACTCATGCACCATCGTTTGCCCATATAGGATGACCTAGGTGTTCCATCCTCCTAATCTCACACACTCGTCAACACTTGGATAATCAGAAGACTTAGCAATTTTGTGAGCATACTCGATCCCTTTTCCTTTTAATCACTTTTGGGTGCAACAAGTATACTATACAAACTACACTTCACTTTGAAACTATTTTAAACAAGCTATATCCATTGTTGAAACATGAAACTATGTGTGATGCTTGTTAATCTCGTATACCATGTAAACTATTTGTGTTGATATATGCTCATTAACTATGCTAGCCTACCTTAACAATTATAGCACTATAGGATTAACGCACCGCCCACGAGACTTGGGGTATTGTTAAGTTAAACATGTTAACCTCCCGCGATACTTTGGGATATGCAAAATTAAACGCGTTGGAAACTTGGGTTTGAACATATTGTTACACAATCTAGGCATACTAGTAACTCGCATATTATGATTCATGTGGATATGAGCAACTTTTTAGCCTATATTATGCTATGTAAACAAACTTGTATGCTCGCCAACTTTTTGTTGATATATTTTAATACATGTTGCAGGTTGATAGTTTGATGATGATGCGATGAAGAACAAAGATTAGGTGGACTTAGATACACACCTAAATTTAGTTTATCTTTGATGTTATGTTTTGTTGTGTTGAACTATGTTGTATTTCTTCGGAATCTTGTATAACATTTAGTCCATTTATGAAATTTGAATTTTAATCATATTGTCACATAGTGTTATGATGTTTTGAGCAACTTGTTCGTCTCATCCCGATGTTTCCGCCATCGGTTGGGGTGTGACAACATGCGTCAACGTCGTTGGGTAGAGTTGTTAAACGACTACGACTGCGAAATTCGCTACCATCCAGGAAAAGCGAATGTAGTGGCCAACTCACTTAGTTGTAAAACTCATGTTAAGGGTATTCGTTGTTTCCAACTCGTTAACGATCTTCAAAACCTCATTCGTGAAGCTCAATATGCCTCTGTTAGCGAGGGTAGTCTCTCCCTCGAGATACGAGGTGGTGTTGAAGAAGATCTTGTGTCTAAATCCGATGGTATTCTATGCTATCTCAATCAAATCTGGATTCCTAATCGTGATAACCTTCGAGACTTTCTGATGAAGGAGGCACACAAATCTAGATATTCTATTCACCCTGGTGCTGATAAGATGTACCAAGATATGGAATGAAGAAAGGTATCGCCGCCTTCGTTGCAAAATGCCTCACTTGTTCGAAGGTTAAAGCTGAACACCAACGTCCCTCTGGCTTGCTCGAACAACCAGAAATTCATGTCTGGAAATGGGAGAGTATTGCAATGGACTTTATCACCAAACTCCCTCGTACTTCTTCTGGTCATGACAGTATTTGGGTGATCATCGATCGATTGACCAAATCAGCTCATTTTCTCTCCATTCGTGAAGATTTCAAAGTCAAGAAATTGGCTAGAATCCACACTGATAAGATCATTTGTCATCATGGTATCCCATTGACATCATTTCTGATCGTGATGGTCGTTTTACGTATCGTCTTTGGCAAACCTTTCAATCCGCCATGGGTACTGTTCTTAACCTTAGCACCGCTTTCCGTCCTTAGTTTGACGGTCAAACCGAGCGTACTATCCAAACCTTAGAGGATATGCTTCGTTCTTGCGTAATCAATTTTGGTGGCAACTGGGACATGCACTTTCCTTTGATCGAATTCTCGTATAATAACAGTTATCATGCGAGTATTCAAATGGCACCATTCGAGGCATTGTATGGTCGTAAGTGTCGTTCGCCTATTTGTTGGCACGAGATTGGTGAAGCACAAATCACTGGTCCCGAGCTTATACAAGAGAGAACGAACAAGATTTTACAGGTTCGAGACAACATGCTGAAAGCCAGGAACTGACAAAAGAGTTACGCTGACAAGCGTCGCAAGCCTTTGGAATTCGAGATAGGTGACTTTGTACTTCTCAAGGTATCCCCTTGGAAGGGTGTGGTTCGATTTGGTAAGAAAGGAAAACTCGCACCTCGCTACGTAGGTCCTTTCAAGATTCTCGAAAGGATTGGCAAGGTTGTGTATCGACTGGACCTACCTGAAGAACTCAACAACGTTCATCCTGTCTTCTACGTTTCAAACTTAAAGAAGTGTCTAGCTGAAGAAGGACTTCAAGTTCCACTCGAAGATCTTCAAATCAACGAAACTCTACACTTCGGGGAGAAACCTGTCGAGATCATGTACCGAGGAGTCAAGCAATTGAGATCATGTACCGAGGAGTCAAGCAATTGAGGCGCAGTCGAATTCCTATCGTCAAGTTTCGATGGGAAGGAAAACTTGGCGCTGAATTTACTTGGGAACTCGAAAGTGACATGAAGGCTAAGTATCCGCATCTGTTCATTGCATCTTCCTAAATTTCGGGACAAAATTTGCTAAAGGAGGGGAGACTGTAACGCCTCGCTTTTCGCAACTTTCCATTTTTAGTAAGATTGTGTCGTAATTCCATTTTCGGAAACTCTTTCCTTTGCAATCGTATCTCATCTTGAATCGTTGTAAATCCGAGACTTTGATCGTAATGACATTGATCTTTATGTGGAATATACATTACTTATACATGTTTATACATTGATTCATACACATGTTTATTAACATGGTTCGTATCATAAATTAACTTATAAACAATTCTCGTGTAATCATAATTCTTAAAGCATTTCATTCATACAAGATACTTGGTTATTCAATCGCGAAAATTATAAACATTCGACGCTTCATTATAAATTTCACCCTTGTTATCTACTTTGTGACATTAAACTTTTATAAACTTGTTCTTTTTACCAAGTAAACACTATCATATGATGTCCATACTTCAAAAAAATACCATTCCACACCTTAATATATGATAATTATATAATAAATGGCATCAAATAAACAAATATATATCAATTAACTAACAAAAATAAAATAAAAAGTGGACAGCCCCACTAATCTTGTCCAAAGCCCAACCCATTGAAACCCTAATCCCTTCCCTATATAATGAACACTTCCCCATCCTTTATCCCACTTTTACAAGCCTCCAAACACGTCAAAATTCCAAAACTCAGCTGAGTTTCAACAACATTTCCGAAAGTTCCAACCATAAAAAGTGAGTTTTAACTCACTTATACTTCAATTTTCTTCTTGTTCTTTCTTCTACAACACTTGGATAACCTCTAGGAAGGTTCTCACAAGTTTGGTTGGGCAAACTAAGGTGAAACCCCACCATTTTTTAGGTCCAAAGTGCACCTAAATTCTGCTCATTTTTATCTTCATGTTTTGGAAGAAAACATACATTCCTATGTCCTTATGCCACTAATCAAGACTATGATTATGCGTGCTTAAAAACAAGGTTGTAACATATAAATCCATAGGTTTTATGTCACACCCTAACTTTTGCGGAAGCGTGATTATTGGTGTGACTTTCTTAATACCATAACATTCAATCATAACAACGCTATATGATAAAACCATAAGATGTTCATCCATTAATTAAGTTTGAAAACAACATAACATACTTGTCTGAAACGTTGACACCAAATTCAAGTTACAAACACAACATGTTTTAATGAGTTCACAAAGACTCGACAAAAGATCTTAAACAAACCCGAGTTTAGAACCATGTATCTCGTCCAGGATTAAGATACATCTCCTAAACCCTACTGACTTGGATGACATCCTTTATTCATGACGCAACTTGAAAACATGCAAACACCTGCCAGATCCACTTAGTTCCCTGAAATACATGTAATTTGAAAAACATCAACAAAAGTTGAGCGAGTTCATGTGTTTGTGTATGAATAAACCTTTAAAGTATGTCTGTATGTATGTATGTCCCTGGTATGAAGCAATAAGGAAAAACAGATCACCAATGGTTTGCAAGGCCAATGGCATGTGTGAAATGGTGCAGGAAAACTCAAACCTAGCGGATTTTGCCACGGCATTAGTATGTGGACATAGTCACCACATGGGCCACCCTGGTCCTCATGGGTGTGGGCTCGCTACACCCAAATAGATCTATCACTCATGTCCCTCGGTCCTACGACGAGGATTAATGGCCTTAAGTGTTGTACCCACCTTTCACATGATCAAGCAGTAACCCTCCTTAGCTAACCATACCATGTATAAAATGTTTGTAAACAATTGTAACATGTATTTCACCCTCGAAGTTATAAAACTGAAAACAGTTAAAAGAAAAGGGGGACATAAACTCACTGTTTTGCGTCTTCACAATCGTAACTCTTGTCCCTTCAGCAGACACGACTACCTACAATGTACTAGGGTCTATTAGACGAACGGGCCGTGCCTTGCCTTAGTATTTACGTTTTTGAGTTACGTTTCTGTAACACCCCGAAAACGGGTTTGGTGATCAAACCACATTAGCACTAAAAGACGGGTAAAGTACCGTTAGTGGCAAAATTTACCCGGTAAATATTAGGATTTAAATAATTAATCCTAATATTAAATAAAAAGTGAATAAAAGCTTTTAAGGAAATAAAATGGATAAAAGGCCCGAGTTAACGGGACCTAAAATAAACTTAGTCATAAATATTTCCGAACCCGCTAAGTTAACTAGGAATATTAAACCTAGTTAATAAGTGAGAGTATTGTTGAAAATAATTAGGTTGTGACCTAATTAATAACTAACCAAACACGAGGGACCAAAGCCGGGTAACTTGAAACTAGAATTATAAACTTAAAAATAAAACACAACACACACAAAAAAATGTGTGTGCGTGCGTGAGGATGGTCAGGAGAAGAAGCTCTCATGAGCTCAAACCCTAACTCCAACAAATTGGTCAAATTGAAGCTTGAATCAAGATCCAAATCAATGCATGAACGCGTAGAAACGATCACCAAGTCATGGGGATCATAAGGTATGTCACAAAACCTAGATTGGTTGAAGTAGAAATTTTAGACAAGTAGGTTACTTGCAAATAAATTGATGGATTATGATCCAAGGATGAAATTAGGAATGATTTTTATGTTTAGAAGTAAACCCTAACCATTTACTTGTTGAATTGAGGTTCATAATGGTGAATTTGATCATTACCCATATATGTGCTAAGTGGGTTTTGATTTAAATATGAAGATGATGATATGTTTGTGTTAGAAATTATCATAAGTGATGGTTGATGTAAGATACTTGAACAATTTTCAAGTTTGAGTGTTGATCATACATGACTTGAAAAATGGGTTTTTGATGATTTAATGAAATTGATGTTGTATTGGTGTTTATAAACACCATACTAACTTGTATAAATGAACTACTTGAACAAAAAGGGGAAATTGTTAAGAGTTCATACTTGATTTGAAGTGGGTCTTGACATAAGAATTAAACTCATAATTTATGATTTAGTTCAATAAGAAAGTAGTCAAAGATTCATAAGGTGTGAAAGTCATGATTTAGAATGACTAATCTAACAACCTTGTGAATAATGAATGAAAGTAGGTGCTTAACAAGCTAGGTGAAGCTTGGGGTGAAAACGGGTCGATCGAAGCAAGTGAGAAAAGAAAAGCGTAATTCGGATGCAAGGTAAGTGAAACTTACACCTTTTGTAGAATATTTAGTTATTCTATAAGTTTTAAATTCGATAAAAACAATATTGGGAAATATGGATTTCCGACGCAATTGATACGAGTTGGGACATACGCAAAATTTGGTAAAAACCATGATGAAGGGTAAACATGGGTAAATGGTAATATAGCCGTAAATGACAAGCATACAATGAATCTGGAAATGTTACCGTATGGGGTAACTCATAATAAGGATAGGGATAAAATGGTAATTTAGTCGTGTGCCGACAAATATAAGTAAAAGTTATAAGACACCCTACGGCGTAAGCCGAATTGGGTTAAATAACGAGATGGTATATATATATATATATACCATTCCAAATTCAAATGCAAAATGTTTGGTCGTCTAGACCAAACGGGTCAAAGGGTGACTTGTAGTGCCATTTGACAAATGACGACTAATAAGTATGTGTCAAGTCTTATGCTTACAGGATAATAATGGTTTATGGATTAAAATGCTACGAATTAGCATATTATAGAAGCAAAGTATCGAAATGGGTCAATAAGTTGACCCGAGCCAGGTACGTGTAAATATAGTTGTGGATAATATACTTTATGGCCATATTTGTAGCGAAAGCCCTTCGTAGTAAATGAGGGGCTAATGTTGACTAAAATGCCCTTGAAGGGTAAATTGGGCAAACAACCCATAAAGGTTGTTTAGAAACTTATATTATGATCTTGTAACCTTTAGACGCGTATGAAAATAGTAGGCATAAACTATCAAGGGTTAAATGCCTTAAAATACGTATTGTCGCAAAATAGCATATTTGAGGGGTAAAACTCGGAATAGATAGTCTATCACATTAAACCCATTACATTCATAGTTGTGGTGGAAAAGCTAATCAAAATGAACGGGTGGGATTATGAGGCATAAAGGAAATGAGCGAAATAAGGCTTAAAAGGACATAAATGTCCTTAACGGGTCAAAATAAGCACTTGAGCATAAGCGGATTGAGATTGTGTAATAACCCGCGATTTGAGCCTTGTACAATAGGAAATAATCATAATGACATGTTTACAAAAGAAACAAGGACCGCAAACAAGTAGTTAGATGAAATCACGAACGGGTCAAAAGTTGGTAAAAAGGGTAATAAGCCGAAGAGTTAAAAGTCTGAAATTTTATTATGTCGGACGTTGGATTTTAACTCCATTAGATGGAGAATAAAATTACGAGCGCGTAGGAAAAAGAATCGGGTAAAACGGATGTGTAGTTTGAAAGTTATGCACATTTTCGTAAAAACTTGAATTGCTGAAATATGCAGGTTTCAGATCTGAACTTGCTGGAAATCCGTATCCCCCGCGCCACGCGAAGGATAACATGTTTGTTGTCGCGCCACGCGATGGTCTGTCGCGGCCCGCGACAGTTGTAAAGTAAGTTCTCGCGGCCCGCGAGAACTGTAAATTCTGGAATTTTTGTTTTACTTCGCTGTATGAGGCAAGGAACTTGTTTAAATCAGTATTTAAGTTATCAAGACTAACTTTAAAGTTGGTTTTGATTGTAGGTGATTATCAAGAGTAACCGGAGGAAGATCAAGCGACGTGAAAGAACCGAACACATGAAAAAGAAGCTTCCGCACGTTGTATCGTTGTTATTTAAACGACGTATTTAATCTTATCATGAGGGATTTTATTCTAAGATGTAAAAGTTTTTAATAAACCTGTATTTCTATATGTGATGTGTATACTTAAATACATATTAATTGTCGATTATTGTACGAAAATCTTTAAATATTAGTAAGGGTGTTACAGTTTCTTTTAATATTATCCCAAGTTATAATTTCTTGTTAAAATAATGATTATTTTAACTTTAAATTATATTTAATTTTGGAATAATTGTTTAAACATTATTTCTGTAACAATACTTCTCAAGTATTTCCTACTTATATTTCCTTCCCAAGGATGGGGTATCTCATACATGTGTATTCGTATTCTTGTATTTGTTAAGTATACTTATACTTAATTTTTAATGGATTATTCCGGAATAAATATCCAATTTAATGTATTTTCAAGTCTAAATTCAGAAAATACATGTAAACTTATTTTTATCCCCAAAAATAATGTATTTCAAGTTTATCCAAGAAATATATATTTTTCCAAAAATCATATATCTTCTAAATACCCTAGGAAAATATATTTTTACTTCTCAAAAATACTATATTTTCTCCTTGTCGAAAATATGATATACTTGTAATAATAATAAAAATCATATTTTCATTTCTTTCGTATCCAAAATAATATTTACCAAAAACATGCTCATAAATGTATTTTCCGGAATATTTGTAAGTTACATTCTATCGTTCGGTTCCACAATATTATGTGTGTAACTTATATATTTATTCCTTACGATTTTTGGCAATGTTTTGGATTGTAAATCCTTAGTATTTAAGTTATATTATTTCATACCCTAAAATAATATAACTATTACACAAAGTATACAAATATTCACACACATGTCTTCTAAATATATACCTTTCAAATATATATATTTAGTTATTTTTATTTACAAAAACCAACCTCCAATATTTGTATTTTTGTAACAAAAATTATGGCAAAGTTTATATTGAAAACTCATGATCAAAATACACTTGTAAATATTTGTTTGAAAATATTTTTCTAAGTGTTTATATTTTTAGAAAATTTTGTCATAGTTTCCCCTAAAAATGGAGGTGTCCATGCTATCAAAGCATATCATTTTCTTTTTAAAAATCATCACAAACAATCAACAATCAACCTACACTTACCAAGTGCCAAATCAATGCTATTTACATAACAATCATGAACATGAACTTTCATAAAAACTTGTAGTAACTTGGTAGTGTGTTTAGTAGGTTTAGTTACCCTCCAAAATGTATTTACTTATTTATAAACTTCATTCTTGAAAGATTTAGGTGTTTACAACTTGTAAACATGTTTTACAAAAACATTTCTTTATGACATTTTCTTGTTTCACAAGTGTTTATACACTTGTTTTATCACCAAAAATAGTGTTGTTTATGTAAAAACCAAATCTATGTAAATCTTGTTATTTAACTTGGTTTCTTTGGAAAACTATTTTTGAAATCATCCAAGTTTATGTCTAGTAATCATGTTATATGCTTCATTATTCATAAAATCATTTTCATACTTCAAGTTCATGAAAGACATAAAGTATGATGATCTTGGTCTTTCACAAGATCACCACCTTAACTAACTAGATCATGTGTTACATCACAATCTAGTAGGTTTCATATGATGTCTAACATCACTAACACAAATCATCAATCATCAAGAAGCAAATCAATACTAGTCAACATGTATTCATATGTTAATAAGCTTATGTTAAAGATTCATGATTATGTTCTTTAGTGTTCATCAAGATTAACAATGTTCATCATCTTTTAACCAACAAAATATGAAGTAAAATCAAGTTACAAGGAGCTTACTACTAGCACAAGGGCTAGGGAAGAACACTAGAAGTTGAAGATGATAAATGTGTTGGATAAAATCAAATGGGAGAGGTCCTTCAAGATCCACAAGCTCCACACTTCTTAACTTAGCTTCTAACACCTTGTGATGCCTTGAGAATGGATGGAAATCGATGGATGATGATGATGTTGTTGTTGTTGTTTACGGCCGAGAGGGAGAGAAGAGGGAGGAGATGGAGTGGTGTGTGTTTGTGTGTGAAAGATGAATGAGAATGATCTAGCATGTTACACTTATAACCAATCTTAGAGAATTAACCAATGGATAATGTGTTCTTAATAGTACATACAAATATCTAATCATGTAACACCCTAACACGTTTGACCTTAAAACGACGCAGCGGAATTTCGAGTTTGAAAATTTCTTTCATGACATACATCTTGACATTCTAAAACTTCATATTATAATATAAGAACATAACTTATCGACACTAAATTACATATTTAAACATTTCCGTACAATCTGTCTTGTGACTCGATCTTCGATCTCTACTCCTTGGTAACCCTCATGTCTTGTACTACCTGCGCTCACCACATAAAATTCATAACGTTAGTATGTATCATAAACATACAAGAATTGTACACGTTTACTTTTCATTCCATTATCTCTTTACATTCCGGCTTTCTTTCTGATCATACGATCCGTAGTGAGACTTCCTTGGTATCCTGCGTTACACTTCATCACCAGGCACGATATTATTATCGTTAGTACTCAATTTCATTGAGTGCATGCGTACATACTTTCATACAACCTATACGTACACTTACGATCACACATAGCAACATACATACCTGTGTACCTACATACATACATACGTGCATACCTAAACACATCCATTCATACATACATACCTACATACTTACATGCCTTCATACATACATACATACATACATACCTACATACATACTTACAAACCTACATACATACTTACATACAAACATACATACATACTTACATACATACGTACCTACTTATTCCATGCCTTCTCACAACTTCATACGTACATAACTTCGTACATACTCACTTGACTACATATACATACCATATGTATACATCCTTACGTACAAACACTTATACTTTTACAACATACATACGTATATACCTACATACCTACCCACAATTATATCTTCAATCACCCATTGCAATATATCCGACTTATACTTGCCTACTCATATACGTCTGCATATATATATATATATCCTTATGTACTCGCTTACACACTATAAACTTACATACATTCGCGCATACACGCTTACATACCTTCTACATACGTGTAAAGAGATACACAACATCCATACATACCTATCCACATATACACTTACCATAAAGGTCATAAAACATGAGTTAAACTAATCATACGCAACTTAAAACGCGTTTAAACGAGTTCCCGAGCCAAAACGGAGCACGAAAACAATTTCCGGAGAAACTGGACCCGTCGCGCGACGCGACGGGCCGTCGCGCTACGCGACCCCCTCAAAACATCAGACGGTTGCTGCTGCTGTGCTGCATATTTTCAGCGCGATCCCGTTTCACGGAAACGAGCATAACTCACTCGTTTTTTTATCCGTTTTACCCGATTCTTTTTCCTACGCGTCCGTAATTTAATTCTCCATCTAATGGAACTAAAATCCAACATCCGACTTAATATAATTTCCGACTTTTAACTCTTCGGCTTATTACCACTTTTCGACCCGTTCATGCATACGTCAACATAACTTGTTCTTTTTACCAAAACCTCTTATAAACATAATAATATAAGTGACGTCTATCATAAATTACCCAAATTTTTGGATGTCTTGCATCCTCTTAACACCTTATCGTTCATATGCTTATTTTTGACCCGTTAAGGGTATTCGTGCATTAATTGGTCTACGACTAACCAAACCATAATCCCCACTTCCATACTTGTCCAAAACCTTACACTAATCGAATAACTTGCTTCAAAACTACTTTTAAGCTCGTTTACCCCAAAATACCCATCAAGGGCATTTTGGTCAACCTTAAACCCATCATTTACGACGAAGGACTTTAACACATATTTGGCCTCAAACATCATGTTTAATTCATTACAACACTTTATTACTTACTAGTACTAAGAAGTGATTACGGAAATCACTTACCTTATGCGTCCGTGCTCGTATCCGATTTCTCGCCTTTTCTTGACCCGTTATCCTTTCAAGCGTGAGTCCGTCTTGACATGCTTCCTATACTCTCTTTTCATCAAGATCACGCTCCTATTAGCATATGCATTCGTACATGTTAACAATCATATCAATCGCATATTTCACCCTTAACTTTCATTAGTCCTTTCTAGCATACATAACTCATATGATTATATTCATATCCGTTTAACTCTTGTAATTCATCATACAATCACAAATAACGCATATTGACATAACATGTACCATCCGACTTATCATCATATACCCGTAACATCATAATCGACTATACGGACGACACTATATACATTTCATCATACACTTGATGCGAGTACTACCCTTTAAGCATAACATACAACTATTTCATGCACAATTCTTCTAAACTCATACATAATCCATCAAAACCAACTACTAATCATCATGTATCATTCCAAATGAACATTAAACATAACATCATCATATTCCTATACTTTCATCTAACAATAATTCATCATACCCACATAATACATCAATCATTCAACAAGACTTGAACATAAGAGGTGATTCTAGTCATCATCTTCACCCTAACTAACGGGTGTCACCTCTAAACATCAAATTAACGCAAACCTTTCATAACCCATGTTCTACACAAGGATTCTAACCCTTGTACATGATTAATTTCATAATAACTCACGGATTTGAACATAACCCACTTCACCCATGATCACAAATCTTAGATTTAAGACATACCTTATGATCCCCTCATGATGGTGATCATTAATCCATGCTCGGTTATGGATTTACGCTTCATCTTGCCTTTCAATTTGAGTGAAAGGATGAAATTAGGGTTTGAGGCTCCATGGGAGCCTCCTGCTCCTTCTCGAACACACGCATGTGTGTGTGTTTGTGTGTGATAAGTTATTTAATAACTTAACTTTCATCTTTCCCACTTTAGCCCCTCGGGTTTGTTTTTAAAACATAACTAACACTACCTTCATCATTTAATACTTTTGACCATACTCTTAACTAGGTTAAATAGCCTAGTTATTTATTTCATGACGTGTCATATCGGAACACACGACAATTATTAACATTAGATTTTGGGGCGTTACAAATCAAATCTTCACAAGATTAAGGAAATCAAGGTGGTGGGGCCACCTTGTGACCGTCCACATTAGGGGGGATTGGTTGGGTTTCAATGGTAAGATTAATTAGTTAGATCTTAAGTGTAATGGTTAGTGTTTATGCATATCATGTGTTATATAGTGTGTTAGGGTGTTCGGGGATCATAACTAGCTCAGAAATAATAAAACAACGCTTCTAGTAAAATTTTGGTGTTTCGGGTAGTGTCTGGTTGTTCGGTTAGATACCGGTTCGTTAAAGTGTCAAACTATTCCGTTTAGTGATCTTTATGTACCCTTTTGTGACACTTTTAATTCTCGTCACTTAGGAAAGCATTCAGGACCATTTAGTCATATTTTTGCATGTTACCAACTTGTTAAAATGCTGATTTTTGCTGAAACATGCTGAATTCAGCACTTTATGTGGGTTTTAGGCACTTCCCAGCACTTAAACTATCACCTAGTGAAGCAGTTTTGTGGTCCTTACTTCCCTACACTCTATACTAGTGTAGTACTTAGTCTCTGGCCCAAACTGGGTCTCAAAACACTGTCTGTCTATGTACTGAACCTCGTCAGCATTTTTCTGAGTTATCCGCTAACTGTGCTTTGTGCATCATTTATGTCAATATGGTTTGTCTGTGAATATGATGTGACATTATGCAATATGTGATGCACATGAAAGTATGATGCAGAAATCAGAAAGCAGTCATTTGTAATTCAGCACAGTCATTAAGCACTAATCATGGTTAATTAAATTGTACGGATACCTGGATTTTTTACAGTTGTCACATTCTCCCCCTGTTAAGAAAATTTCGTCCCGAAATTTTAGTTCTGCTACTAGCTACAGGGGAGTTTGGGAACAAATGTGGGTACTTTGCTTTCATGCAGTCTTCACGCTCCCAGGTGAACTCTGGGCCGTGACGCGCGTTCCATCGAACCTAGACGAGTTAACACTACTCCTGCGTGTCTTGTTAACCTTCCAATCAGTAACCTCAACAGGTTCTTCGGTAAAGTGGAGTGTGTCGTCAATGTGAACTTCATCGGCAGGAATGACAACTGTTTCTTGAGTTGGACTCTTTTTCAGATTAGATACATGAAATGTATCATGAACGCCATTCAGTTCTGCGGGTAGATCCAACTTGTAAGCTACAAGACCAATCCTTTCAAGGATTTTGAACGGTCCAATGTATCGTGGGTTCAACTTTCCACGCTTCCCAAAGCGTGCTACACCCTTCCAGGGTGAGACCTTTAATAAAACCATATCTCCCACTTGAAACTCCAAAGGTTTCCTCCTTTGGTCCGCATAACTCTTTTGTCGATCACGAGCCGCCTTGATGCGCTCTCGGATCTGTATAATCTTGTATGTCGTCTCTTGAACCAATTCGGGACCAACAAGCTGTCTATTACCCGCATCTGCCCAGCATAACGGTGATCGACACTTGCGTCCATAGAGAGCTTCGAACGGTGCAGCTTGAATGCTTGCATGGTAACTGTTGTTATACGAGAATTCTACCAAAGGTAGATGGGTGTCCCAACTGCCACCCAAATCCATTACGCAAGCTCGCAACATGTCTTCTAGCGTTTGAATCGTTCGTTCGCTCTGGCCATCAGTCTGAGGGTGAAATGCAGTACTCAGATTTAACTGAGATCCAAACGCTTCTTGGAAGGATTGCCAAATCCTTGATACAAATCTTCCGTCTCTGTCAGAAATAATCGAGAGAGGCACTCCATGTCGTGCAACTATCTCTCTGAGGTATAGCTCGGCTAGCTTACCTGTGTTGTCTTTTTCCCTGATCGGCAGAAAGTGCGCAGGTTTTTTCAGACGATCTACGATTACCCAAATCGTATCATGACCTCTGGGTGTCTTTGGTAACTTCGTTATAAAATCCATTGAAATCTGCTCCCATTTCCACATGAGTATTTCAGGTTGTTGCCGAAGACCTGAAGGCTTCTGATATTCGGCCTTTACCTTGGCACAAGTCAAGCAATTGCCAACATACATTGCAACATCACCTTTTAATCCCGGCCACCAGTAGAAATCCTTTAAATCTTGGTACATCTTATCCGATCCTGGATGGATCGAGTACCGTGACTTGTGAGCTTCATCGAAAATTACTTCTCTAAGATCACCAAAGAGGGGAACCCAAATTCTTCCCATGAAACACAACGTTCCTTCCTTATTGGGTACTAACTGTTTCTCCATCCCACGGAGATATTCATCCTCAAGATTCTTTTCCTTAAGAGTTTCTCTCTGCGCGGCACGGATGCGCAACGAGAGGTCTGTCTGAATGATCATTTCCAAAGCCCTAACCCTTATGAGCTTGATTCTTTCTTTCCGACTCAAGGCGTCTGCTACCACATTCGCCTTCCCTGGGTGATACTTAATCTCGCAATCATAATCGTTCAACAACTCCACCCATCGGCGCTGTCTCATATTAAGCTCCTTCTGATCGAATATATGATGTAGGCTCTTGTGATCAGTAAAGATCGTGCATCGGGTGCCATACAAATAATGTCGCCAGATCTTTAATGCAAACACCACCGCGCCTAATTCCAAATCATGTGTGGTGTAATTTTTCTCATGAACCTTCAATTGGCGCGAAGCATAAGCTATAACCTTCTGGCGCTGCATCAGAACACATCCTAAACCTTGACGCGAGGTGTCGCAATATACCATGAAGTCGTCGGTGCCTTCGGGTAGGGATAGGATGGGTGCATCACAAAGCTTGTTCTTCAGCAACTGAAAAGCTTCTTCTTGTTTATCTCTCCATTTGTACTTTTTGTCCTTTTGGGTGAGGGAGGTCAAAGGTTGAGCGATTTTCAAAAAATCCTCAATAAATCTGCGATAATACCCAGCCAAACCTAGGAACTGGCGGATCTCGGTTGGTGTCTTCGGAGTCTCCCAATTCTTGATTGCCTCGATCTTTGTGGGATCCACATGAATTCCATCTTCGTTAACCACGTGACCAAGGAACTGAACCTCGCGCAATAAGAACTCGAACTTCAAGAACTTTGCGTATAATTTCTCTTTCTTAAGCAGCTCTAAAATAGCTCTTAGATGTTGTTCGTGCTTTTCTTTGTCTTTGAATAAATCAAACTATCGTCGATAAACACAATCACAAATTTATCGAGATATGGCTTGCAGACTCTATTCATCAAAACCATAAACACTACTGGCGCGTTTGTCAAACCAAACGGCATAACCAAAAACTCGTAATGTCCATATCGAGTCCTAAAGGCCGTCTTTGGAATACTCTCTTCTTGAATTCTCAACTGGTGATACCCTGATCGAAGATCGATCTTGGAGTAGAAACTCGAACCTTGCCGTTGATCGAAAAGATCATCAATCCTCGGCAAAGGATATCGATTCTTATTGGTCAACTTGTTTAGCTCTCGGTAGTCGATGCACATGCGGAAACTACCGTCCTTCTTCTTAACAAACAACACTGGAGCTCCCCAAGGCGAGAAGCTTGGTCTGATAAATCCCTTGTCTAAAAGCTCCTGAAGTTGTGTCGACAACTCCTGCATTTCTGAAGGTGCAAGTCGATAGGGTGCCTTAGCTACAGGCGCGACGCCTGGAACTAAGTCAATGTGGAATTCGACTTGTCGCGGCGGCGGCAATCCTGGCAAGTCTTCGGGGAAGACTTCAGGATATTCTTTCACAACTGGGATGTCTTCCAACTTCGGCTCAGCGGCTTCCTTGTCCACAATGTGTGCCAAGAAGGCAACACATCCTTTCTGCAGACATCTTCGAGCTTTCAAACAACTGGTGATCCTTAGAGGCGTATCGTGCTTCTCTCCATGCACCACAATTGTTTCCCCTTTCGCCATTGGAATGCGAATGATCTTCTCGTGACATACGATCTCTGCTCGGTTGCTTGATAACCAATCCATTCCAACTACCACGTCAAAGCTTCCCAACTCGACTGGCAGAAGATCAAGCATAAACTCATGCTCTCCCAGTTCTATTACGCAACTTCTAATGACTTCATTCGCTTCTACTAGCTTTCCATTAGCTAGTTCTATCGAGTACGGAATATCTAGCTTACTAGCTACCAACCCAAGCATATTCTTAAATTCTAGGGATACAAAGCTATAATCGGCACCAGTATCAAACAGTACAGATGCAAAGCGTTGGTTGATAGGGAACGTACCAGTGACTACGTTCGGATCCTGGCGAGCTTCCCTAGCTCCGATGTTGAAAACCCTTCCTTGAGCTTGGTTGATCTTTGGGCATTCTCGCTTGAAATGCCCCACATCTCCACAGTTAAAACAACCTGGTCCCCGACCATTACCATTCCCATTACCACCTCGACGTTGAAACCACTCCAAATAGAAGACAGAAAGGTCAAGTTTCTCAAGCACAAAAGACTAGTGCTGGTCAAAGTCAAGTGGGATTCAAAAAGAGGAGCTGAATACACTTGGGAGCTGGAATCGGAAATGAAGCGAAAATATCCTCACTTATTTCAATAAATCTCGAGGACGAGATTTTAAATAAGGTGGGGAGGATGTAAGGACTGCAAAAATGCCCCAAATCGACCCGTAAGTGAAAACCCGGACCTCGGAAACCCTAGTGTGCATGAAAAACCAAGAAAATCAGATTTTTGGTTTCACGCGGGCCGCGTAAACCATAAGGAACATCTACGCGGGCAGCGTCAACTTATAATTTGACCGGATAAGCATTCCAACCACGTGTCGAACACCTGGCAAGCCTACTCGTGACACATATGCCCTACACGTAGACTAGGGGCTCTCGCGGGCCGCGTAAAACCTATGTTAAGGTTTACGCGGGCCGCGTAAAACTCAAAATGTGGTTATAAGTAGCCTGTGCATGGGACTTGCTCTGTGTTCGAAAGTTTTGATAAAAAAACGAAGTATACTGCCTAAATTCAAAGTCTTAAGGTATCAAGACGCTGCTACGATACAGGGTATTAACTCGATCATTGCTACGATTCAATGTCCGATCGATTGAAACCAATCCGATGGATGTTTAAGTGCTGCCCAAATTAGGGCTATACTTTGTCATTCGTCGTGAGGGTTTTGATCTCGTGAGTTATCGTAAATGTTGTATTAAGTTATTGACCTAGTTCGTATGCATTGTCATTTAATTTAGGTTACAAGGCTTATGAATAGGCTAAACTCTGCCCGTTTAAACTTGCAATGTGAGTCATTCTCTTTTCATTAACAGTGTTTTACAATACTCCAATTATTTTCAAAGTTATAATTACAGGGATTAAGTCGTGGTTATCTTAAATCACTGGCAAGTGGGGTATTGTGCACATTACTAATTTCTCACGGTTAGGTTCATAAACCTAACAGTGATAATCATCACTACTTGGGTGAAAGGACCCAATAGTGGTATGACCATCGTCACCAGGGTGTGACACGGCGCCAGATAAAAATAAGATAAAAGCCATTGTAATCGCTCTTATGCTTTAATTTATAGCCATGTGTCGTTTTATCAAAATTGAGTGACTCGCCAGTATTTCCCCGCTGATAAAAATCTTTTTAAAACATGTTTCAGGTGACCTACTGTGAATCAAGGAAAAGTGCTATGGAGCACTAATAAAGCTTGAAGTGGTGGCTCAGTTAAATAAATAAACATGTTTTGTAAAACAGGGAATTTCCTCGTGAAATTCCTCTATTGTAAATTATGGGGTTCGTCCCAAATTATGAAATAAAATAATTGGGCATTTTCAAGTTTAAAGATCTTGTTAAACTTCCGCTGTCAAATCAAATAATAAATACCACGGGTTTCTGTCTCGCGGCTCCTGGACCGGGTTAAACCGGGACGGGGGTCGTGACATGTTTAGCCTAGCATATTCGTCACCGGACCTTCAAATCTCAAGTTGGAATGAGTTTGCATGAAGAAATTAGAAGAATTCGGTGTCAGGACTCTAAAAATCGCCTATGGGAAGCTCTTAATTCGTCTGGACGGCTAAATGCTGAATGGGAAAATTTCCATGCATAATTGGGTAAAACCTAAAATTTCACCGACTTGCATGTTCGCGCCACGCGACAATGCATCTATTCTCTGTCGCATGGCGCGAAGAGAACTTATTTGACTTTAATGCATGGTCGCGTCACGCAACCAACCTTCCTATCCTTTTCGCGTGGCGCGAAAAGGAGCGGTTTCCAGCACTATGTTTTTGAGCAACATGTAGGTGCTGTCAAGCCCGTTTTCCTATTTGGATGTTCTTTTCACCTCATTTTGCCCATGTTAAGCCAATAAAACCAGACACACAGTAAGTGCAACATACATATCTAAAAATGACTCGTTAACCGACTAAAACATGTACAAATATATACAGATTATAGTGTGTTTTCACACGCACATCACACATCACACATCACACCCCCAAAAGCCTTGCACCAGCACCCCCACCTCATGAAAGACCCCAATTTGTCTGAAGTGTGGGTTGATTCACGCCTTCTTGCTCACCTACTTCTACAACATTCACCTCTACTATTAGTTGATTTTGTTTTAAATAATAATTAGGTCGTTATTGGAGAATCTGAAAAGAAGCTTCAATTAATACATTAATTTTTTTACTTTAAAATACCTTTGCAGAATGAGAGATGTGACGTCCACATGACAAAAATATCCCTTAGGCCGCCTGGTATACTCTAATACCCATAGGTGTTGATCCTAGTTGGCATCCATTAACGCCTGTCATAACGCTCCTGGATTGTTTTATTGGGCATTAAAAGGTTCACGTGTTAAGAAGTTAACTAGGAGAGAGGAGGGCATCAAGCATTAAAAATTTTGCACACACACAACATGCTATATATATGTATTTTAATTAAGTTAAAGGGGTGTTAATGAGGGTCAAAGCATTTCCGTGGTGTGAGGTGAAATGAAAGAGGGTCAAGTAGGTGATGTGACGCCTACGTGTAAGGGGCTTGAAAGTATACCCCATGATCTTAGGGCACTTGGTGTGGGGGACGTCCCCGCCATGTCCAGGCCCGACGCCGTCCCATTCTCCCATTTCCCTTCCAGCGTCGGCGTCTTCTACGTCTTGCTGCTGCCGCTGAAGTCGTCCCTCCCCTTCTCACACACACATACACATACAACACACATATATATATATATATATACATATATAGGCCAATCCTCCAGATCCCTTGGTTCATCCTTGAAATGACATCCTCAGTAGATGTTGACATGACGCTGACGTGAAGAGACATCCTCCAATAACTTGCCTCCTCCACACCAAATATTCTTAAAACTTGAACCATTAGACATGGTGACTTTAAGTACTTAACGCTTCTTAAATCAACAATATAAATACTTTTATTTATAACATTAAAAATATCTGTATTTCGTAATTCCATGACCGGATCCTTTGATTGCTCATCTCGTTAAACCCACACACTCGCCGGAGATCCCAAATCACCACCGGCAATTCTCACCACACCACACCATGTTCACCACTACTCTCCTAACCCTCACCCTCCTCTCTCTCACACTCCCCTCATCTTCCACCACCGACATCTGCATCATCGGATCCGGCATCGCCGGCTCCTCCGTCGCCCACTTCCTCCGTCAATACTCCCCAACCCCCACCACCACCATCCACATCTTCGAGCGCCACCCCGTCGTCGGCGGCCGCATGGCCACCGTCACCATCTCCGGAGAAACCTTCGAAGCCGGCGCCTCTATTCTCCACCCTAAAAACTACCACGCTTTAAACTTTACAAATATGTTGAATCTCAAAGTCAAAGGTCCTTCTGCTTCTGATAGTTCTATGTCTCTTGGTATTTGGGACGGTCAACAGTTCTTGTTTAAGACCATTGATTCGGATTCGAAGAGTCAGATTGTTCAGTATTTTGTATCGTTTGCTAATTCGATTAGGATGCTGTTTCGATATGGTGTTTCTCTCTTGAAGATGAACAATTTTGTTGAGGTACTGGTTTTGACTGTATCAGTTACATGTAGCCATGTAGGGCTGTTCATGAGCCGAGCTAGGGCAACAAGCTTGGGCTCGGCTCGATTATAAACCGAGCTGGCTCGGCTTGGTTTGGCTCGATTTTAAAAATAAAAATTAATAAATAGCTCTCAAAATTCTGTATTCTAAAATATTATTTAATACTTCAAAAGAACATGTTCAAAATAAGTTCAACCTAATACATTACAACCAAAATCACATGCAAAATAAGTTTTATATTTCAAGTAAATACAATATTTGTTCATTGACAATCAACCTTTAAATATGTCATAGATATCAAACTACAAGCCTAAATACATGTAAATAATAATCACTTTTTTATAATATGTTATATGTATATAAAAATAAAATATATTATAAGTAAAATAATTCGAGCTAAGCCGAGCCGAGCTACCAAGCGAGCCAAACCTAGCCAATTTGGCTCGTCACGAGCCGAGCTGAGCTAGGCTCACTTTCTAACCGAGTCGAGCCGGCTCTGCTCATTTTCAAACCGAGCCATATCGAGCGAGTTTCGAGCGAGCTCTGAGCCGCGAGCTTTTTGGACAGCCCTATATTAATGTATCATGTGATATGCGGTTAAAAATAACTAGAGTAATTATTAATGCGCTATAGTTTTTGAACTAGAGTAATTATTATTACGTTACTTTATTTATTGCAGTGTAATTCTGTCTTTCAAAACTATAGAGTAATAATAATTGCTCTAGTTCTTTATACGCGTAGCACATAAAGCCTAATTGTACCGGATATAGCCGCTAGTTTTGAAATTATATAGTTTTGAGTATGCGCATATAATGTATATATGTGTGGGCCCTTGGGGGACAAAAGTGAAAGTGCACTAATTTTAACGTATTTTACTAATTTCGTGAAAATAACGCTAAAAAGCGAGAGACGGTTAATCATGCATCATGTGGTGGCGTTGATAGCCGAAAGACAAGGGGGTACATGTGCTAATCGGCTTTTGTCCCAATTGCTGAGTGTTATGTGCCTTATGTCCAAGGCTTGATGCAAAACTACTACCGAGCCGGGGGTCTCACTGGAAGCAGCCTCTCTATTCCCGCGGGGTAGAGGTAAGGCTGTCTACATCTTACCCTCCTCAGACCCTACCTTAGCTTTGCTATTGGTGGGATATACTAAGTATGATGATGATGATGAGTGTTAGGATCAAATAAGGTTTTATGTGCTTAAGCGTAAAAATAATTAGAGTAATTATAGTAATTATGACAACACTAGAGTAATTATTATTACGTTATTGTTTTTGAACTGGAGTAACTAGTTTTAGCTGCTTCATTTGTTGTAGTGTAATTACTATGGTTCAAATTGTTCTAGTTATGTATACGCTTAGCACATAAAACCTATTTGTGCTGGATTCCGCCCCTAGTTTTGAAATTATATCTTAGTGATCTTCAGGTTATATGTACTAGTTGTGGTACTGATGGATTAAGATATTTAGTGATTTGTATCGGATTAATTTTATGGTTATGTGATAGGTTACAGTGGATAATTTTTTGAGGTATTATGAAAGTAAGGAGTCTAGACCGGTTTTTAGCAATGTGGAAGATATGCTTAAATGGGCGGATTTGTATGATTTGACAACACGGACGTTGGAGGAGGAATTAGTTGGGCTTAACTTCTCGCCTCTGCTCATACAAGAGCTTATTACTGTAAGTTACTTGTTTTTCGTAAATTCGGAATTTTGTTATGAATATTGAATATTGAGATAAATGTTCATAAAAATACGAATATTGATTATTGAGGTAAATGTTCATAAAAATCCAAATTCCAATGTTTTATGCATTCTGCAGGTTATTACAAGAATCAACTATGGTCAGAGTGTG
Organism: Helianthus tuberosus; assembly: GCA_030545235.1. Taxonomy (NCBI): domain Eukaryota; kingdom Viridiplantae; phylum Streptophyta; class Magnoliopsida; order Asterales; family Asteraceae; genus Helianthus; species Helianthus tuberosus. The sequence continues at coordinate 63,081,955 of CM060354.1, read as the reverse complement.
CGCATCAGCGGGCTTGCTGGTGCTGTTTCTCTGGCTGGATCAGGCGGAAACTTATGGGCAGTTGAAGGCGGGAACTGGCAGATGGCTGCTGGATTAATCAACCGATCAGATGTTACATTGCATCTTAAAGAAGAAATAGCATCAATCACAAACGTTGGTGGCTTTTACGAGCTCAACTCCACTAATGGAAACAGTTACACATGCCAAGTCACAGTTGTCGCAACCCCTTTAGACGAACTGACCACTCAATTCACCCCTGAAATTCACATCCCAGAAAGAAAGTTACAGCATACACACGCAACCTTTGTTAGAGGCGTCTTGAATCCAGTGAGTTCTTTATTATCATTTACATTATTATAATCAATATATAAACTTGCATACGTCATAATGTTTATTCTTTTGCATAGGCGTACTTTGGATTAAATTCAGTATCAGACATTCCGGAATTGGTGGGGACCATAGAGAGCCCCGAACTTCCATTTACGTGCATTTCTGTGCTGAAAGAACACAGCGCGAATGACTTCACTTACAAGTTATTCTCTCGTCAAAGTTTGACCGATGAATTGTTGGATCAATTCTTTAGGTAACCCTATGTCGCATTTTCATTTTTTCTGCATTTTGTTTAATATGAACATGTGGTTTACTTTATGCATAATTGGCGACTGGCAGCAAAAGGAATGAGACGCTGAGAATCAACTGGGGTGCATACCCTCATTATCATGCTCCTGAGGAGTTTGCTCCATTTATATTGGACGACAACCATTTGTATTATGTAAATGCGTTCGAGAATGCAGCCAGCACCATGGAAACGAGTGCTGTTTCAGCTGAGAACATGGCTCGGTTGATCCTGTCAAGGTTAGCCGGTCAGCAGCCTTTGGGTTCATCCGGCTTGAAGAGTTCTACCTCCGATTCAAACCTTCAGCATCCAGAGTTGTGATGACATAAAAATATGGATTTTGTAACATTAATGTAATTTAGATGTTCCACATACATAAATGGTCAAGGCTGGGTACTAATTAGATCTGTGGATGTGGTTATGATGTGAAATAATGATGTTTTGGGTAAGGACACACGATTCAGGTTTCTTGTTGTTTGTACCCCTTGTCGTGTGAACAGAAGGAAAAAAGATAATAATTTGAAGGGTCGTGTGTTGTACAAATGAGAATTCTGCCTTTGAGTAACGCGCAGCCAAGTTTCGTTCCTAAAAGTCATGTTCGGTATGTGGGGTTGGGTATAAAAAGGAGAGAAGTTCTCGCATTCTCAAGTCTCAACCCAAAATACGGGAAATTGAACGGTTTGAGTAACCAATTTTTGTTTTCTGGATTGAATTGGGCATCACCATAACAAAGAACTGGTCGAAATGGACACCCTAAAAACCATGTGAATTTGGAACGGGTTAAACTGGGCATCAACAAGTCAGCCACGTGTTTGACGAGGAAATTCGAAAAATTTGATTACTTTTGGTATCATATATATGTACCATGTGACTCAAGCTAATCACTACCTCTGGGGCTGACCATGGTCGATGATCCTCCAACAAGTACAAAACTTAGATTTATCAAGATGTTTAAGGCTTCTTAAAACTGAAAAAGGTTCAAAAGCTCCTTCGGACAACACAACATCCTCGTTTAAATAAATAGATGTCGGCCATACTTTTTATGGTTCCCAAGGATCCAATACGGCTACTTCGCTTAGGTCTACGTTGGCACGGTATTGTTCTATGGAAGTCTCTTAGCACTTTTTAGTGGTTAGATATGAGGGATAAGTCATGATTCTTGAATGGTCATAAAAGTAGCGTCAAGTGTGGTAACAATTACTGGTTCAACACTTAACCATTCAGATGTTGCCAAGCAGCCCCTAAACAGCTAACATGACCTACTTCACCATGTGTGACATATATATCCACATGATTACCCATATAAATAACACACCACCACAGATGTGACATGTAAACACCCCATTCCAATAAAGAATTAATCATTAAAAAAATACATTCAAAATAAAGATTCTTGGATTAAAAACAATCTCCCCATGCCAACACCCCAATGACCAATCCTATATCCTCATTAAATAATAAAATAATTCTGATTGACCAAATAAAAACACACCAATAATAAAAGAATCCAACACTTAAATAAATCCCATAACCAAACAAAAACAACTAACCACTTCTAACATCTGCTATTTGACTTAATAATAAAACACCCCCTATCCCCTTGTTCTTCATTCATATCACAGCTTTGTATAAAACAAAATAAATCACATTCAGCATATATATACTCCCCCACACAAACATCAAAACCACATCACAACCTCGATATCTTGTATCAATCGCTCAAGTCAAAACTGTCGCTGCGAGAACTGCTGGCGTTTCGACTGTGTAACGAGAGACCCCTCATGTGACCGCCAAGGGCAGAACCATCATTTTTGTTTTCTTGGAAGAATTTCTCACGTTCATGGTGTTTTGAAGGTGGGGGTGGAATTGATACAGCTGCTGCCGATGGTAGGGTTGTGGTTGGCTCGGGTTTTGGGTCCAAACTGATGGGCCGGATAAGCGGTCGGTTAAGCCTATCTGGTGGGATTGATGACCCGAGTAATCCTAAAGGCCGGTCTGCTTGACGATTCTCAGCCTCGGGTCTTACACAAGCTTTTCCTTTTCTCATTCTGCCAAGGTTGCAGTGGTTAGTATAAAAAATAAATAAATAAAAACTAAAATGTAGATGTGTACATTAAGGATATTACAATATAGGTGAAAAATGGGCGGGGAACGGGTCAAGACTGATAACTGGTTTGGATCAAAATGGGTAATTTTGAGTGTGGGTTGAAAAATATATGATCGGGTGGGCTGCCCGGCAAACTCTTTTTTGTACTTTCTTTATTGAATCTTAAAAGTAATTAATGTGTTAGACATATCATTATAAAGAACTATATTTTACAATAAATATCTAATTTATTTGAAGAAAGATTATTAAAGGTGGATTTATATATTTTGACTAACTAGAGAAAAATACTATTGAAATCGACCCATTTATCATAAACGCGTCAAAATCGCCACCTCTACATAATATAAAACCGCATCAATTTGGGTTATATTTTATCTACAACTTGTAAAATGTAAAACGGGTAATTTCATGTATCCCCTCAAAACTTAGTAGAATGTCATATTTACCAAACAAAAGAATCATAATATCAAATATACCCATTTTTAAGTTTATGACATTTATACCCTTCTCTTGAAACATGTATTAGGATATGAGAGTTTGAAGTGTAAGGAAAACGAGTAGGATATAATGGTTATATCATACATTTTATTCAATGAAATGGTAAGTGTTTTGAATGGGTATATTTGACATTACTTTTTTTTTGGTTACGTAAATATGATATTCAATGAAATGGTAAGTGTTTTGAATGGGTATATTTGACATTACTTTTTTTTGGTTACGTAAATATGATAATTATACATACCTTCTGAAGAGTTGTTCAGGATCTTCTTCTTCTTCCGCCTCTTCGTGGTCAACGTGGGCTAATGTAGGCATTGATCTACCGGAAACGAGGCCATCATGTCTCGTAAGTGCCTTCTGGAGCTGATCATTTAACTCAATTGCTTGCGATATTGTTTTCTCGTCCCTAAAACAAGCATATGCATCAACTAAAGGGTGTGACTTTGTGTGTTTACACATTTCGTAAAACAACAATTTTAGCATTCCAATCTTTTTGCCTTGGTATATCCATATAAAAATAACTTACCGAGATGTAACTGCAAGATGCATTACTCTCTGTTTATGAAATGAACACTGTTCAACAAGATCAAGGGTAAATTCATCCTTCGCTTGCTGTAAAAAAAAACACGAAGATAATTAAAGTGTAAATGCAGAAAATATTTTTAGATCTAACTACAATTCTCAACTTTCGGGACGAGTCTTTTATGATGGCAGCTTGAACATTAATATGTAAAATAATAACCCAACGCACGTACGTACCTCTGGATGTCTGGCATCAATGGCATCGAGAACATCTCTTAAAACTTCAAGCGCAGATCCAGCTTTTTGAATAATACTGTTTATAGAAAGATAGTAAAATGTAATTATAAGCAAGCAAAGAGATATACAAGCTTTTTTGAATAATACTGTTAATAAAAAAATAGTAAAATGTAATTATAAGCAAGCAAATAGATATACGAGTTTTTACAGAAAGATAGTAAAACGTAATTACGAAAATAAAAATATATGCATAATAATAAGATTCATTTCATTTATTATATTACCAAATTATTTCACACAACCATCAACAAGCCCCTCTATCCAAAATAATACGTTCACTTCCACTATCGGTATTCTTCTCTCTTTAATACGGCTCATTTTACCCATTTACTTTTTAGCTAAATTATTTTTATTTCACTCATTTGACCGATTAGAGATAAAACATAATCCAAATTTATTTTAGTTTTATACGGAAAGAATCAAGACTTTAAAATTAGGCCACATACCTAGATTCGGGAACTGGTGGCGGGGCCTCTTGTGGTGCACTCCTGTCATGAACAGCATTTGCAGGTTCACCGTTGCTTGAGTTGCTTTTACTGCTATCTGACGTTGAACGATTTTTGGGAAGAACTTCCGGTCTCGGAGCTTGAGAGAATTGTACTCCAGAACTCTATCAACCCAATAAAATAAATTCAAGAGAAAATGAAGGTGTAAATATGTAATTGTATTTTACCCCATGACAATTAGTTTTGTTGCAGCTCAAATGTATATATATACCTACCACCAAATCATAGTATGCATTGTAATATTGAGGGAACTTTCCGGAAGCTCCACCGACAGATGTTTGTGTTGCATCCAGAAGAAGAAATATTTTCTCCCGTACAGGTAGATCAGAGCTCGACTGATCAAGGAAAAAAAAAAACTTAAATGTAAAAATCGAAATTTCCAAATAAATATTAGGTGACAGTTGGAAGGAATAAATATACCTTTTTCTTTACTATTTTCACAAGTATAGGAAGGATCCCGTTGTCGATCACTTGTGTGTGAATTGGTTCTCCGATGTTATTCATCAACATTTCTAGCAACTGGAAACAGATACGATAAAAGCCAAATTGTTAGTCAGAAAACTCGAGATGTAAGAGTATCGTGTACATCACATTGTGCAGAACATTTATAACTCACCATAACAGCATATAATTGAGAATCTTTGCTCTTACTTCCCAGTCGCTTTTTGATGGTTTTAATGACATCTTTAGCTTGCCTGTAAATTCGAACACGTATATATGTCAAGTAAATCATATATGTTAGCATTGTAGAATATTCGTATCCTAATATAAACCTATTCCCTATAACCTTTATGTATGTAAAACTAATACACCAATATCAAGACTTATCCAAAAAATATTAAAAATAACTCTCTTGATAACCGAAGTCTTATCACATAATAGCTCTTGTTCACAACAAGACAACAAGTATACTAATATCATGGTTGTAAAACAAGGTCTCCAAGGCCGAGTACTCCCTGAGTAATCGCTCCAAGGTAGTATGCCGATGCGACTTTCTTCAACTCCGCCTAATTACTCGGAATCGATCAAACACGGTCAACCTCGGCCAGAATCAAATCTAGTAGGTCAACTCGGGCCGAGTTTGACTTAAAAAAACAAAACATAATTTCTATGCCTATTAAATCAAAGAATGAATATCATTTTCACGTATTTTGTTATAAATATCAGTAAATTTATGTTATTTGACATATATTTAATTTTCGAAAACTAATTTCTTTATAGTTTAACATGTCCGAGTACTCCCCGAGTACTCTCCGCCTAGGCCGAGTACTCCCAACTCCCGTTCGACTGACTACGGAGCGCCTAGCGACTTTTGCAACCATGACTAATATGCATTAAGAATAAAGTATTTGTCGACCACAATCGAAATGAAAGAATTTCTTGTTAAAGGTTATGACCAACATGGAAGTGAACTCGAAGTTGTGTCTATTTAGGCCTTACCCCTTCACTTATACCCTCTTTTGCTGAAGTCGGTCGTTCACATAAACAAAAGGTCTACGGAAATGGTTTGCATTAGTATATTACATATTAAGAAACAAAGTAGACCATGCTGTATAGTAAAATACAGCAAGTTAACTGTGAACTAAAAGTACAATGATTGTAAATTCAAGAAATTTACAGTATGCTTACTAACAAAAGGAGGCATAGAACTCAGGTTCAGCTAAACTTCACTAAATGAAGTAAACCGCAACTACCACGACAATGTAGGGTTCGAGTGTTTTGTGCAGAATCAACATATCAAGAATTGAATATCATTAATAAGGAAAAAACAGAAAGTATCTGGGACTTCATAACAAAAGGTATAAATAGAATCAAAATTAACTTCAAACATTATGACATATGATAATTATCTAAAACCTTGAAACCCGAATGTGATGACACATATAAATTTATAAAGTCGGTCCCTTTCTATTTGGTAAATCTACATGCGTAACATACACATGACAGACACTCTAAAAGGAAAAAACTTCAAGAATTGTAGATAAAAAAGAAATTGGCAAGAAACTAAATTTCCATCAACACTTCTAATGATGTAAGACAGTCTGCATTGCAACCTCTTTATACTTGGTAAATAATTACTCCGCAGATATAATAATAAAAACATCACAAGTATTCCCATATAGCACATATCAGTATCAAAACAATACAAGTCCTATTGAAATAAGTTCAGTATAACACCACAGTCCACCTACATCATAATAACAAAGATAATTGCTTAAATAACCAACATACCAATTGTAGGATTATCTTAAGCAACACGAATACAAGCACGAGAATGAGTTTTGACTTTTACCTATGATCACGCGCGACTAGTTCACAAATTTCAATGCTTTTGGTCCAGTCCATTTCCGTTAGTTTATCGCTTGTTGCTGCATTAACAAGTTCGGCAGCCATGTCTAGTAGTTTCTGAGATTGACAACAAGCAAGAAATAAAGCTCAATAATTATTAACTCACAATCTCTAAAAAATGAAAACTATACATGTAAACATATATAAAAAGAAACAAATTCAGAAGGCCAATGCTCAGCCACTTCCCACATAAGATCCAGCTGATCAGATTTTACACTATTGCTTTACAAAATGAAATTCCTACACCTAATGTTCAGGTTAAACAATCAAGAACATAGTCATATTATGAGGGAAACTATACCCAAAATAACAACTTCTAACATAATGTGACTCAATCATATTCATGATCACAAGATTCAAGTAATCACATAAAGTCATCAAATTTATGCCAAAAAACACCATTGCACACTCTTCTTCAACAAGCACCCATTTGGGTATTTCAACACACACCCATCTTAATCAAGATTCAGAGTCATATATACACAAAAAAAAAAAAAAAAAAAACTGACAACATCAAATACCAAAATTAAACATTGGGGGATTTCAATTTCCAACAAAACCAACATCAAATTAACAAAAATCAAACTGATCCATCATAAAGAAACACATCAACTACACAAAAAAGCCCAAATCAAAGCAGACACATCTTCAACCAAAAGGGGTTAATCAAACTAGCAAAGTTTCAATCTTTATGCATACCTTACAAAACAGCAAAGATGGAGAGAAGCTAAAACCCTAACAAGATCAGTTCACTATTCAATAATTGAACCATCAAAGTCTGAAAGAGGAGATGGAAAAAAGGGTGTAGAGAAAGATGATATACATGATGAAAGAAGACAGATAGATAGATATACAGATGTGTATGTAATTATGTAATGTAAAAAAATAAAAATAAAAAATCTTGAGGGGTGTTTTATATTTTTTTTGTGGGTGTGAAAGTGTGTGAGGGAGGGGGGGTGGGAAAAGGCACGAGGGGGTGTCTTCTGAAATACATACACACTGACTGACACTGGATGCAGCACAAGTAAAGCATTTGATGCTGTTTGCTACCGTCACCTGTGGGTTATTTTATTTGACACGCGTCCTTTTCATTGCCTTTATCTTTTTCTTTTCTTTTTTTTTCTTTTTCTTTTTGGTTGTACAGTGTACACCCCACCCCTTTCCGTATCCTAACTGTAAATTTATATTTTAGAGTTAAATGCTTGGTTGGTCCTGTGGTTTGCAAAAATTTCATACTTGGTCCTAGTGGTTTACTAATTACACGCGTGGTCCCAAAAGTTGTCAAAAATGAACTCGGTTGGTCCCCTGACCTAACCTGTGTTAAGTTTCTCAGTTAAGTACTTTTGAAATGACTATTTTACCCTTCATCTTCTTCCTCCTTTTTATTAAACGATCCTACCACTATCACAACCACCTACGCACCACTGCGATCTCCGCCGGCCGCCATCAACAGTCACAACCACCACCTCCGACGCCGGCCACCACAAACAATAAATACATCAAACTTTTATTAATATTCCTTGATAAAAAAAGAGAGAAATACCACACAGTCCTCATTCATCATCTAAACCCCCAATTAGATTTGCAGCAGATTATCCACAACCTCTATTCATTTCTCTCTAGGGTTTCATCTTTCAACTTCAACCATCTTAACTTGCTACATTGCAATGAACATACAGACCAAATTACTGATGTGTTTAATCGGATGGATCGATCAAGATCTAAAAGATGTTATTACCTAGAATAAAACAACTACTTTTACCCTAATTTTGACTCCGACGGAACTGCGGCTTCGAATCGATCTGGCTCGTGTTTCCAGGTTGTATGAACATCACTAACCATCAACAATTTGAATCGACCTGGCTCGTGTTTCCGATGGAATGCAGTCGTTTCAGCTTGCAATCAGTTTCTGGTTCTTTGTGTCCGTCATGCTTGGTGGGTGTTCGAGGGTGGAGGTGAGAAGCGGTGGTGGGTGTTTGGTTGTAGTTGTGGTGGTGCTTGTTTAAGAATAACGAGAGAGAGAGAGAGAGGTCCTTGTAGTGGTGGTGCTTAGTTTGGTCGTTCGAGATTGTCTGGTTATGGTGTGTAACAGTGGGGTTAAGTGGGTCGTGGTAGGGTTTTTTTAGAGTATTTTTTTATTTCTTTTAATTGTTTAAGGATAATATAGTCATTTCACACATAGTTAATTGAGAAATTTAACAAAGGTTAGGTCAGGGGACCAACCGAGTTCATTTTTGACAACTTTTAGGACCACGCGTGTAATTAGTAAACCACTAGGACCAAATATGAATTTTTTGCAAACCACAGGGACTAACCAAGCATTTAACTCTATATTTTATTTAGGCACAAACTATCTACACACCAAGTGTGTAGATAGCCACACAAAAAAAGGTATTTTTTGTCCTATATGCACACCCTGTAGTGTCGAGCTATAGCTAAAGCGCGGCGTTTTGGTCCGGTCAACCAGACAAAGACTGACGGGTGTCAGACGGGTCTGTTGGACGGATCAAAACGCCGAGCTTTGGCCGCGTTAACCAGACAAAAGACTGGCATCCAGTTAGTCTTTTATCTGGTTGACAGGACCAAAACGCGGCCAAAGCTCGGCGTTTTGGTCCGGTTAACAGACCCGTCAGACACCCGTCAGTTTTTGTCTGGTTAACCGGACCAAAACGCCGCGCTTTAGCCACAGCTCGACACTGCAGGATGTGCATATAAGGACAAAAAACACTTTTTTGGTGTGCCAATAGACAAATGGGTGTGTGAATAGGTACACCCTTTATTTATTTCTTGAAAATAAAGTCACTTAACGTGGATTCTACCAAATAACTTGTAGATTAACAATAGTAAGGTTGGATGGTGTAAAATAAACCTTTTTATACTGGTTAAAACGTCAGGTCTACGTCATATCAACACTACGTAAGTAATGGGTTTTAACTAATTTACATTTTAATATTCTTGGTGAGGTTTAGCTAAATGTTAAAAAAGACAGATAAAAGAAATCTGAATGGCTCATTCATGATGATCCTGTAAGATTGAATATATATTATACTAGGTTAGAATCCAATGTATTACACGGGTTGAATAAATGTAGTTTTATATATTAAATAATAAAATAAATTATATCTTTAAGAAGCTCGTTTATTGTGCGGGTTGAATAAATGTAATTTTATATACTAAACAATAAAAAAATTATATTTTAAAAAAACCCTATGTATTTACGGGTGGAAGAAATGTAATTTTATATACTAAATTATAAAAAAAGTTATATTTTAAAGTAGGGAAAATCTCACAGAATAGTAATCAAGTTTTAAAAGTGTCATAATTAGGTCACTAATGTCGTTTTTGTCCTAATTAGATCACTTATCATTCAAAACGAGTCATGTCCTTTTTTCCATGTGTCAATAAAAAAATGGAGCATAAGATGCTGGGGTCGACTTATTTTAATATATGAAATATATTTATTAAAAATAAAAACCATTTAGTTACTTTAAAAATAAAAAAAAACAACTTACAATCCACGTCATCACTCGACATTAGCATTAAATAAAAGAGAAAAAAGAAACAAAAATCCACATCGCCACGGTTACCTCTGAAATGGATAAAAAAAACCCTTAATTTTAATGAATAATGAATGTTGAATGACCTGATTGGAACACTTTTGAAACTTGAGTGACCTAATTGAAACACTTTTAAAACTTGGTTACTATTCTACAAAGTTACCCCTTAAAAAAACTCTGTGAATTGTACGGGTTGAATAAATCTAATTTTATATAGCAAATAATAAAAAAAATGTTACATTTTTAAAAACTCTGTGTATTACACGGGTTTATCTATTGTTAAAAAAATCTTTCTAAATCAAAATGGATTAAATTTTTTGTTTGATTAAAAAGCTGTTTAATATAATTTTTCATAGTTAATAATAATAACATTAACAATAAATAATATGCATGTTTATCTACTCTTAAGTGAAACAACGCTTTTTAGTTTATATAAGACTTTACGATTTGAAGTTAAGCTTATGCCAATAATTTAGAGTTGATAAGATTTATATTAATTTAATTAATATTTAATAATTTAAATTAAATAATAATTATTTACAATTGAGGATGGTCTAGAATAATGACAAGTGTCCCTCCATTGGTTTCTTTTATTATATAGTATAGATTATATTATATTTAATCTAGTAGCCATTATAATCATTTACATTATATGGATCAAAATATATAACAATCCTATTAAATAATTAGTTGGTAATTGTTGATGGGCCAAATTACCCTTATTAACTAATTAGGGTTTCCTCCTGGGTGCATATATAAGGAGATAATTAGAGGGTTAAAGAGTTAGTCTCTTAACACAATAACATCACTCATGAAATCGCCTCTCTCTCCTAACCGAACTCCCTTATTCGGTTTCCCTTACCACCATCATTAGATTGCACCCTAAGGAGGAACCAGACCAAGCTGACAATCATGTCAAACACTGTTGCTGTGTCTCCATCTGGATTCTCTACTGGTCTGTGCTGATGCAATCAAATGTATGTTTTCATGTTTTCCATTATATCTAAACAGAACTTATCAACATGTGGTATCAGAGCATATGTTGATTAGTCAGTTCTGTTTTCGTATCCATTATTCTGGGATTGAAATCTGGAAAACAGAAGTTTTGAAAACTCAATAAAACTCACGGCTATTTTCGGGTCATATGTGTCGAGATCAATGTTTTTCGGGAAAAGAATGTTTTTTAAATGACTCGGAATCATAATGGTAAATCTTAATTGTACCGAAATCTGTTTAAAGTCTCAATTTTCAGATTTCGGGTTCCAGAATTATGTTTTTCATGTTTTAGGGTTCATCATGTTCTTAGGAAAATTCAAAAATTCCTTTAAGTTTTGGAATGTAATTAGGATTGATGAGTGTTTTTTTTTCCTGTTTGATCCAATTTAATCTGTTAAGTTTATTCGAAAACTGTTAAAAGATATACAGTTATAATTTTCGAAATATTTTGATAAAATTAGATCATCTTAAAACAGGAAACCATATCTCATAATCCCTTAGAATTCGAATTTTCAGTTATGTTTTCACATTCACAGCTGTTAACAGGAAGTTTCGAGATCCCTTCTAACGAGCCGAGACCAAGATCTCGACTCGAGACCACAAGGTCTCGACTCGAAATCATAAGTGTTCTCAAATGTTTACAACTCGAGACAACGATTTCGACTCGAGATCATAAGGTCTTGACTCGAGACCACTAAGGTTTCGACTAAGGGTTTCAATCTTCACAACTCAAGACTAACAGATCTCGACTCGAGACCAAAAGGTCTCGACTCGAAATCATAAGGGCTCAAAAGTTTACAACTCGAGACAAAGGTCTCGACTCGAGACCATAAGGTCATAACTCGAGACCATAAGGTTGCGACTCGAGACCATAAGGCTGAAACTCGAGACCGTGGTTGCGACTCGAGACCTCATTATGAGTCGAGATCTCATAAAGTACAGTAGTTGAGACCATGGTTCCGACTCGAGACAAATGTTGCGACTCGAAACCTCATAACTGACTCGAGATCTCAAAACTCAGTCGAGACCTAACTCGAGACCTGACTCGAGACCTCATTATTTTAGGCTGTTTAATGTGAACTGAGATTTAGCTCGGGGCTTAGCCCCGAACCCCATGCGGGGGCACGCTGTCCCCCTGCACACCCCAGGTGGTTTGCTATTAAATGATTGGTTTTGTAAACACTTAGTTAATTAATAAGGATCAAATAATGTTTCACAAAACCAAAATAGCTTAACTTGAATGAGCTTCTGATGTATCACTTCTGGCCAAAGCTGATTTGGTGCATCTACTTATCGTTCAAGTATTACGAAAGCTATGTTAAGTGTGCATCATAAACATGAATGTCTTAATATCTAGCCAAAGCTGATTTAATTCATTCATAGATGGCATACTTAACAAGTGCATAACTAAAGTGATTGTCTCAATTTCTGCCCAAAGTTGATTTGTTACAACCACTTTGCACACATGCTTAAATGATTACACTTCTGGCCAAAGCTGATTTGTCTTCGTTTAAGTAGAACTTTAAATAGTCTATTATTTTGATGTTAGTAATAGACATATCACAACCTCTTCACACAATGATCCTTATATTAATGATCCTTAATTAATTTTTTGTGATCATTTCGTCTGCCTTATTCTTAGTACCCATAAATTTACTCACTATAATTTTCTTCTATAAATCTATATCTCATCCACTCTAATTCTTAAGCCTAAAATGTTTTGCTTTATTTAAAGTTTCTATAAGAATTAGCTCTTAAATTAAATCCTTGATTATCTCTTAAGACACGATAATCCTATTGCTCTCTTCTGATATAAGTACTACAGAAGAAAATTAGAGCATGATGAATAGGATAAATCGAACATGATGTCTCTTATGATAATCAAGATCTCTCTAACATAATTGCTATCACTAAAGTTATTCCAGATTAAGTCTTTCCTAAGACTAATCTATTATTGTGGAATAATCACAAGAACTCCTAAGATGCATGCCATCATTTAAAATTCTAAACTATAAGGTTAAGTGGTATATGTGAATACATTATAATGTACAATACCATGACCCATAAAGTAAAGGGCTTACGCATGGAAATAAGTACATTTTTTCCAGTACATTACATACTAAGATTTTCACTTGTACAATTTGATGCCTTATAAATCAACTATAACACTCAAAAGTACCAAAGTATAATGAGTGTGTTGATAAGCAACATATGTACATAGAAATAAATGTTTGAAGCTGGAAAATAAGTTGTTACTCACCTTAGAACCACTTAAACTTTAAAAGAGGATTGTTCTAAGGTCCATAGACAAAATGCAAGTACAAAATCCCAACTCTAAGGTTCTTCAAGTGAAAATCTCACTGCATAATTATGCCATTAGACTAGGCATAAGCAACGAGACTATCCATTACTCTAAAGAACAGTTGGATAAGTTAATTAGGTAGTCACTTACTAATGATATTTAAGTCTGATAATTTTTTAATGTTCCAATTAACACATGATTAGTTTACTCTAGTTCCATACATTTCCTTACCAGAACTCGACAAATAACTAACACGAGAGTTAGTGACAAAATTAAATGTTAAGACTATAGGAACCATAATAAACAATCTTCTAACAACGCTTTTCGACACCTTATATATTCTGAAGATTAATCAGAATATAGTATCATAATTAAGCAATGTTATGAAGATTGTGAGGTTTGCATAGTCAACATAAAGTCATACTTACCTTAAACTCTCATTTTATTTGTTCTAAATATCTGGATTGAAACATTACTAAGATAAAACTAGATGATACCTTACACTTTCACAACTTTTGTCATCATGCAAATGAGAATTTGACAAAAGGAAAAATGAGACTTATAAATTTCATCCATTATAACCGAAATTCATGAGAAATCATGACATGGTTAATGAGGATGATTATTCATCTAATCTCATTTTAAGTGATTTTAAATCATGACGTTATAGCCCTAAATATGACTTGGCTTAAGGAATAAGTATGGGTCCATCATAAGTCATTCATTGGCATTCGTGGAACTTATTCCAAATGGAATATTCAGACATAATTTATTTATCATTTAAAAGACTATCAACTTGTATCTAAATTTTGTCGTATATGGCTCACGGTCTTAGAAGAAATCTATTCATATACATACTTTATAAGATTTCTATTAAATATGTCCCTAAAGTTTCTTATGATATCTGGACATTAAAGAAATCAAATAAAGTCTAACGTATATATGATAGGTTCCCACGTCACGTACCTCATTGAAACTTCTCTTGTAGCATTTCTAGAGATATTAAAGATCAGTGGGAGCATTAAATGTCTTAATAATAACTTGCAATAGTTGCAAGAGGTGGGGGAGTGAAAACTTCATATTACTTCAATTTACACCTCTTGTACAAGACACTGCTCCATCTTGACACTGTTCTATCATAACTTGTCTTCTTAAAATCTAATGCTACTCTTACAAAAGTTTCATTGTTGCTTAATTGTGGGCACACTTAGATTTCTTACCTAAACTAACATAATCCTCAACAAGAGAAATCACAACGACTAACGTCATTAACTTGTTTCTCTATTAGAATTTGTTGGTCGTTACATATTGACCCTAAGCATGCTGAGTTCTTAAAGATTTCTAAGGTCAGTGGGAGCAGTCAAAGTCCTTATTATGACTTGCAAGGAATACAAGAGGCGGGGGGAGAGTGTCATTAAATTTCACTCCAAATTTAACTCCGATTACACCTCTTGTACACCATACTGCACCAACTCTTACAAACTTAGAATCTTGAAAATGATAGCAACCTAACCAATGGCTAATCCATAAAACTGAAACTTCTAACAAACCCAATAATCAACTCAGGGGGTCATCTAGGTTTAAAATCCTACTAACTTTGATGATTTACATAACCTCCCTAACTGAAGTTGAAATGGATTTTGGAAATGTTTACTGATCCTATCTCTTCAAATTAAGCCATTAGTGTCAATCAATCTTCTAAATGGAATAAAACAGTTTTCTAGTAAAACTGATTTTATGTGTTCGTATAACGTTTGGGATTTGATTGAGTTACCTAAGAGTGTTCATAACTAAACCAAATCCTGATATATAAACGTGAAGACACTCAAAAGCATGATTGATTGTCAAAGGTTGTACTCAGGAAGAGATAAATTATTAAAGAATCTTTATTACAAATCTAACAAAAGATTTCTTTGAGGATCATCACTGTTCTAGTAGCTTATAATAGTTTAAAGCTACATTAGATGAACATTAAAAACAATTTTCCTTAACAAATGACTGACATATTTACATGTTCATAAAACAACCTGAAAGTTCCAAACTGAAGGTTAAAGAACACTTTTTTTGTAAGTCAATAAAATCCATGTATGGGTTAATGCAAACATCATAATGTGATGAAATCTTAACGTAATTATTTTCATCAACAATCAAGTGGATTAATGTACCTACCTCAAGATGAGTGGGAGCAACTAAAATAAACTTGTCTATATAGATGACATTCTTTTGACAAGTATATGTTACATAAGTCAAAGCATTGTTAACACAAACTTTGATATAATAAATCTCAGAGATATCTCTTACGTGATTGATATCTTAACATACTGAGATAGACCCAATGGGATATTAGTTCTGTTCCATAAGTTTAACATTAAATGGGTCCTTACATATGTAACAATCAATACTGCTCTCCTTTAGAGGATAATAGGATAAATGAGATTATGTATTTACGCTTCATTAATTAGAAGCCTTATGTAAGTTCAAGTCTATACTCGTTTAGATATTACTCACATTGCAACACACTAGATATGTCTAGATTAATGTGAAGCATCTAATGGAGTATTACAGTATCTTTAAAAGAAACGAGAGACTACAATTTAAAGAAGAAGTGAGAATTAAAACCGGTTTATTAC
Source organism: Helianthus tuberosus (assembly GCA_030545235.1). Lineage (NCBI taxonomy): Eukaryota > Viridiplantae > Streptophyta > Magnoliopsida > Asterales > Asteraceae > Helianthus > Helianthus tuberosus. Next base: position 63,065,575 of record CM060354.1, on the reverse strand, counting down.
TCTTACTTTGTGATGTTCAAAGATGACAAAATGTAATTTCGGGTATATCTTTATGTCAGCAGACAAAACCTATTTCATGGAGGAGTCATAATGCACTGATATTAACAACCTAAGTTATAACGACATAATATAGTCACTAAATGTTGTAGGAAATTTATCAGTGGACTCATAAGTTTATTAACTCCATATAATTAATGTTTTGAAGACTTAGTGTGATAAAGTCAGCTACCATGACTCCTTGAACAGTAACAGTTCAAGAGGTGCTGCATTAATTTTCGATACGCAATTAATTATTCGTTTATGAACGAATTGAGGAAACTAAGTTTTGTATCGAATACATTCATGATATGCTTAAGGATCCTATAACTGAAGGGCTATTACCCATAAGTCTTATTAAGAGAGCTCATAGACGGGTATTAATTAATGGCCATGCGTAATTGCATATCGTACTATGAATGACTAAGTATTAGTTAATTTTCCTCATCAGTTTGATTTTGTATGTCTCTAAGAATATGTCAAGTCGACATAATGGCATATAGACAAATAAAGTTACAAATCAAACAAAGGGCTTATGCATATTTTGATCATAACGATTAGGTTTTAAATTAAGGCTATAGTATGTTTAATGGGGGTCCTGAGTCGCATAATGATTCAACGGCTGTATTTCTCTGCTATAGTACTTGTTTAAGGCTAAAATGAGTATTAACTCCTGATCAGGCTTATCTAATACTCATAGTAAATGATTACTCGGCTAAGTGGGAGAATGTAAGATTGAATATATATTATATTATATTTAATCTAGTAGCCATTATAATCATTTACATTATATGGATCAAAATATATAACAATCCTATTAAATGATTAGTTGGTAATTGTTGATGGGCCAAATTACCCTTATTAACTAATTAGGGTTTCCTCCTGGTTGCATATATAATGAGATAATTAGAGGGTTAAAGAGTTAGTCTCTTAACACAATAACATCACTCATGAAATCGCCCCTCTCTCCTAACCGAACTCCCTTATTCGGTTTCCTTACCACCATCATTAGATTGCACCCTAAGGAGGAACCAGACCAAGCTGACAATCATGTCAAACACTGTTGCTGTGTCTCCATCTGGATTCTCTGCTGGCCTGTGCTGATGCAATCAAAGGTATGTTTTCATGTTTTCCATTATATCTAAACAGAACTGATCAATAGATCCCCGCACATCACATGGTTAACACTCGCGAATGAAATGGTGGAGGTGTTGATGGTGCCGCCCTTTGGCTATGGCGGGGTGGTGTTACAGAGCTTTAAAGGCTAAGGTGGAGGTGGAGGTGGACGTTATGTAAAAAGAAAATTGTTGTTATGTAGGGGTATTTTTTTTCCCACCCATTCACACCACTAAAATTTTATTAGAATTTTCTGTCAAATATGGTTGGTATTAGGTTAAGAAGACTCTAAATAATTTGTTTATGTATTAATAGATAATTAAAAGGTTTGCAAAACTTGCAGCACACTCGTGACTCAAGCCAAACCCCGCCCCGTGCCCCCTCTAACGCCCCTCAGTGGCGGTGTTCACACCCCACACCTTGCTGGGGTGGCATGGTTGGCGCCCCCAACTAAGCCCACAACACAACCTAAGGTGTAATAAAACGGTGTCTCTGTCTTGTGGAGCTGAGTCATACTAAACAAAAAGTATAGATTTAAGCGTAAGATTAGTGGATGAATAACTTATATGTTTAAAAAAGAAAAGTTAACGTGGATTATTGGTATACACATTATAGATAGTGTTGGCAGTGTTTTAAAGACCGGATCAAAACCAAACTAAAGAATGATTTGATCTGATTCAATGGGTGAACTGGTTATGATATTATTTTCTCTTAAGTTCTATTTGTCTAGATAAAAATACAAAAACTTCTTGTATAAAAGAGAGGGCTTTTACAAGTATTAAAAGTTACTAATGTTTTAATTCTACATATATAAATACACTCTAAATTCATTTGATGCTTTTCTAAATGGTTTATCATTATTTTCTAATAAAATAATATATTTATTATACATTTTAAATATAACCAACAGCATAGTTATATTAAACTTCCAACTTATATGATGTATCAACATATAAATTTTGATGTACACAACATAAATGTTATTTAATAAAATATTGATTATTGATGTTCTTTTTATTATTTATCTACTTTTTGTGGCAAGTTATGTACATCATAACGCCTTCACGGATGTTCCACTAATTTATTCTATGTAAAACGATGTGGCGTTTCTTTAATCACATGACTTTTATACACGGTACGATGAAATGTTTCATAAATAATTTGTTATTAATTTATTATTGTTATTCAATTGCTAATCTTCTTAAAGTGATGAGAAAGTAATGAATCAATAAGAATGATGATGGGTGGGGGGTTGGGTCTAATGGTAAGATCTTTGGAGTTAAAGTGAAGATTCGCTTAAAGGTTATGGGTTTGAGACTCGGAAGAAGCATTGCTTTAAAAAAATAAAAATCATGATACCCAAACGAGGGTTTTTCAAATCTGATATATGTGAAATGATATCGGTATGAATAGAGTGGTATATACCTGGAATAGATTCTCAAGTATCTTATTATGCATTAGATAGGATAGTGAATCCATACAAAGGTAATAAAAATGTATCATGTTTTAAACAGAAAACATATGTTATCTTAAAATTTTGTACATTTATATCATATTCAATAGATAGGATAGTGAATCCATACAAAGGTAATAGAAATGTGAACGGAATATGAAACCCGAAATCGTACACTCTTTTAAGTTCAACATAATATAGACATGGTGTAACATGATATGAACCCCACTTCACAAGTCACAATTTGTGCACCGCCCAATTGACAAGACTTGACAATGAAAAGTTCCAAAATATATTCTTGGCGACATTAAATTATTACACTAAGAGCTTATCATACTTTTAGAATGAAAAGTGAAGAGTTTACTTATATGTTTTAGATGTATAAAATCATTACACTAATAAGTAATAACTTTTATATAATGTGAGCCTGCAAGTTGCTATTGGTAATAAAATCAACACACTGATATCTTCTCGTGCTTCAAACAAAGATCTATAAGGGATATTTTGTGTACCACCAAATTGAGTGTCGAATATAATTCTTAATAACTTTAGCCTTGGGTTTTGTTTTGTATGTGACTATATAAATCACAAGTTCACAATAGCAAATAGGAGGACGAAAACACCTTCTCATCACAACATTATTTTTTGAGTAAAGTACAATTTTCGTCCTTGTGGTTTACACATGTTCTACAACCTCTATTTGAAAAAAATAGTCATTTCAGTCTTCGTGGTTGTCAATTGGAATCAATCAAGTCCCTTCTTACCAGGGCCGGCTCAACCTTTTTAGGGACCTAAAGCGAATTAAAAAATGGTGGCCCTTTTTGCAAAATAATTTTGTAACCTAACATTGATATTGGATATAAACAAATCTATTTTTATGACTTGTTTGTTTTCAAAATGGCTGAGATGTGTTCCTAGTACTAAGCATCTGTGTTTAAAAAAGCGCGCTTCAAGCGCGCTTGAGGCGATGAGGCGATGAAGCGATGGGAAAAACGCTTTTTTGGGTCTGAAGCGCTACATTACATGAAGCGATCTGAAGCGAGCTTTAAGCGGTGAAGCGATGAAGTTGTGAAGCGACGCTCCAGCCAATCAGATCACCATTTGGGCCATTTTTTAAGCCCAACAGTCTTTACAAGGTACATATCGACCTTATATCGATGATATAGCGACTTCCTATGTGAAATCCGGCGACAAATTCCGGCGACGGAGTTGCTTTCAGCCAGAAACCAGGAAGAAGGGGGAAGAAGAAGAGAGGTGCGGCTGCTGCGTATATGTCTTTTAGGCTTTTAGGGTTTTTATAAGTTAAGGTTTTTAAACATTTAACCCCTCTATCTTTCATTAGTTTACATTCAGTCCCTGAAACTTCTAACTTTTTACTTAAAAAGTGTAAAGATACTTTGTCTATTTAAAGATTTAACCCCCTCTATCTTCAGTAGTTTACATTTGGTCCTTAAACTTTTTAATTTATGCATAAAAGTACAAAATTAACATTATAAAATACATATATATAATATGGATAGATATTTTTTATACATATATATAAAATTAACATTATATATAATTATATATAATATGGAGCGCTTCGTATACGTGAAGCTCTCGCTTCGCGCTTGAAGCTTCGCTTAAAGCTTTTGGAACCAAAACGCTTCGGAGCGCTTCGCGCTTTTTTAAACCAAGCTAAGCATAATCACATAAAACCCTGTTACAACCTTTAAATACATAAAATAAAATGTGATCATACCTTTTGACCTTCCAAAAAGGATCTAGAGCAGGACGAAGGATGAGATATGATGATCTAGAATGAGCTTTTATTAGCGAATTTTAAGAATTGGAGAGATCACGTACGACAAAAGTGACCACATGGAGCGCTTCTTTCCATGAATAACCTAAAAGCAACTTCCCTATCATCACACAAAGCAAAAGATTAGCAATTTTACACTTACGAATTACGATTTACTATCATCCAATTTCCTACTGAAACAGACCATAATATGTCTATGTTTCCACACAATTTTGGCAATAAAAATGATATTATCTAATTTCGTTTTGTGGGAGTTGTTTCATCTTTCAAATATCTTCCTTCTTTAAATGTTCTTGCGGTATTCTGAGTATATGATATATTGGGGAAAAGTTAAAATTCCATTAAAATAAAATCAAACACATATAATGGATTTCATGCTTTGGGAACTGAAATAAAGAACATACCACTTATAAACTATAAATCATGGAGATTGCAGTATCATCTGTGTCATCTGTTACATACCACATCAAGAATTGTAAATTGGAAAACCAAATAGCAATAATGAACCTTGAAAGAAAGATCACTTGCTGGTATTAATAAAGCTTTTTTCAATCGAAGAAAGAAAGATCATTTACCTTTGATCAGATGTGCATGTTACACAAAAAAAAGTATGCGCTTGATGACTATTGATCTTCCCCAATCGATTCTCGACATCCAATTTCCTTCCCGCTTTTATTTTGAGACCTAATTTTATATCCATTCCCTCCTCCAAAGTCCAGGCTCCAAGACCTAAATCACAAATAATCACAAATCCCCGTTCCCAGACGCCTACAACAAGCCCAAATCTGAGGCCCTTGACAGGTGGTGGCCCAAAGCTAGGGCTTTAGTTCACTCCCTCTAAGGCCGGCCCTGCTTCTTACATTTTCTATTAATCAACTATTAGTTGGCAGGGGCATGGTTGTCTTTTTTACTTTAAAATCCAAGGGTAATTTCATCATTTTGTTGTTTATAACCCAAAATGGTAGATTTCATCCCCTTCAAAACCCCAAATTAAACCATTCACTCCTCTCATCTCCTCCAACATGCCATACCACTATAAATTATATGTTCGTTTCTAGCTTGAGAACGAAAATGGTTGGGGGGTTTTGAAGGATTTGACCTGATGATATCTACATTGATCCGAAAGATTATTATGGTTAGTACTACTAGTGTCTTTGTTTTGAACTTGAATGTTGCAATGTTGTTTAAAATCGGTCTGTAAAAGAGTAAATTACAAAAATCATCCTTTATGTTTACACTAGATTGCAAAGTGTGTCCTTTGTCTTCAAAAAGTACAAAAAACATATTCGATGTTTGCAAATCCTTGCAAATTATGTCCTTTAACCCCAACTCAGTTAGTTTTCATGGTTAAATCTGACCAATAGGACCCCACACAAGGGTATTTTGGTCATTTTACCCTGATTAAATGACATTTTTGTAATTTACTCAATAAACCACATTTCTCCCTATCTCAACACTTTCTCTCCCTCTAACTACTGTACCACCGGCGCCGCCGCCACCACCACCACTACCACCCACATGCCACAATCGCTACCAAAGAAACCCCGAATACATATTTAAACAAATGCACCAAATTCAACAAAAACCCCATCACTGCGCACCTTCCACTACCAATAACTAATCTACAGCCAACAACCATCACCACCACCACCAACAACCAACCCACCACCAAAAATCAATCCACAACCAACAAACAACCACCGTCGGCATCAATCTTGGGAAGGGTTAACCATCGATGGAGTATCGAAATCTAAGGGTTGAAACATACCTACTTGATGTGTGCAAAATGTAACATATAAATTGCATCAATTGAGGCATAAAACTAACCCTTTTTTTAGTACTAATGTTGGAAAAAGTGTGTTTTTGTCTTCCTTTTGAATTTACAGGACCAAATGAGCTTAAACGAGCAAAAGGAACAAATATACAGCCAAAACCAACATAAATACAAAGAAAATGAATAAACGTGACATGCCCGACCCCTCGGCAGCATCCCCAAAGGCAAAAACAAGAAACAGAAGACTGACCACGGGGCCGTGTCCGCTGGACACGGGGGCGTGGTCAGGTTCCTGCAGAAAAGACAAAGCCATAGAAGCTTCTACGCCTACCATGGGTATAACAACTCTCCCAAAACCCTTAAACATGTCCTATACGTCCTAAAATACACCCCGTATAAGATAAACGAGCCCGAAATACAATTATATTAATAAAAATCAAATAAAAACAATATTTTAAGTCGCTCGTGGGGCGCGACAATGTTAAGGCAAGCCGTCGCGGGCCGCGGCCCGCTAACACCAGGAGTAACCCTAGGCTGCCACGTGTCCCATTCGTGTCAAGCATACACCTTTGATTCGGCAAACCTAAAACCTACCCTACTACAGTCGCGGGCCGCGAAGGAGACAGCAGAAGCTGTCGCGGGCCGCGAGGCCCTCTGTTTCCAGCCCTATAAATTGAGTCGACGAGCTTCAGTTGTTCCTCGTTCAAATTCTCAAATCTCTCTCTAAATTCTTAATAGTAGAAGTAATACTCGGGTATTATACCCACTAAAAAGCGAAGCTCTGCCTCGTTGTAAGTATTATAACCCCCGGTTACGTATTAGTTACGATGCCCGATTGATCTAGAGCTCCGTAACGCATGTCAAGGCTCTGCCTGACTCAGTCGTTGGAGTTCTGTCTCGGGGATATAGCTAATGTAAATTGGGTTATCTTACTAACGCGTGTGCATTGTTTAATTTTAATAGATTATAACCAGAAAGTCACGAGGAATTATCTAAAATAGCAATGTGAGTTATTCCCCTTTTTGCAAACTGTTTTTTACAAAACCTCAATTGTTTTAAGTTATATTTAACAGTGATTGAGTATTTGTAATTCTACAAATTATCGTCGGTATGTTGGGATTTTGTATACATTACTTGTTACTACATTGTGAGTAGTAGCATGACCACAAGTCAGGATTGACAGTACCGTGGGTGGTAATTAAGTAGATGTAAACAAATGTAATTGCGGGTTGCCCTCAATACTGTAAAATGATAAAAGCTTGTTTTGATTAAACTGGGATTCACTCGCCAGTATTTCTTGCTGATAAAACTTTTTAAACGCGTTTCAGGTAACAAAATGTGAAAGCCAAATAGAAGCTAGCTGGAGAGCACTGAAGGCTTGGAAAAGTGGCTATAAAAGTTACCTAAATAAAAAGGTGTTTTGTTTTAAATAAATTAGGGTTTATCCCTATAAACATATTTTAATGGAAACTTGGGTTTTTCCCATGTATTTACTATTTATAAAAGTGTGGTATTTTAACTCTGATAAACTATTTCCTAACTACGGTCCTGATGTAATTTCCGCTGCCAAAATTAATAAACACCGATACCACTGATACTGGTTCGCGGCCGTCCGCTCCCGGGATAGGGGTCGGGGGTTGCGACAGAAGGTGGTATCAGAGCTACAGCCACTGATTTAAGCCACAGAAGTGTTCTGCTGACACCATGATTTTATCAATTATGTTAGGAAATAACCTATGTGATTATGTGCATATCTGTATATTATTGTTTTGTGTTATTTGACAATTTGTTAGTTTACAGTATGAGTAAGCAAGGTACGTCTGACGCCTATCGTCACCTAGCTAGTTCTCCCAAAAGTGAAGGAACTTCCTCACAGCCTACTCCTTCGGGGTATTCTGCTGATACAGAAGAGGGAATCTTCATCTTTAAGTCGCAATCCGAGGAACCATTCCCTTCGAAAAAGAGAGGATGGTTCAGTCGGGGAGCACATGAGAGAAGGAAGCGAATGAGAAAATTGCAACAACAAAGAGCTTTAGCAGGAGCCAATAGGGAAATGAACGCCCAGAGCTAAGACATAGTTAATAGACAATTGGCAAACTTTCACATACTAGCCACCACTGCAGCAGATCCAAACCTAGATCAAATAATTGCACCACAACCATTGCCACTATTCCCAACCCAACCAATGGAGATAGAACCTAACCAAGAAGACCAGATTCCCATACCAGCATTCAACCTAGATGAAATACCTAGAATCCCAGCACCAGTTCCCCCAGAGTATGATCCATGGTTTGATGATAATAGGTCGTATTCAGCTTTACATCCTCAGGAAGAACCAATACCAAATTCCATAGCTCAGTATACTAACCTTAATCCTTTAAATCCATATTGGAATGCCGACCAGTATGTTCAGGAAATATTAAACAACCCATACCCATATGGAGAGCCGATACCTAAATACCCTGACCCAATACCCGCACCACTGTCAACCATGAGTGAAGAGAATGTGCAGGAACTCCGCGCATTCGGTGAAGAACTATTTGAGGAAGGAGAGAGGATAAAATAGATAGGAGAACAGCTCGTGTGGAAATACGATGAGCGAGAAATGCATTTCTGGAACAACCCTTACTAATAATATATATATATATATATATATATATATATATATAAATGCGTGTAGTTTGAAAAAAAATCAACTAAAATAAATAACCTAATATCTAGCGATGCATAACTATTAATGTGTTTAAATTTCAGTTATAGTTTGTAATAGATGCATAACTCAAATGTCTTTCCAGAGGAATTACCTGGATTACCGCCAGATAGAGAGGTTGAATTCCGAATTCACTTAATACCAGGAACAGCACCGATTGCCAAGGCACCTTACCGTTTAGCACCAGCAGAGATGCAAGAACTGAAGAAATAATTGGACGAACTTTTGGAGAAAGGTTTCATACAGCCTAGTTCATCACCATGGGGAGCACCAATCTTGTTTGTCAAGAAGAAGGATGGATCAATGCGTATGTGCTTTGATTACTGAGAGTTGAACAAGGTTACGATTAAAAATCGGTATCAGCTACCGAGAATCGATGATCTGTTCGATCAACTTCAAGGAGCTCGATTCTTTTCTAAGATCGATTTACGCTCAGGATATCATCAATTGAAAGTACAAGAAGAGGACATTCCTAAAACTGCTTTCAGAACAAGGTATGGTCATTATGAATTTACAGTCATGCCATTTGGTTTAACCAATGCCGCAGCCGCATTTATGGACATGATGAACATAATATGTAAACCATATCTGGATAAATTCATAATTGTCTTTATAGATGATATTCTTATTTACTCTAAGAGTAAAGAAGATCATGCAGAGCATTTGTTTATACTCCTGAATTTGCTAAGAAAAGAAAAGCTTTATGCTAAACTCTTAAAATGTGAATTTTGGTTAAAAGAAGTGCAATTCCTTGGACACCTGGTTAATCATGAAGGAATTAATGTGGATCCTACAAAAATCGAGGCGATTACTAAATGGAAAGTCCCTGAATCACTAACAGAGGTGAGAAGTTTTCTTGGACTAGCAGGTTATTATAGACGATTTATTCAAGATTTTTCTAGAATAGCCATTCCTTTAACGAAACTGGCCTGCAAATCAGTTAAGATTGAATGGGGACCAAAACAGGAAGAAGCTTTTAGAATTCTTAAGCAAAAGTTAACCAACGCACCCATACTCGCGTTACCAGAAGGAACTGAAGACTTGATAGTCTATTGTGATGCTTCTAAGTTAGGTTATGGATGTGTGTTAATGCAGCGTCAAAAGGTTATAGCCTATGCCTCTAGACAACTTAAGAATCATGAAGAAAATTATACAACCCATGATCTAGAATTAGGAGCCATAATCTTTGCCCTCAAAATTTGGAGACACTGCTTGTATGGTAGCAAGTTTACTGTTTTCACCGATCATAAGAGCCTAAGATATGTTTTTAGACAAAAGGAGTTAAATATGAGACAGAGACGCTGGATAGAACTTCTCAGTGATTATGATTGTAATATTCAGTATCATGCAGGAAAGGCTAATGTAGTAGCTGATGCTTTAAGTAGAAAGTATCATGAAAAGCCAAGACGAGTACGTTCTCTTAAATTAAATCTGCAGATAGATTTAAATGAGAAAATCAGAGAAATACAGGAATCAGTAATCAAGGATGATACTGGAAAACTAAAAGGGATGATTAAGGAATTAGAACAAGGAACAGATGGAATTTGGAGATTCCATAAGAAAAGAATCTGGATACCCAAACAAGGAAATCTATGCCACCAAATTTTAGAAGAAGCCCATAAGTCTAAGTATACGATACATCATGGTAATGATAAAATGTATCAAGACTTAAGAAAGAATTTCTGGTGGATAGGAATGAAAAAAGAATAGCCATCTATGTTGCTAAGTGTCTAACCTGTTCACAAGTTAAAGCTGAACATCAGAAACCCTCAGGTTTATTGCAGCAACTAGAAATGCCAGTATGGAAATGGGAGTTGATAACAATGGACTTTGTTACCAAATTACCCAAGACACGAAAAGGTAATGATACAATCTGGGTGATTGTAGACAGATTAACCAAGTCTGCTCATTTCTTACCGATGAAGGAAACTTTTAGTATGGAACAATTAGCCAAGTTATATGTAAATGAAATAGTTTCATTACATGGAATTCCTTTATCTATTGTTTCTAATAGAGATAGCCGTTTCACTTCTCATTTTTGGACTAGTTTCCAAAAAGCAATGGGAACCAAGTTAAATCTAAGCACTGCTTATCATCCTCAAATGGACGGACAAAGTGAACGGATAATTCAGACAATGGAGGATATGCTTAGGGCTTGTGTAATTGATTTCGGAGGAAATTGGGACGATCATTTACCATTAATAGAATTTTCCTACAATAACAACTATCATACCAGTATCAATGCTGCACCATTTGAAGCACTTGGACGAAAGTGCCGAACTCCAGTCTGTTAGGCAGAAATTGGAGAAAAACAATTGTCTGGTCCAGAGATAGTACAAGAAACAACGGACAAGATTATTCAAGTCAAGGAAAGACTAAAAGCAGCACCCGATCGTCAAAAGAGTTATGCTGATAACAGACGAAAACCGTTGGAATTTCAAGTAGGAGATAAAGTGTTATTAAAATTTTTTCCATGGAAAGGAATGGTTAGATTCATAAAAAGAGGAAAGCTAAGCCCAAGGTATGTTGGACCTTTTAAGATTATTAGAAGAATAGGACCAGTAGCTTACCAGCTACAACTGCCAGAGGAAATGACAGGAATACATGATGTATTTCATGTATGTAATCTCAAGAAATGCTTAGCAGATGAATCATTAATGGCACCTCTTAAGGATATAGAGGTAAATGAAAAAATTAAGTTTGTAGAGAAGCCACTACAGATTGAAGACAGAAAGATCAAGAATCTCAAACACAAGAGATTAATTCTGGTCAAAGTAAAGTGGGATTCCAAGAGAGGACCAGAATACACTTAGGAGCTCGAGTCAAAGATGCAGAGGAAAATCCACACCTGTTACAGTAGACCTCGAGGACGAGTTCTAAAACAAGGTGGGGAGGATATAACAACTCTCCCAAAACCCTTAAATATGTCCTATACGTCCTAAAATACACCCGTATAAGAAAAACGAGCCCGAAATACAATTATATTAATAAAAATCAAATAAAAACAATATTTTAAGTCGCTCGCGGGGTGCGACAATGTTAAGGAAAGCCATCGCGGGCCGCGACCCGCTGACACCAGGCGTAACCCTAGGCTGCCACGTGTCCCAGTCGTGTCAAGCCTACACCTTTGATTCAGCAAACCTAAAACCTACCCTACTACCGTCGTGGGCCGCGAAGGAGACAGCAGAAGCTGTCGCGGGCTGCGAGGCCCTCTGTTTCCAGCCCTATAAATTGAGTCGACGAGCTTCAGTTGTTCCTCGTTCAAATTCTCAAATCTCTCTCTAAATTCTTAATAGTAGAAGTAATACTCGGGTATTATACCCACTAAAAAGCGAAGCTCTGCCTCGTTGTAAGTATTATAACCCCCGGTTACGTATTAGTTACGATGCCCGATTGATCTAGAGCTCCGTAACGCATGTCAAGGCTCTGCCTGACTCAGTCGTTGGAGTTCTGTCTCGGGGATATAGCTAATGTAAATTGGGTTATCTTACTAACGCGTGTGCATTGTTTAATTTTAATAGATTATAACCAGAGAGTCACGAGGAATTATCTAAAATAGCAATGTGAGTTATTCCCCTTTTTGCAAACTGTTTTTTACAAAACCTCAATTGTTTTAAGTTATATTTAACAGTGATTGAGTATTTGTAATTCTACAAATTATCGTAGGTATGTTGGGGTTTTGTATATATTACTTGTTACTACACTGTGAGTAGTAGCATGACCACAAGTCAGGATTGACAGTACCGTGGGTGGTAATTAAGTAGATGTAAACAAATATAATTGCGGGTTGCCCTCAATACTGTAAAATGATAAAAGCTTGTTTTGATTAAACTGGGATTCACTCGCCAGTATTTCTTGCTGATAAAAGTTTTTAAATGCGTTTCAGGTAACAAAATGTGAAAGCCAAATAGAAGCCAGCTGGAGAGCACTGAAGGCTTGGAAAAGTGGCTATAAAAGTTACCTAAATAAAAAAGCGTTTTGTTTTCAATAAATTAGGGTTTATCCCTATAAACATATTGTAATGGAAACTTGGGTTTTTCCCATGTATTTACTATTTATAAAAGTGTGGTATTTTAACTCTGATAAACTATTTCCTAACTACGGTCCTGATGTAATTTCCGCTGCCAAAATTAATAAACACCGATACCACTGATACTGGTTCGCGGCCGCCCGCTCCCGGGATGGGGGTCGGGGATTGCGACAACGGGGGCGTGCCCAGCTCAGCACGTGGCGTGGACAACGCTAAGATTCGCAGAATCTTGCAAAATCTTGGTAGTACAGATACGCTTCTGCACACGGCGCCGTGCCCACTAGACACGGGCCGTGTTGAGCCCTATGCTGACAAAAACAATTAATGAAGGAAAAGAAAGGGATGGCCACGGGGGCGTGTCCGCTGGACACGAGGCCATGGCCGGGCTTCTGTTCAGGCTATAAATAGGGGTGCTTGGCTCACTTCAAAGGCATCCCTTGGCAAACCACCCCTCTCCCACTTTGCCACCCTACACCACCACTACAACACCCACATCCACCACCATCATCCATCATCCACCTTAGTGTGTGTATAGTAGTCTCGGGATCCAAGATTGATAGTTAGAGTTCTTGTCGATCAAAGGCCATGTTTGGCTAAGTCTCTTACATCACTGGTTGAAGACAAGTTTTTAGTGTATTACTTTTGATTTTTAATCTTTTTGCACTTTTTATTTGGTTTTGTAGTAATGACTTTAATAACTAGTTTCTTATGTTGAAGGTGAAACTTCTTTATCATTTGTCTGTGGTGTCTTGGCATTACTTTACTGTCTATATAAAGTAAAAGATTTACACCATTCATATCTCTACGGTCTATATAGAGATATGTTGGCTACCTGGTCGGGGGTTAAGAAAATGGTTTAGTAAGGTTCTTGCCTTGTTCAGTGTATAGATCCTGCAAGGACCTGGGTCAAGCTTACTAGGACCTCCTTCAATACCCACTGGTATTGGATGGCGGGGGTGCGAATGGCTTGATCCCCTCATATGTAATCTACTATTAATACATTAAACTGGCTATTTGGGATTGTATCCCTGCTGACTCAAACCACTTAGCCGAGGGTAACGTCACCTTCAAAAGAGGGGCCTACCACTTTTCGCATTAATAACTTAATTAATTATCTTTCAATATTCCGACCCTTTGGGATTGTATCCTTGCTGACTCAAACCACTGGGTTGAGGGTAACGTCACCTTCAAAATAGGGCCTACTACTATAACTAAGATAATCTCTTAAAAAGTGCAAAAGTGCGAAAATCATCAAAGGATACATTAAAGGCGAGTCGGATCCAAGTGATTCATCTTGTCTATCTTTTTTTATTTTAATTTTATTTCTACTTTTTTAGTTTTTATTTTCATATTTCAAATCTTTTCTCAAAATTTTTAGATTGATTAGACGTTGAGGATAAACCAGTACTAAAAGCTCTTGTGTCCTTGGACGACCTCGTTATCTTACCAACGCTATACTACGCTCACGATGGGTGCACTTGCCCATGTGTGTGTCTAGTGTTAGTAGAATATCGTGTTTTATAAATTTAAAACTTGACTAATGCGTAAAATGGGCTAATAATATCAATAAAATCATATTACACCTCGCAAACAACAAGCTTTTGGCGTCGTTGCCGGGGACACAAGGATTTTAAGAAAGTTAGAAATCAACGGCCTAATCATTTTTCAAAATCTTTTTAAAACTGCGCGCACATTTCTGCATTTTCCTTAAATTTTTGCATTACAGTAGACTGGACACAGGGCCGTGCTCACTGAACACGCCCCCGTGCTGCATAAAAATTAACAAAACACCCAGATACAGAGTCTAACCACGGGGTCGTGTTCACTGAACACACCTCCGTGCTGAACCAAACCAGTTGCATTTTTTTAAAACGCCCAGATACAGGATCTGACCACGGGCCGTGTTCACTGAACACGGGGCCGTGGTGAGCCTCTGTTTCCGTTTTTATTTTTGTTTTCTTGTCCCGAGACTCTTTTGTGGTCTGCTGAGTGATTCTTATGGATCAATACTCAGGAGGTTACAACCACCACTATGAAGAGGATGATTATGAAGAAGAGTATTGTACCATTTGTGGTAATCCTCATTCGGTACAATATTGTGACCTCTTCGAACTATCCACTTCGTACACATACCATGAGGAGCCCATGTACGAGCCAACCACTTCATACACACACTATGAAGAGCCAAGGTATGAACCTTCTCCATCATATTCATATTTTGAAGAACCAAGGTATGAGCCTTCATACTCATATCTTGAAGAACCAAGGTATGAATCATCTCCTTCATATACTTACTATGAGGAACCATGGTGTGAACCACCTACCTCATATGGGTATTATGAAGAACCAAGGTACGAACCTTATCTATCATATGCTTATAATGAGGAACCATGGTATGAACCACCTACCTCATATGAGTATTATGAGGAGCCAAGGATCAAACTTCCAAACTCAAGCTATGGGGATTCTTATTCCGCTCACTTTGACAAACCACCGACTATCTCCCCCGTAGCCGAAAAAAGAATAGAATACCTCAAAACTATCGAATGCTACATTAAAGAATCCCGTGCAAGGGAAGATGAATCCCGCACAAGGGAAGAGGTAATTTGCATTAAAGAGGTGATAGTAGAAGAGGTAAAAATGGAAGAACAAGTAAGTGAAAAACTAACGCATGAACTAAACAACAGAAAAGGTAAGTCCGACAACGTTAATCTTAAAAAAAGAGCCTAATTTTCAAGAAATTAATCTCTTAACACTTTCTTTCGAAAACCATTGTTTGGTACCTACTCATGCTAAGTTTTTAAAAGAGTTAAATACTAAAATTGACAAAATGATAAGCATTAAGTTAACAAATAATCAAACTACGCTAATAAAAGATGATCCATTTGAAATTAACATTACACCGGTTCCATGTTTTTTTTCAAAATTCCTTTATTAGTAATATTACAATTGATAAAGATCTTTATGTTAATATAATGCCAAACTACATTTTCGAAAAATTAAGTATTGGTAATTTTTCTCCACTTCAAATACTCATTTTTCTTTCTAATCGGAAAACTGTAAAATCAATGGGAGTAGTTGAAGATGTGTTAGTCCAAACAAACCAAACGGTAGTCCCAACCGACTTCGTCATCCTTGATGACGCTCCACTTGTGTTGGGACGACCTTTTGTGAAAACCCATCAAGCTTTGATTAATCGGAAGCAAAACAATTTACCCATTCAATTAGGGGCCTTCAAAAGGTGTGTCGATCTTGAACAATCAATGAAATATCCAATCGGCAATGACGACCCCCTAATTGAAGATGAAGATGAACCACCCGATACAGAAAATGAAATCGACCACTTTGTCGAAAAAGAGGTCGCCATTGAACAAACCTTTTTGGTTCTTGACCAAAATGAGCAACCAAATAAGGAGTCTCCTAAAGACCCACCACTTGAGCTCAAGGAGCTCCCAAAAGGTTTGGAATATGCTTTTCTCGACAAGGATGGTAAACTACCTTTAATTATTTCCTCAAAATTAACTAGTGTAGAAAAAGAAAAATTAATTACACTTTTGAAAAAGCACAAAAACGCAATCGCTTGGAAGCTTGTAGATATTAAAGGAATAAGTCCTTCCATGTGCACGCACAAAATTTTAAATGACTATAAATCGGTAATACAACCACAACGTAGAGTAAATCCAAATGTTCAAGAAGTGGTTAAAATGAAGTCATCAAACTACTTGACGTCGGACTTATCTACCCAATTTCCGATAGTCCATGGGTAAGTCCCATCCAAGTAGTTCCTAAGAAAGGAGGTATGACGGTGTGTATAGATTATCGTCGATTAATACCAACGAGAACCGTCACCGGATGGAGAGTGTGTATAGATTATCGTCGATTAAATGAGGCAACAAGGAAGAATCATTTTCCCTTGCCTTTTATTGATCAAATGTTAGAAAGATTATCCGGTCACAAATTTTATTGTTTTTTAGATGGTTTTCAGGTTACTTTCAAATACCGATAGCACCCGAAGACCAAGAAAAGACAACATGTCCCTACGGAACTTTTGCTTATCGACGCATGCCTTTTGGTCTATGTAATGCACCCGTAACTTTCCAACATTGCATGGTGGCCATCTTCCATGATATGATAGAAAAGACTATGGAAGTCTTCATGGACGACTTTTCTATCTTTGGAGATTCATACGACCAATGCCTTGATAACCTTGAACGAATGCTATCCCGATATGAGGAAACTAACCTCGCCCTTAATTGGGAAAAATGTCATTTCATGGTAACGGAGGGAATAGTACTCGGTCATAAAATCTCAAGCGAAGGAATGGAGGTTGAACGGGCTAAAATAGACACCATTTCCCGATTACCACCCCCATCCCCCGTTAGAGGCATCAGAAGTTTCTTAGGGCAAGCCGGATTTTATAGGCGATTTATCAAAGACTTTTCTAAAATCTCAAGACCTTTAACAAAATTACTTGAAAAAGATGCACCATTCATATTTAACAAGGATTGCAACCAAGCATTTCTAACACTAAAAGAAATGCTAGTCAATGCACCTATCATGATAGCGCCTGATTGGAAATTACCTTTCGAAATCATGTGCGATGCAAGTGACTTTGCAGTTGGAGCTGTCTTAGGACAAAGAAAAGATAAGCATTTTCACCCAATATACTATGCTAGTAAAACACTTAATGATGCACAAGAAAATTACACAACAACGGAAAAAGAATTATTAGCTGCAGTATTTGCTTTTGATAAATTTCGTTCTTATCTTGTTCTTTCTAAAACGATAGTTTATACAGACCATGCAGCCATTCATTATCTCTTTAAGAAACAGGATGCCAAACCACGTTTAATCAGATGGATTCTACTCCTCCAAGAATTCAACATTGAAATAAAAGACAAAAGAGGAGCAGAAAACACCATTGCAGATCATCTATCCCGCTTGGAAGATCCAGCTTTGGAGGCAACTAGGGAAAAGCTCATCAATGAAAAATTTCCAACGGAGTCCTTAGAAATGGTGGAATACCGAGAAGAGCCATGGTACGCCGACTACGCCAACTACCTCGCTAGTGGAATAGTCACAAAAGGTTGGTCACATCATCAAAGAAAAAAATTCTTTGCCGATGTAAAGCATTATTTTTGGGAAGATCCTTATCTTTTCAAAATGTGTGCCGACCAACTTATCCGACGATGCGTACATGGTGGTGAAGCAAGAAAAATTCTCAGCCATTGTCATGAAGGTCCATACGGAGGACATCATGGTGCCGCTATTACCGCACGAAAGGTATTTGATTCAGGATTCTATTGGCCAACCATTTACAAAGATGCTCAAAGTCTTATCAAGACATGTGATGTGTGACACCTGTGTCACTTCAACCATTAAACAAATACCAAACCAATGAAATATTTTATTTCATACTTGGGATTTGTATAAATATGCGTATCATTTGCACATATCAATTCTTGTTCGATTTCGGGCTCTAAATCGCTTTCTGGAAGGTTATACGCGCACTGATGCGTAATTATCACCAGTTTAATGCAACAAACACTCCGGAATAGTGACAGGCTTTACATACCTTAAATAACCTTTACATAACTTAGAAATAAGTTTTATTCGCTTACAGGGACTAAATTCGACAAACTGTGAAAGTATGTCGATTCGTACTGTAACGGACATTCTGAAACTTGATCATAAGTTAAACACACCCTAAATATCCTTTACATAGCTTAGAAATAAGCTTTGAAGGGTTCGGTGTGCTAAAATAAACTTTATGTTCATTCAGGGACTAAAAGCATCAAAAAGTGCACAAGTTTGCATTTTCGCGCATAACTTACGTTCTGAATACATCCGGACATCCAAAAATTTATGTAATCATTAAAATATTATGTTTTAGTGATTGGCTTGTCAAAAATCCATTCGTCGCGCAATTTGGATCGTTTTTCGCGCTTATGCGCATTCCGTCGTAATTAAGCAAACATCGCAATCGTACGACCAAACGAACCGACATCCGGCATATTTTTGAGCATGTTTCATGTCCACAATGTTTAGGCATCATTTTAGGGCCTTAAAGTTGGCTTAACGGGCCTTAGAAGTGTCGGAAATGGCCTTAAAACACAACAGGGACTGAAAGTGTCATTTTGGAAACTTGTTTCTGATCTGTACTGCTCAGGCGGCCCGCGTAGACTTCCTCGGTCTCTTACGCAGCCCGCGTGGCCCTCCCAGATATGCTGAAAGTGTTTAACAGCCTGTTTCCAGCTGTTCCAGCCATGTAATCCACTTGCAAACGGTTTTTGCAACACCATGGACCATTTCTAGGGGCTCTAATGGTATTAGAAAACAAGGGGCACACTTGGACGGCCTAGATCGAAGCTCGTTTCCCGATAAACGATCCTAACGGTTCTAGCTTTCCTATATATACCCCTTGCTCTCAATTGTTGCAACCCACATTGATCTGAGTTTTTCTCTAAGTGGTTGTGTTTATACACTTCCTACCTGAGATTACTTGGAATCAATCTTGCGGGGACCCTTTGTAAGTGTTCCTTCGTTCTTTTATGCGTTTTTAGCTTGAAAGTCAAACTGCGTTTGACTTTCTGCATTGACCAGTTTATGGTCAATCCGAAGTTCGTTTGAACTTCATAACGTGAGCGTAATCACGATGGTTATAGTCCCTAGTAACTATGCCTACTGATTACCACGTTATCTAGGCTCAGTGACAAGTCGTAGTTTTGGCCAAAATACGTGTTCTTGCGTATTTTGTAACCAAACTACTCTAGGGTATCAAAACCGTTTGTTTTGATATCAAAACCTGTTTTCTAACTTGACTAAACATGTTCTAGCATGTTTAGCTCGTCACTTTTAGATTTGTGCTTGTCTAGGGTCGTAAAGGTAAGCGATCTAATCAATCGCTTATACTTTCGAACCCGACCCATTTGGTCGATCATTAGGATCCGACCAAACACTTTAGGTGACCATAGTTGTATAGGGAATAACCTTCCGAGGTTATACCTTATGGTCAAGTCGTTTAAGTAGTTGTATGATAAGTAGTTCTTATGCCTTTGGTAAATTACCAAAATACCCTTTTTCGCACCTAAATTCATTTTAAGCCTATATAATATAACTTTTGACATCTAAACTGATTTAGCAACAATATTAAACATGTTAAGGCATATCTTACTTGTCATAGGGCTAGTTAAGCGGTCCGAACGCATTTTACGCGAACGACGCGTTAAAGTAGCATAAGCTACCTAAACGGGTCGTAATGGGTCGTAAGCACTTAGGTTAGGTTTCATTTTAGTATGAGGGCTTTGTTAAACCATATCATATGAGTTCCAATACTCATTTGGTTTACGAAACCTCATACTATCCAATCTCCCGATTTAGGTCCGGTTATTTATGTAGTTACCTATATTAGGTGCCGTTTGATTTCTGTAACCTTCTAGCTTTGCTTGGTGGATATCTAAAGTCTATTGAGCAATCTCAAGTGAGTACATAGAGCCCTCTTTTACTATTTTTCAAACATTTTGGGGTGAAACACATGTGCCTACTTGTTATTTTCATGCTTTCCATGCTTTCATATCATATACTTGCTATGTTCATTAGTACATTATTAGTACATGATTTCATTGTGTTTTTGCTAGGTATGTCCTTTGTAGCATACTTAGTACATCGTTTTACATGACATTTTATGCTATGTATCTTCATTTAGCGCATACTTAGTACATTGTTTTCATTTCATTTCACGCTATGTATGTCAATTTTGTTGCATACTTAGTGCATTGTTTTACATTACCTTTTCATGCTATGTATGATCATCATGCTTAGTACATTTTCATTTCATCACATGCTTACATTTTGATATGACATTTGGTTTGTTTAATGGGTCCATATACATTCATTAACTTTGATCACGCCGCTCGTTAGTAGGTAATGGTACCATAGGAATTGACAACTCCCGTTCCTGACATCCTAGGTATGTTTGGATGGAAGGAATGACCGAATTCGATAAAACATAACACAGATAGACCTTTAATTTGTTTAAGGGTTTATCACCACAGCCACAAGGCTTGAATGTATGCATTTTTACAATACCGCATAAATGTTTATATTCAGTATAGCATGCATTTCCACAAGACATAACGTTGATTTAAACCACGTTTTACTTCAATACATTGTTTTGTGCATTTTTTTTATCTATGGCTCAGTAGATATATATAAATATATATTTTTTCACTTGCCATACATGACATTTTGTTTACCCATTTCATAATTGACATTTGACATAGTGTTAGGAAACTTTATTTGTAAGTATTGAAGAAAAACATAATCAACTGGATCTATGAAGAGATCACAGTCCTGAAGATCACGAACTAGAAAAAGAAGATCAGATGGGACAACCGGAATACATAGCATCTACTTCAAAGAAACACAAGTTGATCAAGAGCTGAATTGGATTATCAGAAGAGGTCATTTCTGATGGATCTGATGATATTTCTGATGAAATATCATCAGTATCTGACGATTCTGATCATCAAGGATTTTCTGATGATTTGTTCATCAGAATTTCTGATGAAGTGGTTTATCAGAATTTCTGATGAAATAACCCACTTGTCTGAAATTGGCTCTGTCCTGCCACACTTACCGAAGCAAGTTGACATTAAATGAAATCATGATGAAAAAGGCAACTTGAACGTTGGAATCAATGAATATGTCAATTGGCTACTTTTTGCAGGAATTATTGTATGAATAAACTATTGTTTATTCATACAAGCCGTCTATAAATAGAAGGCTCAACCAGGAGAAGCAAAGTGAGTTTGAAGCTTAGCATTCACACATACATCTAAACTCCATTGCTCTCTCCCCCACAGAATTCAAGATTCGTTTGTATTAGATAATAATCTTACAATCACTTTGTAAACCATTTTGTTTCTAAGTGATATAAACTTGATAATTCTGTAGGTCTTGTTTCTTGAAAGTCTGATTTCCATTTCCGCACATCTTTTTCACATCTACTGAAATCACTTGCCATATTACGTGAAAATAAGTTGTTTTGAGCCTGAACTGGGTCTAACAATTGGTATCAGAGCAGATTGAATAAACTATTTTCAAACGATCAATCGCTCTTTTTCTTTTCTCTAAATATGGTCAGCTTTCAATCCTGGAATAATGCTTTTAACATTGGTTCTATGTCTAAACCTCCGACTCTGGTCAGAGAGGAATACCCCTAGTGGAAAATCAGGATGGTCAATTTCCTTAACGGTCATGATCGAGCTCTGTTTCAATCCATTGAAAGGGGTCCACATACACCAATGACTGAAATACCTGCTATTCCAGCAACTGACCAATCACCAGCAATCCCTGCCTCCCGCGCTCCCAAAAGTGAATTAAACTGGAGTGCGGAAGACAAGGACCTGGTGGCTGGGGATGAAAGGGCTAAGTCACTTTTAATTATGGCCATCCCCAATGACATATTTTCACAAGTTGATGCATGTGCATCAGCTAAGGAAATATGGGATCAGTTGGAAAACCTTTGTGAAGGAGGAGAAAGGATGAGAAGAAACAAGAGAACAAATAATGTCTCATCTTATGAAAGGTTTAAAAGTTTGCCAAATGAAAGGTTAAATGATACATATCAAAGATTTACAAAACTTTTAAACGAGCTGAAGAAATTTGGTATAACAAAATCAAACGATGAAAGAAACATAAAATTTCTTGATGCCCTTCCTAGAGAATGGAGAAGTCTAACTATGACTTTATCATCAACCTTAGAACTAGGAAACATGAGTCTTCATGACTTATACAGCATCTTGATCCCCAGAGAGGAAGAAATATTTGAAGAAACCATTCAAATAGGGGGATCTTTAGCTCTAATCTCTAACTCACAAAGATCAACAACAACAAATGATCCACAACCTTCAAACAGTCAAAATCTTGAAACTTCTTATGCATCATCAGACTTTTCAGCTTTTGCTGAAGCAATAGCACTGCTCACCAAAACATTTGAGCAGAGGTTGAGGGGAGGTAACCAGAGATACCAGAGGAGTGACAAAGGAAGGATGGATGGAAGATCTAAAGAAGAGTTTAGATCTAAGGATAAAGGGAAGGCTGAAGTTGTGTGTTACAAGTGCAAGCAAAGAGGTCATTATGCATCAGAATGCAAGACCAAAAAGCTGAAGGATGTTGCCTATTATGAGAAAAAGCTTGAAGAAGCAAAGAAGCAGCAACAAGTAAGCTTAATTGCTGGAACAGATACATGGTTATCTGATGATTCTTCTGATGATGAAGAAGAAGAATTGGCAAATTTTTGCCTCATGGCACTCTCCGAAGGACTACCAGAAACTTCAGAACAAAAGGTAAATTTAGACAATCTTGATCTTGAACACAAACTAAACAAGCTCATGTCAGATTTTCTAAATCTGCAAGAAAAACATCAATCAGATATTAGAAAATCTGATGAGTTGCAAAGGACTTTGAATAAAATCATTCTTGAAAACCAACATCTTATAGAGGACAGTTTAGATCAAAGAGCAAAAATTGAGTTTTATGAAAATGAAAGAAAAGATCTTTACAAGAAAATCAATGACAAAGAAATCAACGTAAGAGGTTTTCAACAGGCTAAAGAATTCATAAATTTTATTGAGTCCACACCAAAGAACAAAGGAGAGGGTTTAGGCTGTACAAGTACTACAAGATCAAATAGAAATAAACCCACTATCTTTGTAAAAGCAACTCATCAGATTTCTGATAATTTAGTATCAGAATCTGAATCTGAATCTTGCAAATCTATCTGTTCTGAATATTCTTTTGACAAACCAAACTTCAAAACAAACAAGAGTGAATGCAGTCAAGAATCTGTAAAAACTCCAGAAGCAGTTCACTCATCTTTTCAAAATTATCCAATCATTCCATCACAAGAGGATCTATCAGAAAATTCTGATAACTCTTGTATGTGTGTTGACATACTGAAGCTTGTCCAACACCATCTTTAAAAGAAGAATGTAAAATCTGTTAATGGCTCAGCATATAACAGAGTTTCTGATGCTAAACCAAGAAGGAATAAAAATAAAATGTTTCAAACATCATCAGAAACAGTACCCAAGCATGCCTGGGTACCAAAAACCCTCTAATCATTTCATTTCAGGACCATCATGTGCAGCAGATCTGGTACTGCGACTCAGGAAGCTCCAAGCACATGACTGGGGACAGGAGCTTACTCAGCAACTTTGTTTCAAAGCTGGGTAGAATGGTAAATTTTAGAAATGGTGTGAAAGGGAGGATCATGGGATATGGATGCATTAAAGGTATGGATGACTAACCATAAAAGAGAGTAGTCCTTGTTAAAAGGCTTATCACATAATTTTCTTTGTTATGGTCAGTTCAATGATAAAATTGCTTGATAATTTGCTTTAGTGAAAAATCAAATTCGTATGTCTGATAAATCACCAGAAAATCTGATACCATTCTGACAAATTCATCAAAATTTCTGATAAGTCATCAGAATTCTAGTGAAACATAAGTAAAAATGCTGATAATCAGAAATATCATAGTTCATTAAAACAAAGTACTGCATGACAACATCCACATTCATATTTCTTGTTTAATTTTTTTTTTGTGTTTGAATTTTTTAATTTTTCCCCATGTTAGTGCTGATAACATCATTCAAACAGAAAATTTCTGGGAACTCGTTAAAATATATATTTCTCTCTCCTTCATTTATTACACCCCATCATGTTTAAGAAGGTTGAAGTGACATATTGGTAGGCTACAATGATACATTATCAGAAATTTGCCACCTAGATGAATCAATGCATATGTAGTGGAGAAGGAATATATCTCTGTTATTTTTTTCTGTCCTCTGATAATCATTAAAATAACAAAGATTGCGGTGAGGAAAATCCACAAGTTGGTAGCTTCCATTTATAGCAAATATTAAATTTACTATAAATAATCACCACTTTGGGTTAAAATCTGTCTTCTTCACTTCTCTTCTTCATCACATATTCACACACACTCACAAAATGAACTCCATCAAAGATGAATGTTTTCCACTTGTTCTTTATCCATATCATAACCAAAGATTGAGGACAAATCTGGAAGGTCCTCAGTGGGAAGGGTGTCAAGTTATATTCAAAATGCTCATGAATAGCAACTTGAGCTATGCCCTCACTGCTCACATAAGTGTTCATCCAGAGATTCTTCAAATCTTCTGGAAAAATGCAACGCTATCTGAGTTTCATAATAGGGAGCAGATGACCATCAAGAGTGAGGTGCTAAATCAGCAAATTCTGTTAAATGAAGCCACCATCAGGACTGCTCTTCAACTAAATGATGATAATGACGTTCTGATGTTCACAAGGAATCAGAAGGAAAATGTCTTGAGAGAAATGGGTTATCACACACCAAACCAACAACGGGCAATCAACAAAAATGGCTTTAAAAAGCCATGGCAATATCTGGTCACCCAGATGGGTGCATGTTTTTCAAAGAAGGTCATCAATCGTCATGAAATATCTCTGAAATTGATGGAGCCTATACTAGCACTGGTACTTCAGGTACCTTACAACTTCTCTCATTATCTGATGAGTGATTTTGTAAGTAACATGTGGGTTGCCAAGCCATTCTTGATGTATCCTCGTTTTCTAACAAGGATAATTACAAGTCAGTTAGACTTTGTAGGCATTCCTGCAAGTTATCCAAGGGCTGACATGAGACTTCAAGAAAACATGGGTCTCAGCGTGCTTGTACCCACTAACAACAACTCTGGGTTGATAACTGATCTATTGTTACTTTTGGAAATGGAACATGGTGAAGGAGTAGATATTGATTAGGTTTTATTTGTTTTGCTTGTACAAGTTTTTTTTTGTTAATATGTTTGCTTACTAGTCTTCTGGTTTGTGGTTTTGAGAAAAAGGTAAAGATAAAATGATAATCAGAAATCAAACTCAAAATTTTCTGATAAAATGGGACAAAATCTGTTTATTCAATATTTTCTGATAAAACTTCAATGATAACAAAATGTTTTTAGAGAATATCAGAAAAGTCAAAGAAACATGGATACTACCAGAAAAACAAATGTAAGTCTTCTGATCTTTCCTTATTCCCTCTCATCTCAAAAAAAAAAAAAAAAAAAAAAAAAGGGCACTCATAAGTTTAGGGGGAAATCTCAGAAAATTCTGATAAAGAGACTGATTGTTTCTGTTAACTACATCTCAAAAAGTCAACAGAAGTCAAGACAAAAGAATACATATGATCAACAGAATTTCTGATGATCTTATCAGAATGGGACTTTCTGACCTATGAAGAAAAGAGGGTACATATGAAGGAAGATAATTGGACCTTTTATCAAATGGGGTCCACAAAGAGGAAAAGGTGTCATTGAACCGATAGTTTACTCCAATCAAAAATCAGCGCAACACTTTCAAGAAATGTATGAAGAAACTACAAATTGAAGAGTCAAGTTGAAAGGGCATAACCACAATTCCATGATAAACAATTTCATTAATGTCTTAACACCCACGATCCAACGGTTATATTTTGAACCAAAAACTCAGCATACACGATCTAACGGTTATAAAGACAATTAATGATCTCTTTATCACTATCTCATACCACGATTTATACTCCTTCTACTTCATACACCTACAATACTCTCAATCTTCTCATATCCTAAAAACCCATGTTTTTCCCACAAATCAAAAATCCCTCAATTTCAAACCCTAAATCACAGAGACCCAAAGATGGCAGAAGTTAACCTCAATATTCCAATTATTCAACATGAAGTACCTTTTGTCGAGGAAGCAGAATTTCTACCAATGAAGGAAAACAATTTGCTGATGAATACAGAGTATTCAGAGTATGATAAAAGATGTCAACTTCTGGTAGAATATCTTACAAAATGCCCAATCTCAGGAGCACTGACAAAAGAAAGAGAAATACCAGAAAGGATGCTACAGCAATTTGTTTACACCTTTAAAGAAGTTGAAGAAAATCGGGTGTCTGCTCATGTATGGGGAAGTGTCTATGTTGAATTAACTCCAGCAAGAGTAAGAGAATGGCTTGGATTGCCTATTCTTGGCAGTTACACTGACGCCCCAAGCAAAGAAGATTTATTAGACTTCGTCATTGGGCTTGGATACAAGAAAAAAGATGTCAACAAAATTGGAGCAATAAGAAGAAGTGAATTGCCAGCCATCTGGCAAGTGTGATGGAAGTGTTAAACAAATGTCTCACCTCAAAGATAGGAGGAACTGATCAAATCAATCAAGTTATTCTGACGATCATGTTTGGACTCATAAATGGGTTCAAGATTGATTATGGGTCAGAAATCTTTAACCTTCTCAAAAGATCAATCATCACCAGAAATGGAAGAATAACATCTCATCTGCCATATCCAAGGTTAATCTCAATTTTCATTTCTGAAGCATTTATTGAAAGAAACATGGAGATTCCAATCTTAGAAGACATCTGGAGATCAAAAACAATGAAGGCCTGGAGTTCAAATCATGGATGGGAATCAGACAAAGATATCCCTGTGTTACCAGAAAGCATGTTATGCTTCATTGCACCAGACTCACAATACAGAATACAACATGAAAAACTTCTGACAAAATCAACCTCTCCCACAGAAGAACCAAGCAGAGAAATTGTGAACTGCTCTTCATCAACAGAAAAAGGAGACGATGAGAAGTCCTCACCATCAGAAAATAAGGGTGTAGAAGAAAGAAGAATTCTGGAAAAAGCTAACTTGGAGATAGCCAAATCACCAGAAAACGAAGAAAAGCATGCTGAAAGTCAACAGATTCATGAAGCAGGAATTCATCATGAATTTGATATCCATCAAACACATGATGCAGGATCACACATTGCTGGAGAAACACACGATGTTGAAATTGAAGCCACTGAAGTCATTTATCATGATGAATCTTACATTGCTGGTACATCCCTTTTAAACACTGTTCTAGTAGAAACTCACAGAGAAGAAACAAAATCAGAAAGTTCTGTTAACGTTTCTTACAAAATAGAATACAGAACAACAAATGTTGATCAAGAGGTTACTAGTTCCATAAATCTCAACTTTGAATCAGAAAATGAGGAAGAGGATGAGATCCCAACAGATGGAGATCAGGAAACTGATCAAAGAAATCTGGCTAAAGGTAATTTGTTTACCTCAAAAACTTATGGAGGATCATATATTGATATGATTCAAGGACATAAGGAAACCCAGAATGAGAATGAGTTTTTCATCACTGGTGGAGATAATTCTGGTAAATTCGAAGCTGCACCAAGTGTGTTGGCCAAGAATGATCCTATCATCTCTAAAACAGCAGCAAATGTGTTTGCAGCTGGAATGTTAGAAGGAACATCTGTTGTTCCAATTATCCCTGAGAAACCCATGAACCAAGAAAATATAGAAGTAATACTGGAAAATGTTTACAACGTCTGCAAAAGAAATCCAGTAGAAGAAAAACTTGATATGTTGCTGTCAGAAATACAAGGTCAAAAGGCTGATATGAAGACTTTGTCAGAATCAGTGAAGGAAATGAAGAAACAAACTGAAGAAAACACTGAAGCACTAAAGTCTCTTCAAAAGATGAAAGAAAAGGCACCAGAATCCAACATCTCTGCATCAGAAATCCAAACGATTCTCACATAAATAGAAAAAAATCAAAGCACAAGTTGCAAAAGTGATTGAATCAAGGCAGTCAAGTAGTACAAACAGAGTTTTGGAAGAAGTTACCATACTGAGGGCAAGTAATAATAGTATCACTGATGCCCTTGAGAAGCTGTCAAAAGAATGGGCTGAAATTCAAACAAAAGCTCAAACAGAATTCACAAATATTCAGAAAAACATACACAGCAACTCAAAACAGGTAAAAGAAGTGCAACAACTGGTAGAGAAGATGCAATTCAATATTGCAAAACTAGCCAAAGTGAATCCACAAGAACTCATGAAAGAAATTCCTGCTGAAAGCTCAAATCAAGAAGGTCCAAAGTCAACTCCTCAACAATCATCAATCTCACCAATCACAAAAGCTGGAACCACAGTGATGGGTCCTCCTCCAAATGTTCCAAAAGAAGAAATACTGAAAAGGTTAGCAAATGCAAAACCTCAAGTTATTACAAATTTGAAATTGCTAGCATCTGTCCCAAATCCAACAATATCTGATGACTCAGCAATAAGTAAGTATTTGAATAAACAAATAATGAATGAATGGGAACAAGAAGGAGAGTCAGCAACGAAATCAAAGACTGTTAAGAGAAAGATCTCTGAAACCAAGTCTATCATGGTTAAAGAGATTGCACGAGATGTAATGATATTTCCTGAGACCAATCTGGTGAGTTACTATCTAACAAAAGAAGATAAAGCACCAAGATCACTATCTCCTACCAGACTGGGCTTAAGAGAAGAAAGAATAAAAAGAAGGCCAAGCAGCATTCACATACAAAATTGGAATCCAGTGAAAAGAATTCTAAACGTGAGTGAAGTAAAGAGTGCAATTGATGATATTGGAGGAACTCATGTGCAAAACAGATACACACTTCAGAGGGAGAATGGAGAAGAACAGAAGGTGACTGATGAAGAAATAGCTGACCAGTTGCATCCTTTAGACATTCTGTTTATGAAGGATCATTATGAAAAGGAAAAGAAAAATAATCAAGAAGTCAGAAGAGCATTAAATGGCATATCAAAGGCTGGAATACTGCTGTTTGAAAGAATAGCTTTTTCAGACTTTGATCTATGCATAAATTTTGAGCATGTACACAACAAAAAGGTATATGTCAGATCACCAAAGATAAAAGTTCCTTCAGACATAGTAGAAGATGCAAGATCTGGAGACATCATCATGCTGACAAATGCAAATAACGAACAAGATTATTGTGTAATCTTCAGAGATCAAGATGAGAATAAAGATATGTTCAGAAGTGTTGACATCTGCAAGTACTCAAATCAAACTCTGAGGTATATCTTGAAAACCATGAACAAAAGACAAGAACATCTTCAGAAGATAGAAAAGAACATGGAGGGAAGCAGAAAAGAAATTGAGCAGATGATTGAAGAATGGATTCAAGCAAGAGAATGGTATAAAGACATGTATGTCAGCTGCAACAAATATATCTCCTACAAAAAGAAGCTAAAGACAAGAGATACGCATAAGAGAGTGAAAATTAACTGAAAGAACTATTTATTTAACTTTTCATCTTTTATGTAATTTGTTTTAACTTCAGTAACTGGTTTATATTTTCAAGTATTAAATTTCCACTGTTTGGAAATTTTTCTGTTTATGAGGTAGTTCATTTTCTTACAATACTTAGGGGGAAACTGTTAGGAAACTTTATTTGTAAGTATTGAAGAAAAACATAATCAACTGGATCTATGAAGAGATCACAGTCCTGAAGATCACGAACTAGAAAAAGAAGATCAGATGGGACAACCGGAATACATAGCATCTACTTCAAAGAAACACAAGTTGATCAAGAGCTGAATTGGATTATCAGAAGAGGTCATTTCTGATGGATCTGATGATATTTCTGATGAAATATCATCAGTATCTGACGATTCTGATCATCAAGGATTTTCTGATGATTTGTTCATCAGAATTTCTGATGAAGTGGTTTGTCAGAATTTCTGATGAAATAACCCACTTGTCTGAAATTGGCTCTGTCTTGCCACACTTACCGAAGCAAGTTGACATTAAATGAAATCATGATGAAAAAGGCAACTTGAACGTTGGAATCAATGAATATGTCAATTGGCTACTTTTTGCAGGAATTATTGTATGCATAAACTATTGTTTATTCATACAAGCCGTCTATAAATAGAAGGCTCAACCAGGAGAAGCAAAGTGAGTTTGAAGCTTAGCATTCACACATACATCTAAACTCCATTGCTCTCTCCCCCACAGAATTCAAGATTCGTTTGTATTAGATAATAATCTTACAATCACTTTGTAAACCATTTTGTTTCTAAGTGATATAAACTTGATAATTCTGTAGGTCTTGTTTCTTGAAAGTCTGATTTCCATTTCCGCACATCTTTTTCACATCTACTGAAATCACTTGCCATATTACGTGAAAAGAAGTTGTTTTGAGCCTAAACTGGGTCTAACACATAGACATTTTGATATTGATATACATATTTCATGGACTACATTTTGACATAAACATTTTGACATGATTTACACAAAGACATTTGACAAATGGTTTAGACATGGGCAATTTACAGTGGTGGTTTGTTTGGGTAAAGTGATTTAAGTAACGAGGCGTGTGTTATATGATACAAGCATGGTGGATACGCCGCTGGTACTTCCTATATATAAGTGCTTGT
Organism: Helianthus tuberosus; assembly: GCA_030545235.1. Taxonomy (NCBI): domain Eukaryota; kingdom Viridiplantae; phylum Streptophyta; class Magnoliopsida; order Asterales; family Asteraceae; genus Helianthus; species Helianthus tuberosus. The sequence continues at coordinate 63,034,333 of CM060354.1, read as the reverse complement.
ATGGTATTACATATCGTAGCGTTATTTGAATCATTTCAATTTAGACATATAACATTTTATACAAATAACATATTTTTCACAAGACATTGTTTTACAAACAACTTATTTTATACAAAACTCGTTTTACTTGGTTATTCATTTAACCTCACATTACTCTTTTACATATCATCTACTTTATCATCGCTTTTCAAATGATTTATAAAAACAAAACATTCTTACAAGGATCATGACTGATTTTTGTTAAACAACTTTTTTTTCTAAACTTATAAGTCATGAATCCTATTTTCACAAAACCTATGTATCTCATAGGCATTTTTATGCTGACGTACCTATTTTCACATGTGTTTCAGGAGATGATGCATAGGATTGATCAAGATACACATAGGCGGACTTGGGCCTTAGTGACAATAAAAGATGCAAGACTAGTTAATTATGTTAAACTTCTTTGTTTGTTTAGACATTGTACTCAGTTAATCAATAAAACAAAATTTCAAATTTCCATGTGTTATGAAACAATGATTCTGTTACAACACTTCCCGACGTTTCCGCCACGATTTGTTGTTTTACGTGGTCGGGGTGTGACAGAAAAGTTGGTATCAGAGCTCATGGTTATAGGGAATTAGGTTATTAGTAATGCTTTGACCTAGTCTATAACCTTCCTAGGACCCTAACGCGAGTTTACTTGCGTTTAGTCATAAAACAATACCGTCACCTATCCTTAGGCGACAACCACAACAAGAACAGAAATTTCAAAACCGCTTTGAAAATCAATCATCTGTTCTAGGATGATTTATTGTAAGGTTTTGAACCTTCAAAGTTTTCAAAATCTCGTCAAAGTTTGGGTCTTTTAATGTGAACACGTGCAAACTGGAAGGGTGAATGCCTGTACTTTGAGTTTTCTGTCTAAGGCTAGAGTGTTCGTACAAATCCGCAGAATCGGACCAGTCACTCTTACCTGGGAACTCTTGGGGTGAGTGTTCACTTATAGGCGAGCATGTCTTCAGTAATACATTAATATGACCTGTTTACTTTGATTAGTCGCCGTTTCATTTGTTTACCTTAGGTAACAAACAAATGATCGCAATTTTATGCGTTGCCATTTTGTTTTGATTTTTCCGATAACATTCCACTTGTTTCTTCCTATGTCTTTCATTTCCTTCTAGAATGTCTCTTCCTCCCAACAACGGTCAAATGTCCGAGCAAACAGCCAAATTTGCTCAGCAAATAGGCGAAGTGATTCTGAAGACTATGGATTTATGTCACAACCCAACCGATGGCGGAATCATCGGGGCGTGGCACTGAGCGAAACAGATTGTCCAGAAGTTTCCATAACAATTATCATAACCATCCAATTTTAAATAATACGTCCCATACCGTATCTCAAACAGTCAAATAATTATTACAGACAAACATCAAGGCAAATATTCTGTTCTGACAACTCAGATTTAAATAAGACAGCAATTGTTTATCTGCTTCTAGAGACCCCTGATTCGTTATCTACAGACAACTATTTGTTGGGCTCTAAAGCTTTATTCTAGCTTCAAATTCCTACCACATGTGCATCCTAAGCACCTGTCACATACGTTAAAATAAAGTCAATACATAAAATGTAAAGGTGAGCATACAAGTTTGATAATAGTATATAGAGTTCGTATTCGTTTACGCATAACCAGTACGTACACATAGTGAAATGAAGCACGTTAGTTATCGACATAGATCCATCGCTACCAATGACTGCGGGTTGACTGCCCGAGGAAGTTCGCAATACATGATTACCACCGTAATCCATGCAAGTAAAAGATCCTTAACAACCCCCGTGTGAACGGGTGCTGAGTCCAAACTATAGTACTATCGTTGCTAAGGCAGGTAGACAGCATTCCATGTGTAAACATAACAAACAAGCATTCATAAGCCACGTATAACATACATTAACGGTTAGTGTTCAAATAGTATTGAGTAGTGTGATTGTTGTAGTTTGAATATTCGTAACGTATGTAACACCCAAAAGTGCATAAAGCAAAAAGGGATCGAGTATACTCACAGCAATTAATGGATTGAAGGGAGCGCTTAGCGAGTAAGATTAGCCTGAATAGATTAGATAGCACAACGATAAGGAACACGGAAAACGATACAAAGTGAAGATGGGTCGGATGGTAGTTCGATCGGATGGTAATCCGATCGGACAGTAATCCGTAGTCCGTGCGGATGGTAGTCCGTGCGGATGGTAATCCGTTCGGATGGCGATTCGAGTGGATTGTTTCTTCCTATAATAAGGATGTGTTTGTGTACGATGGCTTGACTTTTGAAGTTTTCATTGTAGCATTTAGAAAACATCTAAGTATCTCTATCCATCAAGTCGTTCGATCGGATGCGGGGCCGTACGGGTGACAATCCGTTCGGATGGTCATCCGGTCGGACGGTGATCCGGTCGGACGACGACTCGGTGGTGAGATTACTTGTTGAAGACAAGTTCACAGTTGAAGTGTCACTCGATCGGATGACCATCCGATCGGGTGGCAACTCTGGTGATGAACATGTTGAAAATTGTTTAAGTCTTTAAAGTCTTAGTATCTCATGATCCGAAGAGTAATCCATTCAGATGGTCGCCCGATCGGATTACATTTCGTTCAATACTCAAACTCTTGATGAGATAGTTTTAAAGGTGGGACCCAAGTGTGATCCGTCGGCAATCCATTCCGATTGTTCCTTCCATCCTACACTTGGTCGTTTTAATGGTTTGTCGTTGTTTCGAGATATCTTGACAACTTGTTAACCAACCAGAACCCTGCCTCGACCCAAGTGACCAAACCGACCAGGAATCACCCTAGTTCGGCCAATTACCGGCTTGAGACGGTTGTTCTTGTTTAACTCGAAGTCGCTAGTCTCGTGGGTGGAATCCAGACCTGAACTAGTACAACACTATGGACGAGTAGGAGACTAGATCTGATCCTGATCCTACCGGTTTTGAGTGTTTTGAGTGTAAAAGAGTTAAAAGAAAGTTAGAAACCATCTTTCATTCCCTTTTTACCACTCTTGTGTCGAGATCTTTCCAAGATCTTCATGTAATCGGGTGGAAATCGATTAGATCACGGTTGTTCTTGGTGGATTGAGGCCAAAGCATAAAGTTCTTTGAAGAACCTATAATGACGTCACCCTAGAACACCCGAAATCTAGTGATTTCTCGGTTAAATGTTAAGATTTAAAAGATGGAAAGGTGTAGGAGTGCGTGTAGATCAAGAAAGTACAAGATTTAGGGCGAGATCTTACCTGGATTGAGAGAAATCGAAGAAAAGGTGAAGAACACGAGCTTGTTCGGATAGAAGGTTTCCAAAAGTGGAAAGAATGACAATGACAGGGGTATTTATAGGATTCCAAAAGGGGAAAGAGTGATCCGATCGGATGACACTCCGCTCGGATGACGATCCGGTCGGATGACATCCTGGTCGGATGACATGTGACCTGTCACCATAAGGGTTATCCGGCCGGATGGCGCTTGGTTCAAGTTTTCGACGCGATGATTTTTGGTGTTTCGATTTCGATTGCGAGCGGTTCGATTCGATAGGGTTTCCTAGTCAAATTACTTTTAGTCCCAACTACTTCGTATCTTGCGTAATCTATTTTCCACTATCTATCATAGTTCAATCGTGATTCGAGTTCGAGTTCGATTGCGTTCGAGTTTGGATTGAGTTCGCTTGATTGCACATCACAACGTAAATAAACATGCACAGGTAACACGTAAGGCACACACACACGTATAGCAACAAGTAAAAATACGTAGCTCGAGTTGCGAATTGGTGTCAATTCGATTAGCATAGCTTGATTATTAGCTGATTAACTTTATCGCATTGTTACTTCCTATAGCTCACAGTCGTAGATCGGTCGAATAGCGATTAACATACGTCGATTCTTGCAATGAACAACACTTACTCCACATAATACAAATAAAATAAAGAAATTTCTACAAGTCAAGTCGCGCGAAATCGGTCGTTGACTTTGACCTTGACTTTGACTTGTGAAAACACGGGGTGTTACAGCCTCCCCTTGTTGAGGGAATTTCGTCCCGAAATTAAGCTGAAAGCTGTACAACGCCATGAATCACATTTGAGAACTTTCTGTTTGGACCGGTTTTGACTCCGACACGATTGAGGAATCTGTACACGAATGTGACCAAACACATAAGAACGTACTATAGTCGGTGATTCTATAGATTGATATGAAATCGTACAAAGCACTAAAATCGTAATGCTACTTTCTCTCTCTAGCCTCATTCTTTAAACAACTGCGGGTACTTAGCCTTCATGTCACTTTCGAGTTCCCAAGTGAACTCGGCGCCTCGTTTGCCTTCCCATCGGACTTTCACAATAGGAATGCGTGAGCGTCTGAGCTGCTTGGTTTGGCGATCCATGATTTCGACAGGCTTTTCCACGAAGTGTAATGTTTCGTTCACTTGTAGATCGTCGAGAGAAACGTGCAAGTCGTGGTCGGCTAGGCACTTTCGGAGGTTTGACACGTGAAAAGTCGGGTGGACATTACTAAGTTCCTCCGGTAGTTCGAGTCTGTAGGCGACTTTTCCGATCCTTTCCAGAATCTTAAAAGGTCCAACATATCGAGGCGCGAGTTTTCCCTTTTTGCCGAATCGGACTACACCCTTCCAAGGTGATACCTTTAGGAGTACGTAGTCACCAATGCCAAATTCACGGGGCTTGCGCTTTTTATCGGCGTAACTTTTCTGTCGATCCCGAGCCTTCACCAGATTGTCTCGGATTTGGAAAATTTTGTCTGTCGTTTCTTGTAATAACTCAGGACCGGTTAGTTACGAATGACCGATCTCGTGCCATACAATAGGCGATCGACATCTTCTTCCGTATAATGCCTCGAATGGTGCCATTTGGATGCTAGAATGGTAGCTGTTATTATACAAGAATTCGATTAACGGCAGGTATTTATCCCAATTACCACCGAAGTCTAAGACACACGAACGGAGCATGTCTTCAAGAGTACGAATCGTTCTTTCAGTCTGACCGTCGGTCTGTGGGTGGAACGCAGTACTTAGATTAAGCATTGTACCGAGTGCCGTTTGAAACGTTTCCCACAATCGTGAAGTAAACTGAGCATCACGATCAGAGATGATGTCATGAGGCGTCCCATGATTACAAATGATCTCGTCGGTGTAGATTCGGGCTAATCGTTCTACCTTGTAGTCTTCTCGTATCGGCAAAAAGTGAGCTGATTTAGTCAAACGGTCGACCGCAACCCAAATACTGTCGTGACCTGATGACGTGTGTGGTAGCTTGGTTACGAAATCCATAGCTATGCTCTCCCACTTCCACATGGGAATTGGTGGTTGTTCGAGTAAGCCAGAGGGTCTTTGATGTTCGGCCTTGACTCTAGCACAAGTTAGGAATTTTCCGACGTAGAGAGCGATATCTCTTTTCATACCCGGCCACCAGTACTTATAACGAAGGTCCTGGTACATTTTGTCAGCACCGGGATGAACAGAATACCGGGATTTGTGAGCTTCGTCCATCAAAGTCTGTCGTAAATTCGTTCGTTTGGGAATCCAAATTCGGTCTAAAAAGTGGAATATCCCATTCGATTTGCTCACAAGTTGGGCTCCATCGTGGTAGATCCTTTCTTTCTTCAGGGTGCGTTCGTTAAAACATGCATGTTGAGCGTCGCGGATGAGAGTTTCGAGATTGTGCTGGGCTTGAACGTTACGAGTGCTAAGCAGGTAGCTCCGTCTACTAAGTGCGTCGGCAACAACATTTGCCTTGCCTGGGTGATAACGAATCTCACAGTCGTAATCGTTGAGAAGTTCTACCCATCAGCGTTGACGCATATTAAGTTCCTTCTGATTAAAGATGTGCTGTAGGCTCCTATGATCGGTGAAGATCGTACACTTAGTACCGTACAGGTAGTGTCGCCAAATCTTTAACACAAAAACAACTGCACCTATCTCGAGATCATGGGTTGTATAGTTCTTCTCGTGGATTTTGAGCTGACGAGATGCGTAAGCTATGACCTTGTCCCGTTGCATGAGAAAACAACCAACACCAAGGTTGGAAGCATCACAGTAGACAATGAAATCATTGTTTCCATCGGGCAATGTGAGAACAGGAGCGTTGCAAAGCATGTGCTTGAGGGTTTGAAAGGCAGTCTCTTGTTTAGTTCCCCAAACAAAAGGCTTGTCTTTATGCGTGAGAGAGGTAAGCGGTACAGCGATCTTTGAGAATCCCTCGATAAATCGTCGATAATAGCCCGCTAGTCCGAGAAAAGAACGGACCTCAGACGGATTCTTAGGTGTAACCCAGCTCTTGACAGCTTCAATCTTCGCAGGATCGACATGAATGCCTTGGCTATTAACAATGTGACCCAGAAACTGAACTTCCTCCAACCAGAATTCACACTTGGAGAATTTGGCATAGAGTTGGTTCCCCTGGAGTAACTCGAGAACCAAACGTAGATGTTGCGCGTGTTCGGCCTTCGATTTGGAATAGATCAAGACATCGTCGATGAATACGATGACGAAACGGTCGAGATATGGCTTACACTCGCGATTCATCAGATCCATGAAAACCGCTGGTGCGTTGGTTAGACCAAAAGGCATGACAACGAATTCGTAATGGCCGTAACGAGTACGAAACGCGGTTTTAGGTATATCCTCCTCTTGAATACGTAGTTGATGATAACCTGAACGTAGGTCGATCTTCGAGAAACACGTAGCGCCTTGAAGTTGATCAAACAAATCGTCGATGCGAGGTAGGGGATAGCGGTTCTTGATAGTTAACATATTCAATTCCCGATAATCGATGCACATCCGGAATGACCCATCCTTCTTTTTGACGAAAAGGACTGGCGCACCCCAAGGAGAAGTGCTCGGGCGAATGAAGCCTTTCTCAAGCAATTCCTGGAGTTGGGTTGAGAGTTCACGCATTTCGGACGGTGCAGTCGGTAGGGAGCTTTGGCAATAGGGTTGGCTCCTGGAATGAGGTCGATACGAAAGTCGATATCACGACTTGGAGGTAGTCCGGGAAGATCCTCTGGAAAAACATTAGGAAATTCTCGAACCACAGGAACGTCTTTCACTTCGTTCTTCTCTTTCTTTTCCTTCTCCGCTACTACGATGTTAGCCAGGAAAGCCCTGTATTCCTTACGGAGATACTTGCTAGCTTGGACACATGACATAAGCTTGAGCCCCTTGGAAGTAGTATCACCGTACATACACAATAAGTCACCATTCGCGAGCGAGAATCGAATCATCTTGTCAAAGCACACCACTTCAGCATGGTTTTCTCGAAGAAAGTCCATGCCTATTATGACGTCAAAACTTCCGAGTTGCATCGGAATAAGGTCGATTGAAAAGATGTGATTGTTGAGCTCAAGAGTACAATCACGAAGAACAGAATTGACAGTGACGGTTCTTCCGGTAGCGACTTCAACATCGAATGTCGAGGAGAGTTAGGAGCGTTTACGACTAAGGAGTTTTTCAAACTCGAACGACACAAAGCAGTTATCGGCTCCAGTATCAAATAAACATGAAGCATAAATACCATTCACAAGGAACGTACCATTGACCACGTTGTTGTCGGCCTGAGCTTGACGCACGTTGAGGTTGAAAGTTCTGGCGCGTGCGGCCTGTTGTTGCTGCTGCTGTTGTTGTTGCTGCTGCGGCTGCTGTTGCTGAGGCTCTTGTTTCACGACCCTGTTTGGGCACATGTTGGCGAAATGGTTCGGGTCGCCACATGCGAAGCAGGCTCTGGCTTTGACTGCGGGTGCCGAAGGAGCTTGTTGACCCTGTGGGGCAGTGAGTAGAGCTTGATGAGCAGGAGCTTGTCGAATACGGCAGTTGGCAATAAAGTGGCCGTATACGTTGCAATGGGCACAAAAACGGCAAGCAATGGTAGTTGGGTGATGGTAGGTGCAAGTAGGGCAGAGCGGGTGTGGTCTAGTGTATGCACGCTTTGCAGGCGGTGCATTGGCCACAGGCGCCGCTACTTGACGCTGTTGGGCAGGTACAGCTTGAATTGGTGCAGCAGTGATCACACAGTTCTTGTTGCTGGAGCTGTTCTTTCTCTTGTTCTTCCTCTTGTTGCTTGATGAGGTGGGTTCAGCAGTTGGTGCGGTAGCGGTAGCTTGATGCAGATGCTTCGAAGTCTTATCCCAGACACCAGCCTTAACGCTTTTGTCGTTGATTTCGGTGGCCAGTAGGTAGGTTTCTTCTATCGTCGTAGTCTTAGCCGCTTGCATGAAATCAGCAACGCAGTCGGGCAAAGCTCGGATATACTTCTTGATGGTGATCTCTGGAGTCTTGACTTGATCGGAACAGATAATGCTGAGCTGTTTGAAACGAGCAGTGAGACCAGCATTGTCACCATCCTTTTGCTGTATGTGCCAAAATTCATCTTCTAGCTTTTGACGTTTATGAGGAGGGCAGAATTCCTCTTGCATAACTTCCTTGAGCTCGTCCCACGACAGACCGTAGGCTGCATCGTTCCCTCGCTTGTTCCTCTCGGCCGTCCACCAGTCTAGTGCACGGGACTGGAAAACGCCGGTAGCATTCAGAGTACGGAGGTCATCAGGGCAACCACTCTGTCGCAGAGTAACCTCAATGGAATCAAACCAGTGGAATAGTGCAATGGGACCTCCCTCGCCAGTGAACTCTTTTGGCCCACACGACTTGAATTGTTTGAAACTGAAGGGCCTTACGGTAGCTTTGGGAGCTTCGGTTCTCGATTCCTCGGATGATTTGCTGGCATTCTCATACACATCACTCACGGCCTTTGCCATACTTTTGGCGATGATGGAAGCAAGGCGTTTGTCTCTCTTTTCTTGAGAGAGAAAGTGCGTGACGGGATCCAGACGACATGGTATGCAGCAGACATCGTCAGAGGACTCATCACATTGTATTCGAATCTCACCTCACACGTCTACTACTACTAAAGCTCAGTAACACGTACCGTGTAAACACATAGACATATAACCATGCAAGGCACAGAACCATTTAATCACATAAACACGTAGAGCACAAATCACGTAGGCACGTCGAGCACATAATCACATAATACCCAAACATGTCAAGCACTGAAACAGGGAAACACATGCGCACTTAATCACTAGAGGCAGTCAGAAAACAGAAACCTATTATTCACAGTCGGCGATTTCTCGAGAATAGCGTAGTATAAGCGTATATCGTAGCATGAAGTCGTTCAAAGTTTTCGCGACTTGTTAGTGATTTGAGATAGAACTGCAGTGCGAGTCGTGTGTGTCGATCGAAGTAAAAAGCAAAAATTGAGTAAATCCCAAAATTTAAACACATAAACAGGTAAGCACATATATAAGCACATAAAATCGACGAAACATCTGAGCCGACAGTTGTGGGCTCACATGAAAATCGAGGAATGGATTGTCTGTGGCTATTAGACGTTGTCTAACCAAAGTGATTCAACTATTCGCAAGGACTTGTTGTCTACGTCTGACTTTCAGAATTGTGTCCTTGCCTCGATTCTTGGGTGTTGGGCACACATCCCGTTAGTCGTGTCGTGACTTCAGGTCGTTGGAGTCTGTCGAGGCTTTGGTGAGAATCTTGTAAAGTGTGCGGAACAAGTCGTCAAGGTAAAGGTTTCACCCCTGGCTTAACAACTTCGTTCCTGTTTTGATAAAATAGAGGAGATTATTCATCAAAATATGGGTTTCACCCCTAGTTTGGTATAATTCCCCCCTGCTGAATAGTATCGATTAAGCAATTTAGTCGGGAGTTTGTGGTTTTCACACCTAATCGCGACTTTATCGCCCTTTCATGGTTGAAAATTCGAGTGCAGTGAGGGTGTAGTATAAGCAAGAACAGTGAGGAATAAGCACGCACAAAATTCCTGCTGGACGTACTCGAGTCGGTCTGTTGGTTCTTAACTATAGTCTAGGTATCTAAGACTTCGACCCAGACTAGGTCGAGTCTTGCCTAATTCCCTATAGTTATGGCTCTGATACCAATCTGTCACAACCCAACCGATGGCGAAATCATCGGGGCGTGGCACTGAGCGAAACAGATTGTCCAGAAGTTTCCATAACAATTATCATAACCATCCAATTTTAAATAATACGTCCCATACCGTATCTCAAACAATCAAATAATTATTACAGACAAACATCAAGGCAAATATTCTGTTCTGACAACTCAGATTTAAATAAGACAGCAATTGTTTATCTGCTTCTAGAGACCCCTGATTCGTTATCTACAGACAACTATTTGTTGGGCTCTAAAGCTTTATTCTAGCTTCAAATTCCTACCACATGTGCATCCTAAGCACCTATCACATACGTTAAAATAAAGTCAATGCATAAAATGTAAAGGTGAGCATACAAGTTTGATAATAGTATATAGAGTTCGTATTCGTTTACGCATAACCAGCACGTACACATAGTGAAATGAAGCACGTTAGTTATCGACATAGATCCATCGATACCAATGACTGCAGGTTGACTGCCCGAGGCAGTTCGCAATATATGATTACCACCGTAATCCATGCAAGTAAAAGATCCTTAACAACCCCCGTGTGAACGGGTGCTGAGTCCAAACTATAGTACTATCGTTGCTAAGGCAGGTAAACAACATTCCATGTGTAAACATAACAAACAAGCATTCATAAGCCACGTATAACATGCATTAATGGTTAGCGTTCGAATAGTATTGAGTAGTGTGATTGTTGTAGTTTGAATATTCGTAACGTATGTAACACCCAAAAGTGCGTAAAGCAAAAAGGGATCGAGTATACTCACAGCGATTAATGGATTGAAGGGAGCGCTTAGCGAGTAAGATTAGCCTGGATAGATTAGATAGCACAACGATAAGGAACACGGAAAATGATACAAAGTGAAGATGGGTCGGATGGTAGTTCGATCAGACGGTAATCCGATCGGACTGTAATCCGTGCGGATGGTAGTCCGTGCGGATGGTAATCCGTTCGGATGGCGATTCGAGTGGATTGTTTCTCCCTATAATAAGGATGTGTTTGTGTACGATGGCTTGACTTTTGAAGTTTTCGTTGTAGCATTTAGAAAACATCTAAGTATCTCTATCCATCAAGTCGTTCGATCGGATGCGGGGCCGTACGGGTGACAATCCGTTCGGATGGTCATCCGGTCAGACGGTGATCCGGTCGGACGGCGACTTGGTGGAGAGATTACTTGTTGAAGACAAGTTCACAGTTGAAGTGTCACTCGATCGGATGACCATCCGATCGGGTGGCAACTCTGGTGATGAACATGTTGAAAATTGTTTAAGTCTTTAAAGTCTTAGTATCTCATGATCCGAAGAGTAATCCATTCAGATGGTCGCCCGATCGGATTACATTTCGTTCAATACTCAAACTCTTGATGAGATTGTTTAAAAGGTGGGACCCAAGTGTGACCCATTCAGATGGCAATCCGTTCGGATGACCTATCCGATCGGATGACAATCCGATCGGACGGCAATCCGTTCCGATTGTTCCTTCCATCCTACACTTGGTCGTTTTGATGGTTTGTCGTTGTTTCGAGACGTCTTGACAACTTGTTAACCAACCAGAACCCTGCCTCAACCCAAGTGACCAAACCGACCAGGAATCACCCTAGTTCAGCCAGTTACCGGCTTGAGACGGTTGTTCTTGTTTAACTCGAAGTCGGTAGTCTCGTGGGTGGAATCCAGATCTGAACTAGTACAACACTATGGACGAGTAGGAGACTAGATCTGATCCTGATCCTACCGGTTTTGAGTGTTTTGAGTGTAAAAGAGTTGAAAGAAAGTTAGAAACCATCTTTCATTCCCTTTTTACCACTCTTGTGTCGAGATCCTTCCAAGATCTTCATGTAATCGGGTGGAAATCGATTAGATCACGGTTGTTCTTGGTGGATTGAGGCCAAAGCATAAAGTTCTTTGAAGAACCTATGATGACGTCACCCTAGAACACCTGAAATCTAGTGATTTCTCGGTTAAACGTTAAGATTTAAAAGATGGAAAGGTGTAGGAGTGCGTGTAGATCAAGAAAGTACAAGATTTAGGGCGAGATCTTACCTGGATTGAGAGAAATCGAAGAAAAGGTGAAGAACACGAGCTTGTTCGGACAGAAGGTTTCCAAAAGTGGAAAGAATGACAATGACAGGGGTATTTATAGGATTCCAAAAGGGGAAAGAGTGATCCGATCGGATGACACTCCGCTCGGATGACGATCCGGTCGGATGACATCCTGGTCGGATGACATGTGACCTGTCACCATAAGGGTTATCCGGTCGGATGACTATCCGGTCGGATGGCTATCCGGTCGGATGGCGTTTGGTTCAAGTTTTCGACGCGATGATTTTTGGTGTTTCGATTTCGATTGCGAGCGGTTCGATTCGATAGGGTTTCCTAGTCAAATTACTTTTAGTCCCAACTACTTCGTATCTTGCGTAATCTATTTTCCACTATCTATCATAGTTCAGTCGTGATTCGAGTTCGAGTTTGATTGCGTTCGAGTTTCGATTGAGTTCACTTGATTGCACATCACAACGTAAATAAACATGCACAGTTAACACGTAAGGCACACACACACGTATAGCAACAAGTAAAAATACGTAGCTCGAGTTGCGAATTGGTGTCAATTCGATTAGCATAGCTTGATTATTAGCTGATTAACTTTATCGCATTGTTACTTCCTATAGCTCACAGTCGTAGATCGGTCGAATAGCGATTAACATACGTCGATTCTTGCAATGAACAACACTTACTCCACATAATACAAATAAAATAAAGAAATTTCTACAAGTCAAGTCGCGCGAAATCGGTCGTTGACTTTGACCTTGACTTTGACTTGTGAAAACACGGGGTGTTACAATTTAGGCATTGCCATGTCTCGTCTCAACAAGGAAGCCACTCAAGAGTCACCGAAGGAAGCAGAAGTCAAGCCTGCACCAAAATCAAGGAAGCGTAAGGCTTCAAGGAAACCCGCAGCTGTTGCACCTTATCAAGAGGGACCTAGCCAAGTGGCAAGGCTACCAGCTAGGAAGCCATACTTTGGAACTACCCCATGGTGCAAACGATGCAACCGTCATCATTCAAACCTCATACCCTGCTTCAAATGTACCTACTGTGGACGGCGGGGACATTTGGTTAACATATGCCTCTTTGCTATCCAAAACAAAGCTGCTATAAACCTTGCTGCTACCCGACTCCAAGTCAACCCTACTCAAGCTCGTTTTCCGTCTGGTACTTGCTACAACTATGGCGAGACGAGCCATTTCAGGAACAAATGCCCAAAGATTGTCAATGCAAATCCAACCCTTGGATGAGCATTTGGCTGATTAGAAGAAGCTGTTGCTTTAAATAATTTGTATCTGTTACTTTTGTTCCTTTTGTTGAACTTGGAAACAATGTGTTCAGTTTATGAATAAATTATTGTTCACAATTCTGATGTACAAGTGTAGTTACATATGTGTATGGCATTTCCCTATGATACCTACATCAAAGAACTATGTTCTTTACAAACTACTCTTGTGATTCTCCCTTTCAAGTGATCGCTCATGATTTCCTCGAAACATTTTAAGTACTCGTTTCATTCTAGGAGACGAAGTACAAGAAATGAACTGACATTATGAGTAATCGTGCTTTTGCACATCTGTACCCTAGAATCCTTGGTTAGAAAACTAAGGTATTTTTCAATCTCATACCCATTTACGTTTTGATTTCTTTCAACACGCATAGCATAAGTTTTCAAAAACAACCTCCATGATTTCAAAAGCATTTTCTAAGTTTTCAAAACAACCTGCATGATTTCAAAAACATTGTCTATGTTTTCAAAAACAACCTTCATGATTTCAAAATGTTATTAATACAGTATAATTACTTATATCAAGTGCATGATTTCAAAAGCATCATTCATGTTTTCAAAAACCTTATACATAATTTCAAAATTCATCTCGCATGATTCTAAAACATTTTTATAAATATACCTACCTAATACACCTACTTTATGATTTCAAAAATATTATATATAAGGTTTCAAAAACATTAAACACATTTCTTTTAAAAGAAACCCCATGCATAGTTTTCAAAATATTTTCCTCATACATTGACTTAACCTTCAAATTCTGCTTCATGTGTCGCCTTGACATATCTAGCATCTCAACTTCATAAGCATTTTTACTTCATGTTTTGACTTAAGCACATCCAGTGCAAGGTTTTAAAACATCTTCAAATCCCAAAATCCATATAGGATCTTCTTACCTTCACAATTAGATCCTTGTGGATAATTCTCATTCAAATCAGAGTCCTTAATTGGATTCCTTGTATGCCTTAATTCGAACATTTCGATTCCTTATAATCGAAATCGAATTTTCTTTTTAAGATCTTCCTATCTTTATAGTTAGATTCTTGGAAATATTTAAAGCACCAATCAAAATCCACTGATTGGATACCTGGTGTGCTTTGAATACATGTGCACAGTTAACAAAACAAATTAAAGATCTAAGTAAACAATTTTGTGGTTATGTGACTATGTGTTTATGCATCTTGTGTTTTCTTTTATGCATTTTGTGTTTTTGTATACTCTGGATATTCGTTATCCAAATCCTCGTAGAATCTTTCATATCTTCATATGAGGGATTCGTAGAAGGATATTCAAAAAGGTACTACCTTAAATCCTTATTGGGCTTCTACGTGATAGTCAAGACCCTTGGATTATATAGTACCACTCCATGATTCATAAGAGACCCTTTTAGTGGTCTAGTAAAAAAGATGGATTTAAAATCTAGTTAAGAATGACATGTGGTGATATAGCTGAACAGACTCCTTGGTAGTCTATTTAAATCATTTATTGATTTAATTAAAAAGGACCCTATGGTGGTCCAGTCACAATCATCACCGGCTCGTTCATTGTTTTCTTCCCCTGCACATTATAAGATGCACTACGTGACTATGCAAGGAATGACGTAATTATGGATGCATACATAATTACGAAGTTCAGTGCACGGAAACCAGAGTAAGACTTATTATGTGTAAGAACCGATAGTGGCAACCATAACGGAATGTGAACAATGTAATAGAGGTACGGTGGACGCACCAATAACGCTTTATATACTTGTATATAAGTATCCCTCTCACATTGCAAGCATGACATTATTTAAAGTTGCTAGAAGTTCAGGACTTTAACCAGTGTTGTTTGTTCTTTTCAACTTCATGTTTTAAGCTCTCACAAGTTTCCTCTAAAATAAATTTCGGGATGAAATTTCCTGAACTAGGGGAGACTGTGACACCTGTGTCACTTCAACCATTAAACAAATACCAAACCAATGAAATATTGTATTTCATACTTGGGATTTGTATAAATATGCGTATCATTTGCACATATCAATTCTTGTTCAATTTCGGGCTCTAAATCGCTTTCTGGAAGGTTATACGCGCACTGATGCGTAAATATAACCAGTTTAATGCAACAAACACTCCGGAATAGTGACATAGGCTTTACATACCTTAAATAACCTTTACATAACTTAGAAATAAGTTTTGGAAGGTTTGGTGTGACGAAATCAAGTTTATTCGCTTACAGGGACTAAATTCGACAAACTGTGAAAGTATGTCGATTCGTACTGTAACGGACATTCCGGAACTTGATCATAAGTTAAACACACCCTAAATATCCTTTACATAGCTTAGAAATAAGCTTTGAAGGGTTCGGTGTGCTAAAATAAACTTTATGTTCATTCAGGGACTAAAAGCGTCAAAAAGTGCACAAGTTTGCATTTTCGCGCATAACTTACGTTCTGAATACATACGGAAATCCAAAAATTTAAGTAATCATTAAAATATTATGCTTTAGTGATTGGCTTGTCAAAAATCCATTCGTCGCGCAATTTGGATCGTTTTTTGCGCTTATGCGCATTCCGTCGTAATTAAGCAAACATCGCGATTGTACGACCAAACGAACCGAAATCCGGCATATTTTTGAGCATGTTTCATGTCCACAATGTTTAGGCATCATTTTAGGGCCTTAAAGTTGGCTTAACGGGCCTTAGAAGTGTCGGAAATGGCCTTAAAACACAACAGGGACTGAAAGTGTCATTTTGGAAACTTGTTTCTGATCTGTACTGCTCAGGCGGCCCGCGTAGACTTCCTCAGTCTCTTACATGGCCCGCGTGGCCCTCCCAGATATGCTAAAAGTGTTTAACAGCCTGTTTCCAGCTGTTCCAGCCATGTAATCCACTTGCAAACGGTTTTTGCAACACCATGGGCCATTTCTAGGGGCTCTAATGGTATTAGAAAACAAGGGGCACACTTGGACGGCCTAGATCGAAGCTCGTTTCCCGATAAATGATCCTAACGGTTCTAGCTTTCCTATATATACCCCTTGCTCTCAATTGTTGCAACCCACATTGATCTGAGTTTTTCTCTAAGTGGTTGTGTTTATACACTTCCTACATGAGATTACTTGGAATCAATCTTGCGGGGACCCTTTGTAAGTGTTCTTTCGTTCTTTTATGCGTTTTTAGCTTGAAAGTCAAACTGCGTTTGACTTTCTGCATTGACCAGTTTATGGTCAATGCGAAGTTCATATGAACTTCATAACGTGAGCGTAATCACGATGGTTATAGTCCCTAGTAACTATACCTACTGATTACCACGTTATCTAGGCTCAGTGACGAGTCGTAGTTTCGGCCAAAATACGTGTTCTTGTGTATTTTGTAACCAAACTACTCTAGGGTATCAAAACCTGTTTTCTAACTTGACTAAACATGTTCTAGCATGTTTAGCTCGTCACTTTTAGATTTGTGCTTGTCTAGGGTCGTAAAGGTAAGCGATCTAATCAATCGCTTATACTTTTGAACCCGACCCATTTGGTCGATCATTAGGATCCGACCAAACACTTTAGGTGACCATAGTTGTATAGGGAATAACCTTCCGAGGTTATACCTTATGGTCACGTCGTTTAAGTAGTTGTATGATAAGTAGTTCTTATGCCTTAGGTAAATTACCAAAATACCCTTTTTCGCACCTAAATTCATTTTAAGCCTATATAACATAACTTTTGACATCTAAACTGATTTAGCAACAATATTAAACATGTTAAGGCATATCTTACTTGTCATAGGGCTAGTTAAGCGGTCCGAACGCGTTTTACGCGAACGACGCGTTAAAGTAGCATAAGCTACCTAAACGGGTCGTAATGGGTCGTAAGCACTTAGGTTAGGTTTCATTTTAGTACGAGGGCTTTATTAAACCATATCATATGAGTTCCAATACTCATTTGGTTTACGAAACCTCATACTATCCAATCTCCCGATTTAGGTCCGGTTATTTATGTAGTTACCTATATTAGGTGCCGTTTGATTTCCGTAACCTTCTAGCTTTGCTTGGTGGATATCTAAAGTCTATTGAGCAATCTCAAGTGAGTACATAGAGCCCTCTTTTACTATTTTCAAACATTTTGGGGTGAAACACATGTGCCTACTTGTTATTTTCATGCTTTCCATGCTTTCATATCATATACTTGCTATGTTCATTAGTACATTATTAGTACATGATTTCATTGTGTTTTTGCTAGGTATGTCCTTTGTAGCATACTTAGTACATCGTTTTACATGACATTTTATGCTATGTATCTTCATTTAGCGCATACTTAGTACATTGTTTTCATTTCATTTCACGCTATGTATGTCAATTTTGTTGCATACTTAGTGCATTGTTTTACATTACCTTTTCATGCTATGTATGATCATCATGCTTAGTACATTTTCATTTCATCACATGCTTACATTTTGATATGACATTTGGTTTGTTTAATGGGTCCATATACATTCATTAACTTTGATCACGCCGCTCGTTAGTAGGTAATGGTACCATAGGAATTGACAACTCCCGTTCCTGACATCCTAGGTATGTTTGGATAGAAGGAATGACAGAATTCGATAAAACATAACACAGATAGACCTTTAATTTGTTTAAGGGTTTATCACCACAGTCACATGGCTTGAATGTATGCATTTTTACAATACCGCATAAATGTTTATATTCAATATAGCATGCATTTCCACAAGACATAACGTTGATTTACCACGTTTTACTTCAATACATTGTTTTGTGCATTTTTTTTATCTATGGCTCAGTAGATATATATAAATATATATATTTTCACTTGCCATACATGACATTTTGTTTACCCATTTCATAATTGACATTTGACATAGACATTTTGATATTGATATACATATTTCATGGACTACATTTTGACATAAACATTTTGACATGATTTACACAAAGACATTTGACAAATGGTTTAGACATGGGCAATTTACAGTGGTGGTTTGTTTGGGTAAAGTGATTTAAGTAACGAGGCGTGTGTTATATGATACAAGCATGGTGGATACGCCGCTGGTACTTCCTATATATAAGTGCTTGTATGGTATTACACATCGTAGCGTTATTTGAATCATTTCAATTTAGACATATAACATTTTATACAAATAACATATTTTTCACAAGACATTGTTTTACAAACAACTTATTTTATACAAAACTCGTTTTACTTGGTTATTCATTTAACCTCACATTACTCTTTTACATATCATCTACTTTATCATCGCTTTTCAAATGATTTATAAAAACAAAACATTCTTACAAGGATCATGACTGATTTTTGTTAAACAACTTTTTTTTCTAAACTTATAAGTCATGAATCCTATTTTCACAAAACCTATGTATCTCACAGGCATTTTTATGCTGACGTACCTATTTTCACATGTGTTTCAGGAGATGATGCATATGATTGATCAAGATGTGATAGGCGGACTTGGGCCTTAGTGTGACAACCCGTGATTTACGGCTCTTAATTACGTGATTAACAGGTGATTAACGCGACACTAATTAGTGTTTACAGCGTAAATTAACTTAATTAGGCCTTTGGAGTGCCTAGAAACGGCTAACCAGCTTTACAGGGCGGGAACGGTGGTTTACGGGAAGATCCGGTGAATATTAAGCGACAACGAACTGATTTCCGTACAAAATACTGACAACGCCGACAAATACGAATGTTACACGAAAATTTTATGTTTATGAAATTAATTTTGTGGATTTATTGGGCTTCCGAACGACACAAAACGCAGACGCAAACAAAAACGCGGAAATGGTAACGCAACCGACGATCAAGACGCGACAACAACGACGACATACATAATTTTAATTATCTTTGAACCAAAAATTATAAATTATGGCGTTACGAGGAGTTTTGAGTTTTAATGGCGGGTCTCGTAGAGAATTTCAGGCTCTTAAACGCGGGGCCCACAAGCCCACTTAAAGGTTGAGAACTCTAACTATAAAAGGGGTCCTTCACCCATTTTCCTTCATCTCAAGATTCAGACACACACACACACACCTCGGTTTCTCTCTCTCTCTCTCTCTCGCGAAAGGGCGATGGCCGAAACCAGGCAGCAGCCGGCGTTGGCACGGCGGCGCCGCCACCTGCGGCGGCGGTGGCGGTGGCTCCGGCGAAGTTTCCGACAAAAAAAAAATAAATAAATAATACCCCTACCCCCACTAAACTAAACCTTCCAAGTGCAATGGCGGTGTCTGTTTTTGAAGGTTCTGAGCCGTTTGGGCTCACGCGCGACTCCGGTGAAGTCCGGTCAAAAATTCCGGCGAACTATTTTCGGAGTTCTAACTCCGTGCATGTCTAGATCTGGGCTTTAGGGACCTACTGGTGAAGTTTCATCGAAATCGGAGCTCCGGCGAAATTCCGGTGAGTTTTGACTCCGATTTCCGCGCCTCTTCGTCTCCGACAGGTTTCCGATGATATTGATAACGACGTGATTATCCGGTAAGTTATCTTTCAGGCAAAATCGTTTCTTTCCTCTATACAAATATTAACTCGGGTCCGTTGTTTCTTATTCTCCGATGATTTTGATGATAAGGAGGGTGTTGTCGAAAAGATGGTGATGATGACGATGTGGTGGTGGTCCGACGGCGGTGGAAGTGGGGGTGGTCGTAGTTCAGTCATTTTCGGAGCGGGTCAGATTCAACGGGTTCCGAGTTCGGTCAACTGTGGTCAGCGGATAGTTCGGGTCAGCAAGTCAACAGATTCGGCTCGGGTCAAAGTCAGATCTGTTGTGGTTCGGTTTCGGTCAGGTGGTTCGGTCAGGCGGCTCGGTCAGGCGGCTCGGTCAGGCGGTTCGGTCAAGTTCGGTCAACAGTGTGTTAACTCGGTCAAACCTAGTTGACTCGGTCAACTCAGTCAACAGATCGACGCGAAGAGTGGTAAAGTTTTAACGACGAACACATTAGTTTATATTGTCTTTATATTAAATACGTGAGACACGAGTTCGAACCAATCGATAAAAGCATACTTTACATCTTTACATATTAGACGAAACCTTATAAACTTATTATATTGATTGAATCTTGATTGATTTTGAAAAATAACGAAACTTTAGTTGTCGGGGCCGTCCAAAAACAGAGGAAACTCTGCCCGTTTTTTTCGAGAAAATCCATAAAATAATTCCGTTTTGTTATAAAACAAACTATCGGGTTAAAGTAACCTTTTATAAAAACGAATACAACTATAATTACTTGCGACAACGCTTTACAACTTACAACAACGACTATTCGGAAATTATTTTAAAGCAAATAAATACAGTTATTATATTTATTTTAAAACTCCAAAAATTCGACGAATCTTTTATAAAATCAATATAATTATTTACATAGTTTCAAACACGCATTCTTTTATAAAATAAATATAGTTTTATATATTTATTTCAAATGTCGAACAACACGAATTCGCTTTTATAAAAATACATATAGTTTGTATATTTATTTTAAGTATCGAACACTACGAATTCTTTTATAGGAATAAATATAGATTTCATATTTATTTCATACTCCAAACAACTAGACGATCTTTTTATAAAATAAATATAACGTTTTATATTTATTTTTCAACGCCTAAACGACATCTACATACTTTGACGAATATATACAAAACGCGATACATAATACGAGTTGTTATATGATATTTTGCATGTAAATATCCTTTTCATACACGTACGACTACTCGAGACGGCTAACGCAATTACAACGATATATTCATATATTTATATATATAAATATTTACTTATCTCTCGAGAATCAAGTCTTTTCAAGACTTATTGATTATTAACAACAATAAACGACACTTATCAAATATGACTTAACCATTTCCGATAAGTTAACTACTTACCGTCAAATCGTTCGATTAACGATTCGGTAGAGCTCGATGACATGTAGTTATAGTTACTGCGTTTATTTAGAAACTTATTAGATATTCCGTGTTAGGAATATTGTAGAATGCACGCTAGCGAGACTAGTCCTGGAAACGACATCACGAAGTCGTAATTAGCTAGCTTTGCACAAGACAATTCAGGTGAGTTCATAACCCCACTTTTCACGGTTTTACATTTTCATAAATGCTTTCGGGGTGGAAAGACATGCACGTTTTCAGAAACATACTAAGTTTTCGAATAAATGAAAAGTCATATTTCTTAATCATATTACGAATGGATTTCGAGGAACTCAAATGGTTTACGAAAGGTTTATACTAAACAGACCGGTTTTTTTACAAAACAAATGCGTATTATCGAAAAGTGATTGATTTTTATGACTAAGGGAAGTTAGCCTTAGAGGCTGGGGAGGTTCAGCCTTAGAGGCTGGGGTAAAATACATGTTACAATTATTACAGACATTTACAGACATTTACAGGCATTTACAGACATTCATTTATACATGGTATGGTTAGCCTAAGGAGGGTTACTACTAGACTAGATCATGTGAAGGGTGGGCACAACACTTGAGGCCATTAATCCTCATTATAGGACCGAGGGACATGAGTGATAGATCTATTTGGGTGTAGCGAGCCCCACCCATGAGTCCGCGGGATGGACCATGAGGTGACTATGTCTTCCAGCCGGAAGCCCGGTAACAAATTTGCTAGGTTTGAGTTTCCCTGCACCTTGTCACACATACCAGTGGCTTTGCAACCCATTGGTGATCTCTTTTTCCTTAATGCTACATACCAGGGACTTTTATTCATACATGAAGGGTTTATACATACTCACAGAAATACTTGATTTATACAAATTAAATGTCATGTTTTTATACAAATTCAAAAAGCATAGGATTATGCGGGCAGGAAGTCAAAGTCAGGGTGGGCATTGACGGGTATACGAACATTACAAATACGAGACTTTACAAATACATGGTTACAAATACAATGTTTCCATATAACTTGGCAAGAAAATGATTTCTAAATTCGTTTTCTCAATATTATTTCACAAACCGGTTATTCAAAAGACTTATTTCAAATCTTTTACAAATAAACTATGAACTCGCTCAACTTTATGTTGACTTTTTCGCATGTTTCTTTCTCAGGTTACTTTCTCAAACAATGGAACGGTTGGAATAGGAGAACCATTGGGGATTCGAGTACTTAGTGGGCGTTCAATTTACTAAAAGACTTAGCTTATTTTGCTTCCGCTGTGCAATGAAGATACCAGTCCAGTCACGCCAGCTTTGATAATTTCGGGGTGTGACAACTTGGTATCAGAGCTATAGGTTACAGCGAATTAGATTTCTGTTGTGATACCTAGGCTCTAACCTCACTTTTCTCTGGGACTTAGACTATTAAGACGTTGAATACATACAGGACGCCTAGTACTCGAGTATGGTCTCCAACCGTTGCCGAAAAACAAACAGTCAAAATTTTGTTTTCAAACATACGCTAAAGTTGTGTTTTACACACGGTACACGAAACAATTACATACTATACACAAAACTCTGAGAGTTTAGGAAACATGCATTTAAGACCTTCGGAAACTTATGTTGAAGTTCATTAAAGGTAATCACGTAGGAACCGCGAATATTAACTCGGGCACACACTATTATCCATATTGTCTATGATATTTTAATTTCCCGAGCAGGCAGCCTACGCATAACAAAACGCTAGTGCACAGGTATACGTGAAACTTAAGCTATACATCAACGGAGGTTGAAGTACGACACATACGACTATCAAGGCGAGGCCTTTGAAAAGACACGATGGCGCAATTCAACGACGACGCCAGATTCCTGTCAGCAGGAGAACTATCGATCAGGAAGCGGCAGCTTGGAACGCGATCCTACAAACGACACAAAACACGCCAAGGAGAAGACGTATGTCTCCGCATTCCCCCTAACCCATAACGACAAATACGCTATGTTCGACATTCCATGGTAATGTCACCTAACAACCGGACATCACATGCAACCCCAGGTAAAGTCCTCAAATTCCTTTTATTGAAATTCCGACTTTCACATTTACTGAATAGATTTTCGTATCTCTACTCCTCTTAATGGTTATTGTGTCACGATCATTTCTTTACAAGTTACATACATGGTTTTTCGTTGTGACCATGCCTAAAATTTCCTTGTCGATACATATATTTATTGTCGGGTTGCGCTAAAACCGAGTTCAATTGTTTGAACTTGTTCATTTCACATATTCGATTCAAGACACCATACGATGTATTGGGAGCATCATATTCAAATCAATTTTTAACGAGCAGTTCATTTGTTCCGAGTCATGGTAAACTTGTTTGGTATTCGACTCCATTAAATTGTTGATTTCAACACCTTGTGGTGGTATTTTCACTTATTTGAACCTTGCGCTAAACTCGTATACGTATCTTATGCCCGGATTTAATTATTTATTTATTGATTTAGATTAAATCCGCTTTGATTTATCACATTACAACAGTCTTAACACAATCGTGTGTTAAGATAATGGTACACTAATTTATGTCATATTTCGGTGTACCTCTTAACGGTTCTTTCATTATCGATCGAGTGTTTTTGCAAAATTCATTGCTTCTTCATCTTCGATCGAAAACATTATTTCTTTGATGGTCCACTTTCAATTGAAAAATTCTATGATGTCATTTGAAACAAACTTTCAGATTTCCTTTATTACGCCTCCATTTGATTTCAAACACGGTGAATTTGTTTGATCACCGCTATTATAGAATTATTTAAATCACTACGACACCTTGTGGTGTCGGTACAAACTTGTAGCTTGGGCTAATTATATGATTGAGCATTTCATGTAAAACAACAGGTGATACTTGTTCGATCACCGCTATATTCGAATTGCTTCATTCACTAAGACACCTTGTGGCGTCGGTATAACTTGCAGCTTGTGCTGATCACGATCGAGTGTTTCATGCAAACTATTATATTTGAGATTGTTGATTCTAAGTTCATCCAGTGGATGTTATTGCTTCTAGAACTCATTCACATGTTATAAACGTTCATATGGAATTCGATTGGTCGAAGTTCCTGTTCATTGTTGGATCCTTGTTAACTTAGTCGCACTGGTGACTGTATCATTACGTCTCGTTTCCTTTGACATCAATTACCGAGACACATTGCTTTTACCGTTGGGTTCTTATTGTTGAGGAATGTCATTAAATTCACATGATTCGAATAAGTCTTGTTTCGATTACACGGTCATTCACTTTGTTATTATTCGGACTTACCTGCGAACAACACAATTCTGAGGAGATAACATAGTCTAAATTTCGAGGACGAAATTTCTGTAACAAGGGGAGAATGTGACAACCCGTGATTTACGGCTCTTAATTACGTGATTAACAGGTGATTAACGCGACACTAATTAGTGTTTACAGCGTAAATTAACTTAATTAGGCCTTTGGAGTGCCTAGAAACGGCTAACCAGCTTTACAGGGCGGGAACGGTGGTTTACGGGAAGATCCGGTGAATATTAAGCGACAACGAACTGATTTCCGTACAAAATACTGACAACGCCGACAAATACGAATGTTACACGAAAATTTTATGTTTATGAAATTAATTTTGTGGATTTATTGGGCTTCCGAACGACACAAAACGCAGACGCAAACAAAAACGCGGAAACGGTAACGCAACCGACGATCAAGACGCGACAACAACGACGACATACATAATTTTAATTATCTTTGAACCAAAAATTATAAATTATGGCGTTATGAGGAGTTTCGAGTTTTAATGGCGGGTCTCGTAGAGAATTTCAGGCTCTTAAACGCGGGGCCCACAAGCCCACTTAAAGGTTGAGAACTCTAACTATAAAAGGGGTCCTTCACCCATTTTCCTTCATCTCAACATTCAGACACACACACACACACACCTCGGTTTCTCTCTCTCTCTCTCGCGAAAGGCCGATGACCGGAACCAGGCAGCAGCCGGCGTTGGCACGGCGGCGGTGGCGGTGGCTCCGGCGAAGTTTCCGACAAAAAAATAAATAAATAAATAATACCCCTACCCCCACTAAACTAAACCTTCCAAGTGCAATGGCGGTGTCTGTTTTTGAAGGTTCTGAGCCGTTTGGGCTCACGCGCGACTCCGGTGAAGTCCGGTCAAAAATTCCGGCGAACTATTTTCGGAGTTCTAACTCCGTGCATGTCTAGATCTGGGCTTTAGGGACCTACTGGTGAAGTTTCATCGAAATCGGAGCTCCGGCGAAATTCCGGTGAGTTTTGACTCCGATTTCCGTGCCTCTTCGTCTCCGACAGGTTTCCGATGATATTGATAACGACGTGATTATCCGGTAAGTTATCTTTCAGGCAAACTCGTTTCTTTCCTCTATACAAATATTAACTCGGGTCCGTTGTTTCTTATTCTCCGATGATTTTGATGATAAGGAGGGTGTTGTCGAAAAGATGGTGATGATGACGATGTGGTGGTGGTCCGACGGCGGTACCGGCTGAGCCACGTCGGAGCCACGGCGGTGGAAGTGGGGGTGGTCATAGTTCAGTCATTTTCGGACCGGGTCAGATTCAACGGGTTCCGAGTTCGGTCAACTGTGGTCAGCGGATAGTTCGGGTCAGCAAGTCAACAGATTCGGCTCGGGTCAAAGTCAGATCTGTTGTGGTTCGGTTTCGGTCAGGTGGTTCAGTCAGGCGGCTCGGTCAGGTGGTTCGGTCAAGTTTGGTCAACAGTGTGTTAACTCGGTCAAACCTAGTTGACTCGGTCAACTCAGTCAACAGATCGACGCGAAGAGTGGTAAAGTTTTAACGACGAACACATTAGTTTATATTGTCTTTATATTAAATACGTGAGACACAAGCTCGAACCAATCGATAAAAGCATACTTTACATCTTTACATATTAGACGAAACCTTATAAACTTATTATATTGATTGAATCTTGATTGATTTTGAAAAATAATGAAACTTTAGTTGTCGGGGCCGTCCAAAAACAGAGGAAACTCTGCCCGTTTTTTCGAGAAAATCCATAAAATAATTCCGTTTTTTTATAAAACAAACTATCGGGTTAAAGTAACCTTTTATAAAAACGAATACAACTATAATTACTTGCAACAACGCTTTACAACTTACAACAACGACTATTCGGAAATTATTTTAAAGCAAATAAATACAGTTATTATATTTATTTTAAAACTCCAAAAATTCGACGAATCTTTTATAAAATCAATATAATTATTTACATAGTTTCAAACACGCATTCTTTTATAAAATAAATATAGTTTTATATACTTATTTCAAATGTCGAACAACACGAATTCGCTTTTATAAAAATACATATAGTTTGTATATTTATTTTAAGTATCGAACACTACGAATTCTTTTATAGGAATAAATATAGATTTCATATTTATTTCATACTCCAAACAACTAGACGATCTTTTTATAAAATAAATATAACGTTTTATATTTATTTTTCAACGCCTAAACGGCATCTACATACTTTGACGAATATATACAAAACGCGATACATAATACGAGTTGTTATATGATATTTTGCATGTAAATATCCTTTTCATACACGTACGACTACTCGAGACGGCTAACGCAATTACAACGATATATTCATATATTTATATATATAAATATTTACTTATCTCTCGAGAATCAAGTCTTTTCAAGACTTATTGATTATTAACAACAATAAACAACACTTATCAAATATGACTTAACCATTTCCGATAAGTTAACTACTTACCGTCAAATCGTTCGATTAACGATTCGGTAGAGCTCGATGACATGTAGTTATAGTTACTGCGTTTATTTAGAAACTTATTAGATATTCCGTGTTAGGAATATTGTAGAATGCACGCTAGCGAGACTAGTCCTGGAAACGACATCACGAAGTCGTAATTAGCTAGCTTTGCACAAGACAATTCAGGTGAGTTCATAACCCCACTTTTCACGGTTTTACATTTTCATAAATGCTTTCGGGGTGGAAAGACATGCACGTTTTCAGAAACATACTAAGTTTTCGAATAAATGAAAAGTCATATTTCTTAATCATATTACGAATGGATTTCGAGGAACTCAAATGGTTTACGAAAGGTTTATACTAAACAGACCGGTTTTTTTACAAAACAAATGCGTATTATCGAAAAGTGATTGATTTTTATGACTAAGGGAAGTTAGCCTTAGAGGCTGGGGAGGTTCAGCCTTAGAGGCTGGGGTAAAATACATGTTACAATTATTACAGACATTTACAGACATTTACAGGCATTTACAGACATTCATTTATATATGGTATGGTTAGCCTAAGGAGGGTTTACTACTAGACTAGATCATGTGAAGGGTGGGCACAACACTTGAGGCCATTAATCCTTATTATAGGACCGAGGGACATGAGTGATAGATCTATTTGGGTGTAGCGAGCCCCACCCATGAGTCCGCGGGATGGACCATGAGGTGACTATGTCTTCCAGCCGGAAGCCCGGTAACAAATTTGCTAGGTTTGAGTTTCCCTGCACCTTGTCACACATACCAGTGGCTTTGCAACCCATTGGTGATCTCTTTTTCCTTAATGCTACATACCAGGGACTTTTATTCATACATGAAGGGTTTATACATACTCACAGAAATACTTGATTTATACAAATTAAATGTTATGTTTTTATACAAATTCAAAAAGCATAGGATTATGCGGGCAGGAAGTCAAAGTCAGGGTGGGCATTGACGGGTATACGAACATTACAAATACGAGACTTTACAAATACATGGTTACAAATACAACATTTCCATATAACTTGGCAAGAAAATGATTTCTAAATTCGTTTTCTCAATATTATTTCACAAACCGGTTATTCAAAAGACTTATTTCAAATCTTTTACAAATAAACTATGAACTCGCTCAACTTTATGTTGACTTTTTCGCATGTTTCTTTCTCAGGTTACTTTCTCAAACAATGGAACGGTTGGAATAGGAGAACCATTGGGGATTCGAGTACTTAGTGGGCGTTCAATTTACTAAAAGACTTAGCTTATTTTGCTTCCGCTGTGCAATGAAGATACCAGTCCAGTCACGCCAGCTCTGATAATTTCGGGGTGTGACACTTAGTGACAATAGAAGATGCAAGACTAGTTAATTATGTTAAACTTCTTTGTTTGTTTAGACATTGTACTCAGTTAATCAATAAAACAAAATTTCAAATTTCCATGTGTTATGAAACAATGATTCTGTTACAACACTCCCCGACGTTTTCGCCACGATTTGTTGTTTTACGTGGTCGGGGTGTGACATGATGCATGCCAACGATCAGGTAATATTTCTTCCGAAAACAAAATGCCCCAAAATGGCATGCTTGTTTGTGAAATATTTGATGTGTGGGGACTAGACTTTATAGGACCTTTCCCACCGTCAAAAGGAAACAAATAGATACTTGTGGCAGTGGATTACTTGTGAAAATGGGCGGAAGCCGAAGCTCTTCCAACCAATGATGGGAGAGTTGTGGTAAGATTGCTGAAACGATTATTTTCTCGTTTTGGAACTCCAAAAGCTTTAATAAGTGATAGGGGTACCCATTTTTGTAACCATCAACTTGAATTTTTTTTAACAAGATATAGGGTCTATCACCGGATCTCAACCGCATATCACCCTCAAACAAATGGACAAGCCGAAGTGACTAATCGAGGTTTAAAAAGAATACTTGAGAAAACCATAGGGTTAAATAAAAAGGAATGGGCCGATAAATTAGACGACGCTTTATGGGCTTTTAGAACCGCATATAAAACAACCATAGCTACCACCCCATACAAGCTTGTCTATGGAAAAAGTTGTCATTTACCAGTAGAAATAGCACACAAAGCCTACTGGCCAATAAAAAACGTAAACTTAGACATAGAAACTGCCGGTAAAAATTGATTTTGTCAATTAAATGAATTGGACGAATTAAGGAATCACGCATACTCTAACTCCGAAATTTATAAGGAAAGAATGAAAAATTTGCATGATAAACACATTAAACCTAATGAATTTCGGGTTGGAGATCAAGTTCTATTGTTTAATTCACGACTTCGATTATTTCCCGGTAAATTAAAGTCTAGGTGGTCGGGACCTTTTTCTATCACCCATATTTTTCCACACGGTGCAATTGAAATTAAATCTCGGAATGAAATTCCATTCAAAGTCAATGGACAACGGCTAAAGCTTTATTAAGGATTTATTGAGGATGAAGAGGAGGAGATCTCGCTACAAGCGGTAGAGGAATGAACAAAGTTTGTGCACCAACATCATAACTTGTACGTACTGGAAGTCTGGAAAGCTTCAAAAATTGGTAAGATTTCTAAAACCAAGTTTCGGGGAAACAGGTCACTCACACGTGCACTATATAAAAAAAGAGTTTTTACCCGTCCACGGGGCCGTGCCCGCTGGACACGGGGCCGTGGTCGGCTACTGTCGGGCATAAAACCCCCTTTTTCTTCTCATTTTCATTTCACCACGACCCGTTTCCCCCGAAAACTCTCTGGTTCAACCGCAAATCTCTGCAGATTTTTACGTCTTTTCTCAATCCTATGGCAACAAGGTATGATTCTATCATCTTTTGTAGTTAGTTTAACGATTTGCATGTAGTTTAACATCAAAAATTTGGGGAAAAATATAGGGTTCTTGAACTTAAATCGAACCAAACCTCAAATTTATGCTTAGATCTGTTAGTATTAGTATAGTTGCATGTTATAGGAAGTAAATCAACTGAAATTGTTTGTGGATTTGCTCAATTTCGAACAAAAACCTTAAACCCTTGTTTTTTAACCGAAAAATATGAAATTGAAGGGGTAAACGGTTTGATTTCGAAAAAAAGGCACTTGGGGTTTCATTTTCGGGGAAAACCGCCCCTACTCAACTAAAAATTTTCAGGTTTTCGAAACCGAGCCGAAAAATGGGATTTTTGGGAAACAGAACCCTGACCACGGGGTCGTGGTCAGCGAACACGGGGGCGTGGCCAGCAAAAATTGGTTGAACACGGGGCATGGCCAATGGCCACGGGGCCATGTCCAGCTTGCTGTTTTTAGTTTTCTTCAAAAATTTATCATTTCATGCTAATTGTTTTGCGTTTTCTTTCAGATGGCCAGCAAATTCACAAAGTTCAAGCCAAACGAATGGAACTATCAAGCCTGCTTTGATATTCTCAAAACAAGGCCCGAGGAAATTCCAAGACAAGTGTGCCTCGAAACCCTAGAAGCTGTGGGGCAGCTAGACCATTTCAACACCCTAGTCACGGGTCCACTAAGGGTGGCCCTCTGCACTAGACTCCATGCGGTCCACGAATATAGCATGGAGTTCTATAACACATTCGCGTTCAAAGCTAAAGCAGAGGCATTTGATGGAGAAGGGGTTGAATTCCGATGTGCGGGGGAGATGCTTTCAATCTCTACTGCACAATTTGGGGTACAAATTGGTTTGTTTTCCGAAGAAGAGGCCGGTGAAAAAGAAAACACGGGTGGTCTCTGTGAGATCTCAACCAACTTGCGTCAGACGGCATGGTCTCAAATCGGAGAGGGTCCATACGATCCAAGCCAAACTAAGAGCTCCCATTTGCGGGACCCTCTCTACCGCTACATTCATAGGGTCCTTAGCAACTCTCTCAGTCAAAGGCGTGAAAGCACCAGTGTTGTCAACTTACGTGATCTGACGTTCTTGTACTGCATCCACAACCGTGTTCCTCTTGATGTCCCACCTGCTCCTCCGAAACATGCATCTGAATCAACTGGCCTCCTCCCCGACACCTATCTTCTTTGGGGGATGGATCTACCGCCTCTATAAGGCCTTTGTTCAAAGAATGCCAAAATCCTTCCGTAAGGGTCCATGGTTGGGAAAAATAGATCTAGTTAATTGCCGTTCGATGGGGATCATCCACGAGACGGGTGACGGGACAATTCGCTTCCAAACCACTCAAGGGCATATTTGGAACCCGGAGGAAGCCCTCGTTCTTCACGCCAACCTAATCCGTCCTCCACCTTTTCATGGCCAGCCGGGTTCATCCTCGTCTCAAGGGGTGGTTTTCCTAACTTTCAAAGTTTACATGATCTTTTGCAGGCAAACCTCTTATGCACCCGAAACACCTACAACATGGCCAGCAACGCCTACACCCGGGTCGGAGCAATGGAGCGCAACATCTCCGAAATACAAGATAACATCAGCCACATCCGGGATCACATGGTGTATCGAGGAGGAGACAATGAAGACGAGGACATAGACTGATTCGGAAGCATTGAAGGTGGCAGGACAGTGGATGCAGCTTCTATCAGGTTAACCCCTTTATCCCACGAACAATTGACTGGCCTGCATGCCAAAGTTTGAATAATTAACTTTCTCTAACACTTTTACTTTCTGCATTTTATTTTTCTTTGCATGTGATGTTGGATGATTAACTTTCGTATGTTTAGGATGTTTGTTATGTATTGTGTGGTGTGGTATTTAAGCAAAAACAGGTACCCAGGAAGCTTGGATGCACTAGTATTAGTGCTACATAAGCCCGAAAACCCAAACCGAAAGCCACAAACCTGTTTTCATTAACTGCAGACTATCACCACGGGGCCGTGCTCAGCTAGCACGCCCCCGTGTCCACTTCTCTGAACTGCAGTTTTTCCTGAACCCTGCCCACCACGGGGTCGGGTCCACCAGGTACGCCCCGTGGCCACATTCTGTAAGTTTCTGTTACCGGCACTCTGACCACGGGGCCGTGCTCAGCCAGCACGAGGCCGTGCCAGGTGCCCAGTAACAACAAACCTTGTTTTTCAACACCTTTTTACACATTCAATCAACCTAAAAACTTATTTTTGGGACACATTGAGGACATTGTGTAATTTAAGTGTGGGGGGATGGTAAAACCTTGAATTTTGCAAGTCCTAATAACAAGCCTTACACAAAACTCTATTGGAACCGCTAATCACCCCAAATTTTTTCAAAATTTTCATTTTTTTACTTGTCTTGGTTTAATTTGGGAATAACAAGTTCTAAAAAGGTTATATTTTTACAAACTTACAACTGATAGCGTCGTGATAAAAAGAACCAACATAAGAAAATTATGAAAAGGCATGACAAATCTAATTAAAATTTGATTATATATACTTGATGATATTATAAACCCATTCCCAGAACAAGTGAGTTTTGAGCCTTTATTGAGCATGCAAGCATATATCTTTAAACTAAATGCTCATTTTTCGTTTCTTGTGTGAATAGCCGCATGGTTCTTACGCTTCTAGAACTTGCCACAATAATTCATTCCCGGTCCTTACCAACTTAAACCCAAGTAAGTAAATGATGGAGGCATTTCGTCTATGCTATTTTAGTTAACCGAGCAGGTAACCAACGCAAAACGAAGCACGGGCGTGCAAGTAATCACTAAACTCAAATTATACATCAACGGAGGTTGAAGTACATCGCATACGACCTAACCCATTTTCCTTTCAACACCATTATTTTTCATTTTTTTATCACCTACCCAAAATGCCCCTAGTTAACCCCTTTGAGCCTAAACCTTTTCATTTCTAAACCCACAAAACAAACACCCTTCACCACCAAAACCTTTTTCTTTTAGTAAAAAGCTCGGTTATCTTGTGACGTTTCTTTATAAAAAAAATAAAAAAATGAAAGTCTAGCAATAAATAAACAAGTTACTCAAAGAAACTTTGTTTGAAGATGTTTAGTTTGAATAAAAGTCACAAAAACAAAAAGTTTTACGACGACCAACGTTTTTTACACTTTTAGCCCTTTTTACTAACCACTAACCAAAACCACCTACCCTTAGCCCAAGCCTAACCCTTCCCAAAGTCCTCTTGATATTTACGAAGGTTTATAGTTAAAAAAGAGGATGATTGATTGCTTGGCAAGCATATGGTAGAAGTAAGTTCCATGCCGGACTCGAGTGTTTCACAAAAATACATCTTCGGCCGAGTGTTGAGTGATCTCCCGTGAGGTATGTGAACTTGTATATAAATGGAATTTTAAAGAGGCATGTTATGCCCAAATAAGTAATTTCTCTTATGAAACGTTATAAATAAATCATAACGAATAGGACTGTAAATAGAATAAAAATAAAACCCAATAAAGATCTTGAATTCCCGACACTCAAGATAAGTCCCAAACCTTCTCTCCTACCTATTCCATTTGGGTGTGTAAACCACATATAAAAGAGTTTTTCTTGAGGACAAGCAAAGATTCAAGTGTGAGGTATTTGATGTGTGCATAATGTAACATATAAATTGCATCAAATGAGGCATAAAACTAACCCCTTTTTAGTACTAATGTTGGAAAAAGTGTGTTTTTGTCTTCCTTTTGAATTTACAGAACCAAATGAGCTTAAACGAGCAAAAGGAACAAATATACAACCAAAACCAATATAAATACAAAGAAAAGGAATAAACGTGACGTGCCCGACCCCTCGGCAGCATCCCCAAAGGAAAAAACAAGAAACAGAAGACTGACCCCGGGGCCGTGTACGCTGGACACGGGGGCGTGGTCAGGTTCCTACAGAAAAGACAAAGCCATAGAAGCTTCTACGCCTACCACGGGGGCGTGCCCAGCTCAGCACGGGGCGTGGTCAACGCTAAGATTCGAAGAATCTTGCAAAATCTTGGTAGTATAGATACGCTTCTGCACACGGGGCCGTGCCCACTGGACACGGGCCGTGTTGAGCCCTATGCTGACAAAAAAATTAATGAAGGAAGAGAAATGGATGGCCACGGGGGCGTGTCCGCTGGACACGGGGCCATGGCCAGGCTTCTGTTCAGGCTATAAATAGGGGTGCTTGGCTCACTTCAAAGGCATCCCTTGGCAAACCACCTCTCTCCCACTTTGCCACCACTCCACCACCACTACAACACCCATATCCACCACCATCATCCATCATCCACCTTAGTGTGTGTATAGTAGTCTCGGGATCCAAGATTGATAGTAAGAGTTCTTGTCAATCAAAGGCCATGTTTGGCAAAGTCTCTTACATCACTTGGTGAAGACAAGTCTTTAGTGTATTACTTTTGATTTTTAATCTTTTCACACTTTTTATTTGGTTTTATATTAATGACTTTAATAACTAGTTTCTTATGTTGAAGGTGAGACTTCTTTATCATTTGTCCGTGGTGTCTTGGCATTACTTTACTGTATATAAAGTAAAAGATTTACACCATTCGTATCTCTACGGTTTATATAGAGATATGTTGGCTACCTGGTCGGGGGTTAAGCGAATGGTTTAGTAAGTTTCTTGCCTTGTTCAGTGTATAGATCCTGCAAGGACCTGGGTCAAGCTTACTAGGACCTCCTTCAATACCCACTGGTATTGGATGGCGCGGGTGCGAATGGCTTGATCCCCTCATATGTAAACTACTATTAATACATTAAACCGGCTATTTGGGATTATATCCCTGCTGACTCAAACCACTTAGCCGAGGGTAACGTCACCTTCAAAAGAGGGGCCTACCACTTTTCACATTAATAACTTAATTAATTATCTTTCAATATTCCGACCCTCTGGGATTGTATCCTTGCTGACTCAAACCACTGGGTTGAGGGTAACGTCACCTTCAAAAGAGGGGCTGAAGGGGTATGGTCCCAAAAACCTTGCGCAAGCGCATAGGACCATACCACAACCTTATCCCAAAACATCTTAGACTAAGGCCCTGCGCCGCCGCGCAGTAGTCCTAGACAAGATTAAGGGAGAAACATGGTCTAAGAAACCCCGCGCAAGTACACAAGACCATACCATGTCTTATTCCAAGAAACACCTTTAACAAAACCCCACGCGACTGCACAACGGTTCTAAGCAAAGATAAAAGTAAACAAGCTTCGATAACCATACGCCGAAGAAAGGGTAAATCTAACATTCAACTAACACCCATGCGTGGGCTAGCGCAAGGATACAGTTAAGCTTGAAGATAAGATCCTGAACATCTCCATGATGGCAAGGGATCAAGACTTGTATAAAAGTGTCTTTTCTGTTGTAACAGAATCGCACGTGGCAAGGGCCTAAAGGATTACAACTGTAAACCTTCTGGAAGATCTCACCGTGCACAACCATTCGGTTATAACCAAATGGCGATGTGGCATCATCCCGGACACTCGTCTAAGTCACCATGATGGCATCAACTTAGAGAAGGTCTACCCAAATCCATTTTCCACGTGGCATCTCCCAAGCCGCTGATCACACTCGTGAATCGTGTGATTAAAGGCGACGTTTATGATCAACAGAAAAATAAAATAACCGCCTATGGAAAATGCTTTCCGTTACTATCTCCGTCAACAAATTTTCCCGCCCAAATCCAGCTATAAATAAGTCAGGCCAGGTATGATCTCACAAGTTACATTCACTTCACTTTTACTACTATTTCTTCTCCGTCGAGATTTGTACTTATTCTCACACCGGAGGGTGGTCACGGAGAGAACCCCCATTCTCTTCGTGGAAAGTCTAACGGCTTTCTGTTTTGCAGAGTTCACCGGAGAAGAAGCTTAGTTAAACCCCTGAATCGAGCTAGATGACCAACCCTTTTATGCAGAACTAAACCCCTGGTCCGATTGATTCCGGTCATTCGAACCACTGTTTCTTCATTGGCGCCCACCGATTCTCCAATTTTCATTCTCATCTTCTCGTTAGATTCATCTCTATTTCATTTTTCTGTTTTCTTTGAAAAAAGTTCTGACACTTCACCCGTCAGGTCCTCGATCTGAAAATAGGGATGACTCAATTCGTGTTTCTCAGATCGAAGGAATCATGGGAAAAACATTTATTAACAACAAAATTAATCATGAGATACACAGCCCTGTTGCTTCAGGAGTTCAATCTGGAACTCAGATTAGTCCAGATCTACTTTCGGAAGAAACTCCAGCTCATTGATTTAAAAAATTCCAAAATACCAAGAGCAAAATTTTCGCACAAAAATCTGTCACTCAGGTGCAAATCGTAGACACATCCGGAGGATCTCCTTATGACTCCTCAAACTTGCCGGTTAAAGCAACACAGGTATACCCTCAGACAAACACCGGATCTGAGTTTCTCCATCTCAGATCTGGTTATCAGGAGTTTCAGGCAGAACACACATCTCAGAAGAAATCTGATAGTTCAGTATTGGGCCCACGTTTACCACAACAGTGGGACACCCAACTCAACGATAGAGAATATCTGAAAATATTCAGGTATATGAGACAAAATGTAGAAAACCACAACTCAACAACCAGTACGTAGCAAACATACATGGTGCAAGGAGGATTATCACACAAGCAGAATAAACGGAGCCACGGTCAGCACTGGCGTGAACAACAAGTACTCTTCCCCGTTGTTCCAGGAGGTCCTCAAGAAGAGCGTCCGGTCATCGTAACTGGTATCTTTGGTCATTATCATACTGATTACATGTTCATTGATCCGGGTAGTTCCATGGATATAATTTATGAACAATGCTTTAAACAATTAGATCCAGAGGATAAGGCGCGCTTGAAACCAGTCAATTTTCCTTTAACCGGTTTCTACAATGAAGCCGTCTTCCCACTGGGTCAAATTGCCTTTCCTGTAACACTCTCAGACGGAGAACACTTGCGCACTGTTACAGTCAATTTCATGGTTATGCCAGCTACATCGCTCCATGATGTACTATTGGGAAGATGTTCACAGAGGGAATTTAGCATGATTACCTCCATACCACACGCTGCTTGCAGTTTTCCAACAGAAACTGGCGTAGCAATCTTATATTCCAGCAAGGAGGTGATGTATGTAGACGATGAGCCACTAGTGAAGGTCAAAAAACCATCACCATCCAATGAGCCAGAAAAATGGGTCCTCAACAATGAGTACCCAGAGCAAACCATTCTATTAGGGCACGCCATCTCACCAGCAATCTGCGCAAGACTGAAAGAGCTCTTATCTGAGAATATGGATATTTTCACATGGTCCCCAGCGGACATGACCGGCGTACCAAGAGAGATAATAGAACATTGCTTGAATGTTTGACCTTCCGCAGAACCAGTCGCGCAAGGGAAGCGTAGTCTTAGTACAGAAAAAACTCGCACAATGAATGAACAAGTAGCCGAATTACTTCAGGCTAGGATTCTGCGCGAAGTACGATATCAAACCTGGGTGGCTAACCCTGTAATGGTGCAGAAGCACAACGGTGGGTGGCGCATGTGCGTTGATTTCGAAGATATCAACAAAGCCTGCCCAAAAGACTGTTACGCCCTTCCAGAGATAGACAAGATGGTGGATTCCTTAGCATCCTTCCACTAGAAATGCTTCTTAGATTGTTATAAAGAATATCACCAAGTACAAATGAAGGAAGAGGACGAAGACAAGACAGCTTTTCGCACAGACAAAGACATATTTTGTTACACAAAGATGCCTTTCGGTCTTCGTAACGCGGGCGCAACTTACCAACGTCTAATGGATAGAGTCTTCGAAGAGGACATCGGCGTAATAGTAGAAGTCTATATGGACGACCTCATTATCATGAGTCGTGAGGAAGAATCCATGCTCACAAACATCCAACACACTTTTTACTCTCTGCGCAGAGTTAACCTAAAGCTGAATCCTGTAAAGTGTTCGTTCGGAATGGAAGAAGGCAAGTTCTTAGGATTTATCGTAACCAAAGATGGATTCAAAGTAAATCCGGAAAAATTAGAAGCTATTCAACTCATGTCATCCCCGACATCCATTAAAGAAATGCAACGCCTAGCAGGTCAGTTAGCCGCGCTCAACCGATTCTTAGCAAATCATGCAGCTAAATCATATCCATTCATCAGCACCCTATGCAACTACGTAAAGAAAAGCCAATTTCAATGGACCCCAGAGGCAGAGAAGGTTTTCCAGCAAATGAAAGAATGCTTAATTCAACTACCTACCTTAACAGCTCCGCGAAAAGAAGAACCATTAATCTTATACCTCTCCACGGCAGAAGTAGCAGTTGGCGCAGTATTGATGGTAGAAAGGCAGGGAGTCCAAACTCCAATATATTACATCAGTAAAATGCTAACTAGTCCAGAAACGCGTTATTCCATCATGGAGAAACTTGTCCTCGTGCTGGTTCACGCATCGCGCAGGTTGCGGAAGTACTTTTCTGGTCACACTATCACTGTCCTCACAAACTATCATCTGGGGCAGATCTTGTCCAAACCAGACATCGCAGGTAGGTTAGCCAAATGGGCTATTGAACTAGGCGGATATAACATTTTGTACAAACCGCGCCCAGCCATCAAAGGACAAGTCCTAGCAGACTTTGTTACTGAAGTTCTCGTCGATAAGATCCAGGAATGCGAAGACATACAAAATCCTACCACAGTCTTCGATGACAGGGTCTGGACGTTACATACAGATGGTGCTTCCAATGACGACGGTGCTGGAGCAGGTCTCCGCCTAGTTAGCCCCGATAACCACGAACTTACCTACGCCATTCGGCTAGATTTCAAGAGTACCAATAACGAAGCAGAATACGAGGCATTCCTCGCAGGTCTCCACCTGGCGGTCAAAATGGGAGCGAAAAATCTTAAAGTACCTGTCGATTCCAAGTTAGTGGCGGAGCAAATTAACGGTCGCTAACACGCAAAAGGTGAAGCAATGGACCTATATCTTGAGCAAGCAAGAACTCTAATCAACCAGTTTCAGACCTTCAAAATAATCCACATCAACAGAAGCGAGAACAAACACGCGGATGCGCTAAGTAAGTTATCCGCTACAAGCTTCAAGCACCTAGCAAAGGAGGTCCGCATTGAAGTTCTCTCAAATCCATCCGTTCCTCTGAGACATGTAAACGTAATAGAAGTCAGGAACCCATCTTGGATGTCCCCGATCATTATGTACCTGCAACATGGAGTTCTCCCAGAAGGGAAAACAGAAGCAAGAAAAATTCAACACAAGGCGTTAAATTACGAGATGGCGGATGGAATTTTGTATCGCAAATCGTACATGGGCCCTCTTTTAAGATGCATAGACAAGCACGATTCGCAATATCTGGTCCGAGAAATTCATGAAGGACTATGAGGAATCCATGCAGGCCCACGCATGGTAGTAGCAAAAATCATGAGTGTGGGCTATTACTGGCCCGACATGCATCTAGACGCCGTAGAGATCTTGCGCAAGTGTACGTCACGCCAACGTCATGCTCCAAAGACACTCCGTCCAAAGAACCCTCTGGTTCCAGTAACCGCAGCGTGGCCTTTTCAGCAATGGGGTATCGACTTAGTAGGTCCTTTTCCCGACGCGCCTGGCGTAGTAAAATTTATAATAATCGCTGTAGATTACTTCACCAGATGGGTGGAAGCTAAAGCCTTAGCGTTAACCACCACAATGGTAGTCAGAAAATTCATCTGGGAATACATTATATGCCGGTTTGGACTACCCCTGCGCATTATCACAGACAACGACACCAATTTTGCGTTGGAAGATCTACAAAAATGGATGAAAGAAATGCGCATCGAACATAGCTTCGCCTCCGTGGCGCACCCACAGGCAAACAGTCAAGTTAAAAGCGTTAAAGCAAGGTTGGGAACCGCAAGGAGGGGGTGGGTTGATGAACTCCCAAGTATTTTATGGGCTCACCTCACTATGCCAAAGACTAGCACGGGAGAAATGCCATTTAGCCTCGTTTACGGCTCTGAAGCAGTAATCCCAGCGGAAATTGGCCTCCAGTCACCTCGAATGTTAGCCATGGAGAAACAAAATACTGAGCATGAGCGCAGACTCGACCTGGATCTCCTTGAGGAGAGACGCGAAAATGCAGCCATCAATGAAGCCAGGTACAAATCAAAGCTAGAAAAATATTACAATGCTCGAGTACGCATATGCACCTTCGTACTAGGAGATTTCGTCCTACGAGACAACGAAGCCTTGAACGCTGAGAAACCGGGGAAACGCGCGCCCAAATGGGAAGGGCCATATGTCATTAATGAAGTCATAGGGAAGGGCGCATACACCCTACGAAGACTCGATGGGATAGACGTTCCACGCACTTGGAACGCGCAACAGTTGCGCAAGTGCTATATGTGACTGAACCATTCCTACTTAAACAACATGCAAAGCTAACACAGTACAACAGTCATTGCTTACGTATGCATCGTAATTATCGTATTTATTCACTTTGTATCTACCGGCCCCTATGCCCCATCCAAATCAATACAAAGTTTTACTTCCGTAATGCGCCTATGTTTATTACAAAATGCATGTAATTTCTTTTGGTAAGCGCAAAAAACACTATGGTAACCTATTACAAGTCTCATGAACGGTCCGCGGTCACAGGTGCCACGCAAGGTCTAGCCCTAGGTTCACACATAAGCTTTTTACCATCTTTATTCGCCTTACCTAAACAAAGTAATTATACTCATGCAAAACATTGTAATTCAAACATATCATATATTCAAACAAGTTACTTGTGCAACAAGCACATTAACAAAATTTACATGCACAACAGTGCATCAGCAATACTTACAAAACGGGATATACATTCCAAACCTACAACTTATATGTTATGATAAATTACAAGTCGGGAAACATTGCCAACACTTCAGTCGGGGTATGCAATGCTTCACCATACCATTCCAAGGGGTGAGGGTCCACGATCAACTCGTCGTCGTTCTCCTCACCGGACAGAACAGTCGTCATCCTACGAACACCAACCGGGTTAGCACATCGATGATCAGTCGGGCGCCGCTTGTACACCATCCTACATCGACGTCTCTGATCAAGTGGAAAAGCTTGCATCAAGGCATCTGCTGTCAATAACACAGCACCACCAGTAGCATCCATCCCGGTAACGGAAAGGGTATGACCCTTGTTACCCGTTCCTGACGAAATCAGACAAGGTACCGCATCGGAAAAACCTCCATTTCCTACAGCTTTCTCCGACACTTTATCTTGAAGACGGACCATGGTATCAGCAGCATCAAGGGTCTTCAAGATTTCGGAAACCTTCCGTAGACGGTATTTACGACTCATGGTGTATTTACCAAATCTGGTAAAAAGAAATAATACATATATAAAGGCTGAAACGAGCTGACGTAAGCATAACTGAAAGAGGTGTAAGTAATCATGATGATGAACGTCAAATCGCCACCTTCTGAATGACGGCGTTACAGTAATCATCGATTTTATTAATGATCTCTGACAGCATCAAATGCCTACACACATTCCCACAAACTACAGTTGCAATCGCAGTAAGAAGTCGAACAGTCAAACACCTATGGTACACGAGGTCCACGTCACGTTGATGGTCAAATCAGCATACACTGCAGCTATACCATACGCATCATACACTAAAGATGCACCACGATGGGAAGCGGACACAAGGGTACATCCTTGTCAAACAACCCAGAAGATTTTTTCACACGTTGCGTTAAAACAAGCCCGTACTTCTTAAAGCTAAAAAGCGCACACTTCATTCCATATAGTCCAGTGCTCCATCTACTTGCATAGAAGCAACACTAGACTGGGGGACTTGAAGGGGTATGGTCCCAAAAACCTTGCGCAAGCGCATAGGACCATACCACAACATTATCCCAAAACATCATAGACTAAGGCCCTGCGAGGCCGCGCAGTAGTCCTAAACAAGATTAAGGGAGAAACATGGTCTAAGAAACCCCGCGCAAGTACACAAGACCATACCATGTCTTATTCCAAGAAACACCTTTAACAAAACCCCGCGCGGCTGCACAGCGGTTCTAAGCAAAGATAAAAGTAAACAATCTTCGATAACCATACGCCAGAGAAAGGGTAAATCTAACATTCAACTAACACCCTTGCGCGGGCTCGCGCAAGGATACACTTAAGCTTGAAGATAAGATCCTGAACATCTTCGCGCGCCTGGGATCAAGACTTGTATAAAAGTATCTTTTCTGTTGTAACAGAATCGACTCGTGGCAAGGGCCTAAAGGATTACAGCTGGAAACCTTCTGGAAGATCTCACCGTGCACAACCATTCGGTTATAACCGAATGGTGACATGGCATCATCCCGGACACTCGTCTAAGTCACGATAATGGCATCAACTTAGAGAAAGGTCTACCCAAATCCATTTTCCACGTGGTATCTCCCCAGCCGCTGATCACACTCATGATCCGTGTGATTAAAGGCGACGTTTATGATCAACGAAAAAGTAAAACAACCGCCTACGGAAAATGCTTTCCGTTACTATCTCCGTCAACAAATTTTCCCGCCCAAATCCAGCTATAAATAAGTCAGGCCATGTATGATCTCACAAGTTACATTCACTTCACTTTTACTACTATTTCTTCTCCGTCGAGAGCTGTACTTATTCTCACGCCGGAGGGTGGTCACGGAGAGAACCCTCATTCTCCCCGTGGCGAGTCTAGCGGCTTTCTGTTTTGTAGAGTTCACCAGAGAAGAAGCTCAGTTAAACCCCTGAATCGAGCGAGAGGACCAACCCTTTTATGCAGAAGTAAACCCTTGGTCCGATTGATTCCGGTCATTCAAACCACTGTTTCTTCAAGGGCCTACTACTATAACTAAGATAATCTCTTAAAAAGTGCAAAAGTGTGAAAATCATCAAAGGATATATTAAAGGCGAGTCGGATCCAAGTGATTCATCTTGTCTATCTCTTTTTATTTTATTTTTATTTCTGCATTTTAGTTTTTATTTTCATATTTCAAATCTTTTCTCAAAAATTTTAGATTGATTAGACGTTGAGGATAAACCGGTACTAAAAGCTCTTGTGTCCTTGGACGACCTCGGTATCTTACCAACGCTATACTACGCTCACGATGGGTGCACTTGCCCATGTGTGTGTCTAGTGTTAGTAGAATATCGTGTTTTATAAATTTAAAACTCGACTAATGCGTAAAATGGGCTAATAATATCAATAAAATCATATTACACCTCGCACACACCACTACTCATCTGATTCCATTTGGAACCGCCGCCACCATTGCTAGGGTTTAATATGAAGAGCTGATCTCCGGCGGGACCACTCATGCCTGGAGCCATCACCGCTGCTCTTCCACCGTCTCCGCGA
The DNA here is from genome assembly GCA_030545235.1 of Helianthus tuberosus. Classification (NCBI taxonomy): domain Eukaryota; kingdom Viridiplantae; phylum Streptophyta; class Magnoliopsida; order Asterales; family Asteraceae; genus Helianthus; species Helianthus tuberosus. Next base: position 62,991,079 of record CM060354.1, on the reverse strand, counting down.
TGAAGATGGTGGTTAATGGTGGGGGTTGTCTGAATCTGAAGAGCTGGTCTCCAGCGAGGTGTGAGATTAAGAATCTGATCTCCGGCGGGGTTGTGTGATGAAGATGGTGGGTCGTCTAAATATACAGTTAGAGAGAGAGAGAGATGAGAGAGAGTTAAAAAAGAAAGGTTGATTTTTTATTTTTATATGTAAATTTTTAATTGTCTTAAATTCTATTTATCTTATTTATTATATATATTTTAAATAAATAAGTAAATTAACCAAAATACCCTTGTGTGGGGTCCTATTGGTCAGATTTAACCATGAAAACTAACTGAGTTAGGGTTAAAGGACATAATGTGCAATGGTTTGCAAACATCGAGTATGTTTTTGTACTTTTTGAAGACAAAGAACACACTTTGCAATCTAGTGTAAACATAAAGGATGTTTTTGTAATTTACTCGTCTGTAAAATGACAACTAAGAACAGAGTATCATATACTAGTAATAAAAAATCGTTTTTTATGTTACAGTAACACCCCCAAAACGGATTTGGTAATTAAACAAAGTTAATTGTGATGAAGAGTAAAATACCGTTAGTGGTAAAAAGTTAACCCGATAAATATTATGATTTAAATAAATAAACGTAATGTTAAATAAAAGTTGAATGAATGCTTTTAGAAAAATAAAGTTTATAAAAGGTTTGATCTATCGGGACTTAAATTAAGTCGGGTTGTAGCATTCCCAAGCTTAGTAAAGTTGAATTACCATATTCACTTAACAATTGAAATGAGGAGTATGACTAGGAATATTAACCTAGTTAGCATAGTTGTATTAATGAAGATTAATTGACTTATAAACAAACAAAACATGGAGGGACTAAAAGTTCACATCCTTGAAAGCTAAAAGTATAAAAGTTTAAGAGAATAAAACACACACATAAGATGTTTGTGTATGAGACGTGTTATAGAAAGAGAGGAGAAAATATTCTCTAGCATTCAATCATAAAAACAAATTGAATATTGAATACTAAAATTGAAGCTAAATCCTTACATGATCAAGGGTTTTCAATCATCTAAACCTACAAATCACAAGGTATGTGATGAATTTGTATATGATGAGTATTATGTTAAGTGGTTTTTTTTTATGATATGATGAAATTATAATGTATGGATGTTCATAATCATCATACTTGTATGCATGTGTAAGATACTTGAACAAATTAGAGATTCGATTAAGTGTTCATATATGTCATGATATAAGTTTTGATGTTATGATGAAATTGATGTTGTGATAGCGATATGATCATAAACAACTACTATGTGATGTTCTGAAACAACTTGTTTGGTGTTTTGAAAACAATGTAATTTGGTTGATTAATATATTGAAACTTTAAAACAAGTGTAAAGTGCTTTGAACAATCTATCCTGGTGACCCCCCCCCCCCCCCGACATTTTCGCCGTGGGTTTGGGTGTTACACTAGTTTTCCCCGTATGACTTGCATCCACATTCGCCCAAGTGCAAGCTGCAAACGATAACATCTACCATGCAAACATACCAATTATTCATACAAACCATCCTTGTTAAGCTAACATAACCATATGGAAAAAAAAATAGCCTAGCGCTGGAAAAGATAAAGAGTGTCTGAGAAAACATCAAGGGACAAAAACATCAATGCCAATAATGGTTAAACCATGACATCTCAAACAACAAACATGCTAATTGTCTCCTGCTTCATCACCTGACCCATAATGTCGGTAGTAGGTTTGCTCATACAGATAGTTAACATCTTGACGAATGCCACCAATGTCCCCTGATGACGTGGGTACTCGGAGATCCCAGTCAGCAAAACCAATGTTAATAACAATCGCAAATAAACAATAAAGAATACTAAACATAAACTGAAACCAAGAAGCTGAAAGTCGGAAGCTTGAAGCTCCCGACGAGAAGCTAAAGCACCAACGGCTGGTGACAAGGAGCTAAGGTTACTGCACAACCTTGGAACTTGAACCCAACAACTCAAACTGATTAGACTTCCCCCTAAAACACATAAAGGTGTCCTCGAGACACACAAACCTGAAACTTACCTAAAGAGGAAAGGCTAACCCTGCAAGCAACGTCAAGGGAGGGTAAGCTTACCAAGACTAGAAGGTACTAGCTGGCGCAAGGCTCCTTTGGACAGAGTAATATGCCAATAAAAGGAAAGTCTTGTTTAGCCCAAAGTAAGTTCATCTCTCTCACTCTCACTCTAAAACTCTTATCCTTTCATTTCGCTTAGACTCTTAAGATCATCTTACTGATTCTCACGCCGGAGTCCAAACGTGGGAGACCACCTCTCACGTTAAGACTAGCGGTGTTTTTTTATTGCAGATTACGACCAAGGACCTACCTTTTGGAGTTGATCCTGGACCTTCCCCCTGCCATATTCTTGTTGCTTTAACATCCCCCTACATTACCTTTACCATGTTATCTATGGATTCTGTCAATATGTAGGTCTGCCGAGTATAGCAGATGGAATCCTGGACACTAGTATATAGGTTCATCATGGAGGGAAACCTAGCTAGAACTAAGCCTGGTGTGATGGACCGCCCTTGACTGGAAGTAAAAGGGTGGCTGTCGGGTCTAGAGAGTTGGATAATATATAAAACAGGGCCATCTCTCCCAAGCTAGATTCTTCACCTTTGATCTACCTTTCAACCATAAGAACGAACAAGATATTATATCTTCCACCGTGTTATTAAAAGTGGTATTCCGTGCCTTAAATTCTTTTTCATTCCTAGTTTTCCAAATATGCCACAATGTTGTGAGAAAAACCAAACAGGTCGTTTTCTTCCATATTTTTGAGCCTTCATATGAATCAATCAAATCAAACATATCCTCACACTTACTAATACTTTGAGGCGCTGGTAGTTTTAACATACCAAAACAGCCCACCAAATGTATTTTGCGAAACGACACTGACCGAGAATATGATCTATTGTTTCTTCCTCAATGCCACACCTAATCATAATGTACTTTGGTGCTCGACACGCCTGTTTTGTAGTTCCATTTTTTAGGGAACCCTGTTAAGACCGTGGGGTATGGTGGGGCGGGGGTTTGGGGCATGGGTTGACACGTGTAATTTGAAAACTCAATTCACAAACCCATTTTGTATGGGGTATGGTGGGCGTGGCTTGGCTGGCGTGGCCAAGCCACATCAGCTTTTTTTTATTTAATATATATATATATAACCATTAAAAACTACATAAACATACAAAATAATTATGAAAATAAACATACAAAATAATTTTCAAAATAAAAAACTATCATTCTTCGTCGTCTTCGTCGGTTTCGAACCCAGGAGTCGTTGAACATGATCTACAAAATCAGATCGAAGGTTGTGATGTATATCCCTTGACTTGATCAAAAATTCATTTGCCGCTTTATCTTCGTTTGTTACGTTACCTGGTTGGGGGTCATCGTCATCATTGTAGGTAACGACCGCTCTACCTTCATCCTCCAAAATCATGTTGTGAAGAATGATACATGCGTACATCACGTTTCCAATCTGATCTTTGTCCCATAGTCGACAAGGCATTGCCAATATTCGCCACCTTTTCTTCAAAACACCGAATGCTCGCTCGACGTATTTACGTGCAGCCATTTGGACCCTGTTAAACTTTAATCTCTTTGGATCTATGGTACCGTGTTTTGTGAACGATTTTACGAAAACCCCCCACTCTGGGTAAATCCCATCAACTAGGTAGTACCCATACACGTACTCAACCCCGTTTACAAAGAAAGTTCCTTTGGGTCCTATACCATTTACCCGATCATTGAAAAGGGGCGAGTGGTTTATGATGGTAATATCATTATGTGAACCTGGCGTACCGAAGAACGCATCTTGGGACGCAACCGCTTCAAGCATTGTGTTTTATGTGTTTGATATTGTGTGATAAAAATGTTAAATATGGTAAGGTATTTATAAAGGAATTTTTTTTTAAAATAGCCCCCAACGGCTAGTTTGGTTTGGCCATTGAGAGCCCGCCATGTCAGCTTGCTAGACCCGCCCCACGCCCAGCTTCAAACTCCCGCCCAAGGGGCCACGCCCAAACCCAAGCCCACCCGGGGTGATGGTTTAGACGTTTTCCCCCAACCCAAGCCCCTTTGTTTGTTTTTTCTGCGGGAAAAGGTCTGCAGTCTGCGGACCACATCTGCAGGCATCTGCAGGAGAAGAGGTGGACCAAATGTCTGTAGTCTGCAAGGAGAAGAGGGTTTGTTTGTTTTTTCTTCTACAAAACCACTTTTCACACACAAACACACACTTCTGCCTCAACTCTCTCTCTATACTCTCTCTCTACAATCTGCAGACCACCACCGCCCATAGCACCACCACCACCGCACCACCTCCGCCATCACACCACCGCCATTATCTTCGTCGTTCAACCACCACCACCGCCTTCGTCTTTCAACCACCACCACCGCACCACCTCCGCCATCTCACCACCGCCATCATCTTCGTCGTTCAACCACCACCACCGCCTTCGTCGTTCAACCACCACCACCGCCTTCGTCGCTCAACCACCACCACCGATCTCCGATCTGGGTTCGATTTGGGGTTTTTGGTTCGATTTGGGGGTTTTGGTTCGATTTGGGGTTTTTGGTTCGATTTCGTCGTTCCACCACCACCACCACCGATCTCTCTCTCTCTCTCTCTACGGTATCTCTCTCACTCTCTCTCTCTACGGTATCTCTCTCACCGATCTCTCTCTCTTCTTTCTCTCTCTACGGTCTTTCCCTCTCTCTCTACGGGCAGGGATGTGGTGGTGGAGGTGGTGGCAGGGATGTGGGGTGGAGGTGTGGAAGAAGAGGTCTGTGCCAAGAAGAGGTTCCAAGAAGACATGGGTGAATGTCTGTGTGGTGAAGAGGTCTCGCAGACCTTTTTTAATGAAAGGTCTGCGAGAAAACAAACAAGCTGCGGACTCCAAACCTCTGCGCGCGTCTGCGCGGCGCAGACATAAGTGGCCAGAAGTGCTTCTGGCCAAAAAACAAACACCACCAATGTCCCGCCAACAAAAGTAATTAACTTTTGGGCTCCACAAGTTCCATTCTACACTCTTATCTTCTATTGTTACAATTTCTTTTCTTATTTCAGCGAGTACGAAGCCCCCTGCCATCTGGTTCTTCCATCCCCATCGATCTCGAAGGTTTACTAATAACATGATGTCTTAACCTAGTATGCCACATGATAGATTGATTATTTCCAACAAATCTTATGAGGCAAATATTCTTTATTTCCTCGATAAATGCAAGATATATAAGTCTTGACTTGTAATACATACAATTTTTAGGGTTATTAATCAAATTTTTTAAGTGAATAATGACTTTTAGCCTCCATTAACCCCTTATGATAACTTGGATCCATTCTAATTCTAAAACTTCATATATAATCTAAGACAATTCAGAATCTTATAACCTTAGTGTAATGGCCCATTACCTAAGAATTAGCCCAAAAACACAAGATGGATTATTCAATTGGGTTTGAGGTCTTGGAGTTAGCTAAAACTTCTTGCTTCTTTTTTATTGCATGAGTAACTAGTTCATGCATCCTTCACGTCAACAAGTCTTTCCATCAACTCATGTTTCCTTCAAGTTTATCAATCATCTATCCTGGTTTCTTGGTTCTTGAGGATTAGGACATATTAGGAACTTTATTTTGGTAGGAAGGTTAGAAAGTAATCTTGAAAATCTATTTATTAATTAAGAGCTAAGATTAAATGGGGGAAATTAAAGAAAAAAAAAAAGACGCGTGGGTTTGTCTAGGGGCATTCTAGTCAATCCAAGGCAATAGTTTATCTCTCCTCCAATTCTCCCTCATTTTTTAAACGTTAATAACTCTTTCATACGACATTATTTTTTTATAAAAATTGCACCAAAGAAACGAGCGTTTTTTATCTTTAAAACGAGTATACTATTGTTATATTTTCAAAAAAAATATTTGAAAACCCAGTTGCGTAAAATCTTACTTCATCAAATAGAATTTATCTAAATTACACTTCAATTAACAATTAACAATTAACAATTAACAATTAAAAATGTGTCATGTAGCTAATTTAAAAATGTTGATTACATAGTTATTATAGTTTATTCTATATAAAATATCAATTGATATTTTTTTTTTCAATATTACTAAATTTCTTTTCCTAATATAAAACTTCAAGACAGATTATTAATTAATCACATTTTATTCAAAGTAGACCAAGTACATGAAATCAAGCCCGACATAGAACTGAAAACACGGGGAATTATTATAAATGGGATATAATTAGAAGACATTATTGTTAATTACAATGCGAAAATGACATTGTCTTATTCCGTAAAACTAACTTAATATTTTAAAAATATCATAGGGTTTTACAAATAATAATAACAAAGAATCTTCACCTTAACCAATTTTTTTCATGTGCTATAGTTGTTACTTTTTTCTACAAAAATCACTGAAGTTCTAGTATTATTTCATTGCTGTGATTTTTTGTTCTATAAATGTTGACCTAATGAAACATAATATGAAACTTGGTTACTATATATTGATTATTTTTCAAGTTTTGTATGAAGTAGGAAGTAACTGTAAAGAAAATTAAATTATAATAGAACTAGGTTAAAACCCCGTATATTATACAGGTTGCATAAATATAATTTTATATAATAAATAATAAAAGATATACTTTAAATAAACTCGTATATTACACATGTTGAATATAAAATATAATGTCATATGTTAATACAAACAATAATCAAGATTTATCTTTTAAAAATGAACATTGATGTACTATTTACTTATTATAGATTTATCTTTTAAAAATGAACTTTAATGTACTATTTACTTATTATAACATTTTATTTTGTTAAACGTGTATTCTTAACTAATTTTTTGTTTAAAATTATGATTATTATTATTTAATATGATCATAATTAAAAATAAACGTTTATATTCTATCTAACTTTTTGTTTAAAATTATTATTATTATTATTATTATTATTATTATTATTATTTAATATGATCATAATAAAAACAAATGTTTATCCTTATCTAAATATTTATTTTTATCTAATATTTTTGTTTAAAAGTATTATTATTATTATTATTATTTAATATGAGAGATAAATAGGAAAATAAGGCGAGAAAGCCCCAGAAAGTGACACGTGTCAAAAAAGATTTTCATTTATTAGTATTGGAAGATTGGAAGATTTCATATTTGTTTTGAAAAAATCTATCTACTATAATAAAAGAAACCAATAAGTGACACGTGTCATTCATTGAAGACGTCTATATTTAATATTTTATGCCTTTCCATACTTATCTTATATCAATTAATTAAATAATAAATAATCAATTAATATTAAATCTTATCTTAGTTTGAATGTCGGATAAAATCATTCTATTTTTTCTAATAATATATTATCTTCAAATTTAAGTTATAAATTAAAGATATTTTTTAAATAATAACACAAAACAATAATCTTAAACTTAAAAAAACAATAATACGCTCATATACAAAATTTAAAGTACAAACAAAATATACAAAATAACTTATTAGACATTGGATCAAACTTAAAAAAAACACTAATTACGAAGACAAGCTAATAATATAATTCTGTTTTTTATTTTTCAAATTCGGGTTCTAATCAATTCGAATTAAACTTAACCAAGTTTGTGATTTTATTCGAATTAAACCGAACCAAATTTATGATTTTTTTAAATGAATCCAATAGCATATTATTTACTATACAAAATTACATTTACTTAACCCGTGTAATACATGGTGTTATTAAAGATATAATTTTTTCATTATTTAGTATATATTCGCTCCGCTTGAGGTATACAAGGTTACAAAATTACATTATTTAACCCGTGTAATACACAGTGTTTTTAAAGTTATTTTTTTATTATTTAGTATATATAATTAGATTTATTCAACCCGTACAATACACGGATTTTTATTACTTGGTATATAAAATTACATTTATTCAGTATAATACATGGGGTTCTTAGTGATATAATTTTTTTATTATTTAATATATAAAATTACATTTGTTCAACTCGTGTAATAAACGAGATTTTTAAAGAATAACTGTTTTTAAAGAATAACTGTTTTAATTTAGTATATAAATTATATTTATTCAACCCGTGTAATACACGGGGTTCTAACCTAGTAATCACTATATATTAATCAAGTTTTATAGCAGATTTATCGCTTTTCTATTATTGCTTTATTATTGCTTTGATGAGTAATTTCAGAGTTTCTGTCGGTAATTCTGGAGATTTGAGATTTACAATTGTTTTAATAACTTTTATATATATTTTTTTTTATTTTTAGGTAATTTTATTTTTAGAAATAGCAACTTACATCTTTTTAAAATAAGTTATTGATTAAATTAAACTTAAGTTGTATTTTTTTTTATTTTTTTTAATATTATGCGGTAATTGGGCTTGAGGGGCACCTACAAATCTACAATCCTACAAAGTTTAGCCGGATTGCTCGTTTACAAAGGCCCAAGGTTTTAATGGGTTAAACTTATATATGAAATAAAAGCCTTTGTGTTAAATAAAACCATAAGAGTAAACTGCCATTTTGGTCCCTGAGGTTTGGCCAGTTTTGCAACTTTAGTCCAAATCTCAAACTTATTACATCTGGGGCCCTGTGGTTTGCATTTTGTTGCCATTTTAGTCCAAAATCCAAAATGTCTGATTTTTTACTGATTTACTGACCCTTTTTTGTCCTGTTGTGGAGGGGTATTTTGGTCATTTTGAAATTATTATTAACATTTTTAATTAAACAATAAGCATTAATCAATAAACCCAATAAACCCATTTTGACTTCCTACATTAATCAATAAACCCAATAAACTCAGATCCATTTCCCCCAAATTCATCCACCTTCACTATCGTCAACACCGTCAACCAACAACCACCGTCAACACCGTCGCAACCAGCACCACCACCGCCTCCTCCCCCTTCGCAACACCGTCGCAACACCACCCCCCTCTCTCTCTTTCTCAGTCTCTCTCTCCTGAACTCTTCTTATTCCAGCGATGGCGGATAACAACCACCGTCAACACCGTCGCAACCACCACCACCACACATCCACCCCCGCCCCGAGCCATTCGACCATCACCACCGCCACCTCCTCCCCCTTCTCATCACCACCGCCACCATAACCGTTCCCCAAAATCAACCAAACCGTCATTTTAAACCCACAACGAATCACTCGCCAAAAAGCTCTTAAACGCTGAAGAACAGCTCGAACAGCTCTACTCACGGAGAAAAGAGGATTATAAAGCGAATGCGAGGGTTATTGAGATATTCGCCAACCACCGTCACGGGTGGCAGCAGGAGGAGAAGCGGCTGCTCCGCCAGATCGATGATGACGTGGAGGAGATTGCTAATTTGAGGGCTAAAGTTGAGGATCTTGAAATTAGGGTTCTTGAGTTGCAGAGAGAGGTGAGTGAGAGGGATGAGTTGTTGAATTTTATGAGTAATAATAATAATAATAGGGATGATGATGATGGAGAGTTTTATGGGAAATTTAGGGGTTCAGATGAAAATGTTAATTGTAATGAAAAGGATTACTATAATGTGGGTGATTTGGGGCTACAGTGCCTCCCTTAACTGTGTTTCTTCAGATCTGACACTGTACAGCTCTGGTGATGATGGGGGTTAGCAGATAGTGTGATGGTGGCTGTGGGTGGTGGTGGTGGTGGAGAGGGAGTGAGGGTTTTGGGGCATCTGAGGAAGATGAAGAACTAAGAAGATGAAGAACATTGATCTTTTACAGGGATTAGTTTTATTTAATGTTTAAAAATGACCAAAATGCCCCTGCACTACAGGACAAAATAGGAGGTTGCAACAGTAAAAAAAATAGGGTTTTTGGATTTTGGACTAAAATGGCAACAAAATGCAAACCATAGGGCCCCAGATGTAATAAGTTTGAGATTTGGACTAAAGTGGCAAAACTGGCCAAACCACAGGGACCAAAATGGCAGTTTACTCAAACCGTAATGAAATAACGTTTTCTAAATTGTATTTTTTTAGTAAACTGCCATTTTGGTCCATGAGTTTTGACCAGTTTTGCCACTTTAGTGAAAATCTCAAACTTTTTGTATCTTGGTCCCTGTGGTTTCATTTTTGTTGCTATTTTGATCCAAAAGTGAAATCATGCCAGATTCCCCTAATTAAACCCTCAACTTTTGTTCTTTTCCATAGGGGTATTTTTGTCATTTACGTTTTATTATCACTAATTATCAATTAAAATTAATAAAACTAAATTATTAAAACTAATATTTTGAAGTGGGTCCCAGCCCCACTTCTTCCCCAAATCACCACATCACTACCCAAATCTCTCTCACCACCACTGAACATCCACCACCACCACCACCGAACACCCACTACCACCACCACCAAACACATAATAAAATCATGATTTCTGAAAATCCTCAATCGGAACTTTCAGCGAACACCTTAAGTGCACAACCCAACCCCATAATTAGGGCTCCGATTTCAGTTCACAACAACTAGGCAACAGTTGTAATTTCTGGATTTTGTTGTGAGAACCATACAACACTTAAGGTGTTCTCAAGCACCATACAATACATCTTCCATAAACCTCTCACCTTATCCTCCCATCTTCTTCCCCAATTCTCCCCATAAAAGCCATTTCACATCCATAAAAGCAGCTGCGTCTAGACCCAATCAAAACAGTTCTGGCACCGGTGGTGGTTCTAGGTTTGTGACATCAGGGAATGCAACACCGAATTCTATATTAAGCAAGAAGGCTCTCAAGGGGCTGGGTGTGTTTGATGAAGATGATTCGGTTGATGGTAGTGATAGAGAGTTTGATGGTGATGAGTCTGAAACGGAATTTTCGGTTGATGGTGTGAATGACGGTTGTGGCGGTGGTGAGAAGGGAGGAGGAGGTGGCGGTGGTGGAGTTGGAGGTGGCTGTGGAATTAGGGTTTGAGTTGGGAAGGAGATGGGCTTTTATAGGGTCAGGTTATAATAATTTAGTTTTTATTAATTTTAATTGATAATCAGTGATAATAAAACGTAAATGACAAAAATAGCCCTATGGAAAAGGACAAAAGTTAAGGGTTTAATTAGGGGAATCTGGCATGTTTTCACTTTTGGACCAAAATGGCAACAAAAATGAAACCATAGGAACCCAGATACAAAAAGTTTGAGATTTGGACTAAAGTGACAAAACTGACCAAACCTCAGGGACCAAAATGGAAGTTTACTATTTTTCTTTAACAACAAATTTGATTCCACCAAAAATTACACATACTATCCTATCAAGTTGCTAGAAAAAGTACATAACAATTTTATCACCTCAAACATCCAGCAGTACACTTACAAACACATATAATCTAGATATTAAAGCTCACCCATTTTCCCCAATCTAACTGTTGCTGCTTTGACCGGCTTTTAACCCACTTAAATGCTTTGGTTTAAATTTCTACCAATACCCTATCGATGTGCCCCGAGTACCTGAGAAGACGAGGGTGTTCCTACTTTTCCAGATTACCCAACAAGTTGCTAGGATCATGACTTGTACCGCCTTTTGTTTCATCTGGTCTCCGAAGATATTTACTTTCTTTGGTGCCCATTTTACCCATTGGAAATAGTAATAGGGAAACGCAAACTTGGACATCAAGCTTCTTCAAGAACTCACCAAAAACTGCCCCGACCCATCCGGTTCCCAGGTCCATTTATCTCGATTAGAATTAGTCGTCATTTCAGCCACCAAATCCCTGATCTTGTCCATCTCCAAAATTTCAGCAACGCTAAACGGTTGCCTCCTCCATTCCGGTGTCCAGCCAAGGCCTAAAATCCGGTTGTTCACCGTGGCGCTTTTGTCACTTTCCAGTGCAAACAGTGCAGGAAATGTGTCTTTTAGCCATGGTTGTAAAAATCCCGACTAGTCTCCGATTAGTCGCCGATTAATCACTAATCGGAAGTTCACCGATTAATGGCCGATTAATAGCCAGGCAGTCAATGACGGTCCTATTCTGGCCAAATTTTGGCTAGATGCCGGCCAAATTTTGACCAAACCATATAAATTCCTTCCAATTACTTAAAAAATGGGTTAGTAAGGGTTAAAACATGTCTACTTTAAAAAACTATATATAAAAATGTGTGTGTATATATGTAACTAAAAATTACATATAAAATTCTCAATCCGATTAATTACGATTAATCCCTATTAATCCCGATTAATCGCTAGTCGGTACCCCACCGCCCGACTAGCGCCTAACGATTCTTACAACACTGCTTTTAGCGGTTGGTCGCCGACCCACCTATCAAGCCAGAATTGTATGGAAGTTTCGACTCCTAAAACACATTTTATTAGCTGACTAACCTACAGGTTTATGATGCTCAAGTCTTTGTTCACTCTGCAAATTGCGTTCCAGACTCCCGAGATACCAGCTTTTACCGGGACATATGACCACGTTCTAGGTTGGGAATGTATGGATGATATTACACGTTTCCATAGACTCCCTTCCTCACTTATGAATCACCACCAGTATTTTACCAAAAGGCTAACGTTCATATCCAGAAGAGACCCGAGCCCAATCCCACCTTTTTCCTTTGGCCCAATCACCCTTTCCAAATAAATCCAGTTCGTTTTGTTTATATTTTCGTCTCCTCCCCAGAAAAATCTTCTTCTTAAGGCTTCCAAGGAATACAAAACACACTTTGGCGCTTTATACAATGAGAACAAATAAAGTGGCAAGCTATCCAAGACGGATTTTAGGAGAGTTACTCGGCCGCCCTTTGATAATGTAGACGACTTCCATTTGGAGAGCCTTGCCTTAAAAGCATTCACCACATTATTCCGATGGCGCACTTGGTTCATATTAACTCCAACTGGGAGGCTGAGATACTTACAAGAAAACGAACCAACAACACAATTTATTAAATTAGCCACATTTCCCACAGTCGACATCTTAACACCAATGCCAAAGAGACTTGATTCTTTATAGATAGCGACAACGGATCACCTAGTCGAACCCCCCCCAATAACATTAAAATTCGAGGGTCGGGGACCCGTTTATTAATACTGACGCCCTAGATGATTCCAAAATACCCCTCACCCATTTCCTCCATAACCTCGAAAAACCCATTTGGTCAAGGACCGCATCGATAAAGTCCCAACTTATCGAATCATAAGCCTTTTAAATGTCTATTTTAAAAATAAATGCTCGTGCTTTCGACTATTTCACACATGAGACCACTTCATTTAAAATTAAGGGGCCATCCAAAATGTTTGGATTTGCCAAAAAACTTGATTGGACCTCAGATATAACCTAGTCCATGACTTTCTTTATACGATTAGCAAGCACTTTTGAAATAGTTTTTGATATGCACCCGATTAAGCTAATCGGGCGGTAGTCGTTAAGAAATAAAGGGTATGTATTGTTAAAGCAACAAGAGTATGGCGGGGGAAGGTCCATGATCAACTAAAAAAGGTAGCTCCTTCTGTTGGAATCTGTAATCAAAGAACACCGTTAGTCTTAACGTGAGAGATGGCCTCCCGTGTTTGGACTCCGGCGTGAGAATCAATGGATTGTTCTTAAGAGTCTTAGCGAAAAGGTAGGATAAGAATTTAGAGTGAGAATGAGAGAAATGGACTTACTTTGGGCTGAACAAGACTCCTTTTTTATAGACAGATTGCTCTGCCCAAGGGAGCCTTGTGCCAACTTATACATTCTAATCTTGGTAAGCTTATCATCCCTTGACGTTGCTTGCAGGGTTAGCCTTGCCTCTTTAGGTAAGATTCAAGTTTGTGTGTCTCGAGGACACCTTTATGTGCTTTAGGGAGAAGTCTAATCACTTTAACCTGCTGAGTTCAAGTTCCAAGGTTGTACAGTAACTTTAGCTCATTGTCACCAGCTATTGGTGTATCAACTTCTCATCGGGAGCTTCCAGCTCTGACTTTCATCTTCTTATTTTTAGTATATGTTTAATATTCTTTGTTGTTTATTTTCGATTGTTATTAATCTTAGTTTTGCTGAATGGGATTTTCGAGAACCCACGTCATCACGTACCTTTTAGAATAAGCGCCAAAAAAGAAGATCCACACCTCCTGTTGACTATACCTTCCAAGTGAAAAGTTTCCAAGACTTTAGTAAAATCATCTTTCAAGATACCCCAGAACCGCTTAATGAACCCAAAATTGAATCCATCGGGCCCGGGTGCGATCACTACCACACTCCGACACGGCATCTTTTAGTTCTTGCATAGAAAAAGGAGCAACTAGTGCTTCCGCCACTGACTCTGACAACCTACACAAGTTCGGGCAAACAAAGGAAGGTCGAGTTCACATAGGCTCACAAAATTCGTAGGCAAAAACTTCCAGGCTTCATGTTTGATCTTCGTTGGATCGGTGCACCATAAATATATATCATAACCCCTGCTATGCGAATATTCACATTGTTTTGGTTCACAATACCATGAAAGAATGCGGTATCCTCATCACCCTCCATTACCCATTTAACGCGGTATCATCATCAGTTTTAACTTGTCGGCAAGCAAAACGTCTGGAGGCCCTACAAACACTTGATTATTAAAGACATTAGTAATTACCGCTTCAAGTCCTGGTTTGTCCAACTAGGAATTGAAAAATGGAATGGAGTGGATCCAAAATTGTTTACCGCTGTGGATAACACTATGGGGTTGTGATCGTAATCTTTATGATCATTTGTTTTATCTTTTATGTCCCTACATTTGAGGATTTCCGACTTCTTTTTATTAGTGTTTTAGTTGAAACTGTAAATTATGTGGTTTTCGATTGGAGTTGACGACTAATATTTTCTATTTATTAATAAGAAGGATGCTAAACCTTGCGCACTGGTTGTACTGTGGAAGGCTAACATGGATGCATTGAGCTTTAACCAGCCATATCCCACAGTGGTCATTACATGTTCCAACAGTAATTTATCAACACATATCAATTACATATACTTGCTAGTGTGAACTGTCAACTGTGATGTATAATTTGTTCTTTTTTATCTTGTATTTCTTGTATATCTATATTCCCAAGATGTTGGATACAATAAAGATCCATTTTGCACTTCAAGTGAGGCATAAGTTTATTAAGTTGAAGTTAGCCTAAACTCCCCACACACAAAAAATGGCAACAAAATATAAGTAGTTGAAAGTCTAATTAATTTATATTCATCTTATATGATTAGCTTTTTTCAAGGTTCTATTTTACACTTCTTTGATTGTTGAAGATTTTTCTATAGGTTTAAGTTGAATTTTATTGGTTATAAGTATTTGGAATCATCCTTATGATATAACGTCAGACCATTGGTGAGCAAGTATGTACCACCGTACAATTAAAGCAACCAATGTTTGTATCCAACTAGGGTAAGGCAAATACCTTTTTGGTAGGATTTTGCTTTTAAGCTCATGGAATTCTCTCATTTTAAGATTATCTTCCTTTAAGGTTTTGGCCATTTGGCTCTTTTAAGATAGCCTGGATGTGTCTATGTCTGCATATAAAACTTGAACTAGTGCATAAAACAACCTTAAACTAACCATTTTCATAGAATTGCGGAAACAACTTCAATCAATGTAGCTCTAGATTTGCAATTGATCTCATGTTCTAGACGTTAAGAAAGTTAGGTGTGAAAGCCAGATCTAAAAATCGGAGATAAAAACGCGTTTTAAAATCAGATTTAAACCTAAATGAGCCTTAGGTTTTCATTTTTGCACCTAATAGTGGTTGTTTCATCATTAAATTTGAAGATTTGAAGAATCTGGATCGATTTAGGGTTTTGGATGAAGATGAGTGCCATTCGCCAACATGCAAGTGATGAGTGCTATTCGCCTGATAGTTCAGGAGAATGAGAGACATTCGCCTCTTGTGTTCATGCGAATAGCCCCATTCACCTGATAAAGCCAGTCGCCTCATAGACTAGTAGATAGAGACCCATTTACCTGGTGTATTAGTAGAATGAGAGACATTAGCCCTTGTAACACCTCGTAAAAATCATGCCCAATAAAATAAAGACACGTGTCATGTAAGGTAAACGTGTTATAAAATGGATCAAGTTGAAAGATGTATGCTAGGATTTAAAAGGGTCGACATGTTAATTTATACCTCTGAGCGACCTATTTATAAATCCCAAACCTTAACCTGTTTTATAAACATCCGATATACATTAAAATCTGGTTAATACTAGTAATAATTGATTCATATTGCAAAGATGGAATCCTATGAGAATGTTTACGACTAACCTTCATTCATGACCCCCTTTCAAAAGAATCCAAGACAACTTAAAGCATGGCAAGGTTGTCATAACTGTTCAGACATGATCAAGTGGTCCCATACTGATAATAAAGGCCCTAATTCGTAATATCAAAGTTGCATGGTAAAACTCAAGAGATTCTCAAATTTTTATCTTCTGGTCATCGGTTACGGACCGTATGGGCTTAGCCTTACGGTCCGCAAGGATGTCATCTGGGCGAAATAAACCAAGGTTGATTACGGACCGCAAAGCCAAGGTCTTACGGTCCATAATAGGTACTTACGGTCCGCAAGACTCTTATCTTATGGTCCGTATACGGTTCCCAGCATCAGAAACACCCACAGGTGTCTGTCCGGCCCGTGTAACCGACTTATATTGCTTGTTTTCAATACCATGGGTGGCACAAACAAGTTTTTAGGCTCTAGGGACACTTGTATACATCAGGGATCATGCCTAGACTTGTTTGGCATCATCTTGATCAATCAATGATCACTATATAAAGACCTCGTTGTTGCAACTTTTGATCATGCATTCAAAACCAACTTCTGGAGCTTTTTGGAGTTCAAGATCAGTCCCTAAGCATCTCTAGTCGTAATTAGGACCTTGGTAAGTTTCCTTAACCTTCCTTAATCATGTTTTACTTAGTTAATTAGCCTAAAGTCAAACCATCGTAATTAAGGTTTGACTTAGCGATTAATCACTAATGGTCCAGTGATTTGTCAAATCGAAAGTAGTTATAAGTTGGTAATTATGTGGGCATTAAACCCTTAAAAGGGCACCCTCTGATTCCCGCTCTAACTAGGTCATTTGTCGGGTCAAAGTTGGTTATAAAAAGTCAACAGAATCGTAATTTTCGAATTAACACATAATTAGCAATGTAGAAGACGTGTAACCTGTTTTACCACTCATATAACTTGGTAATCAATGCAAGAACATGTCTAAGCATGTCCGACCCGACAATTTTCAGTTTAAGACCGGTTCGGAACCGAAAGTCGCATAAATTAACCATCGCTTTGACTTTCAGTTCTGACCCTTATTAACATGATTTAGAAATGCCTTAGAGCTCCATTAGGACCAGCTTATATGATAGTATAACCCTCTGCGATTATACTACTTGACTCGTTGATTGTCCGATGTTTCCGTTAAATGCCTAATGTTGACCAATATGCTCATTTGACCTGAAAACGAGAATTTTGGTAATGTAAGAGGACAATAATCTTTGTTACTGATTTATAAACATGTCCCTAAAATTTCACATCAGTTGGAGGTCTAGATTAGGAGTTATGCTCAATAGCGTAATTAGAAGACCTTTTTATTAATTAAACGGCATAATTAGCGTAAAGCCTATCTAAACCAAATTTTTGACACCAAACCTTTTACCCACTGATGTAATATAATATTTTGGGATTTTTGAAGATTTTTAATTATTTTTAAACTGATCATAACATAGGGTTATTACCTTGATTCGGTAATTACCGATTATACCCTTTTTGCTTATAAAATGAGTTTTACATAAAAATTTAATACCAAATCTTTGGCTACTGATTTTATATGATAAATGAAGTATTTTGAACTTTATAACCTGATCAGAAAACTTAGATTTCCTGTTATAACCCAGAAATCGCTTTAAACGACTTGTTACGCGTATTAAACACATAGAATGGGTTAAAACCATTCTTGTCATATAAGACTTATCACCAACTGATATAACCTATTAAATTATGTATTTTTACTGATTATTTCAGACCCGAATCTCAGAATTATATTTATTCTCTTTTATAATCTTTAAAATGACCAAAATACCCCTACGGGGCTTAATTTGAAATTAAACTCGTTTTGGGCATAATGGAAGGTATCCTACTGATATCACAACATATTTAAGGCATATTAACTTAGGAAACCTGTATATGACTCTTCTGGTTACCCGTTACGCTTCTTGCGCGTTCGGTTCGGTTTATGTAACTAGTTTGCATAAATTAGCCGAAACGGGTCAAACCTTGTCATTTTTATCTCAAAATCCAGAATGTGTTTAGATTACCCATATTATACAAGTCTTCAAACTGGTCGGGTCTAAATCACATTCTATTCCGGTCTTCGCTTAATCGTGCGTTTGAACCATATCCTCCTTTAAAACTAACCGGTCTAAGTTTAGGCTTAATTAAAGACCGTTAGAAATCTAATAGGTTATTATAAACTTTTGTTCCAGAATAGGAGACCCGGTAAAAGCTACGTACACTTGCTATTTGTGATTATTACTTGCAAAGGTAAATACTTTTAACTTATTTTCCCTTATACGGGCTTGGGGTACGGTATATAAAATACCGCTTGGTCGGGCATTGAATCTTTAATCGTATGGAGGTTAATTCATTGAAATGACCCGTTTAAATTGTTTTGTTTGTTTAAAGCCTTTGGGGGTTAATGACCATGTCCCGAATATCCTTGGCATCATTTTAAGAAATGGCCACGACATAAGCACGGGGTGTAGGCGTACACCCGACAGTGTATATTTAAATAACAAGGTATAACCGCCGGTTACGAGAAGAACTCGCCGCGGGACTATACCATGTGGTGTGTCTATTAATCTTTAACCCGGTATTCAGCCCGGGCTACTGACGTATAACGAACATGTAATTCTTTTACAAGTTTATATATAAGTAATTATCCCAAGTTATGAAATGTTTGTGCCTTCTGCATTCAAATCAATTTCCTAAACATCTTCAAAATGAGCCAGTTAATTATATTTACCAGTGTAAACTGATGTATTTTCCCAAAAAGGTTAAGTGCAGGTACTACTCGAAATAGGCTGGCCTCTCCTTAGCATCAATAAGAGTCTCGCAAGCTTGGATGGATTAAATCTGTTGAACTACGTTTCCTTTTATTTGATCCGCCTGTGGATCTATTTCAACTACTTTGGGATACTTAATATTACAATTTATTCGGTTGAAATAAACCTATCTTTTGCTTCCGTTGTGCATATTAAAATTGTGTTGTTTAACCATGATGATATCAACTACATCACGATACTCCCCACCGGGCCCACCGGTAAAACGTGGAAATATCGGGGTGTGACAGGTTGGTATCAGAGCCAACACTGAGTGAATTAAACACTAGCCTTTTGTGTTTAATCTCAGTTACACAGTTGCACATTCTCGAGTCTAGACAAAGAACTTAGGACGATTCCTAATTTGTTTTATTTTGTCCTTTATTGTTTTTGTTGTTTCTTTCATTTGTTTTGACAGGTAATATGCCACCGAGGTTCCGAAGAGGAGGACGAGGAAAGGGGCCAATCAACGCCCCTAACGATCACGAAGCCGGGCCTTCACACCGGCGAACTTCTTCTGCTACCATAAGTGCCGATCCTCAAGGATACTGGAGGACCTATTTGGTGCCTGCTAGGCGATCTGCCTCGCTGAGCTCAACGCCTCCTTACCACCATTCCTTTGGGCCGCAATCAGAGAACGAGCCCGAAGACTCACGCCACTCCTTCTTGCCGTTGCAGCGGTCCATTTCGCACCGTTCCTTTGGCGACCCCACTCCTGTCTTTCAGGGCCGGTTCAACCCGGCAAACTACATTGAAGAACCAGTGGGTTTTAACCCATTGGGCCCTGAAGACCATTTCCCCGAAGCTCAGGGAATGGATATAGATGAAGACACGGATCCTGTTGAACCACCTTCTGGGACACCTACTCACCCCATCGAGATCTCTGATGGGTCATCCTTCCATGGATCACCCTACCGTGGTCCTGACAGCTACCAAGCAAGGTTCAACCAGTATGAATGGTATTTTACACCCTCTCACCATTCATCGCCTCACCAGCAGCAGCAGCAACAGGATCCCTCCGAGGATTCGGGTTTCGTGGCAGTCACACCACCGCCACCACCACCGCCAGTTCAACAAGCACCTCCAGAACCACCAAGGTGTAGGAGAACAGGCGCACGAATGTCTGTGCGAGAAGGGGGTTTTCACTTTAGCACCCCCCAACACTCAAGTGGCAGTCACTATCCGCCACTGCATGAAGACCCACAAATGGGTGGACCTTCAAATCCAGTTTCAGATGTAGATTCTGTACCTATTGCGCCGCCACCATTGGGTTTTGACAACCCGATTCCTACATACGCCGGTCCCACGGCGTATAACCCATTTGAGCAACCGGCTCACACTAACTGCAACTATGCTGAAGCCGATCCATACCAAGTAGCAGCAAACTACAACGCCCTTCATCCTGAAGGACCATATGGAGCCCCCTGGGGAGTGGGATACCCAGCTCGTGGGTATCAAATACCTGCTCAACCTCCGTTTCAGCACCAGTCGCAGCCACCACGGTTTTCCCCACCGGAACAGGAGGAAATCCTCCAAAGACTAAACAGAGTGGAACGAGAATTTCAAGAAGCGCGTAGGAACAACCGAGGATTTCTCAAGGGCCTAGCAAGTTTGTTAAAAGGAAAGAAGAAGAGGGATCATTAAATCCCTATATGTATTGTTGTATTTCCTTATTTCAATCAAGTCCCTGCGTGGACATTTATCTATGTACTTAGTCCCTGCGTGGACTTTTCTTTCTTTAGTCCCTGTGTGGACATCTATTTTAGTAATCAGTCCCTGCGAGGACTTGTATGTACAGTTTAGCCCCTGCGTGGGCAAGTTACTTCTGTTAAAAGTCCCGTTTAGGGCAATATGTACTCCTTTTTAATGTTTAATGGGATGTTAAATTTTAAAATTTCATTTTTGTCATTATATGCATAAATATATTATACATGAAATAAATAAATCAAAATCATTCCTTTTAAAAATAATCTGCCTATTAAATATTAAATAAGAATCTTAAAGGTATAACCTAGCCTGCACGTCATTATAAGACTTGGCCAAGATGGTAAGACCTGTTTAAAAAGAGATTCAAATCCCTGTTAACATCTGAAAACATGTTAACGCTCCTGGCCGAAGTGATTCGTTAAAATCACACACGTCATTCTTATAATTGGATTCTTCAAAAGATTCCTAGCCTAAATTAATGATCTGTAAATCATGGGTTTAAATCATCAATTAAGATGATCATATATTAAACATCCATAGGTAATGTAGTGCCTACGGGCCATACTCATTGTCATATAAGACAAAAGACAGTAGTAGTCTACGACTCCCTGTCAGAAAAAGGTAAAGGACTATGTTCAAACCTTAATGCCTTGATTCTTTGAAATCATG
This sequence comes from Helianthus tuberosus, assembly GCA_030545235.1. Lineage (NCBI taxonomy): Eukaryota > Viridiplantae > Streptophyta > Magnoliopsida > Asterales > Asteraceae > Helianthus > Helianthus tuberosus. The sequence goes on along the minus strand of CM060354.1, from coordinate 62,969,611 downwards.
GCTTATGATTTAAAAATGTCCTTGTGACTAGGCCTTTTGTGCCACTAATGATACTGTTATTGTTTTATAATTAGGATAAATTATAATAAACATCCTAAATAAATATGATTAACAAATTAAATAGGGTCTATGTTTACCATGGTTAATGAATTGCCATAAAAGACAATTCCATAATAAACTCCCAAACAAATTATTGTCAATATCTTATGTAACAGTTCAAACTACATGGCTGACTCGGATGAGATCAACAGTCGGCCAAAGGAGAATCATGACGGCACCAGGATCAATGTAACTGGTGCAGAGCTCCAAGCATTAATTGACAATGCTGTTACAAAAGCCTTGGATAGGCAGTATAGTGAGTCGAGCGGTACTCGAAGCAGAACCCAATCAGTACCCCATTCCAAACCTAAGACTCAGTCAGAGGCTCACAGCAAGCCACCCTCCAAGAAAGAAGAGCCAAAGAAAGACGATGACGATCATCACTCTTCAAATCAGCAAAGTGTCCTATCAAAGAAGATCGAGCATAAGCAGGAACCGCGTGGTAAGTCCTGCACATATAAGTATTTTGTCTCATGCAAACCGAGAGACTTCACTGGGGAAAAAGGAGCTTTCGACTGCATGACTTGGTTAGATGAAATGGACACTGTGGTTGATATCAGCGGGTGCGGTGATAAGGATGTGGTAAAGTTCGTATCTCAGTCATTCAAGGGCGAGGCATTAGCTTGGTGGAGCTCATTAATCCAAGCTACCGGAAAAATTCCATTGTACAATCTGTCATGGGATCAGTTTGTGACGTTGATTAAGGAAAACTACTGCCCTCAGCATGAGGTTGAAAAGATTGAATCTGATTTCTTGTCTTTGGTTATGAAGAACCTGGACTGTCAAGCCTACCTTACCAGCTTCAATACAATGTCAAGGTTGGTTCCTTATCTGGTGATGCCGGAACCCAAGAGGATAGCTCGTTTCATCGGGGGTTTAGCCCCCGAGGTTAAGGCCAGTGTGAAAGCCTCTAGACCAGCTACCTTCCGGTCTGCAGCTGATATAGCATTATCTCTTACTCTGGACGCGGTCAGGCAGAGATCGCTGAGGAACACTGATGCTGAGAAAAGGAAGCGTGAGGATGATAACTCACGGTGATCGGATAAGAGACATAGGAGAAACAATGACCACAAAAAGGGTTCTGGATCTAAGAAAGATGGTCATCAGTCAGGTGATAAACCCAAATGTAAAATCTGCAAGAAACCTCACTTCGGGAAGTGCAGATACGAGTCGAAATCCCAGTCTCAACCAAGGGCATGTGGGATTTGCAAATCTTCTGAGCACAAGACCTTAGACTGTAAGAAAATCAAGGATGCTACGTGCTATAGCTGCAATGAAAAAGGGCATATCAAGTCCAACTGCCCAAAATTTGCAAAGAAGACCGAGGATGGGAAAAAGACCAATGCAAGGGTCTTCCGGATGGATGCTAAGGAGGCAGTGCAGGATGATAATGTGATCACAGGTACCTTTCTCATAAATGATATTTTTGCAAGAGTGCTATTCGATTCAGGAGCTGATAAGTCATTCGTAGATAATAAGTTTTGTAAGTTGCTGAATTTACCTGTTAAAACCTTAAGTGTGAAATATGAGGTGGAATTAGCCGATGGAACCATAGAAACAGCATCAACCGTGTCAGATGGATGTTTCATATCCATTAGGAACCACTCTTTTCCATTGTCTTTACTTCCCTTGAAATTAGCCGGTTTTGATATAGTAATAGGCATGGATTGGTTGTCTCGCAACCAAGCCCAGACCGTTTGTGCTAAGAAACAAGTGATTGTCAGAACTCCTCATGGCGAGCCTTTGACAATCCAAGGAGATACTAAGTACGGAATGCCTGAGCAAGTGTCCATGCTCAAGGCATCAAAGTGTTTAAAGAAGGGTTGTGTTATCTACATGGCGCAAGTAACTGTTGATGAACCAAAGCCTAAGATCGAAGACATACCTATCATCTCTGAATATCCAGATGTATTCCCTGAAGAACTACCTGGTTTACCCCCAGATAGACAAGTGGAGTTCAAGATCGATATCATTCCTGGTGCGGCACCCGTTGCAGGAGCACCTTACCGGTTGGCACCGACTGAAATGAAGGAATTGAGGACTCAGTTGGATGATTTGTTGGCTAAGGGATTTATTAGACCTAGCTCATCTCCTTGGGGAGCACCAATCCTATTTGTGAAGAAGAAAGATGGCTCGATGCGTCTGTGCATCGATTATCGCGAGCTTAACAAAGTTACCATCAAGAATCGGTATCCATTACCCAGGATCAACGACTTGTTCGATCAACTTCAAGGAGCGAGTTATTTTTCCAAGATCGACTTAAGGTCAGGATATCATCAACTGAAGGTCAAGGATGAAGATGTACATAAGACTGCGTTTAGGACTTGTTATGGTCATTACGAGTTCTTAGTGATGCCTTTTGGACTCACTAATGCACCAGCCGCATTCATGGATCTCATGAACCGCGTCTGCAAGCCCTATTTGGATAAATTTGTCATCGTCTTCATCGATGATTTTCTTATTTACTCGAAGAATCAAGCTGACCATGAGAAGCACCTCCATTGCATTCTGAAACTGCTTCATCGAGAAAAGCTCTTTGCCAAATTCTCTAAGTGTGAATTTTGGCTTCGTGAAGTCCAATTTCTTAGACATGTGGTTAGTGAACGCGGAATCCAGGTAGATCCCGCTAAGGTTGAAGCTGTCATGAATTGGCAAGAGCCGAAGATGCCCACAGAGATTCGCAACTTCTTGGGATTGGCGGGATATTACAGGCGTTTTATTGAAAAATTTTCAAGGATTGCTGCACCCCTAACTTCTTTGACTAGGAAGAATATTAAGTTCGACTGGGGACCGAAGCAACAAGAATCCTTTGATATCCTTAAGCAGAAGCTAAGCAATGCACCAGTGTTGACATTGCCTGAAGGGATTGAAGAATTTGTGGTATACTGTGATGCATCACACACCGGTATGGGGTGTATGCTTATGCAGAAAGGCAAGGTTATTGCCTATGTTTCTCGACAACTAAAGGTGCACAAGAAGAACTACACCACCCATAACTTGGAGTTGGGTGCCATAGTATTTGCACTAAAACTGTGGAGGCACTACTTGTATGGAACTAAGTGTGTGATCTATTCTGATCACAAGAGCCTTCAACATCTGTTCAATCAGAAGGACTTGAACATGAGGCAGCGACGTTGGATGAAAACTTTGAATGATTATGATTGTGAGATAAGATACCATCCTGGCAAGGCGAATGTAGTCGACGATGCCTTGAGTCGAAAGGAAAGAGTGAAGCCTATAAGAATCAATGCCAAGAGCATTGAGATAAAGAATGGTTTGAATGAAAGGTTGTTAGCTGCACAGAAGGAAGCTGTGCTAGAAGCTAACTATCCTGATGAAAAGCTAGGAGTAACTGAAGAACAGTTATCCTATGGCAAAGACGGAATTCTGAGGTTAAATGGACGAATATGGGTTCCAGTTTATGGAGGACTTCGGGACGTTATCCTCCAGGAAGCCCACAGTTCTAAATACTCCATTCATCCTGGAGCTGACAAAATGTACCAGGATCTGAAAGCAAATTTTTGGTGGATAGGCTTGAAGAAGTCCATAGCTACCTATGTAGCTAAATGTTTGACGTGTACGCAAGTCAAAGCTAAACATCAAAAGCCGTCAGGTTTGCTACAACAGCCTGAACTTCCCACGTGGAAATGGGAAATGGTGACAATGGATTTCATCACCAAGTTGCCAAAGACAAAGAAAGGAAATGATACTATATGGGTGATAGTAGATAGACTGACTAAGTCAGCACATTTCCTACCCATTAAGGAGACCTATAGCTCCGACATGTTAGCCCAATTGTACGTAGATAAGATTGTATCTCTGCATGGCGTACCAGTGTCTATTATCTCTGACAGAGATACTAGATACACATCACATTTTTGGAAAAGTTTCCAACAATCTTTGGGCACGCGTTTAAATTTTAGTGCGGCTTACCACCCTCAGACGGACGGGCAGAGTGAGCGTACCATCCAAACGTTGGAAGACATGCTTCGTGCGTGTGTGATTGATTTAGGTGGTAGTTGGGATAACCACCTGCCATTGATCGAATTCTCCTATAACAATAGCTATCATACGAGCATCAAGGCCGCGCCCTTCGAGGCCTTGTACGATAGAAAGTGCAGAACGCCCGTTTGTTGGGCGGAAGTTGGAGATGTCCAACTGACAGGACCTGAAATAGTCTTTGAAACGACGGACAAGATTGTCCAGATTCGTGATCGCCTGAAAGCTGCCAGAGATAGGCAGAAAAGCTACGCAGATTTAAAGCGTAAACCTCTGAAATTCGAGGTAGGTGACAAAGTGTTGCTTAAAGTATCACCCTGGAAGGGAGTAATGCGATTTGGTAAGAAAGGCAAGTTAAGCCCGAGGTACATAGGACCATTCGAGATCATCGAATGTGTCGGATCAGTTGCTTATAAATTAAACTTACCTGAGGAGCTCAGCGGTATTCATAACGTATTCCACATCTACAATCTGAAGAAATGTCTTACAGATGTGCACATAGAAGAGAGCTTGAAGTTTGTTGAAAAACCTGTGTCGATCGAGGATCGACAGGTTAAGAAGCTTCAAAGGAAGCATGTACCGATTGTAAAAATGAAATGGGATGCCCGTAGAGGTCCCGAATACACGTGGGAGGTTGAGTCCACAATGAAAGAGAAATACCCTCATTTATTTCAGTAAATCTCGAGGTCGAGATGTAACACCCTTGCTAGATTAATACAATATTTTATATAAGTTTCGTAAAAATACATGTTTATACTATTACACGTAGCATGACAATACGAGTTTACTAAAACTTTTACAATTTAAAAGTTAATGAACAACTTAATGTAATTGAATTCGTCGTTTAAAAGATACGAGGAAACGTCGCGCGGAAGCTTTTAACTTTATCGTGTTCGGTTCTTCTTCGAGCTTGATCTTCATCTGGGCACTCTTGGCAATCACCTATGATCAAAACCAACTTAAAGGTTAGTTTTGATAGTTAAATAACAAGTTTAAACAAGTTATATGGGTCAAACAAACAAAATTAAACATTTTTCAGGTTCAGGGGGTGCTAGGCGTCACGCCTAGGGGCTAGACGCCCCACCTAGCCCCCTTTTTGGCAGAATGTTCTTATTATGTTGCTGCATATTCCCAGCATAGCCCGATTTCACGGAAACGAGCATAACTCTCTCGTTTTTAATCCGTTTTACCCGATTCTTTTTCCTACGCGTCCGTAATTTAATTCTCCATCTTATGGAGTTGAAATCCAACATCCGGCATAACAAAATTTCAGACCTTTAAGTCTTAGACTTAATACCTTTTTACAAAGTTTTGACCCGTTCATGCATTTACCAAACTAACTTGTTATTTTCCTTCAAAATACCATGGTCATCATGTTATATCCGTTTACTAATTTTCAAGATTTAACTTTTCGGGTTCCTTAAGAAGTTTTAACCCGTTATGCATATATACTCGTTTTGACCCTTTACGAGTATTTTACATTTTTAGACTTAAATCATGCTTCTATTGGTTTACATCCTATCACCATTTTTATACGAATTCCAATGACCCAATTTAACAAGACGCTTATTTCAAAACAACTCTTTAATGGTTGTTTACCCTATTTACCCCTTAAGGGCTTTTTGGTCAATTTTAGCCCTTCATTTGCGTGACGAAGGACTTCCGATATTATTTGACCAAAATATCACTTTTAGCTATAATTCTAAACAGGCGTACCTGACTCGGGTCATAAGATTGACCCGTTTAAATACCTTTCGCTATTACTATCTAGTTAATAGCAATGCTAACCATGTGTTAATTCCTATGATCACAAAACTCAACAAGCAATCATCAAGTATTAATGACAAATGGTGTTATCAACACCATTTGACCCGTTTAGTCGAAATGACCAATTGTTATTATAAGATGGCACTTAATTACCATTTCACCCCTTTAACCTATCCGGTTTATTTTTTTTTGAAATCATCCAACTTGAAAGTCGTTTCCTATTTTATTTGACCCATTATGACTTATGCCAAATGGTGTCATTTTAAATCCCTTTATCTATTCGTTAACCCATGTCCGGATTACCATTTCACCATTTTTACCCCTTTCTACCATAATTTATGGTCTCTACCATTTTCACTTGTTCCGACTAGCATTATATCACGCCGGAACATCATGTTTCATTTACTTATTATAAATCGTATTCCATGTTCTCAAATAAGCATTTTGTAATAAAAGTAAAACGGGCGTAAGCTTAACTTACCTCGCATCCGAACTACGCTTTTCCTTTCCTTCTTGATTCGTTTGACCCGCTCCCTCATCAAGCTTCCACCTAGCTTGTTACGCGTCAAACTATCATCATCGTTTTCAAGGTGGTTAGTTTAATCATAATTTAATACGATCATTCCACCTTACGCATTTCATATAAAAAATTACCATTTATCGTATTATAGGTCAGTTTGAATTTTTGAAAGTCAAACATCCCTTAATGTATAAAATGCACATTCATGTTCATTAGCTAGTTTAGGTATTTTCAATTTACCCGGTAGGCGTTCCTTTAAGCCATCCTTCTAACGAATCTTTTAATTCGAGTTCATGCTATTATTATTACTAAGTTAGCCTAGCTCTTGATTATCGAAGACACTATATTTCTTTATCTCACAAAATCTACGGGTTTTCCCTCTATAAGTGAAACCCGTTTTGTCATATTATTTGGCATTTATCCAAATACTTATCCAAACCAAGTTCTATCTACGAACTAGTAGGCACCCAATTTCACTTAGGCATTTTAACGAACACCTTGTGGGCAAGATTCGTATACTTCTTTTGTCAAGTTCTTGGTTAACTCCCATCCAAGTTTCAACCATCAATTTCAAGCCCTTATGTCTAGTGTTCATGAACTACATCTAGAACTTGTATCATAACATCAATATTCTTGAATTTAACATCCTAATTCAAGTGTTCATCACAATGACATAAAACCCACTTAGCACATAAATGGGTAATAATCTATTTCACAATTTTTCATCATTAATTCATCAAATCCTTACTAGGGTTTGTTCCTAGACATGGATTTATCCTAATTTCACTCTCACATCAAACATGCAAGCAATAATTTCGTTTATCATGATTTCATCAAGAATTTCAACTTCACTAAACATAAAAATTTAACATACCTTGTGATCCTCTAAGCTTGGTGATCACAAATTTGTGTTAATCCATACGATTTGGCTCTAAATTGCCTTTCAATTTGTTGAATCTTGATGAACTAGGGTTACACCCTTTTTCTTCTTGCTCCTGGACGATTACACGCACACACACACACTCTCAGTGTGTGTGTTGTGTGTTATTACTTGTTTTAATGAATATTAGTTTCCCACTTGACAACTTTAGTCCTTCATGTTTTTATTTTGATCATTTGAATCTATAGTTCACTATTTATAACTTAATCACATATTACTAACTAGGTCAATTATTCCTAGTTAAATTTAATGGGTTCGGGAAGTCATAACCCGTTTTATTTTTAAGTCCCGTTAACTCGGGCCTTTCATAAATTTATTTTCTCAGAAAGTCTTCGTACGACCTTTATTTAATATTAGGTTTAATTATTTAAATCCTAATATTTACCCGGTAAGTTTGACCACTAACGGTACTTTACCCGTGTTTTAGTGTTAACGTGGTTTGATTACCAAACCCATTTTCGGGGTGTTACAAGTCTACCCCCCTTAGAGAGGTTTCGTCCTCGAAACCTTTTCTTACATAATTCATTTAGTTTAAACTCAATGTATTTGATCCGAGAAATCTTTTCAACATTACTTATACTTTTATCCAATTGTTAGTATTACCAGATAAGTATGGTAACATCTTTTTTTTTTGTCACTAATTGTCTACGTATCTCATACGACATAGTGCAACTTGAAATAACGTAATCTCGTTATTTCCACTAGTTTAGTTAACTTAGCGATATCCATCGCTTTCATATACTATCGAATTCTTTATGAATCCGTTACTTTGACCCGTTTAAAGGTCTTTAGTGAAATCTTTCACTTTTAGCAACAAATTCTTTTGTTTTCAAATTCATTTATTCGGTTCAGTTATACCGAATCTACCGCTTACAAACAAACCAAATTTCTTGATTTGAATTACTGACCTTAACCGGTCTCACTAACTAGGCTTATTAGTCCAGTTACTTTTACCGCTCGCATGGTTATAATGTGATTCTACCTCACATTGCATTTCTTGACCGTGATCGTGTCACATCATGTTTAATTCATATCAACTTTTCATTTTCGAAAACATCACTTTTTCGAATATATCGTCTTGCGCCTATTAGCGTCAAGACTTGTATCCTTCATGCTTACTATTTAAATTCCTATCAGAATTTATATTTGTAAAAACGTTATTTCTTACTAAAACCAAAGTTTTAGTTTTAGGATCTTCTCTTTAACTTTTGTCAGAATTATGGATATTGACAGTCCATAATTTATTCTTTTACAGTCTTAGTTTTATGCGGGGAATCGTAACAAGTTCCCTTACCTTACACTATTGACCTGTAGGTTCCTTCACTTAATCTCGTAGGCTATTTCCTTAAGCTTTCACCTCTTTAAGGCGAGGCCCTTATGATCCCTTTGCTTCAATTCATGATTCGTGGGTCATTTTGGCCTCGTAGACCTTTACACTAATTAATATCCCGTAGGTTATGATGATCCCGTAGATCATCTTTTATTCGAGTCTTTATTCAAATGTGTGTACGTTTATATACGCATATGGCGTTAAGGCACCCCTTTTTATGGTTAGAATTATTCACTTTTACTTTTTGGATTTCGTTTGACCTTGACCGTAGTCTAAGGCTACATTGTTTTCTTTCAAATTATCTTTCCGACTTCGCGACTTCTAACGTCAATTACACGTCGATTTGCCCTACACTTACCGTTACCCGGTTCTTACCTATACTTCTTTACGTCCCATTACCCGGGTTCTTTTATTTTAATGTTTTTAACGCCTATAACTCCTTTACATAGGTTTATTAATATTTCGCACTTTTATTTATTCGATTCACGCTTACTTACTTTAGCAAGTGTCATCCTTTATTAAATTTGTTTGACTTGTTCGTGTGAAAAAAATTCATCACTTATAAATGTCAAACTTCAGTCTTTGTTCGACCCGTTCAGCTTTGAAATAGTTGAACGTAATTTATCAAAATTTCTATTTGCAGTGCCTTATCGTCCTTTAGTCATGACCCAAAACCCGAGTCTTTTTTACTTTCCATACGCGTTCCTGTTTCTTAGTCTACGCGTGCGTTTAATTCCTTACCCATCAACCGGGTGTTTTACCGAAATCGTTATCATTGCACCCCTTTCGGTATGCATTGAGACTTCATTTCGATTTACTTGGTCATCTTAGCGAAATCCGTCGCTTTTATTCGACCATGTCTTTTATTCTTTACGTGACCACCATTGGCGGCCTTATTAATTATGAGTGACGATTATCATCGTTATCCTTGCTTTACTACGACTAAAGTTAACAACCTTGATTATCTTTTTCGTGTGGGCAACACCTTTGTTTTTATGACCCGGCGGATCATCTATACTTTGGTTTTATTTGCCCATTTTGTTCACCATGGCCCTTTCGTCCAATATGACTTATTTTCGTGAATTTTCTTTTGATCATTCATTTATATCATCATTTACATTAATCCTTGTCCCTTCTCTCGGGCTCATTATCCTAATGTAATACGCTTCCGTCACCCGGCTATGCGTTTACATTATTATCAACTATTTTGTTCATTTGTTTCATTTGGGTAATTTTTTTTTAATTTGTCCCATTCACCCCGTCCTTACTACATCGGATGTAAATGTGTTCGCTATAAGAAGTTCATGGTATCATATGCCACTACTTACTTGGCCAGAGTAAGCGATTAACACATGACACGCAAGACCTTTTTATAGTTTTCACATCACGCCCTATGTAAGTAATGCCTCTATTTGTTTCTCTTGGAAACAATATCCCGAATACATTTTCTATTCAGTTTTCCAAGTTTCTAATTTACATATGCAACAATCATTCTCTACATGTTTGTTGCATATTGCTATTTGTGCGTTTACATTTAAAAGCGTGCACCTGGTAATGTTTGCCCCAACGGGCGTTCCTTGCCATTAACCTTGTTCACGGTCGTTACGCGATTTAGTCCTTGGTGAGCATGCTCCTCTTGTCATACTTCGGACCGTTCCTCTATCATATCCGTAATTTGTTCAACCCTCGTCATCTTCAAATGCGAGTTTCCTCCAATTAGAACATTCATAAAAGTTAGTAATGTCAACTTTACTAAATGCCCGTATCATAATACAAGGTTTTTCTACTATACGTGTTAACGCACGTAATTTTGTAAACTATATCTATTATTTAATTGAGGTATCGTATATTACACGATAACCCTATGTGTTGTTTACAACACTTTAACATGCTAAACCATTAAAATACACGTACTTACCGGATTTGCGATCAAGCCTCGAACCGAACACACTTTACTTTTTAACCATGAGCTCTGATTACCAACTTGTAACACCCTTGCTAGATTAATACAACATTTTATATAAGTTTCGTAAAAATACATGTTTATACGATTACACGTAGCATGACAATACGAGTTTACTAAAACTTTTACAATTTAAAAGTTAATGAACAACTTAATGTAATTGAATTCGTCATTTAAAAGATACGACGAAACGTCGCGCAGAAGCTTTTAACTTTATCGTGTTCGGTTCTTCTTCGAGCTTGATCTTCATCCGGGCACTCTTGGCAATCACCTATGATCAAAACCAACTTAAAGGTTAGTTTTGATAGTTAAATAACAAGTTTAAACAAGTTATATGGGTCAAACAAACAAAATTAAACATTTTTCAGGTTCAGGGGGGGCTAGGCGTCACGCCTAGGGGCTAGACGCCCCACCTAGCCCCCTTTTTGGCAGAATGTTCTTATTATGTTGCTGCATATTCCCAGCATAACCCGATTTCACGGAAACGAGCATAACTCTCTCGTTTTTAATCCGTTTTACCCGATTCTTTTTCCTACGCGTCCGTAATTTAATTCTCCATCTTATGGAGTTGAAATCCAACATCCGGCATAACAAAATTTCAGACCTTTAAGTCTTCGACTTAATACCTTTTTACAAAGTTTTAACCCGTTCATGCATTTACCAAACTAACTTGTTATTTTCCTTCAAAATACCATGGTCATCATGTTATATCCGTTTACTAATTTTCAAGATTTAACTTTTCGGGTTCCTTAAGAAGTTTTAACCCGTTATGCATATATACTCGTTTTGACCCATTACGAGTATTTTACATTTTTAGACTTAAATCTTGCTTCTATTGGTTTACATCCTATCACCATTTTTATACGAATTCCAAGGACCCAATTTAACAAGACGCTTATTTCAAAACAACTCTTTAAAGGTTGTTTACCCTATTTACCCCTTAAGGGCTTTTTGGTCAATTTTAGCCCTTCATTTGCGTGACGAAGGACTTCCGATATTATTTGACCAAAATATCACTTTTAGCTATAATTCTAAACATGCGTACCTGACTCGGGTCATAAGATTGACCCGTTTAAATACCTTTCGCTATTACTATCTAGTTAATAGCAATGCTAACCATGTGTTAATTCCTGTGATCACAAAACTCAACAAGCAATCATCAAGTATTAATGACAAATGGTGTTAACAACACCATTTGACCCGTTTAGTCGAAATGACCAATTGTTATTATAAGATGGCACTTAATTACCATTTCACCCCTTTAACCTATCCGGTTTATTTTTTTTTTGAAATCATCCAACTTGAAAGTCGTTTCCTATTTTATTTGACCCATTATGACTTATGCCAAATGGTGTCATTTTAAATCCCTTTATCTATTCGTTAACCCATGTCCGGATTACCATTTCACCATTTTTACCCCTTTCTACCATAATTTATGGTCTCTACCATTTTCACTTGTTCCGACTAGCATTATATCGCGCCGGAACATCATGTTTCATTTACTTAATATAAATCGTATTCCATGTTCTCAAATAAGCATTTTGTAATAAAAGTAAAAAGGGCGTAAGCTTAACTTACCTCGCATCCAAACTACGCTTTTCCTTTCCTTCTTGATTCGTTTGACCCGCTCCCTCATCAAGCTTCCACCTAGCTTGTTACGCGTCAAACTATCATCATCGTTTTCAAGGTGGTTAGTTTAATCATAATTTAATACGATCATTCCACCTTACGCATTTCATATAAAAAAGTTACCATTTATCGTATTATAGGTCAGTTTGACTTTTTGAAAGTCAAACATCCCTTAATATATAAAATGCACATTCATGTTCATTAGCTAGTTTAGGTATTTTCAATTTACCCGGTAGGCGTTCCTTTAAGCCATCCTTCTAACGAATCTTTTAATTCGAGTTCATTCTATTATTATCACTAAGTTAGCCTAGCTCTTGATTATCGAAGACACTATATTTCTTTATCTCACAAAATCTACGGGTTTTCCCTCTATAAGTGAAACCCGTTTTGTCATATTATTTGGCATTTATCCAAATACTTATCCAAACCAAGTTCTATCTACGAACTAGTAGGCACCCAATTTCACTTAGGCATTTTAACGAACACCTTGTGGGCAAGATTCGTATACTTCTTTTGTCAAGTTCTTGGTTAACTCCCATCCAAGTTTCAAGCATCAATTTCAAGCCCTTATGTCTAGTGTTCATGAACTACATCTAGAACTTGTATCATAACATCAATATTCTTGAATTTAACATCCTAATTCAAGTGTTCATCACAATGACATAAAACCCACTTAGCACATAAATGGGTAATAATCTATTTCACAATTTTTCATCATTAATTCATCAAATCCTTACTAGGGTTTGTTCCTAGACATGGATTTATCCTAATTTCACTCTCACATCAAACATGCAAGCAATAATTTCGTTTATCATAATTTCATCAAGAATTTCAACTTCACTAAACATAAAAATTTAACATACCTTGTGATCCTCTAAGCTTGGTGATCACAAATTTGTGTTAATCCATACGATTTGGCTCTAAATTGCCTTTCAATTTGTTGAATCTTGATGAACTAGGGTTACACCCTTTTTCTTCTTGCTCCTGGACGATTACACGCACACACACACACTCTCAGTGTGTGTGTTGTGTGTTATTACTTGTTTTAATGAATATTAGTTTCCCACTTGACAACTTTAGTCCCTCATGTTTTTATTTTGATCATTTGAATCTATAGTTCACTATTTATAACTTAGTCACATATTACTAACTAGGTCAATTATTCCTAGTTAAATTTAATGGGTTCGGGAAGTCATAACCCGTTTTATTTTTAAGTCCCGTTAACTCGGGCCTTTCATAAATTTATTTTCTCATAAAGTCTTCGTACGACCTTTATTTAATATTAGGTTTAATTATTTAAATCCTAATATTTACCCGGTAAGTTTTACCACTAACAGTACTTTACCCGTCTTTTAGTGTTAACGTGGTTTGATTACCAAACCCATTTTCGGGGTGTTACACGAGATTTATTTTAAGGGGGTGAGGATGTAACACCTCGTAAAAATCATGCCCAATAAAATAAAGACACGTGTCATGGAAGGTAAACGTGTTATAAAACAGATCAAGTTGAAAGATGTATGCTAGGATTTAAAAGTGTCGACATGTTAATTTATACCTCTGAGCGACCTATTTATAAATCCCAAACCTTAACCTGTTTTATAAATGTCACACCCCGACCGCGTAAAACAACAAATCGCGGCGGAAACATCGGGGCGTGTTGCAACAGAATTAATGTTTCATAACCATGGATACCAAAGAGTGTTTCGTTTTATTAAACATTGAATAATTACATCGTCTTGAAATCTAAATACACTATTTAAACATAGTCTATCATTGTTATTGAGTCACTAAGGCCTTGTCCAGTCCTATGTGAGCATGCATCTTATCAATCGATATCATCCAACAATACCTGAAACATATGTGAAAACGAGGTCAGCAAAGAAATGCTGGCGAGTACATAGGTTTTGTGAAAATAAGATTCATGACTCCTGTTTAAGAAAATGTTTAGTCATGAACCTTGTAATTTGCTTTGTCTTTGTAAATCATTTGAAAAATAATAAGTTCGGATGATAAGTATAAATAAGAGAATAATGCATGATTAAATGAATAACCATGTAAAATGAGTTTGTATAAGATAAGTTATTTGTAAATAAATGTCTTGTGAAAAGTATGTTACTTGTATAAAATGTTCTATGTCTCAAACTGAAATGATTCAAATAACGCTACAATATGTAATACCATACAAACACTTATATATAGGAAGTACCTGCGGCGTATCCACCATGCTTGTATCATATTACACACGCACCGTTACTCAAATCACTTACCCAAACCAAACCACCAAAGTAATGTTCATGCCCAATGTAAATCATGTAATATGTATAACCAAAATGATATGTATGGCTAGTGAAATGCATTAACTAAACCATAGGTGAAACGCACAAAACAAAGTATTGAAGTAAAACTTGGTTTAAACCAATACTATGTTTCGTGTAAATGCATGATCAAATGTAAATCATGTCCAAATGTTTACCCAATCGTTAACCCATTTTGTAAAATCGTTCTAGTCGTTCTTGTTTTAATTGTGAAACTACTTTATGGTCGATTCTTTAATAACATTCAAACCTTCTTGACGCGTTCCTCGTTCCATCTCGCTCTCGCTCTCGTTCTTAACAAACCCTTACCAAAGGATAAGTTAATAATTACAGATTCAGTCGTTACCCACAACCCCCACACATAACAATGGGTGCAGTAAATAACGGGATTTATCAGATCCTATGGTACCATAACCTAATACTGGTCGGCTTGATCATTGCTAATGAATGTCATCGGTCATGTAACTACAACCAACAAGTTTGTTCACTTTTTGAAATTTGTTATTAGTTTTTGAAATCATTGTATTCGTTCTTGAAATCATTGTTAGCGTTCTTGAAATAATTGTTATTGTTCTTGAAACCACATAGTAATTGTTATTGAAATCATTGATAAAATATTTAGCACATATGAGTCACCCCAAAACAGTTGAAAACAGTAAAAGAGGGGAATAATGCACTCGCCTGAGAATGCTTGGAGGTCTTGAACAACAACCAAACAAAGCTAGAGAGAGTACGGAATCAGTCGGCAATCTAAAACTATAAATAAACCGGACTAAAATCGAGAGATCGGATAGAATGAGGCTTGGTAAACCAAATGAGTATTGGAACTCATATGATATGGTTTAACAAGGCCTACATACTACAATGAAACCTAACCTAATTGCTTTCGACCCATCGCGACCCATTAAGGTAACTTATGCTACTTTAACGCGTCGTGCGCGTGAAACGCGTTCGGACCGTCTAACTAGTCCTATGACAAGTGTTATATGCCTAAACATGTTACATAATCAGTTATGTGACAAAAGTTTAGGTTACATATGCTTAATTACCAATTATACATGAAAAGGGTATTCTGGTAATTTACCTAAGGCATATAAACTACCTATCATACAACTACTTAAACGATGTGACCATAGGGTATAACCTCGGAAGGTTATTCCCTACCTACTATGGTCACCTAATGTGTTTGGTCGGATCCTAATGATCGACCAAACTGGGTCGGGTTCGAGGTATAAGCGATTCATCAGATCGCTTACCCTACGACCCTAGACAACGTGGTAATCAGTGGGCATAGTCCCAAGGGACTATGACCAACGTGATTACAATCACGTTGCGAAGTTCAAAAGAACTTCGCATTGACCATTACTGGTCAACGCTGAAAGTCAAACAAAGTTTGACTTTCGGACTCGAAAAGCAATAAAATAAGGAAAAGAACGAAAGAATACTTACGAAGGGTCCCCGAATGCTAAACTCGATTCAAAAATCTCAGGTATGAAACAAATGTTTCAACTTAGAGTTTCTCAAATCAAGTTTCTAGTGATTTTTAGCAATGGGGGTGGTTGGGTATTTATAGGAATACCCGAACCGTTAAGATCGCTTCATGGAAAACGTGCCTTAATCCCATCCGTACATGTGTTGAAATGTCATGGTGTTTAGGTGTTTAAATTCCATCCATACATGTGTTGAAATGTCATGGTGTTTAGGTGTTTAAATTCCATCCATACATGTGTTGAAATGTCATGGTGTTTAGGTGTTTAAATTCCATCCATACATGTGTTGAAATGTCATGGTGTTTAGGTGTTTAAATTCCATCCATACATGTGTTGAAATGTCATGGTGTTTAGGTGTTTAAATTCCATCCTTATCCGCTGACTAAGCAAGTTAGAATGTGTGGTTGTGAATTAAACAACGGCTAATACATCGAATCTGGTCCCGAATGCGAAAAACGATCCAAATGACGTGACGAATGGATTTTTCTTATTCCAAACACTAAAATAATATTTTAGTGCTTGCATAATTTTTTGGATGTCCGGATGTATTCAGAACGTAAGTTATGCGCGAAAATGCAAACTTGTGCACTTTTTGACACTTTTAGTCCCTGAATGACCCAAAAGTTTATTTTAGCACACCGAACCCCTCAAAGCCTATTTCTAAGCTATGTAAAGGATATTTATGGTATGTTTAACTTATGGTCATGTTCCGAAAGGTCTGTTACAGTTCAAATTGGCATACTTTCGCAGTTTGTCAACTTTAGTCCCTGTAAGCGATTAAACTTGATTTCGGCATACCAAACCTTCCAAAACTTATTTCTAAGTTATGTAAAGGTTATTTAAGGTATGTTAATCCTATGTCACTACTCCGGAGTGTTTGTTGCATTAAACTGGTTATATTTACGCATCAGTGCGCGTATAACCCTCCAGAAAGCGATTTAGAGTTTGAAATTGAACGAGAATTGATATGTGCAAATGATACACATATTTTTACAAATCCCAAGTATGAAATATAATATTTCATTGGTTTGGTATTTGTTTGATGGACGTGGAGGCACAGGTGTTACAGTCTCCCCTACTTTAGGAAATTTCGTCCCGAAATTTATTTAGAGGAAACTTGTGAGAGTTTAAAACATGAAGTTGAAAAGATCAAACAATATTGGTTAGGGTTCTGAACTTCTAGTAACCTTAATAACATTATGCTTGCAATGTAAGAGGGACACTTATATACAAGTATATGAAGCGTCATTGGTGCGTCCACCGTACCTCCATTACATCGTTCTCATTTCATTATTGTTGTCACTATCGGTTCTTACATAATAAATATTACTGGGTTTCTATGCACTAAATTTCATAATTATGTACGCGTCCATAATTAGACAATTCCTTGCACAGTTCACACAGTCTATTTTATAGTGTGTAGGGGAAAACCAAATGAACAAACCAGTGATGAGCGTGACTAGACCACCATAGAGTCCTTTAAATTAAATCAATAAATGATCTAAATAGACTATCAATGAGTCTGTTCAGCTACATCACTAGATGTCGTTCTTTAACCAAATTGCGAATCAATCTTTTTGACTAGACCACTAAAAGGTCTCTTATGAATCACGGAGTGGTACTATATAACCCAAGGGTCTTAACTACCAGGTAGAAGCCCATAAGGATTTAAGGTAGTACCTTTTGAATATCCTACTATGAATCTCTCATATGAAAACATGAAAGATTCTATGAGGATTTGAAAATCGGATCACACAAAATCATAGAGGAGAACACATAAACACATATCACATAACCACAAAATTGTTCGTTAATTTGTCTTGTAAATTGCGTACATGCATTTAAAGCACACTAGGAATCCATTCCGTGGATTTCATTTGGTACTTTAAACGTTATCAAGAATCCAACTATAAAGATAGGAAGATTCAAAAAGAAAATTCGATTTCGATTACTAGGAACCGAAGTGTTCGAATTAAGGTACATAAGGAATCCAATTAAGGACTCTGATTTGAACGATAATCATCCACAAGGATCTAATTGTAAAGATAAAAAGATCCCATATGAATTTTAGAAGTTGAAGATGTTTTGAAACCTTGCACTGGATGTGCTTAGGTCAAAACATGATGTAAAATGCTTATGAAGTTGAGATGCTTGATATGTCAAGGCGACATATGAAGCAGAATTTTGAAGGTTAAGTCAATGTATGAGGAAAATATTTTTGAAAACTATGCATGGGGTTCTTTTAAGAAAAATGTGTTTAACATTTTTGAAACCTTATATATAATACTTTTTGAAATCATAAAGTAGGTGTATTAGATAGATATATTTACAAAAATGTTTTAAAATCATGTGAGATGAATTTTTAAATTATGTATAAGGTTTTTGAAAGACATGAATGATGCTTTTCGAAATCATGCACTTGATAATAAAATGTATTGTGTTAATATTGTCTTCAGACTATATGAAATATTTTGAAATTAGGAAGGTTGGTTTCGATAACATGGTCAATGTTTTTGAAATAACATAGACAATGCATCTAGAAAAAATTTGTTTTCAAACTATATGAAATGTTTTGAGATCATGAAGATTGTTTTGAAATACTTGTACTGTATATGTTGAAAAATCAAAACGTAATGGGTATGAGATTTGAAAACACCCTTAGTTATCTAACCAAGGATTTAAAGGCACAGATGTGCGAAAAGCACGATTACTCATAATGTCACTTAATTTTCTGTACTTTGTTTCTTAGAGTGAAACGAGTACTTAAAATTTTTGAGGGAATCATGAGCAATCATTTGAAAGAGAGAAATCACAAGAGTAGTTTGTAAGGTACATAGTTCCTTGATGTAGGTATCATAGGAAAAGCCATACACACCTAGTAGGGGGTTGAGCTGGTTGGTTGGGGACTGCTTTACCATTGTGAGCGACCATGGCGAAGTTCTGAGAAGCCTTTCGCTTCTTTGACTTCTTAGGGGATCGTTCATCCATGGTCTTTGATTCCTCGATTGGTTTCTTGGCTGATAGTGTTGTCGCCTGACTAGGTCCTGCCTGTCTTGGTGACTCTTGAGTGGCTTCATCCTGGATATGATACATGGCAGTAGCTAATTCAACAGTCTTCAGGACTACTTCGCCTATTCGCTGAGCGAATTTGGCTGCTTGCTCAGATATCTGGGCGTCATTGTGATGAAGAGACATTCTTGAAGAAAAAAGAAAGGCATAGGGAGAAACAGGTGAAAGATTATTGGACAATCAAAACAGAATGATAACGCATGAAGATTGCGATCATTTGTTTGTTACCTAAGGCAAACAAATGAGACGGTGGCTGATCAAAGTAAATGGGTCAAAAATAATGTATCGCGAAGACATGCTCGCCTATAAGTGAACACTCATCCCAAGAATTCCCAGGTAAGCACAACTGGTCTCGCGTCTGATGAGATGTATACGAAGTGCTTGCCTAGACAGAAAACCCAGAATACAGGCATTCACCCTTCCAGTTTGCACGTGTTCACATCATTTAAAACCCAAAACCTTGACGAAGTTTTGAAAACTCAAAGGGGTTCAAAACCATATAATAGAGAGTTCAAAACCTTACAATAGAGGGTTCAAAACCTAGTAATCAATCATCCTAGAACAGATGATTAGTTTTCAAAGCGGTTTTGAAATTTATGTTCTTGTTGTGGTCGTCACCTAAGGATAGGTGACGGTATTGTTTTATGACTAAACGCAAGTAAACTCGCGTTAGGGTCCTAAGAAGGTTATAGACTAGGTCAAAGCATTACTAATAACCTAATTCCCTATAACCATTGGCTCTGATACCATCTTTTCTGTCACACCCCGACCGCGTAAAACAACAAATCGCGGCGGAAACATCGGGGCGTGTTGCAACAGAATTAATGTTTCATAACCATGGATACCAAAGAGTGTTTCGTTTTATTAAACATTGAATAATTACATCGTCTTGAAATCTAAATACACTATTTAAACATAGTCTATCATTGTTATTGAGTCACTAAGGCCTTGTCCAGTCCTATGTGAGCATGCATCTTATCAATCGATATCATCCAACAATACCTGAAACATATGTGAAAACGAGGTCAGCAAAGAAATGCTGGCGAGTACATAGGTTTTGTGAAAATAAGATTCATGACTCCTGTTTAAGAAAATGTTTAGTCATGAACCTTGTAATTTGCTTTGTCTTTGTAAATCATTTGAAAAATAATAAGTTCGGATGATAAGTATAAATAAGAGAATAATGCATGATTAAATGAATAACCATGTAAAATGAGTTTGTATAAGATAAGTTATTTGTAAATAAATGTCTTGTGAAAAGTATGTTACTTGTATAAAATGTTCTATGTCTCAAACTGAAATGATTCAAATAACGCTACAATATGTAATACCATACAAACACTTATATATAGGAAGTACCTGCGGCGTATCCACCATGCTTGTATCATATTACACACGCACCGTTACTCAAATCACTTACCCAAACCAAACCACCAAAGTAATGTTCATGCCCAATGTAAATCATGTAATATGTATAACCAAAATGATATGTATGGCTAGTGAAATGCATTAACTAAACCATAGGTGAAACGCACAAAACAAAGTATTGAAGTAAAACTTGGTTTAAACCAATACTATGTTTCGTGTAAATGCATGATCAAATGTAAATCATGTCCAAATGTTTACCCAATCGTTAACCCATTTTGTAAAATCGTTCTAGTCGTTCTTGTTTTAATTGTGAAACTACTTTATGGTCGATTCTTTAATAACATTCAAACCTTCTTGACGCGTTCCTCGTTCCATCTCGCTCTCGCTCTCGTTCTTAACAAACCCTTACCAAAGGATAAGTTAATAATTACAGATTCAGTCGTTACCCACAACCCCCACACATAACAATGGGTGCAGTAAATAACGGGATTTATCAGATCCTATGGTACCATAACCTAATACTGGTCGGCTTGATCATTGCTAATGAATGTCATCGGTCATGTAACTACAACCAACAAGTTTGTTCACTTTTTGAAATTTGTTATTAGTTTTTGAAATCATTGTATTCGTTCTTGAAATCATTGTTAGCGTTCTTGAAATAATTGTTATTGTTCTTGAAACCACATAGTAATTGTTATTGAAATCATTGATAAAATATTTAGCACATATGAGTCACCCCAAAACAGTTGAAAACAGTAAAAGAGGGGAATAATGCACTCGCCTGAGAATGCTTGGAGGTCTTGAACAACAACCAAACAAAGCTAGAGAGAGTACGGAATCAGTCGGCAATCTAAAACTATAAATAAACCGGACTAAAATCGAGAGATCGGATAGAATGAGGCTTGGTAAACCAAATGAGTATTGGAACTCATATGATATGGTTTAACAAGGCCTACATACTACAATGAAACCTAACCTAATTGCTTTCGACCCATCGCGACCCATTAAGGTAACTTATGCTACTTTAACGCGTCGTGCGCGTGAAACGCGTTCGGACCGTCTAACTAGTCCTATGACAAGTGTTATATGCCTAAACATGTTACATAATCAGTTATGTGACAAAAGTTTAGGTTACATATGCTTAATTACCAATTATACATGAAAAGGGTATTCTGGTAATTTACCTAAGGCATATAAACTACCTATCATACAACTACTTAAACGATGTGACCATAGGGTATAACCTCGGAAGGTTATTCCCTACCTACTATGGTCACCTAATGTGTTTGGTCGGATCCTAATGATCGACCAAACTGGGTCGGGTTCGAGGTATAAGCGATTCATCAGATCGCTTACCCTACGACCCTAGACAACGTGGTAATCAGTGGGCATAGTCCCAAGGGACTATGACCAACGTGATTACAATCACGTTGCGAAGTTCAAAAGAACTTCGCATTGACCATTACTGGTCAACGCTGAAAGTCAAACAAAGTTTGACTTTCGGACTCGAAAAGCAATAAAATAAGGAAAAGAACGAAAGAATACTTACGAAGGGTCCCCGAATGCTAAACTCGATTCAAAAATCTCAGGTATGAAACAAATGTTTCAACTTAGAGTTTCTCAAATCAAGTTTCTAGTGATTTTTAGCAATGGGGGTGGTTGGGTATTTATAGGAATACCCGAACCGTTAAGATCGCTTCATGGAAAACGTGCCTTAATCCCATCCGTACATGTGTTGAAATGTCATGGTGTTTAGGTGTTTAAATTCCATCCATACATGTGTTGAAATGTCATGGTGTTTAGGTGTTTAAATTCCATCCATACATGTGTTGAAATGTCATGGTGTTTAGGTGTTTAAATTCCATCCATACATGTGTTGAAATGTCATGGTGTTTAGGTGTTTAAATTCCATCCATACATGTGTTGAAATGTCATGGTGTTTAGGTGTTTAAATTCCATCCTTATCCGCTGACTAAGCAAGTTAGAATGTGTGGTTGTGAATTAAACAACGGCTAATACATCGAATCTGGTCCCGAATGCGAAAAACGATCCAAATGACGTGACGAATGGATTTTTCTTATTCCAAACACTAAAATAATATTTTAGTGCTTGCATAATTTTTTGGATGTCCGGATGTATTCAGAACGTAAGTTATGCGCGAAAATGCAAACTTGTGCACTTTTTGACACTTTTAGTCCCTGAATGACCCAAAAGTTTATTTTAGCACACCGAACCCCTCAAAGCCTATTTCTAAGCTATGTAAAGGATATTTATGGTATGTTTAACTTATGGTCATGTTCCGGAAGGTCTGTTACAGTTCAAATTGGCATACTTTCGCAGTTTGTCAACTTTAGTCCCTGTAAGCGATTAAACTTGATTTCGGCATACCAAACCTTCCAAAACTTATTTCTAAGTTATGTAAAGGTTATTTAAGGTATGTTAATCCTATGTCACTACTCCGGAGTGTTTGTTGCATTAAACTGGTTATATTTACGCATCAGTGCGCGTATAACCCTCCAGAAAGCGATTTAGAGTTTGAAATTGAACGAGAATTGATATGTGCAAATGATACACATATTTTTACAAATCCCAAGTATGAAATATAATATTTCATTGGTTTGGTATTTGTTTGATGGACGTGGAGGCACAGGTGTTACAATAAACATCTGATATACATTCAAATCCGGTTAATACTAGTAATAATTGATTCATATTGCAAAGATGGGATCCTATGAGAATGTATACGACAAACCTTCATTCATGACCCCCTTTCAAAAGAATCCAAGACAACTTAAAGCATGGCAAGGTTGTCATAACTGTTCAGACATGATCAAGTGGTCCCATACTGATAATAAAGGCCCTAATTCGTAATATCAAAGTTGCATGTTCAAACTCAAGAGATTCTCAAATTTTTGTCTTCTGGTCATCGGTTACGGACCGTATGGGCTTAGCCTTACGGTCCGCAAGGGCGAAATAAACCAAGGTTGATTACGGACCGCAAAGCCAAGGTCTTACGGTCCGTAATGGGTACTTACGGTCCACAAGACTCTTATCTTACGGTCCGTATACGGTTCCCAGCATCAGAAACACCCACAGGTGTCTCTCCAGCCCGTATAACCGACTTATATTGCTTGTTTTCAATACCATGGGCGGCACAAACAAGTTTTTAGGCTCTAGGGACACTTGTATACATCAGGGATCATGCCTAGACTTGTTTGCATCATCTTGTTCAATCAATGATCACTATATAAAGACCTCATTGTTGCAACTTTTGATTATGCATTCAAACCCAACTTCTGGAGCTTTTTGGAGTTCAAGATCAGTCCCTAAGCATCTCCAGTCGTAATTAGGACCTTGGTAAGTTTCCTTAACCTTCCTTAATCATGTTTTACTTAGTTAATTAGCCTAAAGTCAAACCGTCATAATTAAGGTTTGACTTAGCGATTAATCACTAATGGTCAAGTGATTTGTCAAATCGAAAGTAGTTATAAGTTGGTAATTATGTGGGCATTAAACCCTTAAAAGGGTACCCTCTGATTCCCGCTCTAACTAGGTCATTTGTCGGGTCAAAGTTGGTTATAAAAAGTCAACAGAATCGTAATTTTCAAATTAACACATAATTAGCAAAGTGGAAGACATGTAACCTGTTTTACCACTCATATAACTTGGTAATCAATGCAAGAACATGTCTAAGCATGTCCGACCCGACAATTTTCAGTTTAAGACCGGTTCGGAACCGAAAGTCGCATAAATTGACCATTGCTTTGACTTTCAGTTCTGAACCTTATTAACATGATTTAGAAATGCCTTAGAGATCCATTAGGACTAGCTTGTATGATAGTATAACCCTTTGCGATTATGCTACTTGACTCGTTGATTGTCTGATGTTTCCGTTAAATGCCTAATGTTGACCAATATGCCCATTTGACCTTAAAACGAGAATTTTGGTAATGTAAGAGGACAATAATCTTTGTTACTGATTTATAAACACGTCCCTAAAATTTCACATCAGTTGGAGGTCTAGATTAGGAGTTATGCTCAATAGCGTAATTAGAAGACCTTTTTATTAATTAAACGGCATAATTAGCGTAAAGCCTATTTAAACCAAATTTGTGACACCAAACCTTTTACCCACTGATGTAATATAATATTTTGGGATTTTTGAAGATTTTTAATTATTTTTAAACTGATCATAACATAGGGTTATTACCTTGATTCGGTAATTACCGATTATACCCTTTTTGCTTATAAAATGAGTTTTACATAACAATTTAATACCAAATCTTTGGCTACTGATTTTATATGATAAATGAAGTATTTTGAACTTTATAACCTGATCAGAAAACTCAGATTTCCTGTTATAACCCAGAAATCGCTTTAAACGACTTTTTACGCATATTAAACACATAGAATGGGTTAAAACCATTCTTGTCATATAAGACTTATCACCAACTGATATAACCTATTAAATTATGTAGTTTTACTGATTATTTCAGACCCGAATCTCAGAATTATATTTAATCTCTTTTATAATCTTTAAAATGACCAAAATACCCCTACGAGGCTTAATTTGAAATTAAACTCGTTTTGGGCATAATGGAAGGTATCCTACTGATATCACAACATATTTAAGGCATATTAACTTAGAAAACCTGTATATGACTCTTATGGTTACCCGTTACGCTTCTTGCGCGTTCGGTTCGGTTTATGTAACTAGTTTGCATCAATTAGCCGAAACGGGTCAAACCTTATCATTTTTATCTCAAAATATAGAATGTGTTTAGATTACCCATATTATACAAGTCTTCAAACTGGTCGGGTCTAAATCACATTCTATTCCGGTCTTCGCTTAATCGTGCGTTTGAACCATATCCTCCTTTAAAACTAACCGGTCTAAGTTTAGGCTTAATTAAAGACCGTTAGAAATCTAATAGGTTATTATAAACCTTTGTTCCAGGATAGGAGACCCGGTAAAAGCTACGTGCACTTGCTATTTGTGATTATTACTTGCAAAGGTAAATACTTTTAACTTATTTTCCCTTATACGGGATTAGGGTACGGTATATAAAATACCGCTTGGTCGGGCATTGAATCTTTAATCGTATGGAGGTTAATTCATTGAAATGACCCGTTTAAATTGTTTTGTTTGTTTAAAGCCTTTGGGGGGTTAATGACCATGTCCTGGATATCTTTGGCATCATTTTAAGAAATGGCCACGACCTAAGCACGGGGTGTAGGCGTACACCCGACAGTGTATATTTAAATAACAAGGTATAACCGCCGGTTACGAGAATAACTCGTCGCAGGACTATACCATGTGGTGTGTCTATTAATCTTTAACCCGGTATTCAGCCCGGGCTACTGAACATATAACGAACATGTAATTCTTTTACAAGTTTATATATAAATAATTATCCCAAGTTATGAAATGTTTGTGCCTTGTGCATTCAAATCAATTTCCTAAACATCTTCAAAATGAGTCAGTTAATTGTATTTACCAGTGTAAACTGACGTATTTTCCCAAAAAGGTTAAGTGCAGGTACTACTCGAAATAGGCTGGCCACTCCTTAGCATCAATAAGAGTCTCGCAAGCTTGGATACATTAAATCTGTTGAACTACGTTTCCTTTTATTTGATCCGCCTGTGGATCTGTTTCAACTACTTTGGGATACTTAATATTACAATTTATTCGGTTAAAATAAACCTATCTTTTGCTTCCGCTGTGCATATTAAAATTGTGTTGTTTGAAAATGATGATATCAACTATGTCACGATACTCCCCACCGGGCCCACCGGTAAAACGTGGAAATATCGGGGTGTGACAGCCCTAGAGAGCCATTCTCCTGAAAATGATATTTTTGCATGCATGGCATTCACCTGGACTTTGTTTGACTTAAGAAGTTATGTGAATAACCCCCATTTCGTAATTCTATATGTGTGGTGGATTTTCCAGATTCTAGTATCTATCGAATTCAAGCTGATCCGATTCCAGAATTTCGCCATGATGAGATCAAGACATAATTACCGAGTCTTGTGATCATTTAGGATTTCTTATGAATAGTTGGATCTTGTGGGGTAGTCACGGGAACTAAATAGTATAGAGGTACGGTGTTCCTATTTGATGTTACTATTATCGGCCAAACCTGAGACATATTATTTTTCACATCTTGAAGACAGTCAATTCCACTCTGTGTGGAGGGAATTTGACCAAACATCTAAACAATTCCGCTCTGAGGAGGGAATTTGGTCAGATAACAGTCAACCATTCCCGCTTTGTGGAGGGAATTTATTTAGAGAAGTGATTAAGTGATAATTCCACTTTATGGAGGCAATTTAAAGAGAAGAAAACGGTAAATTTTTATCTTGGATTTCTTTGGTAAATTCCTAAACGCAATCACATATGGGAAAGTTAATGATTTCCTGGTGATACTAAAGGGTTTGCATGGAATGGTCTATAAGGATGGTTTACAGAAGACATTTTACCAAAAGTCTTTACCAATGCAGTGAACTTTGCTGATGACTTGATGCTGATTATTAATGATGGAACCTTTATCATATGCCAGTTTGAGTTAAAGATCCATATGATTGTGCAGAGTTAAAAATCAAGAGGATCGTGCAATGACACCTTGCAGAGGGAGATTGCGAAGATGCTTACATTGGGGAGAATCTGATACGAGAAGCTTCAATGGGTTGGTTATGCTATGAAGATTTATTTAAAGTCATGCTTACATGTTTTAGTCAAAGGGGTATTATGTTGAAGTAGTTGTGGTTGACTTCTAAGGAGGAATTTGTTAGTGCATTATTGTATGTCCATTACTGGGCAAATAGATTTGGGGTTCACAAGTTTAGGAGGTGCTCTTTTTAATATATTATCCAAATACAACCAACACATTTAAATCTACAATTCTTAATTGTCAAGAACTGTTCTCAAAACCATATTTCACCTGGAAACTAAATAAGGAATAACTTAATTCCTTTATTTTTGGGATTGAGCAATAACTTCTTGAATTCAAATTTCACCTGGAGATTTTGTTTCCGACAAGATCACCTTAAATCTTGCTAACACATTCCAAAATTCTGAAAAACAGATTAAACACTTCCTTTTTATGAAAGTCATTATACTGTTCTTCTTGTTCTTCGTAACCAAAATCTGGAATCTCGTAAAACACAAGAAAAAAAATACTAATCAACTAAAATAATAACGAACATATGAATACCTTGAATCACTTGATATCAAACTGAGCATTGAAAGCTTCATGGCTCTAATACCACTTGTAAGTCCCAAAACGGATCTTTCAATGGTATCAATTAACCATGTGTTTGTGCAAAATCCAAACACATAGAGATTCAAGAACAAATACGCGAAGAACACAAGAATCACTTTAATACTTGCACACGTTCTATTACTGTATTAGCAAAACGTCTAGTACAAAATGGACAATGAAGTTCGCAACCTCCCTCTCTCTCTTTAGAATTTATGTAATTTAAGTGCTCTCCTAGTTATGACTTAAACAAAGCAATATATACTAACTAGGTTTGAGCCCGACCCATATGGCCTAAGTGGCCTACAATCCAAATACACCCAAACTGTTAACCTATTCATACCCACAACACCTAACCCATTAATACGTAATCCTAACAATTTAGGTCCTAACAGACAATCACCTTTAACCCAATTTGTTTCACAAATAAACTTGCATTAAAATCTGTATTTACAAACCCATCCACTTCCAAGAATTCCATGATCTTACCGTACTATGCCTTTAGAGATTGACTGAGACCATATTTAGCTTTCTTGAGATTGCAAATGTGATTGGGGTGACTTGAACTTTTGAATCCCATAGGCTGAACCATGTGTATCACATGACCGATAATTTGAGAGTACCGTACAAGAATACATTGTTTACATCCATTTAAAATAATGGTCATCCCTTACTAGCTACAATGGCTACCAGAACCCAAATGGTAGTTAATTTAGCACAAGACTTAATATTCCTTTATAGTCAAAGTCGGGGTGTTGTGTAAACTTGCGAACTACTAGGCGTGCCTTAAATCAGACAACTGACCTATCAGTCTTTAACTGTGGTTTAAAAAACCATTTACATGAGATAAGGTTTATAGCATTTGAGTTTGATACTAGAACCCATGTTTCGTTTTTTAGCAGAGCATCTACTTCTTCCTGTGTAGCAACCAACAATTTGCTTACTTTATTAACCAACATAAACGAGTTTGGTTCCACAGACCATTGACTATCATTGCTACATATGCATATTTAGGGTTTGGCCTTCTCGTTATAGCTGATCATCTCACCCCTCGTTCTTAATTGGGTTGAGTATGAAACAGTCTAATTTGCCAAGGTTCTTGACTTTGATTACCAGAGCTTTCCTTTTCAGGTTCACCCGTGATCAGTTCTTCTATAGTTACATCCGATAGATCATTGAACACAAGACCAACTTGGCTACTTTCCAGATCTTCTTTCAGGTGTTGGGAATCTTGTAGGGTTTCCTTAGTTATAGACCACCGGGAAGATGTTTCATCAAACAAAACATGACCGCAACGTAACACTTCCCTGTAATCGGACAACCTAAACATACACTACCCTTGTGCACTCTTTGGAACGCAATAGTTGGCCCAATCATGCTCGACTAAATCACCTAAGCATGCTCGACTAAATCCGCCTTTAACGCGTTGTGTAACTCCTTGGAACGCAATAGTTGGCCGCTTAAGATTCCCTCCTCCATCGTTGCTTGCGTTCCTTCAACAACATCTTCCGGAAAATAGATTTGGCAGATTGCTTTTCCTTCGTCTTTTAAAATCATATTATGCATTATGCTACAAGCATACATCACTATTCTAATTCTTTCTTTATCCCCTATACAACAAGGATTTCTAATAAAATGCCATCATTGTTGAAGGACCCAAAACACCTCTAGATATCCTTTCACGAAGACTCTTGTAGTTTCTTAAAATATTGTCTTTTCGTATTGAACATTTCAGAAAACGTTTTTACTATATTTGAATACTCCGGGTATATACCATCGCCCAAATAGTATCCATGCCCGTAGTCATTCCCATTTTCATGAAACCCGGCTTTTGGTACCGTACCCGAAATGTAACCCTCTAGCAATTATGAAAATTCGAATGTATTAATGTCGTTCATACAGCCGGTGAGACCAAAGAAGGCCGACCAAACCCAAAGGTCGTAAGAGGTAACCGCTTGTAAAACCAACGTTGGCCCTTTCTGGTTACCGCGTGTATGTTGACTTCGCCATGTGGATGGACAATTATACCAACGCCATTGACGACAGTCCAAACTACCAATCATGCCGGTATTCCATGTTTTTCTAAATGTACCTCGTATATTTGTTGAAGGCCGTTCCAAGTCGGGTTTCTCAAGTAAAGTTTTCCATATAATTGGCATATACCTAAAAAATTATAAATATACGTAAACATATTTATTTTTTTAAAATTATATATAAACTATGCGAGTAACAGAAATAGTTCAAGGTGTCGCGTGTTGTTTTCTCTTCCATCTTCAAGTACTCATTCTTGATGTCGTACGCGTTTCCGTAGGCGAGTACACGTAACGTGGATATTACCTTTTGAATTGCGGTGAATCCTAAATATCTTCTCGTGTTGATTCTTTGCTTGAAGTGGTCATA
The DNA here is from genome assembly GCA_030545235.1 of Helianthus tuberosus. Classification (NCBI taxonomy): domain Eukaryota; kingdom Viridiplantae; phylum Streptophyta; class Magnoliopsida; order Asterales; family Asteraceae; genus Helianthus; species Helianthus tuberosus. The sequence goes on along the minus strand of CM060354.1, from coordinate 62,939,460 downwards.
CTTACCTTCCAAATCATCCTTAATGCACAAAAATAACATTTTGCTCATCCGAAATCAGCGCCTAAAAACATCGGGGTTGTGAACCGGTGTAGGATCGAAATAATCCTTCATTAAACGCTCATTTGCAGCTTCACGGTCTCACACAACGTATGTTCTCCTTAATATCAGGCGCGGAGGAGAACGGTTAACATGATGCATGGCTTGAACCGCTAGGGCACACGCACTCATAACCGCTTCCTCCTCCTCCTCGTCGTAGGAAAAAAAATCTTTGATAGAGATCGACGAATGAATCATCCGATGGAGGCGAAGCCATTGCAAAGAAATAATTTAAGAATGGTTTGTATATGAGGTTTATTGGATGTAGGATGGTAGAATGGTTTGTGTGTGTATATATATATATAGGCCGGTTATCATACAAATCCCCTAATCGTACATTATGTACGCTATAACCACAGCCGTTAGATCATCTCATTTAAACCGTGTGTTTAACTATTAAATTAATCAAATTAAAATTAATAAAAGAAACCGCCAAGGTTAAAATCGTCCATTGCGAGATCAAAACCCCTGATAATCCTCAAACAATAACTCACAATCATACCGTAAACCCAAAATTAACATTGCATTCTCCTTCCCCCAAGTTCCCTACTACTTACTGTTGCGATTCAATGAAGATTCATGAGTTTTGAGAAACGGAGCAAAGCCAACAACGACAGACCACAGGCGAAGAAGATGAATCCTGGTATCGATTGACATTTGTGATTTTATAATGGAATATATACAGGGACTTAATGACATATGCGATTTTGTTTTTTATTAAGGTTTTAGACTGAAACATATAGTTTTATAAGATTACGTATTGTTCATAACTACGATTTGGTTAGGGTTTATGTCTGGTATGGTTTTTTTATTAGGTTTTGTATGATTATGCAGCTTTGTTAATGTTTAGCTGATATATGTGCGATATTATAGAGGGTTTTGTATTACAAATGCGATTTTATATGTAAAGTTTTGTTTGTAGAAGGTTTTTGGCTTAGGTTAGCTTGTGCATGCGAATTTATAAATACTCCATGCGATTTTATATAATTAGTTAGTTTTGGTATATGCTTAAACTATACATGCGATTTTATAAATGTTTTTTTTACCTAAAGCATGTGATTTATAAGATTAGCTAGTTTTGGTGGTGCTTAACTAATACGTGCGAATTGATAACTGATTCATGCGATTTTATCAACTTAATGAGTTCTTGTACATGATTAACTGATATATGCGATTTCGTATTCTTTTTAACTGATAGCATGCGATTTTCTAGAAATAGATTCTGATGATGACTTTGAAGTCCCAATGTCAACATTGAAAGAAGTTAACAAAAATAGAAAAAGAAAGATTGTTGAAGAAAGTTATGAGGAGGATGACTTTGTTAAGCCAATGCCGAAAAAGAAGAAAGATGACAGGAAATCAAAGATACAAACAAAAAAACCTTCAAAAAAGGTGAACCACCTAAAACAGAACATAGGGAATTCTTCAAATACAGCAACGAAGCGATACTGCTGAGATGCCAACCTAACTCATAAATGGATACTGTGAAATTTTTTTCAAAAAAACAGGTTGATGAGGTGAAGAATATGGGATTTGGAGCTATTCTAGATATGAATATCAACCATATTTCGACACGTTTGGCATATTGGCTAGCCAGAAACTTTGACGAGAAGTTCGATACGCTAAATGTAGGAAAACACAAAATAAAAATTACATCGGACACAGTTTATGAGGTATTTAGAATACCAAAGGGGACAAAGCCAGTTGAAATAATAGTGGATAAAAGAAAAGTTAAAAAGGTGGATAAAATTGAAAAGAGTAAAGAACCGGGAAATGCTGTCAGGGATACATTCATCAGCCAATGGGGGGAATGTCACACCCTGATATTTCCACGTATTACCGGTGGGCCCGGTGGGGAGTATCGTGACGTAGTCGATATCATCATAGTTAAACAACACAATTTAAAATGCACAGCGGAAGCAAAAGATAAATATATTACAAACCGATTCAAAAGTAACATCAATTATTACAAACAGATTGTAAGATGGATCCACAGGCGGATCTTAAAACATAAAGATAAACACTATTCAACAGACTTTAGACGCCTAGAACTTGCAAGATTCCTTATTAACGCCCTGAGCTTCCAGCCAATTACGTTCAGTACCTGTCACTTAACTTTTTTGGAAAATACGTCAGTTTACAGTGGTAAATACAATTAACCGACTCATTTTAAAAAGAGTTTAAGAAAATTGATTTAGATGCACCAGGCACAAAAACATCTTTTATAACTTGGGACAATTATATGAAAATAATCTTGTATACAGATTTACATGTTCGTTATACGTTCAGGGCCCGATGTTAGAAACCGAGTCAAGATTAACAGACACACCACAAGTATAGGCCCACAAGAGAGTGAGATACCGTTTCCCTTAAGCAACTGTCAGGTGTATGCCTACACCCCGTGCTTAAGACGTGGCCATTTCCTAATAATGATGCCAAGGATATCCGGGACATGGTCATTAACCCCCAAAGGCTTTTATTTCAAACAACACAGATTAAAGCGGGTTACCTCAATAATTTAATCACAATACGATTAAACATTCAATACCCGACCAAGCGGTATTATTATAATACTGTATCCCAAGCCCGTATAGGGAAAATAAGTTAAGAGTATTTACCTGAGCTTAAAAATGCAATTTATACTCAGCCGTATATCCTAATCAGTAAGCACAAGTACCTTTACTGGGCTCTTAATCTAGAACGAAGGTTTTATTAACCTATTAGATTCCTAACGGGTCTTATTTAAGTCGTAACTTAGACCGGTTAGTTTTAAGGAAGGGTTTACGGTTCAAAACGCATGATTGACCGAAGACCGGAATAGAATGTGATTTAGACCCGAAAAGTTTGGAGACTTGTATAATATGGGTAAACTAAACACATTCTGGATTTTGAGGCAAAAATGATAAGGTTTGACCCGTTTTGGTCAATTTATGCAAACTAGTTACATAAACCGATCCGAACGCGAAATATGCGTAACGGGTAACCATAAGAGTCATATACATGTTTCCTAAGTAAATATGCTTTAAATATGTTGTGATATCAGTAGGATACCTTCCATTATGCCCAAAACGAGTTTAATCTCAAATTAAGCCCCGTAGGGGTATTTTGGTCATTTTAAAGATTACAAAAGAGATTAAATATAACTCTGATTGTTTGGGTCTGAATAATCAGTAAAATCACTTATTTTAATAAGTTATATCAGTTGGTGATAAGTCTTATATGACAAAATGATTTTTAACTCATACTACGCGTTTAAAACACGTAAAAAGTCGTTTTAAGCGATTTCCGGGTTATAACAGGAAATCTGAGTTTTCTGGTCAGTTAATAAAGTTCAAAATACTTCATTTAACATATAGGATCAGTAGCAAAAGATTTGGTATCAAAATGTTATGTAAAACTCATTTTATAATCAAAAGGGTATAATCAGTAATTACCGAATCAAGGCAATAACCCTATGTTATGATCAGTTTAAAAATAATTAAAAATCTTCAAAAATCCCAAAACATTATATTACACCAGTGGGTAAAAGGTTTGGTGTCAAAAATTGGGTTTAGATAGGCTCTATGCTAATTGCGCCGTTTAATTAAATAAAAAGCTTTCTAATTACGCTATTGAGCATAACTCCTAATCTAGACCTCAAACTGAGGTGGAATTTTAGGGACATGTTTATACATCAGTAGCAAAGATCATTGTCCTCTCACATTTCAAAAATTCTCATTTTAAGGTCAAATGGGCATTATGGTCAACATTAAGCGATTAACGGAAACGTGTAAATGAATCGGACAATCAACGAGCCAATCACAGAGGGTTATACTATCATATAACCCAGTCCTAATGAAGCTCTAAGGCACTTATAAACCATGCTACTACGGGTCAGGACCGAAAGTTAAAGCAGAAGTCAAATTATGCGACTTTCGGTTCCAAACCGGTCTTAAACTGAAAATTGTCGGGTCGGACATGCGTAGACATGTTCTTGCATTGATTACCAAATTATATAAGTGGCAAAATAGGTTACACGTCTTCTACATTGCTAATTGTGCGTTAGTTTGAAAATTAAGGTTCTGTTGACTTTTTCGGATTAAGTTTGACCCTACATTTGATCCTGTTAGAGCGGGAATCAGAGGGTGCCCTTTCAAGGGTTTATTGCCCACCTAATTACCAACTCATAACAACTTTCAATTTGACAAATCACTGGACCATTAGTGATTAATCGATAAGTCAAACCTTAAGTATGACGGTTTGACTTTTAAGCTAATTAACTAATCAAAACTGAATTAGGGAAGGTTTAGAATACTTACCAAGGTCCTAAGCACGACTAATGATCACTAGGAAGAGTGCTTGAGCTCCAAGAACCTCCAGAAACCAAGTTGTGAAGTTTTCAAATGAATGTGATCAAATGTTGCAACAATGGTTTCTTATATAGGAGTTCTTGATGCCTTTAGATCATTACAAACAAGTCTACAAGTGTTATGGGATCATCCCAAGTGTCCCTAGGCCCTTCTAAAACATTAAACAACTCCCTAAAATCAAGAAATGGCAAAATGAGGTGGTGTAACAGGCTGGAACAGGCAGCTGCCTGTTTTCTGATGCTGGCACATGCTTACGGACCGTAAGGTCCAGGAAATACGGTCCGTAAGGACCTGGTCAGCACATGCATACTTTCCTTTGTTGACAGTTTTGGCCCCTGCATTTCCAAATGTCCTTTCTGACACATCTAAGGCCCGTTAAATCATTTTTAAGGCTCTAAAATGATGCCTAAACATAGGGAACATGAAACATGCTCAAAAATATGTCGGGTATCGGTTCGTTTGGTCGTACGGTCACGTTGTTCGGCTGATTACGACGAAACACGGACGAACGCGAAAAACGATCCAAACGACGTGATGAATGTAATTTTATCAAGCCAAACACTAAAATAAAATATTTTAGTGCTTACATAAATTTTTGGGTGTCTGGGTATACTCAGAATGCGAGATATGCGCGAAAATGCAAACTTGTGCACTTTTTGACACTTTCAGTCCCTACATGACTTAAAAGTTTATTTTTGCGCATCAAACACCTCCAAGCCTATATCTAAGCTATATAAAGAATAAATAGGGTATGTTAAACTCATGATTATATTCTGGAAGGTCCGTTACCATACGAATTGGCATACTTTTGTAGTTTGACGTAATTAGTCCTTCTAATGCGCGAATTTGCGCATATCATCGTTTAATAGCATTGAAGCCTTATTTAATCCATATTAAGCATTCTTGAAAGTATTATTAAACATCACGATGCTTCGGGTTTGCTAAAAGGTCATTCCGAGGTATATTTAAACATATTGACACTTTTAACCCCTTATATTTGCAAAGCCTTGGACGGCCAACGATTGGCACTCCCGAGAGTATAATCAAATATCATGAAGCTCTCGGTCTGTTAAAAGGTCACTCAGAGGTAAGAATTAACATGTTGACGCTTTTAACCCTTTATTGCGCAAACTTTCAATTAATTACGCAAACGGCTACACTCGATCAACAAGTGGCTCATTTGTGAATATAAAACCGTAAATGGTTATTTAGAAATTTATTTTAGGTATGTTAATACTTCCAGTTCTTTCATAATTAATGTTTTTCAATTTTTCAAAAAATTAGTCCCTTAAATTCAAGGTTTGACTTTATTAGAGTTTATTACACGTGTCAATACATTATTGGACGTGATTTTTACGAGGTGATCCTCACCCCCTTAAAAGAAATCTCGACCTCGAGATTTGCTAAAATGATGGAAGTACTTTTTGTCGCATAGCGGACTTAACTCTTATAGCATATCTGGGGCCTCTCCAAGCACCCAATTTTGACCTCTATAGGTACATGTATCCTTTTTGGAGCTCTTTAACATGTCGATCCTTAATCGATACGGGTTTTCTGATCAAATCATAATTTTCATTAATCTGCATATCATTATGTGATAATGCATCTCAACTTATCGATGATACATATTCTTAAATCATCAGTGTGGGTCACATTGCGAGCTCTACTAAGCTTCTTATATAGGTTTTAGCTTATAGGCTATTGACCTTTGTTGCATTCGATTTCCCGAATGTTCCTATATATCTAGGGCTTAACTCACCTTGGGAAATTTAAAATTTAGCACACCCTTGTTAGGGCGATACCTTCGATTGAACCTTATTCCTTATTAAGGACTTAAGAAGGTTGCGACTTTCATCAATCCTTAATTTTTCTGCCGATTACTGGCAACTTTAAGATGATTATAATTTCGAATGGTCTTATTTGTTGTTTCCAATGCAACTTTCGGATCCTGATAATTGGACTTACCACTCTATTGTTCTAACAATAGATGTTGAACATTCCATCTATACAAGGTCCCCAAAGGAGTAGCCTTGATACTTACATAATAATTGTTATAGAAAAACTTATTTTTTGGTGAGATGGTTATTTCAACCACTGCTTAAAACTAATCTTAAGGAATAGCTAATCCTTACAGTTAGTTGGACAAATCGACGATCCTGGGCAGCTGATGGCGATTCTTAATCGTTGCCTAAATAGGGTTGCGGTAATCAATGCATAAGCAAGATGTACCGTCTTTCTTAATTAACAATACCGAATTCTCAGAATATTGAGTTAGGCTATATGAATTCTCTGTTTTAAAACTCACCTAATCAGGGTTTCGATTCTTCCAAAGATGGCTCCTGCCGTCTTGGAGATTTCATAATAATATAACCCTAAATGGGATATAAATCTTAACTCTACTTGCTTCTCAGAAGGTAAACAAGGTAATCTCAGGAGAAAAATCAAGGTACAAGGAGGTTACAGAGATTTTCCATATCTCAGGCTCCAATTCATCCATCATTGCTTGTGTCAAATGAGTGACACCTTTATGTTACAAGTCCACGAATTCCTTAATCGGGAACATTTACTTGGACAATTCTATTTTTAGATATCTTCTTTGAATACCATTAGCTGACTTTAATACCGTATGACCATTGGAATATCTTTGTGGTTCCATGCATTAAACCTCCATACTGATCAGGCATGGAAGCAATCTATGGAGCATATTAAGATACACCAATCCTCATATGGCGCTTTTGTCTTACCATCTGGTATTCGTAATCGATAGAGATTAAGAAATATCAATTACATATGATGATGCACTTCATCTGGAGAGAGGGTACACTAGAATTTCATGACTGAAGATTTTTTTAACATAAGCAGAAGAAATGGTTCCAATGATCTTCGCCTGTAAGTTTTACCTTACACTTAATATCTAGGGTTCTCATGGAGGACTTTAAGAGTTTGTTATACTTACCATCGATGAAGGATTGATTGGTATCCGAATCAAAGCAGAACTCTTAGCGTTTATTCTACTTCATATTTTTATGCTTAAGTTTCTAACAGGTAGATTTAATAACTTACAAAATTTAGTCCATAAATGACTTATCTGCACCTGAATCAAACAGTACCCTTGCATATACATCATGGATAAGGACGTACCTGTTATAACATTGTCATCTTGTATGGCCTCTTTTGCATCCTTCTGAGAGGCCTTAGCGTCAGTCTTCCTATCTCCTTCAAGTTTCTTAGCATACTCTGGGCAATTGGATTTGATATGCCCTTTCTCGTTACAGTTGTAGCAAGTCGCATCTCCTATCTTCTGGCATTCCAATGTTTTTGCTCACTAGATTTGCAGATCCCACAAGCCCTGGGCTGTGATTGGGATTTTGATTCGAACCTGCATTTCCCATAATGGCGCTTCTTGCAGGTCTTGCATATAGGTTTCTGGTTGGACTTTTGTTTGTTCTTCTTTTTAGAACTCTGGGAGTTATCTTCCTCCCTTTTCCTTTTTTGTTCATCCTTTACATTAGAGTCATGAACGAGATCCTTCTCGTGAGTAATGAAGGGTAGTCTTGGATGAAATTTGGAGCAAGTAGCATTGGGCTCCTTGAACTTTTTCACGGCCTTCTTCACAGCTTTTCCAACAGCTGCGTCTATCATAGTTTGAAGAACATCTTTGGAAATTATGAGGTTCACAATTGTATCATCATTAGCAAAGTTGCGCTTTTAACCCTTTATTACGCAAACTTTCAATTAATTACGCAAACGGCTACACTCGATCAACAAGTGGCTCATTTGTGAATATAAAACTGTAAATGGTTGTTTAGAAATTTATTTTAGGTATGTTAATACTTCCAGTTATTTCATAATTAATGTTTTTCGATTTTTCGAAAAATTAGTCCCTTAAATTCAAGGTTTGACTTTATTAGGGTTTATTACACGTGTCAATACATTATTGGACGTGATTTTTACGAGGTGTTACAGGAAAACAAGAGAATTACCCATGGCTTAAATGCAAATACAATGGATAATCAAAGAGATGGGGGGAGCCTGTTTAAATTAAATTTCCTGGTGTACTGGATGACGTTCTTTGCGGAGATTACAAAGGCCACAACTGCAAATGATAGGTGTTTGCTTGGTGTAGAGGCTGTTGACGACATACATAATCTAGATTGGTGCTCATATCTACTCGACACCTTGCGTCGTACACGAGCAGGCTGGAAGAACTTTAAAATACAGTTCGTGGGACCTTTTGCCTTTCTTATGGTATGCATTACTACATTTGATAAACATATTTAAAAGACTAGTTTGTTTTGTTATATAATTAAATGATACATGCGATTTTAAAAATAATTTTGTTTGATCTTGTGATTTATACAGCTTCTATACACGCATGAAGACAACAAGAGGCTTAAACTATTTGAGGAAGTCGTGGAGATACCAGTTATTCGTTATATCACATCTTCGGATATTGATAAAGTCGAAGAGCATATTTCGGATAATGGACCTGTGTGGACAGCAAATGAGGGTGAAAGTGAAAAAGAAGAGGGTCGATCAACGGAGGAGTATACACTACCACCACCCGTTGACACCACAATAAGCTACAAAAGAAGGACTGCACGTGCAGTACAAAACGTAGAAACGGAGGAAAACCCAAACGATAATGAGAACATTCATGATATGCTGAATTCCAGTTTTGAACTCAATGAAATGTCTCAGTTGAACCTTCAGATGGGAGTTGGAACACAGACACAGAAAATGATGGACTATTGCAACACTCCTGTTCCACTTTCACCATCGGTAATCTACGATACAGCCCATGAACGAGATCGAGAAGCTTCGAAAACCAACAAAAAGGTAAGCGCAAAAAATATTAATTTCACTTAATCCATTTATTTTTAACATCTGGATTGATAGTATCTTAACTCAAAAAATATTACAGAACCTGTTGAAAAAAATGAAAGCCAATGTCAAAAAATACATTAAAATGGTTCAAGATGTTCAATGAATGAACAACTTAGTTTCAGAAGCAAGAACCAAGTGTTTTTGGGATCCGGAGATTATGGAGGCCTGTAAGCAGTGGGATTAGACACTTAGGAATAATCCCATTTATGTGCCACCTGATTCCGTTGAAGAACATGAAACCGCACCATCTGATGTCCATCAACAACATGAAAATGCAGCTTCTGAAGTTCAGCATGTAGACACTGCAAATGAAGAAAGTAGACAGAATGAAGAAGCTCAACAAGTAATATCCAATGTTTTGGAACAAATGGCAACAGAAGGTAAAACATGCGATTTCAATTTAACACATGTGAATTTATGTAAAAAAATCACCATTTCCTATACACATGCGATACCTTAAATATACACATGCGATTTCATGCATATACTTCACATTTGATTTCGCATGCAATGTCATGTATACCATGCGATTTTGATTCTGATGTATTAAAATTCAATAATTTCTATCTATAGGGGTACTGCAGCCAAATGATGAAGGATTGACAAATAAAGATGATGGAGGAGTGGCAGACACCCTTATTGCAAACATTCAAATTGTCGAAAATGGTGTATACACTTACAAACCACCTGTCAAAGGTAAAAAACTGTTTGTATTAGGAAAAAAATAAAAAAAACAAAATATTATAATTTTTAACTTACTCAGGCCTGCAGAAAGTGGTGAAAAAGAAACTGTTATCGAAGAAACAATGAACTTGGCAGAATCTACACAAAACATTCAAGAAAAAGTTCAAGAAAAAGAGTCAGAAGTGGAAGCAGTTTCTTTAGGAGAAACTACACAAAAAGACCCTCAACAAACCGATTCGGGTATCGAAGTTGAGAAGGAACCAGAAGTTGAATGCCCTCAAGTGACGGCTGAGGAATTGCAATCAGTTGAGTTGCTTTTGAGCCTGGGACCCAGCCTGGAAGAAAATAAGGGAAAAACAGCTAGGGGGAGAAAAAACTCAAAGCCAAAAGAAGTTCCAAAACAAGTTATACCAAAGGGGTTAAATGAACTCCTTTATAAAACAATAGAAGCTGCCAAAATTCGAGCTGAGAAAAGATTTGCAGAGCTTGGAGATGCATTTTGTTCCCCTTTCTGCAACAGAGTGGTAAACATGCACGAAGCACTCTTGAATCAAGAATTGACTGTGATCCGATATACATTTTCTACATTTGCAAACATAGAGTAAGTAAAATGGTTATATCAACTAACAAACATCTAAATATATACACTCAAAATATTAATTATTTAATTTTTGCCTGGCAGGGATGAACTTTACCGATAAAAAACTGGGGTTCACACTCCTAAAGGTATCTTTGAAAGCTTCTACAGGGGTCAGTACGTAGCATCAAACGTAATAGATGCGTTTGTGGATGTTCTAAACCTTGAAGAGAAGAAGAGGGATAGAAAATCATCGCCATACAGGTTCTACTTGTTTAGCACAATGATGGCATGATTTTCTAAACATATTGGCATTTGAAAATAAAACAGAAAATGAATAATCAGTAATTTCGCATACTATTGTCATTTCGCAGATGGTATACATACAAATCGCATGTGAAAATTTTCACACATTATTTTACATGTACTAATTTCGCATGTTTATATACCTTTTAATACATTACTAAACTTTGATTCTAATTACATAACATACAGCCGGATATCATGTACGACGAAGAGAAATACACAGACGACAAACGTCTAAACGTATTTGCCTCAAATTTTGATGACATCATACTAAAATATGAGGTAAAAAAACTTGATTCGGTTGACTTGGTGTTTATTCCGGTACTTCAAGGTGACCACTTCTATGTCTTGTGCTTTCACTTGAAAACCAACAAAATTGAGCTGATTGACAATTCAGCCGCTAAACAAGAGTTTAAGGAAAGATACAAGGGGATTCCAGACACACTGGTAATACAAAAACTTCTTCATATACATGTTATATTTTATGTAAAAGATACTGACACAATGTTGCTATGTTACAGAGAAGGGTATTGGTTTTATACCTACAGAAGGCTTTAAAACCAACACCAGCTATAGAAGAACTTGGAACATCAGAGATAGAAAGAAAAGAGATGGACTGGAGGACGGAGAATAACAGCGTAGACTGTGGAGTGTTTACGATGCGTCACACGGAAACATACAAAGGAGAGAAAACACCATGGGTGACTGGGTTTGTGAAAGAAAATGAAGTAAACAACAGACAGAATTCACAACTTCATCTCCTGAGGCACATATATCTTAGTAAAATCATTCTATCCGACCACAATGTGCATCGTGAACAAGTAATTAAATTGGCAAATGCTTTCGATAAAAGGTCAGACAAAGAAAAGTAAATGAAAGATTTGGAGAAAATAATCCTAGATAGGTTGAGAGCATTTATTGGAAAGGACTAGTAAACTTGTTTGATGTTGGATTTCTGTTGAATATTTAGACTTGCTAGATAACATTAATGTTTTTAATTTCGCATATATTATGTATAAAATCACAAGTTTGACATTGAGTTGCTTAAAATATGAAAATGGGGAATATACACATGCGAAATCAAAAATCCATTCCATAACAAAGCATGCGAATTTAATGAAACATGCAAAACTTGAATGTTTTATTAAAACAAAGCACTAAAATAAACAAAGTTCATTCAAAAGATGAAAGAAACACCATTTTCATCTTCATCGAGCATCTTAAGATAGTTATTGCATCTGCCAACTCTTTCAACTGCTTCTCATCCCTCTCACCCAGATCAACCAAGAACATAACAACAATTTCTTGAATACTACTCACTTGCATCTGAGATAGCAAGTTCAGAATTTCTTGTCTTCTCTTCATGTTTTCTGTTACACGAGAAATGTTGGTCTCCAACATCTCCTGACATGATCGATCCTCTTGAATTTGTTCCTGAATCCTTTTTCTTAAAGCCTGCTTGATACTTGATTCAGAAGAGGATGTTGGTAGGTCTGCCATTTTTAACAGGATGTTTGAAATGGTGATAAAAAGATAAACTATATAATAAAAGAAAAAAACACTGAAAAATTATTGATATGAATTATTGAAATCAATTATTGAACTGAATTATTTGATTTGAATTATTGAACTGAATAATAAAACACACTGTGCGAAAATACATATAATTACTTTTAAAGCATGCGAAAATATAGAACTAAATATGTTAAATACTTTCTAGTATGCGAAATGTATAATTTAAATATGCGAAATTAAATATAAAACTTCATTGTGTGCGAAATGTCCAAATTAAACATGCGAAATTATTCATATGCTCCAAACTTAAACAACCTATGATATGTTAAAAACAAAACATGCGATATTTAAAACAACACATGCGATATGATAAACTCAACAAATAAAACCAGAAACATATCTTCAACCTCGTTACAATCTAATAAAATGAAAATACCTTTAAATCAAATAAAACCCAAACCTCAACCTTAACCCTATGATGAAAAACCCAAAACAAACATCCTAAATGACGAATCCACCATTTTTGGAATCGCCAATCTGTGTTTGGTACAGGAATCAATCAAAAACCCTACAAATCGAATTGATACGAACAATAATTAGATGGACAGTTATGAAACAAACTCGTAATCTGCTTCCTTGTTGACGGAATTCCCTAATTAACCCTCAGATGTTTGAACAGAATGTCTGATATACCCTTATCTAATTAAATTGAATCAGGACACGTGTATGGCTGTGGGCATCGCGTACATAATGTACGATTAGGGGATTTGTATCCTACACTCTATATATATTTAAGAAATATTTTTTTATTAAAGTAACCGTTTATCAACGGTCTAATCTCGAAAGAAAACAAAATTTAGCCGTTATAATTTTCTCGTCCATTGAAAAAACGCGCAGCATAACGCCACCCGGGGCAATGTTCCCCGGCACTATACGGCGCCTTAAGAGGGTGCGGCGCTATATACCGTGCGATTAGAGATGGTCTAATAGTTATAGATCCTTTCTTTGGATCTCCCACTTTCAAGACTATTCTAAAATTTTCCGAAGTTCCCAAGTCTTGGGATCTGCATCTTATGATCTGGAGACTTTAAAAACTTCACTTGGTGTCATTCTTCCCTCCAACAAGAAACACGAAAAAATATAGAGTAAACTGTCATTTTGGTCCTTGAGGTTTGGTCACTTTTTTCACTTTAGTCCAAAATTTAAACATTTTGCATCTGAGTCCCTGTGATTTCAGTTTTATTGCCATTTTGGCACAAAAGTGAAATTAGGTCATATTTGTCTTATAAAATCCTACTAATGGTCATTTTAAATAAAATTCGATCTTTGACTTATATAAAACCAAATCAACAGTCAAATTTTATTTAAAATGACAATTTTGCCCCTGATGAAAAGGACAAAATAACATGATTTTATTAGACAAATATTATCTGATTTCCCTTTTGGACGAAAATGACAATAATACTGAAACCACAGGGACCCAGTTGCAAAAGATTTGAGTTTTGGACTAAAATGACAAAAATGATCAAACCTCAGGGTCCAAAATCGCAGTTTACTCAAAAATATATTATTAGATAAACTATTAGTCTTCAAGTTGTGCTATCATCCTTGGTTGGATGTAAAGGTTTACCACAAACATTTTTTGATCTGTTTTTAATCTTTCGTGAATAACAACAAATTAATTACGACAAAGAAACATATTATATAATTTTTAAATTTTTAAGTAAAAACCATTTAGGCATGTAAATGAATCGAACGAACACGAACGTAGACATGTTTGTGTTCATTCATTTAACTTTAACCGAACACGAACATATAATAGAACGTTTTATTGTTCATGTTTGTTCATTAACAAAATCAGTATGTTCATGTTCGTTTAAAACCTAAACGAAGAGTTCATGAACGTAGATGAACATAAACAAAAAAATTAAACGGGCATAATTTAATGAACAAAAATTAATGAACATAATTGGCAAAACCAAATTAGAATTATTTTTATATAAATTAGTGATTAGTTACGATAAGTTCCATTTGAAAGCTCATTTTTTAATTATTAGGAAGTCCAAATAGTAATTAGTTATTTTTAAATAAGTTGCTAGAAATCTCATTTAATTTTTATATCTATAGCAAATGTAACTACTTATGTATTAATTAGAATTTAAATGAACAAACAAACATAAACAGACGTTCACGAACATTAATGAACGAACAAAACGTGTGTTCATGTTCGTTCGCTTAACTAAATGAAAAAAAAAATCATACATTAATTTAAATAAATGAATATAAACTAACTTTCTGCTGAACAGTTTACGAACAACTCATGAATGTTCGATTCGTATACAAGCCTAAAACCATTTAACCGTTTTAAATTTAACACAATCTATGGAATCACTCTACATACATTAGTAAAAGTAAAACTTTGTTTTTCGACAATGGATAATTTAAAACTCCAGTTCTAAAATACATGAGAAGATCCATAGTAGGATTAATATATGGTTCTCGTTTTAAAACGTGAACGAGTCAAGAACATTTTGATATTCTTTTGATCAAAATCATAATCAATTAAATAAGTGAACGAAATGCTAATTCTTGAATCTTTTCATTCGGGCTCATTAAAATGTAAATCGAACAATAATCAGAGCGCTAATTCACACAAGTACATGCAATAGTCACCGAGAATCTTTGTGTCGAACATGTTTAGTTCCCTTTTGGGTAAAACTAATGAAACTGATTTAAAAAAAAAAAATTAATTACAAGGATTTTAGTGATCATTTTGGTTTCAGGACGGTTGGTTTTTTTCTTTTAAATAAAATGGGAATATATTGAGTACGAACAAAAGAAAGCGGAGAATAGTATAAAAAAGAAATGATACCATATCCAGCGTAAAACTATTCTAAAGAGTCTCCTAAATATTAGATTGTATAAAAACACAATGAATCGCAAAATATAACATAATGTTGAGCAAAATATAACACAATGTCGAGAAATATAACACAATGTCGATGAAAAAAGACAACATTAGTTGCAAAGAAGACACAATGACGCAGACATAGAAAAGATACAATGCTAAGTAAAAAACACAATGATATAAACAAAAATTCTAAAATCTAAAAGCTATAAATCTAAAAGTGAAAATATAAATCGTAGAGTTTGATGAGATGGTTCCAATGCTGCTTAAATAAAGTCAATATATTGAATGTTGAATTTATTACACTAGGCTCTTTTTTACGGTGGTCGGGCGCCCCCGTAAAACAACTTATCACGATAGTGAAACACCGTAGCAAATGGGTGTTTCACAGTAGTGATGGATTACACTGTGATGGCCATCACGGTAGTGATGAATTGGGTGTGGAATGTGATGGAACTTATTCAAGGGTTATGATTGGGTGTGGGTTAATGACTGTGGTGGTGTAATAGAATGTGATGATGTGATGGGTGTTACAAGTGTGATGACGAGGGAATGTGAAAAAATAAGGTGTCAGATGATGATTGAGTGTGATATTGTGATGAATGTGATGGTTGCCCCATCCCCCCTTATAGGGAAAGTTTAAATATAACACATCACGCCAAAAGAATTGAAAAACATCAATTTACTAGCTTTTTTAACGACTAAAATCACCTCTTGCATGATTTAAACTCATAACCATTTGATTGGGGAATGCACCACTTTATCACCAAACTATTCGTTTAGAGACCATAATTTACTAGCTAACCACAAAATTGATTATCTAAATAAACATGCAATTACACTCAAAAAAAAAAAAAAAGATTCATACATTTTACATGTAAAAGGAAACGAATAGATCGTTAAAGTTGGGGGAAATATTTGACTTCAAAATTGGGGCATTAAATGATTGAATTCAGTTCCACCACATGAAAAAT
Organism: Helianthus tuberosus; assembly: GCA_030545235.1. Taxonomy (NCBI): domain Eukaryota; kingdom Viridiplantae; phylum Streptophyta; class Magnoliopsida; order Asterales; family Asteraceae; genus Helianthus; species Helianthus tuberosus. The sequence goes on along the minus strand of CM060354.1, from coordinate 62,923,164 downwards.
TATGTCCTTTTCAAGTTCGGTCATTTTCTTTCTCATTTGCTCTTATCCAATTGATTCAAATTGAAGTCTGCTAACTTCTCGATAATGTTCCTTAGACATTTAGATTAACCTGATATGCCATGATGATTATTCGAGGATGATACTTTTTATTCCAAAGACCAAGATAACTCTTTTTTATTTATTATTTGTGTTTCAAATTATTTTGTGTTAACTCAATCAAACCTGTTACAACATGTACTAACAGTGACCCGTTATAAATAAGACCTTTTTTAACTTGTTAAACCCCACCCATCTTGCCATCTTAATTTTTGTTTGTTTGTTATATATAGAAGACAAGAAGGGTTGATGGTTGCTAATTTGCTAGTGGTTAAAGTATACTAATTTAAAGAGTAAAATACCAAAATCGTCCATGTGGTTTGTGCAAATTTGCTAGTTCAATCCAATTTTATTTTATTTTTTGTAAGTACACTTCCGAAATTTGCAATTTATTGTTATTTCCATTCAATTCGCTAATGTCGTTTGTTTATTGTGTTATCTCGTGTTTTTTTTTTTTTTTTTGTCTTTTTACACACACACATATACATAAGAATACACACATATGTGTATAATGTTTTTTTTTTCTGTTTTTAAAACTACACACAACCCCAACTCTCTCTTTCAAGAACACCACAACCATCACCACTACAACCACCGTTCACCATCACGACCACCGCTCATCATCATTGCGATTACCATTCACCACCACTATAACCACCGCTCACCACCACTACCACCACCGTCCACCACCACTTACACTACCGTTCACTACCAAAACCTCCAATCTTCATCGTAAGATCTCCAGATCTGGTACTACCACTACCATTCCTTACCCATTGCTTGCACTCACCACAAGTCAGACCACCTGAACAATCCCCGTTTGGAGATTTGAATTTGAGTTTCTTAGGGTTCTTAATATCCGGAGGATTTGGGGTTCATTGCCGATTTGGGTCAGTTTACAGACTTGAGATTTGAGTTTCTTAGCGTTCTTAATATCCGGTTGATGTAGCCGGTGAAGGGCAGTTGTGGTTTGCGGATTTGAGTTTTTAGGTGGTGGTAGGTGATAATGGCGAGGTGGTTGTGACAATGGTGGTTTGGGGGTGTTGCGTTGATGGTGATGACAATGGTGATGGTGGCATGGTGGTGGTAGTGGTGGTTTGGGAAGAGAGGTGTGGAGATTCAGAGAGAGTAAGATATACATATATACATATACATATATACATATATACATATACATATATACATATACATATACATATAGGGTCGGGATTTAGAGAAAACGGTGAAAAGTGTGAGAACGTTGAGAACGCTTATGGATCGTCCGATCAAAACAATCCATGGACTAGATTGCGCGGTGGCGTTTTCGTAAATAACATCAATATTATTATGTGGGACGCGCTTCATTAAGGGTAAAAGGTTCTTTTACCGCTCATATTCAAAACGCCATCAAATGATAAAACGCCATACAAAAAAATAAAACGCCATTAAAAACAAAAAGCCAAAAATTAAAAATAAAACTCGTTGAATATTACAGGAAGATGAAACAACACAAATAACTGAATTTCAGTTATTAACATTTATTAGAAGAAATTCCCTCATAAATTATGCGCCAAAAATATCATTATATAAACAAACGTAAAACATAGCTTCCATAATCACTTCAATCTACCCATTTTCTGCAAAAAAAAATCGTTAACCAAAAACGTCAACTTAAACAAAACGCCAAAAATGGCAACAAGCGTTTCGTGAAGATACACTCTGGGAATCAGGCGATACGTCCTCCATTTTGACAACAGAAGGAGGGTGGATGTTAAGACAGTCAGGGCAATTCTGAAAATGGAAGAAGAGATACAGAGGCAAATCTTATCCATTGGCATCGCTCTAGACAACGAATGCCATGAAACACGTATGCTTATGAAAGCAATAACCAGCAAATTTGGACCAATCAAAGGAGATGTGAAGCCAGACCCTGTCATGACATCATGGCGTTTTGATGATGAAACAGACATGGTGACGGTTACATACGACAGCGGAGAGCAGGAAGTCTACTGGCTAGAGAACATCATGACAAAGCAGCGACTGGGTTTCATGGAAGAATTGCATAACGCCACTTGACCCAACACAGAAATAGACTCAAAATTGGAGTTAATGCAAGACATGTTCAGGTGGAGGCTTCAGAATCTTCAGGAACAAGAAGCTGATGAAGGTGAATGTGATGACATGGATGAAGATCAAGATGAAGACTCCGAGGAGGAAGAAGATGACACAAGTGATGGATACTATTCAGATAAAGAACCTTCTGACGAAGGATTTTAATTTTCTTTCCTCTTTTTTTTCTTCTTCTTTGTAATCTTCTTTTTCTTTAAGATAATTAAATGATATATTTCTATCTTTATTAGCAAAACGCCAAAATAACACTAAAAATGGTTAAACCTAACAAAACTCCAAAAATAACAAAAAATATTTTTCCTGCTTAATATTTTATTTACTTCGTTATTGTATGTTGTCATGTTGGTCTGCATAAGGCCATTTAAAAAAAAACGCCAAACTTAGAAGGTGGGACGTCTATAACCTATAAAACTGATAAAAGCTGATCAACAAGTAAATACAAAAACAGTAACTGAAAAGACAGTTACTTTATTACTATCATTTATTACAATAAAAAGTCCCGCCTAAACTACGCGCCAAAAAACTCCTATAAGAGAGGCGTCTATACACAATGAAATTAATCACACCCAGAAAAACACAAAAACGCCATATCCTCTAGAAACCACTCCCTTTAAAACGCCACAGATGGCAAAGCTTTCATTGAAATGGATCCTTTTTCTGAGGGGGTTAACTCAATAATATTTTGCTGAATGAGATTGACAAATATTCAAGAAAAAGAGACTGATGACAGTGATATGTCATCATGTGAGCTTTGTTTTTGATGATTATATGGATGGAATAAAGGGATCAACACAAGTGTAAAATGCTATTTTGGACTTCATTATTATAAATAGCATCAAGCAAGAGTTGATCTTTAATGACATGCCACTAAACAAGAACATCACACCAAAAAACAGGTTGCCATTAAGCAGCTTCTTCTAGAAAAACGGGGTTTATGAAGGAAAGTTGGCATATAGCTAAAGTATTAAAAAAATGTTCAAAACGCCAAAAACAAATACAAGAAGGAAGAGGCTGATGACATTGAAGATTCGGAAGAAAAATTAGATTACCATTTTGTATTATTTTTGTTTTCATTTTATATTGTTTTGATATCAAGTTATATGTTGTTTTGTTATCTAATTCTCTATAAATAAAATAGATTATTATATAAAACGCCAAAAACTATAAACACCAAAACGCTAGTAGTATGAAAACTGGGAGAACAGTTGCTGACAGAGCACCCTGTAAAAAGGGTATTAAACGCCAAAAAAAAATTGGTCTTATTGTAATCTTATGCAAATTCTAGTGACTCGTAGTGAATTATTATACAAAACACCAAAAACGCCAAAAAAATTAACCAGAAAACGCTATAACGCCAAAAAATTATATATGTGACACAAAAATAATTAATTAAATGCTAAAAAGTTTAATAAATACAATTAACGCCAAAAAAACAAAGATGCCAGAAAATATTATACCGCGTTGTGAAAATAAAAGGAGAATGAAAAGACAAAAAAGCCCCTCCGCCCTTCTCTATGCCGCGGGACACGTGTTGGGCCACGATGCGTTCTCACCGTTCTCACACTTTTGAGCGTTTTCTCCCGAACCCGTTTATATATATATATAGTGGGGATCCTACGGAAAGTGTGTTTTTCCTAGAAAGTCTAGGAAGCGATCTGGGCCATCCAATGGGTGTGTTTAATGGTTGAGATCATCTTGGTGGCATTTTGGTAATATGTGTTTCTTAAAAATAGGATTATTTAATTAATCACGGGTAGATATGTCATTTAGCTTGTTTTAAATATGGAAATAATTGTCATTCCATAACCACCCCACATTTCATGCGATTTTCTCTCTCTCTCTCTCTCTCTCCCTTTCTCTCTTTCTCTCTCTCTTCCTTCTATCCTTCATGAAGAAACACATCGTATTAATCTGCTTGCTAATCTGTTTGCTGTTAAAACACAGCGTCAAGAAATCCTCCAGCATTACCAGCATGGATGGTAAAACACATCGTATGAATCTGCTTGATGTTAAAACACAACTGTATGAATCTGAATGCTAAAACACAACTGTATGAATCTGCTTGCTGTTAAAACACAACTGTATGAATCTGAATGCTAAAACACAGCTGTATGAATATACTTGCTGTTAAAACACAACTGTATAAATCTGCTTGCTGTTATGTAACGCCCCAATATCCGAATTTTTATATTCGCTAGCATGTTTTCCATGTTATAGCATGAAATAAAATAACTAGGCTATTTAACATAGTTATTTACTTAATTAAACAAGTAAGGATAGATTTTTAACCTTAAAACACAATTTCCATAGTAGAGGGACCGAAGTTGTACAAGTTGAAAGAGTTTATATAAAAATAAAACAAAAACCCAAACACACACACTGGTGTGTATGTTGGTGTCGACAGGAGCAAGAGAGGGAGAAAGGAAACCCTCTAACATAACAAAATCAGTAAGATTAGAAGGAAATTGAAGCTTGTTTGTATGCATAGATCAAGAATTATGATCATCTAAGTGTTCTTATCATCAAGTAAGTTAAATTTTATGTTTTGGTGAATGTTGATGAAGTGGGTTATGTGTAATTCGTAAATATTTTATGAAGTTGAACATGAATGTTAAATAATATCAATTGTAGAAGTTGTATTGTACTTAGTTTTGATCATATTGATGATTTGTGGTAAAACCCACTTGTAATTGTAGAATGGTGAAGATGTTAAATTGTGATTTTGTTGATACATGAGATGTTACATGATAGTTTTGATAGTTAGACATGATGTGGAAGTAATGACAATGTGATTTGTTTGAATGTAATGGTTCATGAGATGAATTTGGGAAGAACATGCTTAAATCACTTGTACATTATGCTTAGAAAGTGGTATGCACACCAAGTGTTTGATGAAATGCTTAGGTGAAAATGATAAGTGCAATTGTATGCAAATAGCTAATATAATGGGTGAAAATGATAATAAGAAATTTGATGATGGATTAGCATGAGGGATGTGTCTTGAGAAAAGTCCATATGTGAACTTAGTTGATGTTGCGATTTGGTAAGAAGTAGGCATTAGAATCTTGTACTCTAGGCTTTAATGATACAATACATGCTAATATGCATGAAAATGATGATACATGTATGTGTGTATGTGACTAGATGATTACATGGTTATATGAATTTCACTATATGGGTGCGAAATGTTTATAGTGCCATTGGTATGATCGACTACATCGATGCGGACGTATGTTCCTAAGTTGTAAGTTCGTATAATTGACCATTGACCTTATGAAGATGTCAACGAGTAAGAGGATCGAGTGATGCATGATGGGTCATTATATGTTATACTTAATGGTATGTTAAATCGTGTAAATTGGAGTGATGCATTGTTAAATATATGTCTTATGCTTGTTCTAATTGACTAATGAAAGTCAAATGTGAAATATGCAATTGATATGATCGTTAACATGTACAATTGTGTATGCTAATGTAAGGACCTGCAAAAATGTCCCAAATCGACCCGTAAGTGAAAACCCGGACCCCTGAAACCCTAATATGCATGAAAAATCAAGAAATCAAGAAAATTGGATTTCACGCGGGCCGCGTAAGCCATAAGGTAAGGCTACACGGGCCGCGACAACTTGAAAGTCTCCGGATAAGCTTAAGGGACACGTGTCGTCCACGTGTCAAGACCACCGATGATTCAGCAAACCCTACTGCCGCCTTTATGGCCCTCGCGGGCCGCGTAAGATTCATGTTAATGTTACGCGGGCCGCATAAAACTTAAAATGTTGCTATAAGTAGCCTGTGCATGGGACTTGCTTCTGTGTTCAAAATCTCAGTCTCAAAATGGTCATATTCTGCTGAAAACGAGTTTTTCGGTGTCAAGACGCTGCTACAAATCCAGGGTATTAACTCGATCATTGCTACGTTTCAAACTGCTCAATTCTTTTCTTTCCTTCAGCTTTTATTATAGTAAATAGTAGCTCGGGATTATACCTTCTAAATCCCGAAACTCTGCCCGTTATTAGGGTAATAACTCTAATCACTGGTACGATACTTTATCCGATCGATTAAAACCAATCCAATGGATGTTTAAGTGCTGCCAATATCTGGCTATACTTTGTCATTCATTGTGAGGGTTTCGATCTCGCGATTATCGTTAAAGTTGAATTGAGTTAATACACTAATACGAGTTCTTGTGTCTAGAAATTAGAACTCATAATCAGGAAGCTGTTAAACTAGTATATCAAACTTAGCTATTAAGATAATTTAGCGGTTTAGAAAACTTAATAGCAACGGCAACTTAACATGAAAGGAAACTTAGCAGTTAAGTAAGCTAAGTAAGTTAATTAATCAGCTAGTTACGTTATTTAATTAATCGGCTAAGTAAATTACTTGATTAAACCGTTAAGATTAATTAATCGGTTAAGTGAGATTAATTAACCAGTTAAGCACGAGTAATTAAGCTAAGTAAGTTAATTAGTTAAATGGCTAAGTAAACTTAATGGTTAAGAAACCTTAATGATTAAGAAAACTTAATAGTTAAGAAAAAAACTAAAAAAATAAAAAGAAAACTTAATAATTAAGAAAACTTCCTAGCTAAGAAAGGAACCTGCCTTACCTATAAATAGGAGCCTAGGATTTCATTTTTCTTTGCTCATTTCTTCTATTCTTCTCTCCATACGTTGGTGTTCTAACCAATAATCACCGATGCGATATTCTGTCCGATCGATTCAGGAACCAACTAACGAATGCCAAAGTGTTGTACTTTGTGAATTTCGTTAAACGGATCCCAAAGTGCTGTACTTTGTGAATTTCGTTAAACGAATGCTAAAGTGTTGTCTAAACAAGACTATACTTTGTGAATTTCGTTAAGGTTCGGATCTCGTGAGCATCGTTAGATTTGATTAGGTTTAACACTAATACGTATTCCATTCTGTTAAACTAAATGTTTAACTACTAGAAACTCTACCCCGTACACTTACAATCAAAATGGACGCTTAATCATCAGAAGATTCAGAACTATAAAGTAGATGCTTAGAATCAAGACTATATGCTAACAAGGTGAGTCATTCTCTTTTTATCAATAATGTTTTACAATACTCCAATTATTTTCAAAGGTTATAATTACAAGGATTAAGTCGTGGTTATCTTGAATCACTGGCTAGTGGAGTATTGTGCACATTACTAATTTCTCACGGTTAGGTTCATCAACCTAACAGTGATAATCATCACTACTTGGGTGAAAGGACCCAATAGTGGTATGACCATCGTCACAAGGCTGTGACACGGCGCCAGATAAAAATAAGATAGTAGCCATTGTAATCGCTCTTATGCTGTAATTCATAACTAAGGTGTCATTTTATAAAACCTAAATGAACTCACCAGTATTTCCTGCTGACCAAACCTTTTTAAAACGCGTTTTAGGTAATGACAGTAGATTGGAATAAGAGTGATGATACGACACCGAAAGGTTTAAAGAAGTGGCTTATTTTATCAACTGAATTAAATTAAGAAAACATGGTTTCATATATTCGGGTTTATCCCTTATTAAAGCTACCTTTGTAAAACATGGGTTTTATCCCATCTATTTAATAGATAAAATCCGGTGTTTCTAAACTCTGATATTTTTCCTAACTCACAGTCCTGAAGAAAATTTCCGCTGCAATACTTTTCAAAATAACCACCGGTACCACTCGACTGCTTCACGGCTCCCGTCCAGGGCATGGTCGGGGGTCGTGACAGAGGTGGTATCAGAGCTAAGCCACTGGTTTAAGCAATTAGGTGTTGTAATAATACCTAAGCTTAAACGAAAGAGTTAGGAAATTGTTATTAACTGGTAGCAACAAGGATAGTATTTAGACTTAAACTTAAGAAAGATGCCTTAGTATAAGCTTCGAGATAAGCTAATTACTTGCATAGATAAAATCTGATGGGTGTTAGTATGCCGTGAGGATGATGACTAGAACGTTGCAAGTATGGTAAATAAGCAATAACACTTGGCCACTGTTATTTCTTATTTATTGGTACTACTTGGTTCTGGAATATGATCCATCTTGTGAGTACTAATTACCTTGTTCTTTGATAAAAGCTCTAATAAAAGATTCATTTTTAAATCATTGAGAAGATTCTATTTATGGGAAATACAAATTACCTCTTCGGCAAGAACCGGGTAAGATGGGGTTACCTCTCCGGCAAGAACTGGATAAAATGGGATATACAATATGTCAAACAAGTGACAAGATTCCCTAAATAGTACCATGACCTGATATTTGACTCGTTTTGGAAATATGAATCTTTTAAATACATTAACCTTATGCAAGGTTTGTATATTACAATATGTGAAATATATGATTATATAGATATGTATATCTATAAGGAAATCCAAAATCCATAAGGATTGATAATTTAAAATGCATCACGAGCTTGTGTGTCAATAGTAATTCTAGAATTTTTATCAGGAATCTCTCGTATACACCTATAATTCCGACATCGAAAACTATTCCATTTGATCACCCGTCTCGTAACTCGTGCGACAAGATGAACGATGTGAACCCTTAAAGTTGGGACGCCATCGAAAGTATAAGAATTCCCTCTGCGTTACCTTAGATTATTAACGCATTAGGAAAAGTTGTGCTAGGTACAAAACATCTCAAAACCTACGCTAATGAGAGTAATTCTGCTTTCTTTAAAAACTCTTGTGAAGATAACAGTAACCACGACTAGATGTACTTACAAAGACTTTCTTCACCTATAATCCCACTAAGATTGTTAGTAACAAAGGAATTGCTGCAACAATACGCGAGCTCAAAGGACTAAAGTTGTCCTAACCATTAGTATATATGTTAAGAAAAATGAAGTAATGTATGCTTCAAAATTTAGACATTTAGATAGTGAAACCCGATCTTCGAAACACAGGATCAAGATATATGCCATGAAATGGAAAGAATGAAAAGAACTAACAGAAAGAAAATCTTGTCTGCTTCATAAAAAGGAATAATATGGAAACGATGATTCCAGAGGTGATTGCTGACTTAGGTTTAGATTTGCAAGCCAACCGGAGCAGTGACCACAAGGAGACAAGAGAGACCAGCCGACAAAGTTCATCTCTGTGACGAAAGCTGCGAGTTATGCATGGATGTCACACCCCAATCGATGGCGGAAACATCGGGGCATGGCACTGAGCGAAACAGATTGTCCAGAAGTTTCCACAACAATTATCAATACTATTCAATTCAAATAATACGTCCCATACCGTATCTCAAACAGCAAAATAATTATTACAGACAGAAATCTAGGCAATTATTCTATTCCGACCACTCAGATTTAAACAGACAGCAATTGTTTATCTGCTTCTAGAGACCCTTAGTTTGACCACTACAGACAACTATTTGTTGGGCTCTAAAGCTTTATTCTAGCTTCAAATTCCTACCAAGTGTGTGTCCTAAGCACCTGTCACATACGTTAAAATAAAGACAATACATAAAATGTAAAGGTGAGCATACAAGTTTGATAATAGCATATAGAGTTCGAATTCGTTTACGCATAACCAGCACGTACACATAGTGAAATGAAGCACGTTAGTTATCGACATAGATCCATCGATACCAATGACTGCGGGTTGACTACCCGAGGCAGTTCGCAATACATGATTACCACCGTAATCCATGCAACTAATTGTCCTTAACAACCCCCGTGTGAACGGGTGCTGAGTCCAAACTATAGTACTATCGTTGCTAAGGCAGGTAGACAGCATTCCATGTGTAAACATAACAAACAAGCATTCATGAGCCACGTATAACAAGCATTAACGGTTAGCGTTCAAATAGTATTGAGTAGTGTGATTGTTGTAGTTTGAATATTCGTAACGTATGTAACACCCAAAAGTGCGTAAAGCAAAAAGGGATCGAGTATACTCACAGCGGTTGATGGATTGAAGGGAGCGCTTAGCGAGTAAGGTTAGCCTGAATAGATTCGATAGCATAACGATAAGGGACACGTAAAATGTTACAAAGTGAGAATGGATCGGATGGTAGTTCGTTCGGATGGTAATCCGAGCGGACAACAATCCGTGTGGATGACAATCCGTTCGTATGGTCATCCGGTCGGATAGCTTATCTGAACGGATGACTATTCGAGTGGATTGTTTCTTCCTATGAGGAAAGATGTGTTTGTGTATGATGACTTGACTTTTGAAGTTTTCGTTGTAGTATTTTGAAAACATTAAAGCATCTCTATCCTTCAAGTCGGTCGGACAGTAGTCCGGTCGGACGGCGACTTGATGAAGAGAACAAGTTCACATCAGAAGAGTCACTCGGTCGGATGTCCATCCGATCGGGTGGCAACCTTGTTAGTGAACATGTTGAAAATTGTTTAAGTCTTTAAAGTCTTAGTATCTCATGATCCGAAGAGTAATCCAATCAGATGGTCGTCCGATCGGATTGCAATTCGTTCGATACTCAAACTCTAGCTGAGGTTGTTTAAAGGTGGGACCCAAGTGTGATCCGTTCGGATGACAATCCGTTCGGGTGACCTATCCGATCGGACGGCAGTCCGGTCGGACAGGAATCCGTTCCGATTGTTCCGTTCGTCCTACACTTGGTCGTTTTGATGGTTTGTCATTATGTCGAGACGCTTTGACAACGTGTTAATCAACAGAACCCCCATTTCGACCCAGATGACTAAACCGACCAGGAATCACCCTAGCTCGGTCAGTTACCGGCTCTAGACGGTTGTTCTTGTTTAACCCGAAGGAGGTGGTCTCGTGGGCGGAATCCAGATCTGAACCAGTACAACACTAGGGATGAGTAGGAGACTAGATCAGAACTCGATTCTACCGGTTTTGAGTGTTTTGAGTGTAAAAGAGTTGAAAGAAAGTTAGAAACCATCTTTCAATCCTTTTTCACCACTCTTGTACCGAGATCTTTACAAGATCTTTGTGTAATCGGGTGGAAATCGATTAGATCTTAGTTGTTCTTGGTGGATTGAGGTTAAAACATGAAGTTCTTGAAGAACACATGATGACGTCACCCTAGAACACCCGAAATCTAGTGATTTCACGGTTAAAAGTTGAGATTTAAAAGATAGAAAGGTGTAGGAGTGCGTGTAGATCAAGAAAGTACAAGATTTAGGGCGAGATCTTACCTGGATTGAGAGAAATCAAAGAAAAGGTGAGGAGCACGAATGGGTTCAGACAGAGGGTTTCCAAAAGTGGAAAGAATGACAATGACAGGGGTATTTATAGGATTCCAAAAGAGGAAAGGGTCATCCGGTCGGATGACACACCACCCGGATGACTATCCGGTCGGATGGCGCCCTGACTTGTCACCTAAGGGCTATCCGGTCGGGTGGCTATCCGGTCGGATGGCTATCCGGCCGGATGGCGCTTAGTTCAAGTGTTTGACGCGACGATTTTGCTGAGTTGATTTCGATTGCGAGCGGTTCGATACGATAGGGTTTCCTAGTCAAATTACTTTCAGTCCCAACTACTAAATATCATAGTTCGATTGCGATTCGAGTTCGAGTTCGAGTTTCTATTTTCGATTGAGTTCGATTGATTACCACAACACAACATAAATAAGCATGCATAGATAACACGTAAGGCATACACACACGTATAATAATAACCGAAATACGTAGATCGAGTTGCGATTCGTTGTCGATTTGATTAGCATAGTTTGATTATCAGTTGATTAACTTTATCGCATTGTTACTTCCTATAATTCACAGTCGTAGGTCGGTTAGATAGCGATTAACATTCGTCGGTTATTGTCATTAACAACACTTACTCCACATAATACAAATAAAATAAAGAAATTATATAAATCAAATTCGCATCATCGGTCGTTGACTTCGACCTTGACTTTGACTTTGACTTGTGAAAACATGGGGTGTTACAGCCTCCCCTTGTTTACGGAATTTCGTCCCGAAATTAGGCTGGAAGTTGTACAACGCCATGATTCATGTTTGAGAACTTTCTATGTCTAGACTTCCTCTTTAAACAACTGCGGGTACTTTGCCTTCATGTCGCTTTCGAGTTCCCAAGTGAACTCTGCGGCTCGTTTGCCTTCCCATCGGACTTTCACAATAGGAATGCGAGAGCGTCTGAGCTGCTTGGTTTGGCGATCCATGATTTCGACAGGCTTTTCCACGAAGTGTAATGTTTCGTTCACTTGCAGATCATCAAGAGGAACGTGTAAATCATGGTTGGCTAGGCACTTTCGGAGGTTGGACACGTGGAAAGTCGGGTGGACGTTACTAAGTTCCTCCGGTAGTTCGAGTCTGTAGGCGACTTTTCCGATCCTTTCCAGAATCTTAAAAGGTCCAACATATCAAGGCGTGGGCTTTCCTTTCTTGCCGAATCGGACCACACCCTTCCAAGGTGATACCTTTAGGAGTACGTAGTCACCAACGTCAAATTCACGGGGCTTGCGTTTTCTATCGGCGTAACTTTTCTGTCGATCCCGAGCTTTCACCAGGTTGTCTCGAATTTAGAAAATTTTGTCTGTCGTTTCTTGTAATAGCTCAGGACCGGTTAATTGTGAATGACCGATCTCGTGCCATACAATAGGCTCCGTATAATGCCTCGAATGGTGCCATTTGGATGCTAGAATGATAGCTGTTGTTATACGAGAATTCGACCAACGGCAGGTATTTATCCCAATTACCACCGAAGTCTATAACACACGAACGGAGCATGTCTTCAAGAGTATGAATCGTTCTTTCAGTCTGACCGTCGGTTTGCGGGTGGAATGCAGTACTTAGATTAAGCGATGTACCGAGTGCCGTTTGGAACATTTCCCACAGTCGCGAAGTAAACCGAGCATCACGATGAGATGATGTCACGAGGCGTCCCATGATTACAAATGATCTCGTCGGTGTAGATTCGGGCTAATCGTTCTACCTTGTAGTCTTCCCGTATTGGCAAAAAGTGAGCTGATTTAGTCAAACGGTCGACCACAACCCAAATGCTGTCGTGTCCTGATGACGTGTGCGGTAGCTTGGTTATAAAGTCCATAGCTGTACTTTCCTACTTCCACATGGGAATCGGTGGTTGTTCGAGTAAGCCAGAGGGTCTTTGATGTTCAGCCATGACTCTTGCACAAGTTAGGCATTTTCCAACGTAGAGAGCGATATCCCTCTTCATGCCCGGCCACTAGTACTTATAACGAAGATCCTGGTACATCTTATCGGCACCGGGATGAATAGAATACCGGGATTTATGGGTTTCGTCCATCAGTATCTGTCGCAAATCGGTCCGTTTAGGGATCCAAATTCGGTCCAGGAAGTGGAATATCCCATTAGATTTGCTCATAAGTTGGGCTCCGTCGTGGTAGATTCGTTCCCTCTTCAAAGTGCGTTCGTTAAAACATGCATGCTGAGCTTCGCGAATGAGGGTTTCGAGGTCGTGTTGGGCTTGAATATTACGAATGCTAAGCAGATAGCTCCGTCTGCTGAGTGCGTCGGCAACAACATTTGCCTTACCTGGGTGATAACGAATCTCACAGTCGTAATCATTGAGAAGTTCTACCCATCGGCGTTGACGCATATTAAGTTCCTTCTGATTAAAGATATGTTGTAGGCTCCTATGATCGGTGAAGATCGTACACTTGGTACCATACAGGTAGTGTCGCCAAATCTTTAATGCAAAAACAACCGCGCCTAGCTCGAGATCATGGGTTGTATAGTTCTTCTCGTGGACTTTGAGCTGACGAGATGCGTAAGCTATGACCTTGTCTCGTTGCATGATAACACAGCCAAGACCAAAGTTGGAAGCATCACAATAGACAATGAAATCATTGTTCCCGTCAGGCAATGTGAGAACAGGAGCGTTGCAAAGCATGTGCTTGAGGGTTTGAAAGGCAGACTCTTGTTCAGTTTTCCAAACAAAAGGCTTGTCTTTATGTGTGTGAGAGGTAAGCGGCACAGCGATCTTTGAGAATCCCTCGATAAATCGTCGATAATAGCCCGCTAGTCCGAGAAAAGAGCGGACTTCAGTCGGGTTCTTAGGCGTAACCCAGCTCTTGACAGCTTCAATCTTCGAAGGAACGACGTGAATACCCTGACCATTAACAATGTGACCCAGAAACTGAACTTCCTCCAACCAGAATTCACACTTGGAGAATTTGGCATAGAGTTGGTTCCCCTGGAGTAACTCGAGAACCAAACGTAGATGTTGCGTGTGTTCGGTCTTCGATTTGGAATAGATCAAGACATCGTCGATGAATACGATGACGAAACGGTCGAGATATGGTTTACACACGCGATTCATAAGGTCCATGAAGATCGCGGGTGCGTTGGTTAGACCAAAAGGCATGACAACGAATTCGTAATGGCCGTAACGAGTGCGAAACGCGGTTTTGGGCATATCCTCCTCTTGAATACGTAGCTGGTGATATCCTGAACGTAGATCGATCTTCGAGAAACACGTAGCACCTTGTAGTTGATCAAACAAATCGTCGATACGAGGTAGGGGATAGCGGTTCTTGATAGTTAACTTATTCAATTCCCGATAGTCGATGCACATCCTGAACGACCCATCCTTCTTTTTGACGAAAAGGACTGGTGCGCCCCAAGGAGAGGTGCTCGGGCGAATGAAGCCTTTCTCAAGTAATTCCTGGAGTTGGTTTGAGAGTTCACGCATTTCAGACGACGCAAGTCGATAAGGAGCTTTGGCAATAAGGTTGGCTCCAGGAATTAGGTCGATACGAAAGTCGATATCACGACTTGGCGGTAGTCCGGGAAGATCTTCCAGAAAAACATGAGGAAATTCACGAACCACAGGAACGTCTTTCACTTCCTTCTTCTCTTTCTTTTCCTTCTCCGCTACTACAATGTTAGCCAAGAAAGTTCTGTATTCCTTGCGGAGATACTTGCTAGCTTGGATACATGTCATGAGCTTGAGACCTTTCGAAGTAGTATCACCGTACACACACAATAAATCACCATTCGCGAGCGAGAATCGAATCATCTTGTCGAAGCACACAACTTCGGCATGGTTTTCGCGAAGAAAGTCCATGCCTACTATGATGTCAAAACTTCCGAGTTGCATCGGAATGAGGTCGATTGGGAAAATGTGATTGTTGACCTCGAGAGTACAATCATGAAGAACGGAATTAACGGCGACAGTTCTTCCAGTAGCGACTTCAACATCGAATGTCGAGGAGAGTTGGGAGCGTTTACGACTAAGGAGCTTCTCGAATTCGAACGACACAAAGCAATTGTCGGCTCCAGTATCAAACAAACATGAAGCATAAATACCATTCACAAGGAACGTACCAATGACCACGTTGTTGTCGGCCTGGGCTTGACGCACGTTGATGTTGAAAGTTCTGGCACGTGCGGCCTGTTGTTGCTGCTGCTACTGTTGTTGCTGCTGTGGCTGCTGTTGCTGAGGCTCTTGCTTCACGACCCTGTTTGGGCACATGTTGCCGAAATGGTTCGGGTCGCCATATGCGAAACAGGCTCTGGCTTTGACCGCGGGTGCCGGAGGAGCTTGTTGACCCTGGGGGGCAGTGAGTAGAGCTTAATGAGCAGGAGCTTTTCGAATACGGAAGTTGGCAGTAAAATGGCCGTATACATTGCAATGAGCACAAAAACGGCAAGCAATGGCAGTCAGGTGGTGGTAGGTACAAGTAGGGCAGAGCGGGTGTGGCCCAGTGTATGCACGCTTTGCAGGCGGTGCATTAGCCACAGGCGCCGCTACTTGACGCTGTTGGGCTGGTACAGCTTGAATTGGTGCGGCAGTGATCACACAGTTCTTATTGCTGGAGCTGTTCTTTCTCTTGTTCTTCCTCTTGTTGCTCGATGTGGTGGGTTCAGCAGTTGGTGCGGCGGTAGTAGCTTGATGCAGGTGCTTCAGAGTTTTATCCCAGACACCAGCCTTGACCCTCTTGTCGTTGATTTCGGCGGCCAGTAGGTAAGTTTCTTCGATCGTCTTAGTCTTAGCCGCTTGCACGAAATCTGCGACGCAGTCGGGCAAAGCTCGGATGTACTTCTTGATTGCGATCTCCGGAGTCTTGACTTGATCGGGACAGATGATACTGAGCTGTTTGAAACGAGCAGTGAGGGCAGCATTGTCACCTTCATGCTGATGTATGTGCCAAAATTCATCCTCTAGCATGACTTCCTTGAGTTCGTCCCACGACAGTCCGTAGGCTGCATCGTTCCCTCGCTTGTTCCTCTCGGCCGTCCACCAGTCTAGTGCACGGGACTGGAAAACGCCGGTAGCATTCAGAGTTCGGAGGTCATCGGGGCAACCACTCTACCGTAGTGTGACCTTAATGGAATCAAACCATTGGAATAGTGCAGTAGGACCTCCTTCGCCAGTGAATTCCTTTGGCCCACACGACTTGAATTGCTTGAAATTGAAGGACTTGGTGGTAGCTTTAGGAGCTTCGGTCCTCGATTCCTCAGATGACTTGCTGGCATTCTCGTAAACATCACTCACGGCCTTTGCCACACTTTTTGCGATGATGGCAGCAAGGCGTTTGTCCCTCTTTTCTTGACGAGAAAGTGCATGACGGGATCCAGAAGACATTGTCTGCAACAGACATCGTCGCAGGACTCAACATATTGTATTCGAATCTCACCTCACACGTCTACTACTTACTAAAGCTCAGGAACACGCAGATTCACGTAAACACATAACACATAGAGCACAAAATCACATAAGCATGTAGAGCACATAATCACATAACACCTAAGCATGTAAAGCAAAGAAGCAAGGAAACACATACGCATTTAATCATTAGAGGCAGTCAGAAAACAGGACTCTAGATCCCTTGGCCTATAAATAGGAACCTAAGGTGTTAGGTTTAGGACTTTTGACACTTTTGGCATTTTGGAGAATTGAAGAGCTCTAGATCTAGAGAGTGAAGCTAGAGAGGGAAAGTGATCCACGTAATTCAGGTGCCTTGTACGATTTCAGATCTGTCAATAGAATCACTGATTACATTACGTTCTCGTGTGTTCGGTCCCGTTCGTGTACGGATTCCACACGTCACACGTTCGGTTCGCAATCATTTCGGAGTGAAAACTGGGACCTAACATGAGCGTATATCATAGTATAAAGTCGCCCATAATTCAACGATTTGTTAACGGCTGTACGGTGGGTTGCGTGTTGTAACAGAAGCAAAAAGGCGTTAGATCAAAACCAATAGTACCTCAAAACGTTAACAAATAAGCAGAAAACACATAAAATCCTCATAAAATCGATAAAATTGAGGGTAGATTGTCCGCGGCTACTTAGACATTGATTAACCAAAGTGGTTTGACTATTCACATGGACTTGTCATGCACGCTTGACCTACCGGGCAGTGCCTCTGCCTCGATTCTTGGGCGTTGGGCACGTATCCCGTTAGTCATATCGTGACTGCAGGTCGTTGGAGTCCATCGAGACTTTGGTGAGAGTTTTGTAAAATTTGCGGAACAAGTCGTCAAGGTTAGGGTTTCACCCCTGGCTTGACAACTTTGTCTCTGTTTTTGATAAAATGGAGGAGATTATTCATCAAAATATGGATTTCACTCCTGATTTGGCATAATTCTCCTTGTTTGTAGATAAAATGCGAGTTGATTAAGCAATTTTAGTCGAGAGTTTGCGGTTTTCACACCTCATCTCGACTTTATCGCCTATTTATAGTTGAAAATTTGAGTGTAGTGAAAGTGTAGCATAAGCGAGAATAGTGAGAAATAAGCACGTACATAATTCCTACTGGATGTGCTCAAGTCGGTCTGTTGGTTCCTAACTATAGACTAGGTATCTAAGACATCGACCCAGACTAGGTCGAGTCTTGCCTAATTCCCTATAGTTATGGCTCTGATACCAATCTGTCACACCCCAACCGATGGCGGAAATATCGGGGCATGACACTGAGCGAAACAGATTGTCCAGAAGTTTCCATAACAATTATCAATACTTTTCAATTCAAATAATACGTCCCATACCGTATCTCAAACAACAAAATAATTATTACAGACAGAAATCTAGGCAATTATTCTGTTCCGACCACTCAGATTTAAATAGACAGCAATTGTTTATCTGCTTCTAGAGACCCTTAGTTTGACCACTACAGACAACTATTTGTTGGGCTCTAAAGCTTTATTCTAGCTTCAAATTCCTACCAAGTGTGCGTCCTAAGCACCTGTCACATACGTTAAAATAAAGTCAATACATAAAATGTAAAGGTGAGCATACAAGTTTGATAATAGCATATAGAGTTCAATTTCGTTTACGCATAACCAGAACGTACACATAGTGAAATGAAGCACGTTAGTTATCGACATAGATCCATCGATACCAATGACTGCGGGTTGACTGCCCGAGGCAGTTCGCAATACATGATTACCACCGTAATCCATGCAAGTAATTGTCCTTAACAACCCCCGTGTGAACGGGTGCTGAGTTCAAACTATAGTACTATCGTTGCGAAGGCAGGTAGACAGCATTCCATGTGTAAACATAACAAACAAGCATTCATGAGCCACGTATAACATGCATAAACGGTTAGCGTTCAAATAGTATTGAGTAGTGTGATTGTTGTAGTTTGAATATTCGTAACGTATGTAACACCCAAAAGCGCGTAAAGCAAAAAGGGATCGAGTATACTCACAGCGGTTGATGGATTGAAGGGAGCGCTTAGCGAGTAAGGTTAGCCTGAATAGATTCGATAGCATAACGATAAGGGACACGTAAAACATTACAAAGTGAGAATGGATCGGATGGTAGTTCGTTCGGATGGTAATCCGAGCGGACAGCAATCCGTGTGGATGACAATCCGTTCGTATGGTCATCCGGTCGGATAGCTTATCTGAATGGATGACTATTCGAGTGGATTGTTTCTTCCTATGAGGAAAGATGTGTTTGTGTATGATGGCTTGACTTTTGAAGTTTTCGTTGTAGTATTTTGAAAACATTAAAGCATCTCTATCCTTCAAGTAGGTCGTTCGGATGGCCGGTCGTGCGGATGACAATCCGTTCGGACGGTCATCCGGTCGGACAGTGGTCCGGTCGGACGGCGACTTGATGAAGAGAACAAGTTCACATCAGAAGAGTCACTCGATCGGATGTCCATCCGATCGGGTGGCAACCCTGTTACTGAACATGTTGAAAATTGTTTAAGTCTTTAAAGTCTTAGTATCTCATGATCCGAAGAGTAATCCAATCAGATGGTCGTCCGATCGGATTGAAATTCGTTCGATACTCAAACTCTAGCTGAGGTTGTTTAAAGGTGGGACCCAAGTGTGATCCGTTCGGATGGCAATCCGTTTGGGTGACCTATCCGATCGAACGGCAGTCCGGTCGGACAGCAATCCGTTCCGATTGTTCCGTTCGTCCTACACTTGGTCGTTTTGATGGTTTGTCGTTATGTCGAGACACTTTGACAACGTGTTAATCAACTGAACCCCCATTTCGACCCAGATGACTAAACCGACCAGGAATCACCCTAGCTCGGTCAGTTACCGGCTCTAGACGGTTGTTCTTGTTTAACCCGAAGGCAGTGGTCTCGTGGGAGGAATCCAGATCTGAACCAGTACAACACTAGGGATGAGTAGGAGACTAGATCAGAACTCGATTCTACCGGTTTTGAGTGTTTTGAGTGTAAAAGAGTTGAAAGAAAGTTAGAAACCATCTTTCAATCCTTTTTCACCACTCTTGTGCCGAGATCTTTACAAGATCTTTGTGTAATCGGGTGGAAATCAGTTAGATCTCAGTTGTTCTTGGTGGATTGAGGTCAAAACATGAAGTTCTTGAAGAACACATGATGACGTCACCCTAGAACACCCGAAATCTAGTGATTTCACAGTTAAAAGTTGAGATTTAAAAGATAGAAAGGTGTAGGAGTGCATGTAGATCAAGAAAGTACAAGATTTAGGGCGAGATCTTACCTGGATTGAGAGAAATCGAAGAAAAGGTGAGGAGCACGAATGGTTCGGACAGAGGGTTTCTAAAAGTGGAAAGAATGACAATGACAGGGGTATTTATAGGATTCCAAAAGAGGAAAGGGTCATCCGGTCGGATGACACCCGCCCGGATGACTATCCGATCGGATGACATCCTGGTCGGATGGCGCCCTGACTTGTCACCTAAGGGCTATCCAGTCGGGTGGCTATCCGGTCAGATGGCTATCCGGCCGGATGGCGCTTGGTTCAAGTGTTTGACGCGACGATTTTGCTGAGTTGATTTCGATTGCGAGCGGTTCGATACGATAGGGTTTCCTAGTCAAATTACTTTCAGTCCTAACTACTAAATATCATAGTTCGATTGCGATTCGAGTTCGAGTTCGAGTTTCGATTTTCGATTGAGTTCGATTGATTACCACAACACAACATAAATAAACATGCACAGATAACACGTAAGGCACACACACACGTATAATAATAACCGAAATACGTAGCTCGAGTTGCGATTCGTTGTCGATTTGATTAGCATAGTTTGATTATCAGTTGATTAACTTTATCGCATTGTTACTTCCTATAATTCACAGTCGTAGGTCGGTTAGATAGCGATTAACATTCGTCGATTATTGTCATTAACAACACTTACTCCACATAATACAAATAAAATAAAGAAATTCTATAAATCAAATTCGCATCATCGGTCGTTGACTTCGACCTTGACTTTGACTTTGACTTGTGAAAACACGGGGTGTTACAATGGAAGTAAGACATAGCGTATATGGTCTCGTAATTCATTAACACGAGAGGAATAGAACTGAAAGAAATTCCGACCGATGTTTTCCCAGAGGATCTATTTGGGCTATCACCCGATCGTGAGTAGAAACTCAAAATTCGTCTGTGACTAGGAACAACACCACTTGTTATATCACAAAGTTAAGACTAAGGAAGTAGTTGATACATTAAGTCATAAGTTTCATATGAAGCCGAAACAAGTACGTGCTCTTAGATTAAAGTACGAATAGATTTCATGAAACAATTAAATAGTACCCAAGAACACAGCAATCAAAAATGATGCTGAAGGATTACAAAGGAATAATGAAGAAATCAGTAAAAGGAATTAATGGACTTTGGAGATTCCATAAGAAAAGAATTTGGGTACTAATCAAGGAAACCTATAAGAAGGAATTCTCGAAGGAGCTCATAAAACTAAGTATTTGTTGTATCGTGTAAGTGATATGAGGTATCAAGAGTTTTATAAGAATTACTGATAGATAGCAAGTTATGCCTCTAAGTATTTAATCTGTTAGCAAGCTAAAGCTGAACGTTAGAAACCTTTAGGTTGACTTCAATGATTAGAAGTGTCAGTATGGGAAGGGGATTGATAACAAATGGATATTTACCAAATTACCCAACAAAAGAAAATGTAACGACACAATCAGAGAGATTGTGGATCAATTAACCAAGTCTGCTCAATCCCTACCAATAAAGGAAACCCTTTAGTATAAGACACTTAGTTAAGTTATATGAGGACGAAATAGTCTCATTACATAGAATCCCGTTATCTATTGCATCAAATCAAGATAGTCACAATACTTCTCATTTCTGGGGAAATTATAACCCGACTTATTTTGAGCAGTATGAAGGAACACTGCAAACATAGAAAGACATGCTAAGTGCATGTGCGATAAATAGGACTATCATTTATCACTCATGATATTTTTTTCAATAATTAGCCTACAAGTATTAGTGTTACCCATTTGAAGCACCTTATGGATGAAGATATCATCCAGTATGTTAGACATACATATGAGAAAAGCAACTATCAGGCCATGAGATCAGCAAACCATTGAAATTTAAATCAGAGAAAGGATATCACTAAAAGTCTCTCTGTGTTTAAAGGAAAGTTAAGTCCGAGGAATGTCAAACCATTAAAGTAACTAAGCAAAGTGGACCAGTAGCTTATCAGCTAAAATGGCAAGTATACATGATACATTTCATGAAATACTTAGAAATCTTTAGCTATACTTCCTCAAAATATAGGAGTAAATGCAAGATCGTATCAGTCAATCATGAGAATTCCAAAAACATGCAAGATTAGTTCTGGTCAGGGTGAAGTAGGACTTAAAGCGTGGACAAGAATATACTTGGGTATAGAAAATAAGACGGAAGTATCCTTACTTGTTCCAGTAAATCTCGAGGACGAGATTTTAATTAAGGTGGGGAGGATGTAAGGACCTACAAAAATGTCCCAACCGAGTTCGTCGCCATGGGGAGCGCCGATATTGTTTGTTAAAAAGAAGGACGGATCAATGCGTATGTGCATTGATTACCGTGAATTAAACAAAGTTACGATTAAGAATCGGTATCCATTACCGAGAATCGATGATTTGTTTGATCAATTGCAAGGAGCTCGATTTTTCTCTAAAATTGATTTAAGGTCAGGATATCATCAATTAAAGGTACAGGAAGAGGACATTCCTAAAACCGCATTTAGAACAAGGTATGGTCATTATGAATTTACTGTCATGCCATTTGGTTTAACCAATGCCCCAGCTGCATTTATGGACATGATGAACCGAATATGTAAGCCATATTTGGATAAATTCATAATTGTATTCATAGATGATATTCTAATTTACTCTAAGAGTAAAGAGGATCATGCAAGACATTTGCACGCACTTTTAAGTTTATTAAGAAAAGAAAAGCTTTATGCTAAGTTTTCAAAGTGCGAATTTTGGTTAGAACAGGTACAATTCCTTGGACACCTAGTTAATCATGAAGGAATTCATGTAAATCCAACAAAGATCGAGGCAATTACTAAATGGAAAACCCCTGAATCACCAACTGAGGTTAGAAGTTTCTTAGGATTAGCCGGTTATTATAGAAGATTTATTAAAGATTTCTCTAGAATAGCCATTCCCTTAACTAAGTTAACCTGTAAATCTGTTAAGTTTGAATGGGGATTAAAACAAGAAGAAGCATTTAGAATCCTTAAGCAAAGATTAACCCATACACCCATATTAGCTTTACCAGAAGGAACTGAAGACTTCGTAGTTTATTACGATGCTTCTAAATTAGGTTATGGATGTGTGTTGATGCAACGCCAAAAGGTTATAGCTTACACATCTAGACAACTTAAGAATCATGAAGAAAATTATTCAACCCATGATCTAGAATTAGGAGCTATAATTTTTGCTCTTAAGATTTGGAGACATTACCTTTATGGTAGTAAGTTTACTATATTCACTGATCATAAGAGTCTAAGGTATGTTTTCAAGCAAAAAGAATTGAATATGAGGCAAAGACGCTGGACGGAATTTCTTAGTGACTATGACTGTGATATCCAGTATCATGAAGGAAAAGCAAATGTAGTAACAGATGCTTTAAGCCGAAAGTATCATGAAAAGACAAAAAGGGTACGTTTTCTTAAATTAAATCTGCAAGTAGATTTAAATGATCAAATAAGAGAAGCACAAGAATCAGTAATCAAGGATGATTCTGAAAAATTAAGAGGTATGCTAAAAGAATTAGAACAAGGAACAGATGGAATATGGAGATTCCATGAAAAGAGAATGTGGATAACAAAATTAGGAAATTTACGTCATCGTATATTAGAAGAAGCCCATAAGTCTAAGTATACGATGCATCCAGGAAGTGATAAAATGTACCAGGATTTAAGGAAAAATTTCTGGTGGATAGGAATGAAAAAGGACATAGCAGTCTATGTTTAGAAATGTTTGACCAGTTCACAAGTTAAAGCTGAACATCAGAAACCCTCAGGTTTGTTAAAACAATTAGAAATGCCCGTCTAGAAATGGGAATTGATAACAATGGATTTTGTCACTAAATTACCCAAAATTAGGAAAGGAAATGATACAATTTGGGTGATTGTAGATAGACTAACTAAGTCAGCTCATTTTCTACCAATGAAGGAAACAATTAGTATGGAACAATTATCTAAATTGTATGTAAATGAAATTGTTTCTTTACATGGTATTCCTTTATCAATTGTTTCTGATAGGGATAGCCGCTTTACATCTCATTTTTGGTCATGTTTCCAAAAGGCTATGGGAACCAGAATCAGACCATATAAATAGATAGCCTCAGATTACAATTTCCGTCGCTCACATTTCAATCTCAAATCTCAAATTCTGTAGAAGAGTTATAATATTTGGGTATTATACAATGTTTTAAAAACCGGTAAATACCGGCCGGTTATACCGGTATTACCGTTTTCAGATATAAATCCGGTACGAAACACCTCGGTAAATAAGTGAAACGGCATAAGGTTTGTACCGGCGGTAAAATCCGGTATACCGGTTTGAAACGTAATACCGGTACCGGCTCAGGGTTATTTTAGTTTGGGTTGCTCCTTTTTTTATATATGTTACTTATCTTATGTAATTTTTATATATATTATGATTATTCGTAACTAAAAGTTCTTATTTGATATTGTATGAAACGAAAATAGTTGATGTATTCAACACTCAAATGGCTTAAACATACCGTACACTTTAAATGATGTTTTAAATTCAATAAAATAGGGTTTGTCCCTATAAATGTATTGTAATAAGAAATTTGGGTTTTACCCATGTGATTATTAATATTAAATGAGGTGGTTTTTACTCTGATAAATATTTCCTAACTACGGTCCTGATGTAAATTCCGCTGCAAGATTTAATAAACCTGATACCACCGAAACTCTGTGATCGCGTCCGCCCGTTCCCGGGGATCAGGGATCGGGGGTTGCGACAAAAGGTGGTATCAGAGCCTAGCCACTGGTCTAAGCCAAAGAAGTGTTCTACTGACACTTAAAATTCTGAAATTTGTGTTAGGAAATAAAATTATGTAAATAAGTGCATAACTGTATTTATTTGTTATGTGTTATTTGACTATTTGATAGTTTACAGAATGAGTGATCAAGGACCCTCAGAAATGAGTCGTCAGTTGTCTGATTCACCTAAGAGTGAAGGTACCTCATCACAGCCTGCCCTTTCGGGGTATTCTGCTGATCAGGAGGAAGGAATATTTGCCTTTAGAGCTAAGTCGGAGGAACCATTTCCTAATAAGAAACGAGGATGGTTCAGTAAAGAAGCTTTTGCTCGTAGGAAGAGAATGCGAAAATTGCAACAGCAAAGAGCCTTAGCAGCTATTAAGCGAGAGACAGATGCTCATACGCAAGATATGCTTAATAGAAGCCTAGCTAATTTCCATATCCTAGCTACAACTGCTGCTGACCCAAGTCTGGAACAACTAGTAGCCCCACAGCCACAAAACCCAGAACAACTCATGGAGATAGAAAACCAGGAAACCCAAGTGGAGATGCATGACTTTTACCCTAACGAAATCCCTAGGGTACCTGCACCAAATCCCCTAGACCCAAATTACGACCCATGGTGGGACGAGAATAGGGACTATTTGCAACGTTACTCTATTCCTGAAAACACACCTATAGGAGCCTATTCAGGTATGGACCCTTTAGATCCCTATTACCATGATAACTACATTAGGGGAATCTTGGAAGATCCTTACCAATTTCAGGCACTTTTACCACCATATCAGGAACCCGCACCCCAGATTCCAAACCCAGTCCTAGAACCTGCACCCCCAATGAGTGCAGAAAACGTCCAAGAACTTAGGACTTTTGGGGAGGAAATTTTAGAAAGCAGTGAGAAGATGCGTCAGGTGGGAGAGCGTCTCGTATGGAAATACGATGAGCGCAATATGGATTTTTGGATGAATCCATATCCGTGAATGTTAGAATGGAGGAAGCGGTAGTAATAATAATATAATAAAATAAAATAAAATATGTGTGTACGGATGCATATTACTATTTTATATCTGTTGGTATTGTAATCTTTATTTCTGTACTAGTGTGTAATAGACGCATAAGTATATGAAAAGAGTATAGTAGCAATGATCTACGTTTTTGGCTAGATTGTGTGTTATGTGATTAACTATATTAAAATATTAATTGTGATATTAATATGGGATAAATGTTTAAAATTCAGATGGCCGACGAAGAAAATCAAGGAAATCTGAATAACGATAACCAGAGTAACATTAACGTGGTTAATGATAATCCGAGTATCAATAACAATGGAAACCAAGTGGATAATAGTGCTATCCAACACATAGTGGCACAGGGAATTATAGATGCAATGCCATTTATTCTCCAAACTGTTAAAGATGCTGGTAATAAAAGTAAACATAGCAGTAAGCGACCCGTTGAACCAGAAAACAGTGTAAACAATGGACCGGTACTTCAATTGCCTATTCCCAAAAGAAGAAGAACCATGCCTTATGGTTGTTCTTATAAAGAATTCTGGTCTTGTAAACCAATGGAATTCTCGGGCAATGAAGGGGCCATTGCAACCTTACGCTGGATAGAGAAGACTGAGGCAGTATTAAGGATAAGCAAGTGTGCTGAAGAAGATAGAATATTGTTTGCTTCTAATCTGTTTAAGAATGCAGCACTAGAATGGTGGAACACTATCCTCCAGAAAAGAGGAAGTGATCAAACCTATAATATAGAATGGGAAGAATTTAAGATTAAGGTAGAAAGGAAATTCTGCCCACCCAATGAGAAGGAACAGATAGCAAACAAATTCCTAAATCTTAGGATGACTGGTGTAGATAGTAAGGGGTATACTAAGATATTCTTTGAATATGCTAGAATAGTACCAACTCTTGTTTCACCAGAACCAGTGTTAATTTCTCGTTATATTTGGGGATTAATTGGAGAGATTAGACACATAGTCAAGGCAGCTAGACCTCAAACCATAGAAGAAGCTGTAGAATTAACAAATACCTTGACTGATGAATTAGTCCGTACTAGAGAAGAGGATCAGAGGAGGAACTTAACTCAAAGGCTTACACAAGAATTTCGTTCCGGAAATTATAATCGTAGGAATATGGGTTCTACCTCTGCAACATACTGCAAGGTCTGCAAGAAAAAGCATTCGGGAAAATGTTCCACTCTCTGCAATCATTGTAAGATGCCAGGACACAAGGAAGAAAATTGCAGAAGGAAAATCAGTAATGGATTATGCTACAACTGTGGAGAAAAAGGCCATATCAGGCCAAATTGTCCAAAATTAGCTCCAGCCACAGACAACAAGAATACTAAAAATGCTAGAGCATTTGTTCTGACTGCAGATGAAGCCAAGATGATTCCAGATGTCATCGCTGGTACGTTTTTAGTTAATAATGTTTTTGCCAAAGTATTATTTGACTCTGGTGCAAACCAATGTTTTATTAATACATCATTTTGCAAATTTCTAAATCAGTCATTAACTAAACTACCACAAGAATGCATAGTAGAGACAACTAATGGAGAAACCGTTAGGATTTCTGAAATCTTGCAGGGAGCAAGCATAGAAATTTTAAATCAGAAATTTATTGCAAACCTATATCCCATGAATCTGGTAGGATTTGATGTTGTTTTAGGAATGGATTGGTTAATAGCCAATAAAGCCAGTATTTTATGTGATCAAAAGTTAATTCAAGTAAATTCACCAAAAGGTAAAATGATCACAATTAATGGAGATAAAATTTCTAGGACTACTAAAATTATCTCTGTGATGAAAACTGCAAGTTGTATAAGAAAAGGTTCTATAGTGTATTTGATTTCTATAATCACTAACACTAAAGGAAAGAATTTAAAAGATATTCCAGTAGTATCTCAGTTTTCACATATCTTTCCAGAAGAATTACCAGGACTACCTCCGGATAGATAAGTTGAATTCAGAATCCATTTAATACCAGGAACAGCACCGATTGCCAAATCACCTTACCGTTTGGCACACGCTGAAATGCAAGAATTGAAGACACAATTAGATGAATTGTTGGAAAAAGGATTTATACAACCGAGTTTGTCGCCATGGGGAGCGCCGATATTGTTTGTTAAAAAGAAGGACGGATCAATGCGTATATGCATTGATTACCGTGAATTAAACAAAGTTACGATTAAGAATCGGTATCCATTACCGAGAATCGATGATTTGTTTGATCAATTGCAAGGAGCTCGATTTTTCTCTAAAATTGATTTAAGGTCAGGATATCATCAATTAAAGGTACAGGAAGAGGACATTCCTAAAACCGCATTTAGAACAAGGTATGGTCATTATGAATTTACTGTCATGCCATTTGGTTTAACCAATGCCCCAGCTGCATTTATGGACATGATGAACCGAATATGTAAGCCATATTTGGATAAATTCATAATTGTATTCATAGATGATATTCTAATTTACTCTAAGAGTAAAGAGGATCATGCAAGACATTTGCACGCACTTTTAAGTTTATTAAGAAAATAAAAGCTTTATGCTAAGTTTTCAAGGTGCGAATTTTGGTTAGAACAGGTACAATTCCTTGGACACCTAGTTAATCATGAAGGAATTTATGTAGATCCAACAAAGATCGAGG
Source organism: Helianthus tuberosus (assembly GCA_030545235.1). Classification (NCBI taxonomy): domain Eukaryota; kingdom Viridiplantae; phylum Streptophyta; class Magnoliopsida; order Asterales; family Asteraceae; genus Helianthus; species Helianthus tuberosus. The sequence goes on along the minus strand of CM060354.1, from coordinate 62,894,646 downwards.
CAATTACTAAATGGAAAACCCCTGAATCACCAACTGAGGTTGGAAGTTTCTTAGGATTAACCGGTTATTATAGAAGATTTATTAAAGATTTCTCTAGAATAGCCATTCCCTTAACTAAGTTAACCTGTAAATCTGTTAAGTTTGAATGGGGATTAAAACAAGAAGAAGCATTTAGAATCCTTAAGCAAAGATTAACCCATACACCCATATTAGCTTTACCAGAAGGAACTGAAGACTTCGTAGTTTATTGCGATGCTTCTAAATTAGGTTATGGATGTGTGTTGATGCAACGCCAAAAGGTTATAGCTTACACATCTAGACAACTTAAGAATCATGAAGAAAATTATTCAACCCATGATCTAGAATTAGGAGCTATAATTTTTGCTCTTAAGATTTGGAGACATTACCTTTATGGTAGTAAGTTTACTATATTCACTGATCATAAGAGTCTGAGGTATGTTTTCAAGCAAAAAGAATTGAATATGAGGCAAAGACGCTGGATGGAATTTCTTAGTGACTATGACTGTGATATCCAGTATCATGAAGGAAAAGCAAATGTAGTAGCAGATGCTTTAAGCCGAAAGTATCATGAAAAGACAAAAAGGGTACGTTTTCTTAAATTAAATCTGCAAGTAGATTTAAATGATCAAATAAGAGAAGCACAAGAATCAGTAATCAAGGATGATTCTGAAAAATTAAGAGGTATGCTAAAAGAATTAGAACAAGGAACAGATGGAATATGGAGATTCCATGAAAAGAGAATGTTGATACCTAAATTAGGAAATTTACGTCATCGTATATTAGAAGAAGCCCATAAGTCTAAGTATACGATGCATCCAGGAAGTGATAAAATGTACCAGGATTTAAGGAAAAATTTCTGGTGGATAAGAATGAAAAAGGACATAGCAGTCTATGTTTCTAAATGTTTGACATGTTCACAAGTTAAAGCTGAACATCAGAAACCCTCAGGTTTGTTACAACAATTAGAAATGCCCGTTTGGAAATGGTAATTGATAACAATGGATTTTGTCACTAAATTACCCAAAACTAGGAAAGGAAATGATACAATCTGGGTGATTGTAGATAGACTAACTAAGTCAGCTCATTTTCTACCAATGAAGGAAACAATTAGTATGGAACAATTATCTAAATTGTATGTAAATGAAATTGTTTCTTTACATGGTATTCCTTTATCAATTGTTTCTGATAGGGATAGCCGCTTTACATCTCATTTTTGGTCATGTTTCCAAAAGGCTATGGGAACTAAGTTAAAATTAAGTACGGCTTATCATCCACAAACATATGGACAAAGTGAAAGGAAAATTAAGACAATGGAAGACATGCTTAGAGCTTGTGTAATTGACTTTGGAGGTAATTGGGATGATCACTTACCTTTAATAGAATTTTCTTATAATAATAGCTATCACACAAGTATCAATGCTGCACCATTCGAAGCACTTTATGGACGAAAGTGTCGAACCCCAGTCTGTTGGGCAGAAATTGGGGAAAAGCAACTATCTGGACCTGAGATAGTACAAGAAACAACTGACAAGATTATTCAAGTCAAGGAACGACTAAAAGCAGCACGTGATCGACAAAAGAGTTATGCTAATAACCGACGCAAGCCATTGGAATTTCAAGTAGGAGATAAAGTATTGTTAAGAGTCTCTCCTTGGAAAGGAGTAGTAAGATTCATCAAACGGGGAAAGCTAAGTCCCAGGTATGTTGGACCTTTTAAGATTATTAGAAGAATAGGACCTGTAGCCTATCAGCTACAACTGCCAGAGGAAATGGCAGGAATACATGATGTGTTTCATGTATCAAATCTCAAAAAGTGTTTAGCTGATGAATCATTGCTAGTACCTCTTAAGGATATAGAGATAAATGAACAACTCAAGTTTGTAGAAAGACCTCTACAGATTGAAGACAGGAAAATCAAGAATCTTAAACACAAAAGACTAGTTCTAGTTAAAGTAAAGTGGGACTCCAAAAGAGGACCAGAGTACACATGGGAACTCGAGTCAGAAATGCAAAGGAAATATCCGCATTTATTCCAGTGGATCTCGAGGACGAGTTCTAAAATAAGGTGGGGAGAATGTAACAACCCTCGGTAAAACCAACGCTCTCATAATATTTCAGACACCTTATTATATCTTAAAATACCCTTATATGTCTTATATTACACCCCGTATGTGAAAACCGAGCCCGAAATACGTTATAGTTTATAAAATAAATTAAAAATAAGAAAAAGGAGTTGAGGAGGGCCGCGTAGACCCACCCCAACATCTCACGCGGGCCGTATCAAGACTGGAGTTGACTCAGCTGATTTCTTTAGTTAAAGCGGGCCGCGTAAGAGTTATGTTTAGTCGACGCGGGCCGCGAGAGATCGTTATACTCGGATACATCCTGAGCCGACACGTGTCGACATCGTGTCGAGTCTACTTGGTGATCAGGCTAAGCTATAGGTTGACCATGTGTTGGCGCGGGCCGCGTAAGGCTTAGCCTTACCTTACGGGGGCCGCCTGGAAACCAGAATCAGACCATATAAATAGATAGCCTCAGATTACAATTTCCGTCGCTCACATTTCAATCTCAAATCTCAAATTCTGTAGAAGAGTTATAATATTTGGGTATTATACCCCTAATTAGCGAGGTTCTGCTCCGTTGTAAGTATTATAACCCCAGTTTCATAATAGTTACGCTACCCGATTGATTTAGGGTTCCGTAACAACTGTCGTGGTTCTGCCCGACGTAGTTGTTGGAATGCCGTCTCGGGGAGGGTATTATTAATAATTTCAAAAGGTTATGATACTAACCAATGTACATTTGTATAAATTATAGATTATATCCAGGAAACCCTTACGCGAACTCTAAGATCGCAAAGTGAGTTTATCCTCTTTTTGTTAATATTTTTGGTAATGTTTTACCAAACATTAAATGTTTTACTATGAAATTTAGCAGTTATTGAGTCTTTGTAGTTCTTCAATTACTGCCGGTATGTTGGGGTTTTGTATACAAAATTTGTACTACTTGTGAGTAGTAAGTCTGGATGACAATACGTTACCATTGGACAATGAGTTAGCCAATGGGTAATATAACCCACAAGTCAGGATTGATAGTACCAAATGGAGTAATTGTGTAGACATAAACAATGTGATCGCTCTCAATACTGTTCACTGTGACTTTTGATTTAAACTTGATTAAATTGGGATTCACTCACCAGTATTTCCCACTGACAAATGTTTTTAAAACGCGTTTCAGGTAACCCAATGTGAAAGCCAATTAGTAAAAAGCCAGCTGGAGAGCACTGAAGGCTTGGGGAAAATGTGGCTATAAAAGTTACCAAATAAACGATGTTTTAAATTCAATAAAATAGGGTTTGTCCCTATAAATGTATTGTAATAAGAAATTTGGGTTTTACCCATGTGATTATTAATATTAAATGAGGTGGTTTTTACTCTGATAAATATTTCCTAACTACGGTCCTGATGTAAATTCCGCTGCAAGATTTAATAAACCTGATACCACCGAAACTCTGTGATCGCGTCCGCCCGTTCCCGGGGATCAGGGATCGGGGGTTGCGACAGAAGGTGGTATCAGAGCCTAGCCACTGGTCTAAGCCAAAGAAGTGTTCTGCTGACACTTAAAATTCTGAAATTTGTGTTAGGAAATAAAATTATGTAAATAAGTGCATAACTGTATTTATTTGTTATGTGTTATTTGACTATTTGATAGTTTACAGAATGAGTGATCAAGGACCCTCAGAAATGAGTCGTCAGTTGTCTGATTCACCTAAGAGTGAAGGTACCTCATCACAGCCTGCCCTTTCGGGGTATTCTGCTGATCAGGAGGAAGGAATATTTGCCTTTAGAGCTAAGTCGGAGGAACCATTTCCTAATAAGAAACGAGGATGGTTCAGTAAAGAAGCTTTTGCTCGTAGGAAGAGAATGCGAAAATTGCAACAGCAAAGGGCCTTAGCAGCTATTAAGCGAGAGACAGATGCTCATACGCAAGATATGCTTAATAGAAGCCTAGCTAATTTCCATATCCTAGCTACAACTGCTGCTGACCCAAGTCTGGAACAACTAGTAGCCCCACAGCCACAAAACCCAGAACAACTCATGGAGATAGAAAACCAGGAAACCCAAGTGGAGATGCATGACTTTTACCCTAACGAAATCCCTAGGGTACCTGCACCAAATCCCCTAGACCCAAATTACGACCCATGGTGGGACGAGAATAGGGACTATTTGCAACGTTACTCTATTCCTGAAAACACACCTATAGGAGCCTATTCAGGTATGGACCCTTTAGATCCCTATTACCATGATAACTACATTAGGGGAATCTTGGAAGATCCTTACCAATTTCAGGCACTTTTACCACCATATCAGGAACCCGCACCCCAGATTCCAAACCCAGTCCTAGAACCTGCACCCCCAATGAGTGCAGAAAACGTCCAAGAACTTAGGACTTTTGGGGAGGAAATTTTAGAAAGCAGTGAGAAGATGCGTCAGGTGGGAGAGCGTCTCGTATGGAAATACGATGAGCGCAATATGGATTTTTGGATGAATCCATATCCGTGAATGTTAGAATGGAGGAAGCGGTAGTAATAATAATATAATAAAATAAAATAAAATATGTGTGTACGGATGCATATTACTATTTTATATCTGTTGGTATTGTAATCTTTATTTCTGTACTAGTGTGTAATAGACGCATAAGTATATGAAAAGAGTATAGTAGCAATGATCTACGTTTTTGGCTAGATTGTGTGTTATGTGATTAACTATATTAAAATATTAATTGTGATATTAATATGGGATAAATGTTTAAAATTCAGATGGCCGACGAAGAAAATCAAGGAAATCTGAATAACGATAACCAGAGTAACATTAACGTGGTTAATGATAATCCGAGTATCAATAACAATGGAAACCAAGTGGATAATAGTGCTATCCAACACATAGTGGCACAGGGAATTATAGATGCAATGCCATTTATTCTCCAAACTGTTAAAGATGCTGGTAATAAAAGTAAACATAGCAGTAAGCGACCCGTTGAACCAGAAAACAGTGTAAACAATGGACCGGTACTTCAATTGCCTATTCCCAAAAGAAGAAGAACCATGCCTTATGGTTGTTCTTATAAAGAATTCTGGTCTTGTAAACCAATGGAATTCTCGGGCAATGAAGGGGCCATTGCAACCTTACGCTGGATAGAGAAGACTGAGGCAGTATTAAGGATAAGCAAGTGTGCTGAAGAAGATAGAATATTGTTTGCTTCTAATCTGTTTAAGAATGCAGCACTAGAATGGTTGAACACTATCCTCCAGACAAGAGGAAGTGATCAAACCTATAATATGGAATGGGAAGAATTTAAGAATAAGGTAGAAAGGAAATTCTGCCCACCCAATGAGAAGGAACAGATAGCAAACAAATTCCTAAATCTTAGGATGACTGGTGTAGATAGTAAGGGGTATACTAAGATATTCTTTGAATATGCTAGAATAGTACGAACTCTTGCTTCACCAGAACCAGTGTTAATTTCTCGTTATATTTGGGGATTAATTGGAGAGATTAGACACATAGTCAAGGCAGCTAGACCTCAAACCATAGAAGAAGCTGTAGAATTAACAAATACCTTGACTGATGAATTAGTCCGTACTAGAGAAGAGGATCAGAGGAGGAACTTAACTCAAAGGCTTACACAAGAATTTCGTTCCGGAAATTATAATCGTAGGAATATGGGTTCTACCTCTGCAACATACTGCAAGGTCTGCAAGAAAAAGCATTCGGGAAAATGTTCCACTCTCTGCAATCATTGTAAGATGCCAGGACACAAGGAAGAAAATTGCAGAAGGAAAATCAGTAATGGATTATGCTACAACTGTGGAGAAAAAGGCCATATCAGGCCAAATTGTCCAAAATTAGCTCCAGCCACAGACAACAAGAATACTAAAAATGCTAGAGCATGTGTTCTGACTGTAGATGAAGCCAAGATGATTCCAGATGTCATCGCTGGTACGTTTTTAGTTAATGATGTTTTTGCCAAAGTATTATTTGACTCTGGTGCAAACCAAAGTTTTATTAATACATCATTTTGCAAATTTCTAAATCAGTCATTAACTAAACTACCACAAGAATGCATAGTAGAGACAGCTAATGGAGAAACCGTGAGGATTTCTGAAATCTTGTTGGGAGCAAGCATAGAAATTTTAAATCAAAAATTTATTGCAAACCTATATCCCATGACTCTGGTAGGATTTGATGTTGTTTTAGGAATGGATTGGTTAATAGCCAATAAAGCCAGTATTTTATGTGATCAAAAGTTAATTCAAGTAAATTCACCAAAAGGTAAAATGATCACAATTAAAGGAGATAAAATTTCTAGGACTACTAAAATTATCTCTGTGATGAAAACTGCAAGTTGTATAAGAAAAGGTTCTATAGTGTATTTGATTTCTATAATCACTAACACTAAAGGAAAGAATTTAAAAGATATTCCAGTAGTATCTCAGTTTTCAGATATCTTTCCAGAAGAATTACCAGGACTACCTCCGGATAGAGAAGTTGAATTCAGAATCCATTTAATACCAGGAACAGCACCGATTGCCAAAGCACCTTACCGTTTGGCACCCGCTGAAATGCAAGAATTGAAGAAATAATTAGATGAATTGTTGGAAAAAGGATTTATACAACCGAGTTCGTCGCCATGGGGAGCGCCGATATTGTTTGTTAAAAAGAAGGACGGATTAATGCGTATGTGCATTGATTACCGTGAATTAAACAAAGTTACGATTAAGAATCGGTATCCATTACCGAGAATCGATGATTTGTTTGATCAATTGCAAGGAGCTCGATTTTTCTCTAAAATTGATTTAAGGTCAGGATATCATCAATTAAAGGTACAGGAAGAGGACATTCCTAAAACTGCATTTAGAACAAGGTATGGTCATTATGAATTTACTGTCATGCCATTTGGTTTAACCAATGCCCCAGCTGCATTTATGGACATGATGAACCGAATATGTAAGCCGTATTAGGATAAATTCATAATTGTATTCATAGATGATATTCTAATTTACTCTAAGAGTAAAGAGGATCATGCAAGACATTTGCACGCACTTTTAAGTTTATTAAGAAAAGAAAAGCTTTATGCTAAGTTTTCAAAGTGCGAATTTTGGTTAGAAAGGTACAATTCCTTGGACACCTAGTTAATCATGAAGGAATTCATGTAGATCCAACAAAAAGATCGAGGCAATTACTAAATGGAAAACCCCTGAATCACCAACTGAGGTTAGAAGTTTCTTAGGATTAGCCGGTTATTATAGAAGATTTATTAAAGATTTCTCTAGAATAGCCATTCCCTTAACTAAGTTAACCTGTAAATCTGTTAAGTTTGAATGGGGATTAAAACAAGAAGAAGCATTTAGAATCCTGAAGCAAAGATTAACCCATACACCCATATTAGCTTTACCAGAAGGAACTGAAGACTTCGTAGTTTATTGCGATGCTTCTAAATTAGGTTATGGATGTGTGTTGATGCAACGCCAAAAGGTTATAGCTTACACATCTAGACAACTTAAGAATCATGAAGAAAATTATTCAACCCATGATCTAGAATTAGGAGCTATAATTTTTGCTCTTAAGATTTAGAGACATTACCTTTATGGTAGTAAGTTTACTATATTCACTGATCATAAGAGTCTAAGGTATGTTTTCAAGCAAAAAGAATTGAATATGAGGCAAAGACGCTGGATGGAATTTCTTAGTGACTATGACTGTGATATCCAGTATCATGAAGGAAAAGCAAATGTAGTAGCAGATGCTTTAAGCCGAAAGTATCATGAAAAGACAAAAAGGGTACGTTTTCTTAAATTAAATCTGCAAGTAGATTTAAATGATCAAATAAGAGAAGCACAAGAATCAGTAATCAAGGATGATTCTGAAAAATTAAGAGGTATGCTAAAAGAATTATAACAAGGAACAGATGGAATATGGAGATTCCATGAAAAGAGAATGTGGATACCTAAATTAGGAAATTTACGTCGTCGTATATTAGAAGAAGCCCATAAGTCTAAGTATACGATGCATCCAGGAAGTGATAAAATGTACCAGGATTTAAGGAAAAATTTCTGGTAGATAGGAATGAAAAAGGACATAGCAGTCTATGTTTCTAAATGTTTGACCTGTTCACAAGTTAAAGCTGAACATCAGAAACCCTCAGGTTTGTTACAACAATTAGAAATGCCCGCCTGGAAATGGGAATTGATAACAATGGATTTTGTCACTAAATTACCCAAAACTAGGAAAGGAAATGATACAATCTGGGTGATTGTAGATAGACTAACTAAGTCAGCTCATTTTCTACCAATGAAGGAAACAATTAGTATGGAACAATTATCTAAATTGTATGTAAATGAAATTGTTTCTTTACATGGTATTCCTTTATCAATTGTTTCTGATAGGGATAACCGCTTTACATCTCATTTTTGGTCAAGTTTCCAAAAAGCTATGGGAACTAAGTTAAAATTAAGTACGGCTTATCATCCACAAACAGATGGACAAAGTGAAAGGACAATTAAGACAATGGAAGACATGCTTAGAGCTTGTGTAATTGACTTTGGAGGTAATTGGGACGATCACTTACCTTTAATAGAATTTTCTTATAATAATAGCTATCACACAAGTATCAATGCTGCACCATTCGAAGCACTTTATGGACGAAAGTGTCGAACCCCAGTCTGTTGGGCAGAAATTGGGGAAAAGCAACTACCTGGACCTGAGATAGTACAAGAAACAACTGACAAGATTATTCAAGTCAAGGAACGACTAAAAGCAGCACGTGATCGACAAAAGAGTTATGCTAATAACCGACGCAAGCCATTGGAATTTCAAGTAGGAGATAAAGTATTGTTAAGAGTCTCTCCTTGGAAAGGAGTAGTAAGATTCATCAAACGGGGAAAGCTAAGTCCCAGGTATGTTGGACCTTTTAAGATTATTAGAAGAATAGGACTTGTAGCCTATTAGCTACAACTGCCAGAGGAAATGGCAGGAATACATGATGTGTTTCATGTATCAAATCTCAAAAAGTGTTTAGCTGATGAATCATTGCTAGTACCTCTTACGGATATAGAGATAAATGAACAACTCAAGTTTGTAGAAAGACCTCTACAGATTGAAGACAGGAAAGTCAAGAATCTTAAACACAAAAGACTAGTTCTAGTTAAAGTAAAGTGGGACTCCAAAAGAGGACCAGAGTACACATGGGAACTCGAGTCAGAAATGCAAAGGAAATATCCGCATTTATTCTAGTGGATCTCGAGGACGAGTTCTAAAATAAGGTGGGGAGAATGTAACAACCCTCGGTAAAACCAACGCTCTCATAATATTTTAGACACCTTATTATATCTTAAAATACCCTTATATGTCTTATATTACACCCCGTATGTGAAAACCAAGCCCGAAATACGTTATAGTTTATAAAATAAATTAAAAATAAGAAAAACAGAGTTGAGGCGGGCCGCGTAGACCCACCCCAACATCTCACGCGGGCCGTATCAAGACTGGAGTTGACTCAGCTGATTTCTTTAGTTAAAGCGGGCCGCGTAAGAGTTATGTTTAGTCGACGCGGGCCGCGAGAGATCGTTATACTCGGATACATCCTGAGCCGACACGTGTCGACATCGTGTCGAGTCTACTTGGTGATCAGGCTAAGCTATAGGTTGACCGTGTGTTGACGCGGGCCGCGTAAGGCTTAGCCTTACCTTACGTGGGCCGCCTGGAAACCAGATTCAGACCATATAAATAGATAGCCTCAGATTACAATTTCCGGCGCTCACATTTCAATCTCAAATCTCAAATTCTGTAGAAGAGTTATAATATTTGGGTATTATACCCCTAATTAGCGAGGTTCTGCTCCGTTGTAAGTACTATAACCCCAGTTTCATAATAGTTACGCTACCCAATTGATTTAGGGTTCCGTAACAACTGTCGTGGTTCTGCCCGACGTAGTTGTTGGAATGCCGTCTCGGGGAGGGTATTATTAATAATTTCAAAAGGTTATGATACTAACCAATGTACATTTGTATAAATTATAGATTATATCCAGGAAACCCTTACGCGAACTCTAAGATAGCAAAGTGAGTTTATCCTCTTTTTGTTAATCTTTTTGGTAATGTTTTACCAAACATTAAATGTTTTACTATGAAATTTAGCAGTGATTGAGTCTTTGTAGTTCTTTAATTACTGCCGGTATGTTGGGGTTTTGTATACAAAATTTGTACTACTTGTGAGTTGTAAGTCTGGATGACAATACGTTACCATTGGACAATGAGTTAGCCAATGGGTAATATGACCCACAAGTCAGGATTGATAGTACCAAATGGAGTAATTGTGTAGACATAAACAATGTGATCGCTCTCAATACTGTTCACTGTGACTTTTGATTTAAACTTGATTAAATTGGGATTCACTCACCAGTATTTCCCACTGACAAATGTTTTTAAAACGCGTTTCAGGTAACCCAATGTGAAAGCCAATTAGTAAAAAGCCAGCTGGAGAGCACTGAAGGCTTGGGGAAAATGTGGCTATAAAAGTTACCTAATAAATGATGTTTTAAATTCAATAAAATAGGGTTTGTCCCTATAAATGTATTGTAATAAGAAACTTGGGTTTTACCCATGTGATTATTAATATTAAATGAGGTGGTTTTTACTCTGATAAATATTTCCTAACTACGGTCCTGATGTAAATTCCGCTGCAAGATTTAATAAACCTGATACCACCGAAACTCTGTGATCGCGTCCGCCCGTTCCCGGGGATCAAGGATCGGGGGTTGCGACAGAATTGGATATAAGTATGTATGCGTAGACATAATTATGTAAGCATGCAGGTATGTATATAGGTAAGTAGATATGTAGGTATGTATGTATGTATGCAGGTAGGTAGGTATGTATGTATGTATGCAGGTATGTATGCAGGTAGGTATGTATGTATGTATGTATGTTTGTTTGTATGTATGTGCGTATGACCATACGTGTGAATGTACGTATGCACGAAGTAGAATTTACCGCCCATGAAAGAATGGGGCAGGTATGCATGTATACATGGTTTCGATACGTTTGAGTATTGACGTTACTAATAGTGTGCCTTGAGATTTAAATGTAATACAGGTACATTATTGAAGCCTCAGCAAGGATTATACATCTAGATGAAGTGCTTAAATTTAGAAAGATAACGGGATGGAAAGTATACGAAGATAGAAACGTGATGAGACTCCGTAATTATGAATCTTGCATATATATAATGTGTGTTAATGTTACGAATGTATGTGGTGAGTGCAGGTGGTACAGAATCATGGATCAACATTACGAGAGACAAGTGATTGGAGATCGAGTAAAAAACATATGGATTGTACGGAATGGGTGGTCATGTAATCTGCATTAGTATGTTAGAAACGATACATTAATGAAAAATTAACGATGTAGTCCCTTACATAAAGGTGTTTTTAAATGATTTTCAAGTATAAAGGAACATTTTAAGAAAGAAATTTTATGGTACGTATTTCCGCTGCGTCTTTTTAGTTAAAACGTGTTAGGGTCTTACATGTTAAAACACAACCGTATGAATCTGATTGCTGTTAAAACACAACTGTATGAATCTGAATGCTAAAACACAACTGTATGAATCTGCTTGCTGTTAAAACACAACTGTATGAATCTGCTTGCTGTTAAAACACAACTGTATGAATCTGAATGCTAAAACACAACTGTATGAATCTGCTTGCTGTTAAAACACAACTGTATGAATCTGCTTGCTGTTAAAACACAGCTGTATGAATCTGAATGCTAAAACACAACTGTATGAATCTGTTTACTGTTAAAACACAACTGTATGAATCTGAATGCTAAAACACAACTGTATGAATCTGCTTGCTGCTAAAACACAACTGTATTAATTTGCTTACTGTTAAAACACATCGTCAAGAAAACGGAGATGATACGAACAATATTTGAATGGTGATGATGAACTCGGAGATGGTGGAGATGGAGAAGTGTTTGACGATGACGAAGACGAAGAAGGAGAAGGTTGCGAAATACAAAAAATCTTGGAGAAACAGTTTCCATAATTATAGGCATTGTTAGTTAATGAGAGATAAAATTCCAAAAATAAAATAAAATGTCAAATTACACAAGTGCCCTTTTAGTTAAAATCACTCAATGCCACGTGTCACATTCTTATTGCTTCCTAGACTTTCTAGGAAAAATCCACTTTTTACCCAACTCCTCATATATATATATATATATATATATATATATATATATATATATTGGAATCTACACATTGATTCTTTTTTTTTGAACCGTATGCGTCAAAAGGCGCCTGTACGGTTCCGAAGGGATACAATTTGACCCTAATCAACCGACTTTATCGAGAAAGATTACTTTTTTTAGGGCAAGAGGTTGATAGTGAGATCTCAAATCAACTGATTGGTCTTATGATATATCTCAGTATCGAGGATGATACCCAAGATCTGTATTTGTTTATAAACTCTCCTGGCGGATGGGTAATACCGGGAGTGGCTCTTTATGATACTATGCAATTTGTGCAACCAGGTGTACATACAATATGCATGGGATCAGCCGCTTCAATGGGATTTTTTATCCTGGTCGGAGGAGAAATTACCAAACGTCTAGCATTCCCTCACGCTTGGCGCCAATGGGGCTTTTATTTGAGAGAAAAAAGAAGACTATGCCTTCGCCATATGAAATATGAATATTAAGTAATAATAGCATGGCACTTTGAATTTGATATAAGAAATTTTGTTTTCAAAACATTAGATTATGTATCGAGAGAGTAATATGATAAAAAGGTATTTCCTATTTTATTCTTGGAAGTTCAGTTCAGCGTCACAAACTTTTTTCACACCAGAGGTCTTTTAACAATATTTATAGAGCGAAAAAAAATTCTTTTTTCCTTAGTTTATTTGATCAAATAAAAAAGCCACTTTGGGATTGCTGAATGACAGACAAATAACAGACAAAAAAATATAATCAATATATAAAGCAACGGAGCCATCATAGTATTTTTGAATTCCTCTGAAAGGAAGGGTGGTAAGTTGATCATTTACCGATCGGGGTCTGATCGATCCTATTTTTTTCTTTATTTTATGGAAGGTAAGGGTCAATTTTATTGTAGAGCCGTATGCAATGCATAATGCCCGTACGGTTGTTCGATTCTATCTTTTTTTCTTGTTATTCTTTTATCTTTCTTTGTATCTTCCCCTCATATCATGAAAAATAGAGAATCCTTTTATTATCTTATATTATCAGGGTAATGATCCATCAACCTGCTGGTTCTTTTTCTGAAGTAGCAACGGGAGAATTCATCCTGGAAGTGGGAGAACTGCTGAAACTACGTGAAACCCTGACAAGGGTTTATGTACAAAGAACGGGCAAACCCGTATGGGTTGTATCCGAAGACATGGAAAGAGATGTTTTTATGTCAGCAACAGAGGCCCAAGCTTATGGAATTGTTGATCTTGTAGCGGTTGAATGACAATAGCCTAGATTTCACGTCAATTCTGAAATTCACCCTGCCGAGTTTAATATTAATATATATATATATATATATAAAGTGTATCGTACATTTTGTCTTAACGTACAAAGCGTACGCAGTGACAAATTCGCATGTTATAACAAAGATCACATGTTGTAAAAAATGAATATCGCATGTTCAAAAAGAAAAAAAAAACAAATCGCATGTTTATAAAAAAACAATTTCGCATGTTAATAAAAAAACGCATGTTGGTTCAAAAAACCAAACTCGCATGTTATACATTTTTTTTCACATGTTGATACTGAATTCCGTACGCTTCGTACATTAAGGCAATTTGTACAATAACCGGCAGATCAAGGGAAAAACACTTCCAGTTGTGAGAACTTAGAGAACTTGGCCTTCTCGTGCGAGTTTTGCCCCCATTTTTTCACACCCCTAGATTAAAATGTTTAAAAAGACTGTCGTAAAAAAATAAAATAAAAAATTCGAAATGGTGTTTTTCGGCCCCTTATAGCAGCTGTAAAAAGCTGATGACATAAGTACGACATCATACAACACTTACTTTTTTTTCGAAAAAAAGTTATTTTTTTTAGGATTTTTGGTAAATATTAAAAAAAAAAAACATTTTGTAAGGCCGAGTTCTTTAAGTTCTCACAACTGAAGGGAGTGAGATGGGTGTGGGTGAGGTGGGTTTTATAATTAATTTTATTTTTTTATTTAAGGGTAAAAAAGAGAATTATAAAAAAAAAAGATCAGAAAACAAAGTGGTAAAACGTCCAAGTTGCCCCAAAGTTAACGTTAAACTTGGACGGTGCTAGAGATTGGACGAAAATGATATCTAGTTAAAGCTCATGAACGACTTTAACATTATTCTCTAATTTAATATTAAAGTTTAAAAACTAATAGAAGTTAACTTAGAAAAATCCCTTGTGTTGAAAATGGTTAATATGACTACTAATAAGAATCTTGACTAAGATAAATTATTGGTGCAAACACCATTTTGGACTTTTTTTCCAATATCACTTTTTTGGCAATAAAACAGAACAGAACACCCCACCAGTCTATCTTTGATTCCACTCGGACGGTCCAACTAATTCTTTCAAAATTTATTCGTGGTTATCATTACACCAAGAAAGTAATATAAAGTAAAGAAATGAAAGAAAAATCTGAATGTTTCTAGAAGGTCCAACGATATAAAGTTTTTATAATTTGATAGATTTTGACTCACCGTCACATCCAAAATGTATTAAGTAATTATTATTGGTATAATTTTAGTAGTAACCATGACTAGTTGGACACGAGTATACAGGTTGAGTTGTTTTATCTGGATGTAAGGGTGTAGGGAGTGGTTAGACACTTGAAAGTAGTAAACTTCAAAATCAATCAATGAGAATGTGTCATGTCAAAGTGGTAGCCTATGCTCAAAAGTGTTGGCAATCTTAGACACTTCATAAATTGGTAAACTATTTAAAAAAAAGGAAAAATGTGTGATTAGTTGAGATGATATGGACCACACCCCCCCCCCCCCCCCACTCTCTCCCCTTCCCTCCCTCTCCCCGATTCGGTATTCCCTCACCGATTTCTCCCCCAAAATCGGTAAAACATGTGCGGTAAAAACGTTGGCATCGGTCACCGATCGGTGCCGAAGGAGTTTGCCGACTCCACTCCGGACCGTCTAAGTCATAAATTTATTTTATATAAAAAATATAAATTACAAGTACAATCACTTAAAATCTTGTAACCCTAACCTGATTCATATAGTATAATAGCCCATTTATCTAGATAAGCCAAATGGATTAACATATGGTACTCAAGTTGTAAGCTTGGGTTGATGACTTGTAAAGGGGGTTAAAATGTTTGATTAAACGGGTTAACATGTCCAAATGCTTAATTAAACAGATATACATCAATTTAAACACTATCTATTTTCGAGTAAAAAAATGTTACCTCTAATATTTAAGGAGTAATGCTTTATTTTAGTTATCTTTCTTTCTATATTATACCTTTCAAATAAAAACAGAAAAAAAAAAGAGTGAATTTCAAGGATTGTCCTTTATCTTTAAAGCCAATTTCAGGCGCTGTCCTTTATGTTCAAAATTGACGAGTTTTGTCCTTTATGTTTCAGATTGTTGCACGGTTTATCCTTTGGCCCTAACCCAGTTGGTTTTTTCTGTTAAATCAGAACATGTGCAATGCACATGAGGGTAGTTTTGTCTTTTTACCCTATTATTTTAAAAAACCATTTAAAAGAAATATATATATATATATATTATATATAGGGAGGAGCTCATGCGAGAACCACCTTTATTGTGAGAACCGCGAGAACCAATGTGAACACAACTTAAATAGCTAAAAAAACCTAAAAAAAACCTAACCCCCACCCCAAAAAACCTAAACCCCCCCACCCCCCCCCCCCCCAAAAAAAACCTAAACCCCCCCCCCCCCCCCCAAAAAAAACCTAAACCCCCCCCCCCCCCCAAGCTAAAATGCTAAAAACTAAACCCCCAAAAAACCTAAAAAAAATCTAAATTTTTTTTTTTTTGAATTTTTCAATATTTTTTATGTTAAAATCGCTACTTTTCGAAGCCAAAAAATAAAAAATTTTTTTTTTTTTTTTTTTTGCTTCGAAAAGTAGCGATTTTTTTATAAAAAATATTGAAAAATTCAAAAAAAAAATTTTTGTGTGATTTTTAGCTATTTTTAGGCATTTTTTGTTGTGTTCACATTGGTTCTCGCGGTTCTCGCAATAAGAGGTGGTTCTCGCATGATCTTCTCCCTATATATATATATATATATATATATATATATATAAGATATCATCATCAGCTCATTTCTTCCTCTCTACCATCACAACTACCATCTCCTCTTCCACCACCACCACCGTAACCGCCTTCAAGCACCACCACCGCAACCTCCTTCCACCACTCATCCTCTCTCTGCCTCTCTCTCTCTACACTACCTCGCCCCCACAGCCGGAGATCCGCCTTCAAGCACCCCCACAGCTGGAGATCCGCCTTCAAGCACCACCGCACCACCCACACAGCACCACCTGTTCACCCCCACAGCTGGAGATCCGCCTTCTGTAGATCCGCCTTAAAACACACACTTTCTATCTCTCATCTCTCTCTCTCTAGATCTCCTACACCACCACCACCTGATGCCATCCACCCCCACCCCCACATCAACATCGCACCACCTCCACACTACCAACTGCCACCACGTCTGGGTTGGATCCAGACGCACTTCAGAATCATTTGCAATGAAAAAACGGTTTGGTAGCCATGAGTCAAGCCATGGTTCCAGTCATCATCTTCCCCAAATAAGAACCCTAATTCGCCCCTTTCGATTTCACGTCAAATTCGAGTTCCATGATCACATTTTATGGATAAAACCTTAGGGCTTTTGATTGAAAAATGAAAACGAGTAGAATGGTGGCTAGCTCACCTCAAATCGGTGCACTAATTCGATGAAGCTACTTACCGCGTCTACTGGGTTTTATCTATATCTGGAAAAAAAAAACGATGAGGCTCCTCACTGCGTCTACCCCTTGTTCCAGCGCTTTATCTATCTGTTGTTTTTGTTTTTGTGAAGATTTTTTTTTGGGTGCTGGGTTTTATCTAATGTTGGTCAACAATGAGGGCTTTTATTTTTGGGCTTCTCTGATATTGAGAGCAGTGGTTGTTGATGGTGACAATGGTGGTGTGGCGGTGATATTAAGACTGAACGTAGTGGGGCGCCATCTCCTCTCATAACCCCCCCCCCCCCCCATAACCCCCCGAACACCACTACGAGCGGGGTTATGAGGCAAAAAAACTTGGGCAGCGCTATGGATATCGCGGCGCCATGGGGGAGAGTTTCAATCCTTGGACCAATCAAAAAAAGGTTATTGTTTTTATAATTAATTAATAAAAACGAAAATTAATAATTAGGTATTGATGGGTATGGGCTTTATGACTACGGGCTTAAATGCATAACGCCCCATAACGCCCACCCGCACACGTGGCGCGCCACGTGTCGCATAACGCCCACAAAGGGGGGTTATGACTACACATGGCCTAAGAGTGGTGGTGGAGAGAGGTAGAGAGAGAGGGGGCAGCGAGATGGAGGAGTAGAGAGAGAAAGGGTTTTGTTTTTTTATATATTCATTTGTTTTATGTTTTATTAGTTTTCTAATTTTTGTTTGTTAGTTTTTTAAATAAATTAGTTAAAAGACTAAACCACCCTTGTGTTATCTGATTTAACAGAAAAAATTAACTGAGTTAATGCTAAAGGACAAACCGTGCAACAATCTGAAACATAAAGGACAAAACTCGTCAATTTTGAACATAAAGGACAGCGCCTGAAATTGGGTATAAAGACGGTTCCTTCTTTCTATATAATTCTACAACTACTTTCTTCTTTTATCTACTTGGGAAGAAAGTTTAAAGGAGTTGGAGACTTCTTAATTAGCAAATTAAAAACGCATCAAAGTAGTCATAACCTAATGGTACAGATATGTCTTAAGTTTTAATGCTTATTAAGGACAAGTGCATACATTTAGAGATAAATAAGAGGTTGTAAGTCAGCTGATAAAAAAAACTAATTAGACCTATGGCTTTATAGTCTAGTGATATCTTGGGGGTGAGATAAGACTTTGGACCAATAGGTCCTGATTTCGATTCTCACAAGGGGTTTTTCCCATATTTATTGGGTTTCCTCCTGAATTGGTGTAGAAGCATTATGTCTAGTCGAGATGGATATGATCGGGTGGTTCCGCTAGTGGCACGATGATACTCCAGTGATCCGTCAGTGATCCAAATTTGCCGTTCAAAAAAAACTAATCAGATATACAATCACATTTTTTAATCAGTTAGCAAACAATCATATATGTGTATTAGATGTTCTAAGTTTCAATCCTATAAACTAGAAAAATGTTAATATACAAAAATTTGGAAGTATATATAAGAGGTCCCTTTTGTTACAATTTTTTTCTATCAATAAACAATATATCTCTTTTATTCTTCTAGCTATAAGTAACGTAACAATATCTGCTTACACTTTCAGTTGATACAGATATTAAAGATGATGTAATATCTAAATATTAAACTATTTAAAACTAATTACGACATTATTCGATTTTTAGTCGGGTTCAATTCCTTCGATCAGTGAACATACCAATAGTTTCATAACCGGTCTAGCTTCAAGAATTCAGGTTATAGGTTTTACTTATTTATACGGGTCATCTATTCTCACGCCTTTTTCATTCTATTTCTCTCTCTCAGTCTCTCTATATACCTATGTATATATAAAGAGAAATAGAAGAAAGATGCGTGTGACTATTAACACCCTGTTATAAACTACTTTACAAGTAATCAATGATCTACATCTATATTGAAAAAAAAACAATTAACCAGAAATTCGTAAACTAGTTTTCGGTAAGAACTAACCTTTTTTAATAGCATAGACATTTAGGTGCTGTTTGTTTTTGCAGACATAAATTGTCTGCAATCTGATTTCATCTGTTTTTATGTCTGCAACTGAAGATGTGGTCTGAAGCTCTTCAAGCTGAAAATATAAGACTGTTTGTTTTTATAAATTGATACCGTTTGTACAAACTACATGAACTTTGTTTTATTTTCCAAATCAAAACATCCTAAACCAATTAACATTATTACACTAACCTAATCTGATCTCAATCACTAACAATTTCACACATAACCACTAATGTAAACACAATAGCAGCCAAACACAATCTACCAACATATGCTTCCAACAAAACATCACCAATTAGGGTTCCAAACATCAAAATCACCAACAACAGATCAACAAACTAACAAGATGAAGAGCAAAGTTACAGCCCAAATGCAGCAGGAACGAGGATAATGAAGGATAGAGAGAAAAACCAGGTGTAACCGACGGTGAAGAAGACGTAACGATGTATATCAGGTCCGACGAAGTATCGTAACGTGAGCGGCACCATCCCCATGGTTAAAGGTAACGAGATCAGGTAGAATACCCACATGATTGATGATTGTATGTGTTAATGGTGGATTAGGGTTTGTGACAGAGATATGGAGGAGAAGATGAAGATCGATTGGGTGAAGCGTCCTCTCTCACGTAGGTGTCTTAATCGATTGGGAGAAGATGAAGATGAAGATCGATTGTGTGTGTTAAAGTTGGAAAAAAATGATGATGAACAGAGGGTTTTTTGAGTTCAGAATGTATACGAGGGAGCTGGTTTTTTGTGAAGATGTTTGAAGTAAGGGTTTCATAGCTTTTTTTTTAAGCTGAAAAAAGTTATTTTTAGATCTGATTAAAAGAAAAAGACAAACAGTCTTCAAGGGTAACGTCTGCGCGCCTGCAGACATAAGCTCCCTTGAAGATGTTTGAAGAAAAAACAAACACCCCCTTAAAAGATCTAAAAATTAATCATCCATCACTTTAGATTAAATTTAAAGGTAATTTTGTTTTCCGAAGTAATACATATCCTCTATGACTCGTCACATAGTGGTATAATGATATGGTGTTTGCTCATCTTAAAAGTGTGTATGGGTTGAAGAGTGGCGGACCTAGGTACATTTTTCATGTGGTCGGAAATTTTAGGGAACGATTATCTATTGCTATATATTAATTTTTTCCATTATGGTTCGGGTCGTGTGTCTAGTTGTGTCACTTGATACAAAGATAAAGCCAAATTGAATTTCAATACATAACAAAAGTACGTCATTCGTTATTAAAAATGCATAATATAAATATAAATATCCCTACGGTTGCTCTCTAGGTGTTTTATTTATTTATTTTAACCTAATCATTATATATATCATCTATGGAAACATTCTTAAGCAAATCCTTTCAAACATAATAAATACAATTATCGCTCAAATTCTTTCACTGATCGGAATATACAAATCAGACTTCACATGCTTTATTGCAGAAAAAAAAATCTCTGGTTGTTGTGGGGATAAAAGAGAGTTAACATTATAAATTAAAGGTGTTTTCTTTCAACCATCAATTCTCCCTAAGTATTAGGTGAGGCCACCGATTGGAACATGGATCTACTCATATATCTCCATGGCTTGTTACTTTCATATCTCAGGCTCATTACTTTCATCAGCTTTTCAGACTAATTAGCTTAATAGAATTGAAAAAATTCTAATACCAAATAAATTTGAAACTAATATATAAAATAGGGTTGTCATAACACAAAAATAAAAAATATTAAAATAAAAATTTCAATCTTATATTACTAATTTTATTTTCATGTGGTGCGGGCAACCCCGTCCCATATAGGTAGATGTCCTTACAAGTTAGTATTTAGGTGTGAAGTTACTATTTCAAATAAATAATAATTATGTTCTATGGTTGAATTAAGCATGCAATTAAGTAACTAATCACATATTCAGTTGGGATATAATTTCGACATCCTTTTCGTTCCATAAAGTCAAATAATTATTCATTTGACTCTTGAGATCTTTGTCAACAAAATAATGTGGGTAATTTGAGATCTTTGTCAACAAAATAATGTGGGAAATTTATTTATTTGAAGGGCCACCAACACACTTGATAAACAACCCTAATGCCATTGCCAACATAAAGATATAAACAACTTAAATCGGACATGAAAACTATCGGTGTTTACAAATAGTTAAAATCAGATTAACCAGGTAAATTGAAATAAAGAGGTGTGTTCGATCAGTTTAAAATTCAATCGGTTTGGTCTTAATAGTTTATCAGTTTAATGACCCGAGGGACAATTTAAAAATTGGAACTGACCGCTTAAATCTGTCCACCTCGTAACCATTTCAGTCCCTATGATTTCACTTTCGTAACCATTTCAATCCATTTATTCTGCTAAGTACAGGGACTGAAATGGTTACGAAAGTGAAACCACTGAGACTGAAATCGCAATTTTTAAACTAATGGACTGAAATAGTGATTTTTAACAAATCACATGGACGGAATTAGTAATTAACTCTTTTATTTAATTTATGTATATGAAATATATACATGAAATGTTTATACTATTTAATATTCTATAAGTGGAGAGCTCAAAAGAGAAGAATTTTTTTTGTAAGAAGAAAAAAAAAGAAGTTTCAACCAATAAGAATGCTTCATTTTACTTCATTTAATATTTGCATTTAATTTTAATGTAAGGATATATTTGGAAACTTATATTGATCATTTAGGGTACGGGGTATAGAGTGCGGTGACTTGTGCGGTGAGTGGGGGTCACCGATCGGTGACCACCCCCACTTAATTTAGTTGTGCGGTGACTTGGAGAGAGGCATCCAAAATCGGTGAACTCTCACCGAACATGATTGAGTGTGATTGAGAGGAGAGGAGAGAGGAGAGAGAGAGAGGATGGACCAATCATGTTTTTTTTTTAATTGAGAGGTGTTTGACTATACCTAGTGATTGTGTGTAAAATGAGGAGTTGACATGACATAATACTATTGGGTAGAATTTCATTCAAACACCCTAAGTTGTTTGACTATACCCTCCACCCTTATTTCTAATTTCCTCTTTAATAGTTAACTATATTAAATTTGTAACTTATTTTCAAAAAACACATTTTTTCAAAAATAAAAAAAATTAAATTAGAGTGTAGGACAAATTACTAGGTGTGTAGGATAAGTTACGGGTTGTGTAGGATAAGTTTCGAAATGTGTATGGTAAATTTCAAAATGTGTAGGATAACTTTTTTATGTGTGTAGGCAAAAAAAATATTTTAGAGGATTATAGTCTTTATGAGTAATTAATTAGTTAAAATAGTAATAAATGAGATGAAAGAAAAACTAATTAGTATTTTACAATTGTACCCTTTGTTCTTTTTCTTCTCAATTAAATTTTCTTCTCAAATGAACATTCCCCTATTCTATAATACAAACTGACACTTAAAAAAACTAAGAGTAAACTGCCAAAATAGTCCCTGAGGTTAGGTCACTTTTGGCACTTTAGTTCAAAACTCAAACATTTTAAATCTGGATCCTTGTGGTTTTAATTTTGTTATCATTTTCATACAAAATCAAAAGTTGTCAGATTTTTCAGTTAACATCCAGTTTTTTTTTTGTCTTTTTCCTCCTTTTTAATGAAGGGCAAAATGGTCAGATTTTTTAATTTGTTATATAATAAAATGTTAAAAAACCATTTTGCCCTTTATTAAAAGAGATGAAAAAGACAAAAAAAAAAAGAATGTTAACTGAAAAATATAACCAGTTTTTTATTTTGGATGAAAATGACAACAAAATTGAAACCACAGGGACCTAGATTTAACAGGTTTGAGTTTTCGACTAAAGTGACAAAAGTGATCAACCTCAGGACCATTTTACCAGTTTACTCAAAAATTAAAGAATCTACTCAGACGGTGAAACCTTTAAAATCAGTTGAAAATCGGTTGGACAACCTACTCGATTCCACGTATTTTGTTTGTCGTTCCATAAATCACTCTAAAAAGTAATAATAACGACGAATTAACTAACCTAATAACGGATGCATTTTATGTAGGATAATATAAAATTATAATTTTTAAAGTTGGAAAATAATATGTACATATGTAAGCATGGAATATTAATATTTTAAAAACATGATAAGAAAGAAAAGAAGTCAAAGGTATGAAGAAAAGAAACAAACACAAAGTTGTGGTTGGTGGTGGGTCAACAACCTACCTACTTACCACCTACCCACATTCCATTACTACTTTCTTCTACCACCCTATTTTGAATAATATTTTACACTTTAAAATATAACGTTAGTTGTTTTTGTATAAATGTGTTTTAAATATATACACCACACTTTCTAGATTGTGTTGGGTTTACTATTACTAGCTTCCGGTAGACTCGTTGCAGTGTTTAAACTCTAACTGCCTCAAATTTATTATTTGTTTCAAAACATCAACGTTACTCGCACTTTTTTCTTAAATGGCGTAATCCAAACACGACCTGTTTAACGCTTTTATCTAAATATCAAACGGGTTAACGGGTAATGATTAACTTGTAAACACGTTAATCAGGTTGGTGAGTCGTAAAAAAATGTTAGCACGCTATGAACGGGGTTGACCTATTTAATTAATCACATTGACGGGTCAATATGTTTAATTACGGGTTAAACAGTTCAACTCGAATACAAATAGGTTAGTGGATGACCCGTTTATTAAATGTGTTAGCTAGGGCAACCAATATTTTATTATTTTTATGTTGTGTTTTGGGTTATGTAAAAAATTGTTACCCTAGAGTTTATCCGATATTTGTTTGTTTATTATTAAATTATCTTTCTTTAAGATATAACTAAATTTATATATTAAATTGGATGTGATATGTATTTTAAAAAGTAGATCGTTAATGTTGATCCTTTTAAATTTTCATTTATGACTATAATATTAGAGTTTTAATCAATTAAATTGTAGCTTTTCAACTCTAAAATGAAATTTGAATTAATTACTAAAGAAAATACACAGGTGGTTAAAGTGTCACAATCAACATAAGTGTCAACTCTTAACGTTCTAGAACTCATATTTTCGTTATATAACTCACAATTATTAAAGTGGTGGTGGAGATTCAAAATGAAGCCGGAAAGTCTATGGGTAAAAGTTATTACTTCGATCCATGCTAGTAAAAGGAAAATAGAATCAATACCGTTTAAAAAGTCTATGACGGGAGTATGGAAAAATATTGGTGAAATTGTAAAGGATTTCACGAAAAATAATATTAATATCAACACTAATTTGAGAAGTAAAGTGGGCGTGGGTGATAAAACAGTATTTTGGATTGACACGTGGTTATGTAACGAACCATTGAAAACGCAATTCCAGAACATATATTTGCTAGCCGTAAAGAAAAAAGCAAAGGTGCATGATAATTTTAGAACAGTAAATGGGGGTAGAATGTGGGATTGGGTATGGTCAAGAGCACCAACAAGTGAAGAAGAAAAACAAGAAATGGAAAACCTTAAGGGACATCTACAAAGTCAGGCGACAGTTCAAGGTAGCGACGTTTGGTATTGGAAAAACAACGAGCATCAGGAATTCAACGTAAAGGATGTGAAGTCAACATTAGGCCAGCAGTTAGACTTAAATTCTGCAGCATACATGTTTAGCTGGAACAACTGGGTAACCGGAAAATGCACAACATTTGTGTGGCGTGCGATTGAAGAAAAGATTGCGTCTGCTATGGCACTAAGAAACAGAGGAATAAATTTATTAGATACCGTCAATAAAACTTGCGGTGCGGTCGAGGAATCTACAGTTCACATCTTACTCAGGTGTAATTTCGCAAAAAGAACTTGGGAATTGGTGACAAATTGGCTGAAAATACCGATGGTAAATGTGGAAGGAAGCTTGACTGATCTACTGTTGGAGACGAATGAAGTTCAACGAAGCAAAGGCGTGCGGAAAGCGATTTATTCAGTAATAATCCAAACAATGTGGATTTTGTGGAGAACCAGAAACGAAAGGGTCTTCAAAGGTAGGCAAGGTAAGGTTCAGACGGTCATAGAAGAAATAAAGGAGGCATCTTATCTAGGTGTGAAGCTAAAGTCAAAACACGGCTCGTTAACAAGACATGACTGATGGGATTTCAATGTAATGTTGTAAGTTTGGTTTTGGTTTTATTCTTGTTTTTTTGTTTTGTTTCTGTGATTGTCCAGCTCCTGGCTGGGATTGTTTTGGACGTGTTCGACTGTGTTTTTTAATGAAAGTTTCGTTTGCCATAAAAAAAAAATATAATTCATAATTAAATATTTTTTTTTGATTATTATATCAAAAGAGGTGCCGATGAAACTTGCTAGATCCTTGCTCAAATTTTTGACTTAATTTATGGGGTAGGACTTTATCCTTGGCACCTTGCTCATATGATTTTAAATGTGTGAAGTTGATGTGGTTATTATCTTCATGTTAGGTTTCCATCAAGCGTTCCAGATCTATTCTATTCTATTTTTTAAATGGTGTACGGTTAGGATGTCGCTAACTGGGTTAGTGGTTAATATGTTAGTATCACCAAGTCAGTATTAAAATATCCCTTAGCCTGGATTTGAACCTAGGATCTCTAAGAGAAGCAAAACTTCCCATCTCTCTCCAGATCTATTCTTAGCCCAAACAGAGTCATGCTTGCGATTTTGGTAAACATCTAAGTTTTGATCCTATAATTAGATCGTATAATCCTTTTAGCTAACCTAAGAGTAAGAAAAAAACCTGTTCTTTTCGGAGAACAAAACAAACCGTATGGTCCGATGACAATTTTGGAAACGGTCCGTATAAAAGCCGCGTAGACCAATCAGGTCACGCGCTGGACCATACTCCTTATTCAATAAACTGATTAATCTATGCACCTCGCGCGGGCTGCTTAGTAAAGCCTGGCCCTCACGCGAGGCCCAGGCAAGGGATAACATCAGTTTCACACTTAAGATTCTGAATAAGAGCCTTCAACTCCTACGACCCTGCGCGGGCTAGTCACATGCACAACAAGGGCCGCGCAGGAGTTACGGCTCAAGGCCACTTCAGAAAGTACCAAAGGTACAAGTGGCAGAAGAGCGAGCCAATCAGCATCCACCAGGCTGTGCTCCATCGTGCTCCACGATCGACTGACGTGCAGGAGACAGAGAGTACACAAGGACGCCTACGTGGCACCAATCAGGGGGAGGCGAAAACTGCCCCATGATCTCCACTCACCTGCTGATGGTAGAAGGACAACAAGGCCGGCAACTCAGACACGTGGCTCCAATTAAGGTGCGCCAGCACCGGAGAACTTCTAGAAACCACTAACGGTCGATACCAGTGAGACAAGGAGGATATTCCAGGTTGTCGCCTTTCGGCCCAAGGCCCATCAGCCCATCTCTTCTTATACCTCTCCGGCAATAAATAGAGACATCCAGGCACAGGTTAAACATTCCATTCTCTTTACTCTCACTCTTAACTCACACTTATTTCCTCGAAACAGTTACTTATTCTCACGTCGGAGTCTGGTTAAGAGGGAAACCCCCATATTTCCCTCTTAACGAGCTAACAGTGTTGCTGTTTTGCAGGAAGAACGGATCATATCGGAGCTCAGGAAAGATTAAGAAGATTAACCCTCATGTTTGAAACATAAACCAAACTAATTAACCATAAAATTAGTTACGTGTTTCTTCATTGGCGTCCACCGATTTTTACAATCACTTCATCTTTTTTTTTCTGAGTTTTTTTTCTCTACTCTCTCGATCATGGCTGGTCAGGGAGTGCCCGATTTCGGTTTCGGAACAAACTCTAACTTAGGAATAGGGGAGGACAATCCGCATGTCTAACTCCAACCTGCCGACGAAGGAACACCGATACCAACAACCCTCTGCCAACGACAGAGGCGGAATTACACGAGCACATCTCACAGGCCATCGCCCAGCATGAGGCCTTTCGCTCCGAACACAGCAGAGGTACCTTAGGAAATAACCCATCCAACGGATGCACCTACAAGCAGTTCTTGGGCTGCAAGCCCTTGGAATTCAACGGCACTGGGGGTGCCTTATCATTCGTGCGTTGGATTGAGAAGACGGATTCTGTTTTGCGAGTGAGCAAATATGCCTCAGAGCATCAGGTCTCATACATTTCCGGATTGTTTCAAGATGGGGCTCTGTCATGGTGGAACCTTCAAGTTCAGACGTTGGGCGAGACCACTGCGTATGCATTAACATGGGACAAACTGAAAGAACTAATGCGTAAGAAGTACTGTTCAAGGGCAGAAATCCAGAAGTGGGAAACTGCGTTCTGGAACTTGAAGATGGAAGGTCCAGAGATAGTTGAGTATGTGCAAAAATTTCATGATATGTCTCGGATTGTCCCCTACATGGTAGATCCAGAGTTTAAGAGGATCGAACGCTTTATCGGGGAATTGGCACCCCAGATTCTAAGCCTGGTGACAACATCAAAGCCTAAAACAATTAATGAAGCAATTGACTTAAGTGTGACACTCACTGAAGAAGCAGTTAGGTTGGATAAATTCTCAAACTCCAAGGAGAAAAAGGAGACTCATGGGGAGTCACCTGGGGAGAACAAGAGGAAGTTTGCCAACTTTAAGAAGGTTACTCGGGCGGACAACAACAATAATGCCAAAAAGGAAAAAGGGTACACAGGTATCCTACCGAAGTGCGACAACTGTCGACGTCACCATAACGGGCGATGTAGATATGGAAAATGTGGTAACTGTGGCAAGGTGGGATATGTCAAGGAAACATGTCGGCAGGGTACTGAACATGGAAATAAAGGTCAAGATGGTAGCAGAAATCGCGGAGGAAATAACGACGACAACAACTATCAAAGCAGGGATGGTGACGATCAAGGCCGTGGCCAAGCATGTTTTAATTGCGGTGATGTGGGGCATTTCAGGAAGTATTGCCCTAAGAATGCTCAGGCACGTGGATGAAAGCTCAGCAGCGGGGATAGAATCCAAGTGTGGATATCGGTACGTCTCATAATAGTCAATGTTATGTTCTATTTGACAGTATTGTCAAATTTTAGCTTCAGAAAATATAGTTGTTTTAGTAGTAAGTAACCTAGATACCCAGTTCTCAATAGAACTAGCCTAAGGGAAGCTTCAACGTGATAATTGGGATGGACTGGTTGTCGAACAACCAGGCGGAGATTGTCATCCGCACCCCGACGACGAACGGAGAAACGATCGTGATTCATAGAGCAGGATACGCTCCAACGGATTATCAGGAAATGAAGACACGAAAATTTTCGCACAAAGGATGTATTGCATTCTTGGCTCATGCCGTGGAAAAAGAAGCCGAAGAACCAAAACTCGAAGATATCCCTGTGATGGAGGAATATCCTAAATGCCTTCCCCGAAGACTTGCCAGAATTATATCCTCAACGACAAGTCGATTTTCGCATCGATTCGATTCCAGGCGTCGCGCCTGCAGTCAATACACCTTAGCGACTTACACCTTCGGAGATGCAAGAATTGTTAGTGTAACCTCAGAAGTTGATAGAGAAGGAAGATAACAGACCAAGATTCCCTTTTGGGTAACCCAAAATTCTGCTCGTCAATAAGAAGGACGATAGCTTTCGTACGAACATCAAACAACCAGGAGCCGAACGAGCTAACCCACGAGATTCGGTGACTCTTGCTAAGGATTAACGACTTACTTAGGTAACTAACTGTGAGGATCCAACTACTATTTCACGACTGATCGATGATCGAGTATCCTTAGCTAGGAATTCAGGAAGAAAGTATACCGTGGAAATTATGGGACAATAACTTGTTTTTAAACATACACAAGAATGATGTTTCCTACACGATGCACAGAACGATTCTACACCGAATACGGAACTCTAAGAATCTAGGAAACATGTACTTAGGACCATCGGGAACCCAGGTCCAAATTCACAAAGATTGTTACTTAGGAACCACATCTGTTAACTCAAGCAGACACCATTAACCTGACATATATGCCAGTTCCGTTGACCAAACAGAGAGTACTTGAATTTCTTTTACTTCTAGCGAGTAGATGTTTGCATCTCTACTCCCCTTAATGGTAGTTGCATCACGTAAATTTTTCCTCGCTGAGAGCGAACACCCATTGATTCGATACTTGGTCATTTCTCCATTTTAGCAAATACACATTGCTTCACTTCTTGAAAACTTATATGTTATACATGCACCTTTTACTACGCATGTGGTCTCATTTCAAACGCTTCATTGATGTTCAAATATTATGTTGCTAAATCTGATTACTGATTTGTGATTCAAATGACCTACATTATTGTAATTGTTGGCTCTTTTGCTATCAAGTCAACACACTCTCTTGAGACTTCTTCCATTTCAAGTCACATTCATGGTTTATTTTTGCTACCATGTCGAGATTCCTTGTTGATCCATACAAGCTACGCTGAAACTAAGTTCAATTGCTTGAACTTATTCATTTCGCATATTCAGTTTAAGACGTCATATGATGTATTGAGAGCATCATATTCAAACAATTGGCAAAGATTCTTTTGTTTCGAGTCGTAGTAGACTTGTTTGGTCTACAACTTTACTAAATCGTTTGTTGGTTACGACACCTTGTGAGAATACTTTCACAAAATTGAAGCTTGCGCTTATTTGGTTACTCACTTCATACACGGATGTAATAGTCTATTCATTTAAAAATCCATTTGCTACTCACAATTAAAGCAGTCTCTACACAGTTGTGTGTTAAAACAATGGTACATAGATTTATTTCATACCGCAATGTACCTCCTAACGATTCTTTCATAATCAATCGAATGCGTTGCGATACTTATTACTTTTCATCTTCGATCGAAAACAGTGGTTCTTTGATGTTCCGTATTTAATTGGAAACTCTATGACATTGCGTAAATCAAATCTTCAGATTTTCTCAGTACACTTTCATTTGATTTAAAACACGGTGAACTCGTTCAGTCACCACTACTATTGAATTATGTCATTACAAACTTGCAGCTTGCGCGAATCATGGTCAACCGTTTCACACAAAACTACATATACTTTTGCTTGACTTGTCATTTAAACATTCCCGATGCAACTACGAATCAAGACATTGATACACCAGACTCGCTTGTACTTCATTCAGTGTATTTTCGCAATTCATGAATGTCAACACGCTAAACCTTACCATCCATTGACTCGAGAGTTGACAGATCAACTCACTATTACATTTGAGTTGCTGATTTTGAATTCACATAGCGGATGCTATGGTTTGTGAAAACTCGTCTGCATATTGCAATCAATCGTCTGGGGATCTTATTAGTCAAAACTCCTCTTTTGTGGAACCCCCCCGCTAGCTGGATTACACTAGACTATACGTCTTGTACCTTTGACATCAAAGGATAAAAGCACATACCTTTTAACCATAGGATTCGGGTTGCTATATATTCTTGGACTCACCTGACGTGAGTAATGTTTGATTCGGTTTGATGATTATCTACCTCAATATTAGTCATATACATACTCGTGTGACGTAACCATAAGGAGTTAAGGTAGTACAAATTTCGAGGACGAAATTTCTCTAACGGGGAGAGAATGTGACAACCCTCACATTTACAGGTATCCGTACACTAAATTAATATTTAATTCGTGCTTAATGACTGTGCTTGATTTCAACTGTGATTAAACTGCTTACTGTTTTCTGAGACATACATACTCATGCATCACATTTTATACTGTCACTCTATTATTTACACACAAACCTTAGTGACAAACTTGATGCACAAAGCACAGATAGCACACTAAACGGATAACCCAGAAAACATGCTGACAGTGCCAGAACCTAGACAGACACTATATTGAGGCCCTGTATGAGCCGGGAATAAAGTGCTACACTAGTAGTGAGTGTAGGGAGGTAAGGACCATAAAACTGCGTCACTAGGTGATAGTTATAGTGCCCGGAAGTGCCTAAAACATACTTAAAGTGCAGAATTCTGCACTAGTTAACCAAAATTCAGCATTTAACAATGCTAGTAAAGTGCAAAAAACTTGGCAAAATAGTCCTAGACACTTTCCAAAGTGTTGGTAATTTAATGTGTCACTAAAAACATATAAAAGACACTTTAAAACTTTATTTAGCACTTTAACGGATCAATATCCAACCGAACAACCGGACTTTACCCGGAACATAAAAATTTTGCCAAACACATTGTTTTTACTTCTCTGAGCTAGTTAGGGTCCCCGAACACCCTAACACACCTTATATTATACTACACACTATAATATGCTAACTAAACATTTCAAACATAACTAATTAGTTACTTCACCATTACAACCCAACCCCCCCCCCCCTAATACCCCCCCCCCCCCCATTACGGTTACATGTGGGGTGGGACACCCCCACATTTCTTCCATTATTTTATTTGAACATGTTGGAGGTGTAGGAACATTATACATGTTGGATAAACTTAAGACATGGATTATAAATAAGCACATAAGTCTTGATCTTTCATTTCAACATACACCAACAACAAGCTTTCTTCTTTCCTCCTCCCCTTGAAGCTTCGACCGAACATAGCCCTATCACCACCACCATTTTTGTTTCAAGTTCAATCATTTTACATACACACAAAGGTTCAAGGAGTCCTACAACTAAGCTTGGTGCACTCGGAAGCTCAAGGACCACTCTAGTTTTCTTTTATCCACCACTTTTACGCCTTGTTCCTTCCCTAGCCTTGTGCTAGTAGTAAGTGCTTCTAATCATCATCTTGATCTTGTTTTTGGTGGTTAATAGATGATTTAATGGTGAAAAATTAAGAAACACTAAAGAACATGAACAAGTCTTAAACATAAAGTGTTAAAGGGTGGATAAAGAGAAGTTATGTGTGTAAATCTTGTAAATCTTGTGTAGTTGTGATTATTTGATGTTGTTTGTTAGTAAAAGTTGGATGGATCATCATCTAGACATGCTAGATCATGTTCAAGAACATGAACTAGTAAGATGCTAGTGTTAGAAATATGAAAGATGATGAAACCATCCACCATGAACTTGAAACTTGAATAAACATAATTTTTCTTGAAAAGTAAGGTTATAAACTTGTAGATCTAAAGATCTACAAGTGGTTTTTCGGAAGAACCAAGTGAAAGATACTAGACTTGTTAAAACCCGGACCTTGTGTGAACTAAATACATTTTTAGAAGGTAAACAAGTGTATGAGCACTTATGTAACAAGAAATTTTACAAAGAAATATTTTTGTAAATCACGACTAGAAGTTGTTAAACTTCAAATTCTTTAAAAAAATAAAGTTTCTAAGAAACTAATCTTATTTTTAAAGATAACAAGACCTACTAAGCATGTTAGTAACTTACTACATATTTATACAAACTTTCAAGTTCATGAAGTTTATGATTTAGACTTATTTTTGTCAAGTTTGATGATTAAAGATTGTATATTGTTGATGGATGATTGTTGAGTAAATTTTGAAAAGAAAATGATACGCTACAAAGTGTGGACGCCTCCATTTACAAAGGAAACTCTGGCGAAATTTTTCTAGAATTTCAACACTTAGAAATATTTTTCTAACAAATGTTTACAAATATATTTTTAACTTGGTTTTCAAAATAAACTTCGCCATGATTTCTATTTCAAAAATTACCAAGTACCGGAGGTGGATTTTCGTAAATAAAACTTGATAAATATATATTTAGAATATATATTTTATAATAAAACGATTGTGTGATTATTTGATTATTTTGTGAACTAGATATATTATTTTTAGGGTAAAAATAATATAACTAGGAAATGTTACGAAATTTCAATTCCAAAATAATACCAACGCTATCACAAATAAATATTTAAGTTACACCGGTATTGTTATTACAACGCGAACTCTAAAATGTAACTTATGTATTTTCGGGAAAATACTCTTATAGGTATATTTTGATAAAGTATTATTTTGGAAATTGCGTGAGATAAAATATAATATTTTTGGGAAAAATATATATATTTTGGAATTAAAATATTTTAGACAAGTGATTAAAAATATATTTTCTAAGTGGGACTTAAAATATATTTTCGGAATTATAAAGCATACATGTTTTTAAAACCCCCGCCCTTGGGAAGGAGATACACTTATAAAATAAATAAGAAGTGTGAATACAGAATAGTTACCTAACTATTTCTCCAATCAAATGTTAAACCCTAAGCCAAGGCACGGCCATCCGTCTAATAGGAATTAGTACGTGTAGGTCGTCACGCAGCAGATAGAGTTGGAGATTGACGTTTCTGGATATGCACTTCTGTGAGTTCATGTCCCCCTTTTTCTCTTAACTGTTTTCAGTTTTATAACTTCGGGGGTGAAATACATGTTACATACTGCTACAGACAATTACAAATGGTATGGTCAGCTAAGGAAGGAACTGTTAGCTTATGTGATTGGATAGGTGAAATCTTAAGACCATTAGTGCTCGTAGTACGATCGAGGGATACAAGTGATAGGTCTATTTGAGCTTAACAAACCCCACCCATGCGCCCGCTGGTTGGACCATGTGGTGACCTTGTCTTGACACCACCCATGCGCCCGCAGGTTGGACCATGTGGTGCATACATCTTAGCCTCACCTATGCGCCCGCAGGTTGGACCATACGGTGATTACATCTTACCCCATGCGCCCGCTGGTTGGACCATGTGGTGACCTCATTCTAACACTACCCATGCGCCCGCAGGTTGGACCATGTGGTGACTAGGCCCTATCCCCTCCCATGCGCCCGCAGGTTGGACCATGTGGTTACACAATAACTGATATGTTTCCTTATTTGCCTTCATACCAGAGTTTACAAAACATTCATACTTACAACGATTATAAAGGTTTATTCGCGCGCACATACTAAACACATGAACTCGCTCACCTTTATGTTGACTTTTCAAACTACATGTATTTCAGGGAATTAGTAAATGGATCTGGCGGGCGTTGGAGTTTTTAAGCTGCGTTGTGAATAAAGATGTCATCCAAGTCATTAGGGCTTAGGAGACGTATCTTAATCCTGGACGAGATACGTGGTCCTAAACTCGGGTTGGTTTTAAAATCTTTTGTTGAGTCTTTTTGAACTCCTTAAAACATCTTATGGTTTGTAACTTGAATTTGGTATTGACATTTCAGACAATTATGTTGTACTACTTTTAAACTTAAATTAATGGATGTGCATCTACTGATTTTATCATATAGTGTTGTTATGATCGTATGCAATGGTATTAAGAAGTCACACCAATAATCACGCTTCCGCAAAAGTCGGGGTGTGACAGCTTGGTATCAGAGCTTCGATCATAGGGAACTAAGATTCTTTCTCGAGTCTAGACTACGATCATTAGGGCTCTCACGAAAATGTTTTCACGACTTGTTTTTCATTGCATACACAAAACGTCCAGATCCAGGAAACAAACCTTTTTACAAACAAAAAGGCACAAATACACATTTCAAAATTTATATTTATAATTCAGTCTTAGAGACTGAGGGAGGATCAGTCTTAGAGACTGAGGGAGGATTGGTCTTAGAGACCAGGGAATTAGACTTAGAGATTGGGAAAAATTGAGTCTGAGAGACTAGGGAAATTGAGTCTGAGAGACTGGGAAGCTTATTCTGAGAGACTAGGGAGGATAGTAGGTTTCATGAAGAATAATGTGAATACATGACTACATGACAAATTATCTTGTACGCATACACTAATTGTTAGTACTTACTATGGATATACATGCTATGACTATTATGTACTGGCACATATGTCACTATGTTTAGAAAGCGAGTTATCAGACATTGATAACCCTACGGCCACCGCCACGGATAAGGAGACTGCATCTGCGCCAGAGATATTTACGACAGACACTGAGAGTGATCCTGGTATGCTGACCAAGGACGAGGATGACTTCCAACAGTCTGTGCTACCAGATTCTGGTGATACTTTACCCTTGCCGATGGTTTCTCTGAAGAGAATCCTCCTGTCACTCATATTTCAGTCCATGACCACTTCGTCACTGGTCATCCCGATGATGAGCACACCATGGCTCCGATCCTCGACGACACGCCTCCAGTGGACATTCCTTCCGAAGGTTGGCTACTCGACGAACAGTTGATGATGACGTTGAGATGTTTATTGATGGTCCTCCTGCTGACACCCATGATGATGGAAAATTAGACGAGAACGCGTTACTAATTTCATTTCTCGAGACCCCTGTGATCAAGCTATCCTCTGATTTCGGTATACGCTCGATTTCAGACTCCTTTGAGTCTACGACATCTGCAGCCTTACAGACGGCCGGATTACATCTTTCTACTCCTGACACAGACTACGACGCCGTTATGACTGCTGCACTAACACCTGCTCAAGGCACCACACCGTTACACGACCCAGAGCCTGCTCCTGAGCTAGTTTCTGCACCTTTTGGGGCAGCTTGATGTCGCACCTGCTGAACCTACACCCTTACTTGATCATGACCCTGTTTCCTTGGATTACCAGACATTGCACCCCTTATACCCGACCCAGTACCTGCATCTAATGATCTTCCTATCAGTTGAGACGTTTGTTCCAGCACCTTCACCCGCTGATGTTGCTCTTGTGAAGACCGACGTCCATTGCGCCAACATGCCTATCGCTTTTTTTCAAGACATACCCACACCCCGAGAAGGTACTCCAGGCCAGCACCCGCGTAACAATCCTTTTGCTACAACAGCATTTTCTACGGCCTTACAGGCCGCACCATTTACTACTTTCACCACTACATCGCTGGATGAGCCGATTTGATGGCTCCTATAATACACTATGCTAATTTTAGACCCTTACCATCCCTCACATTATGGAGGCCACACCCGAGATGAGTTGCTCCTGTAACATCGGCTACAGTTTAAGGATATAAATCGCAGTGTTTTGAAGCTTGAGATGACACCACGTTCTCCACACTGTCTATTGTCAGTATACTTTGATCCCCCACATTCATCAAGATTCCTTTTGACGCTCCCACTTGCTGCTATTACTCCTCTCCCAGGTTTTGATGCCCGTTTCTTTATTGTCAAGCGGCATAACAGTTAATGACTTCGACGTATACACAAACTCGAGGAGGAGTTCACGCATGTTAGCAGTCTACTTTCTTTCCTCCTCCACCTCAGTCACCAGTATAGTTGGTTTCCAGATTATGTGGATTTCATTACATTTGGGTAAAGACACTAATGATAAGCCGAGATTATGGAGACTTTTAAAGACCAATTTTTGACATCGAGATTTTTGTGCACTAATTGACTTATCGGACAAGGGTAGGGTGACCCTGTGTCCCTAATTGATGTGATACACTTTGTAGACAATGTGATTGGGGTCGGGAGATAATGAAAGCCCGATCGACATATTCCCCATTAAACATGTAACAATACTTTGTGGTCAATAACTAGTAAAAGCTCAGTCGCCATATTCTCACTAAGCACGTTGTTGGTCCATATATTTGTGCAATAATTGCAATGCTATGTGCTAGTTGTTATGTTCTCATTAAATACACTCACACGTGCATGTTGTGCTATAATGTTATTGCTTGCTATGATGATTGCTTATATGCATATGTATATGCACCACCTAGGTCTTATTCGTTAAGTGGATGTTTATGTGCTTACGTCCTTAATAAAGACCTGACCTATCTAATCTTCTTCTTAGAAGATGCCGCCACGAAGGAACACCGATACCAACAACCCTCTGCCAACGACAGAGGCGGAATTACACGAGCGCATCTCACAGGCCATCGCCCAGCATGAGGCCTTTCGCTCCGAACACAGCAGAGGTACCTTAGGAAATAACCTATCCAACGGATGCACCTACAAGCAGTTCTTGGGCTGCAAGCCCTTGGAATTCAACGGCACTGGGGGTGCCTTATCCTTCATGCGTTGGATTGAGAAGACGGATTCTGTTTTGCGAGTGAGCAAATGTGCCTCAGAGCATCAGGTCTCGTACATTTCCGGATTGTTTCAAGATGGGGCTCTGTCATGGTGGAACCTTCAAGTTCAGACGTTGGGCGAGACCACTGCGTATGCATTAACATGGGACGAACTGAAAGAACTAATGCGTAAGAAGTACTGTTCAAGGGTAGAAATCCAGAAGTGGGAAACTGCGTTCTGGAACTTGAAGATGGAAGGTCCAGAGATAGTTGAGTACGTGCAGAAATTTCATGATATGTCTCGGATTGTCCCCTACATGGTAGATCCAGAGTTTAAGAGGATCGAACGCTTTATCGAGGGATTGGCACCCCAGATTCTAAGCCTGGTGACAACATCAAAGCCTAAAACAATTAATGAAGCAATTGACTTAAGTGTGATACTCACTGAAGAAGCAGTTAGGTTGGGTAAATTCTCAAACTCCGAGGAGAAAAAGGAGACTCATGGGGAGTCACCTGGGGAGAACAAGAGGAAGTTTGCCAAATTTAAGAAGGTTACTCGGGCGGACAACAAAAATAATGCCAAAAAGGAAAAAGGGTACACAGGTATCCTACCGAAGTGCGACAACTGTCGACGTCACCATAACGGGCGATGTAGATATGGAAAATGTGGTAACTGTGGCAAGGTTGGACATGTCAAGGAAACATGTCGGCAGGGTACTGAACATGGAAATAAAGGTCAAGATGGTAGCAGAAATTGCGGAGGAAATAACGACGACAACAACTATTAAAGCAGGGATGGTGACGATCAAGGCCGAGGCCAAGCATGTTTTAATTGCGGTGATGTGGGGCATTTCAGGAAGTATTGCCCTAAGAACGCTCAGGCACGTGGATGAAAGCTCAGCAGTGGGGATAGAATCCAAGCGTGGATATCGGTACGTCTCATAATAGTCAATGTTATGTTCTATTTGACAGTATTGTCAAATTTTAGCTTCAGAAAATATAGTTGTTTTAGTAGTAAGTAACCTAGATACCCAGTTCTCGATAGAACAAGCCTAAGGGAAGCTTCAACGTGATAATTGGGATGGACTGGTTGTCGAACAACCAGGCGGAGATTGTCATCCGCACCCCGACGATGGACGAAGAAACGATCGTGATTCATGGAGCAGGAAACGCTCCTACGGATTATCAGGCAATGAAGACACGAAAATTTTTGCACAAAGGATGTGTTGCATTCTTGGCTCATGCCGTGGAAAAAGAAGCCGAAGAACCAAAACTCGAAGATATCCCTGTGATGGAGGAATATCCTAAATGCCTTCCCCGAAGACTTGCCAGAATTATATCCTCAACGACAAGTCGATTTTCGCATCGATTCGATTCCAGGCGTCGCGCCTGCAGTCAATACACCTTAGCGACTTACACCTTCGGAGATGCAAGAATTGTTAGTGTAACCTCAGAAGTTGATAGAGAAGGAAGATAACAGACCAAGATTCCCTTTTGGGTAACCCAAAATTCTGCTCGTCAATAAGAAGGAGGATAACTTTCATACGAACATCAAACAACCAGGAGCCGAACGAGCTAACCCACGAGATTCGGTGACTCTTGCTAAGGATTAACGACTTACTTAGGTAACTAACTGTGAGGATCCAACTACTATTTCACGACTGATCGATGATCGAGTATCCTTAGCTGGGAATTCAGGAAGAAAGTATACCGTGGAAATTGTGGGACAATAACTTGTTTTTAAACATACACAAGAATGACGTTTCCTACACGATGCACAGAATGATTCTACACCGAATACGGAACTCTAAGAATCTAGGAAACATGTACTTAGGACCATCGGGAACCCAGGTCCAAATTCACAAAGATTGTTACTTAGGAACCACATCTGTTAACTTAAGCAGACACCATTAACCTGACATATATGCCAGTTCCGTTGACCAAACAGAGAGTACTTGAATTTCTTTTACTTCTAGCGAGTAGATGTTTGCATCTCTACTCCCCTTAATGGTAGTTGCATCACGTAAATTTTTCCTCGCTGAGAGCAAACACCCATTGATTCGATACTTGGTCATTTCTCCATTTTAGCAAATACACATTGCTTCACTTCTTGAAAACTTATATGTTATACATGCACCTTTTACTACGCATGCGGTCTCATTTCAAACGCTTCATTGAAGTTCAAATATTATGTTGCTAAATCTGATTACTGATTTGTGATTCAAATGACCTACATTATTGTAATTGTTGGCTCTTTTGCTATCAAGTCAACACACTCTCTTGAGACTTCTTCCATTTCAAGTCACATTCATGGTTTATTTTTGCTACCATGTCGAGATTCCTTGTTGATCCATACAAGTTACGCTGAAACTAAGTTCAATTGCTTGAACTTATTCATTTTGCATATTCAGTTTAAGACGTCATATGATGTATTGAGAGCATCATATTCAAACAATTGGCAAAGGTTCTTTTGTTTCGAGTCGTAGTAGACTTGTTTGGTCTACAACTTCACCAAATCGTTTGTTGGTTACGACACCTTGTGAGAATACTTTCACAAAATTGAAGCTTGCGCTTATTTGGTTACTCACTTTATACACGGATGTAATAGTCTATTCATTTAAAAATCCATTTGCTACTCACAATTAAAGCAGTCTCTACACAGTTGTGTGTTAAAACAATGGTACATAGATTTATTTCATACCGCAATGTACCTCCTAACGATTCTTTCATAATCAATCGAATGCCTTGCGATACTTATTACTTTTCATCTTCGATCGAAAACAGTGGTTCTTTGATGTTCCGTATTTAATTGGAAACTCTATGACATTGCGTAAATCAAATCTTCAGATTTTCTCAGTACACTTTCATTTGATTTAAAACACGGTGAACTCGTTCAGTCACCACTACTATTGAATTATGTCATTACAAACTTGCAGCTTGCGCAAATCATGGTCAACCATTTCACACAAGACTACATATACTTTTTCTTGACTTGTCATTTAAACATTCCCGATGCAACTACGAATCAAGACATTGATACACCAGACTCGCTTGTACTTCATTCAGTGTAGTTTCGCAATTCATGAATGTCAACACGCAAAACCTTACCATCCATTGACTTGAGAGTTGACAGATCAATTCACTATTACATTTGAGTTGCTGATTTTGAATTCACATAGCGGATGCTATTGTTTGTGAAAACTCGTCTGCATATTGCAATCAATCGTCTGAGGATCTTATTAGTCAAAACTCCTCTTTTGTGGAAACCCCCCCACCCCCCGCTAGCTGGATTACACTAGACTATACGTCTTGTACCTTTGACATCAAAGGATAAAAGCACATACCTTTTAACCATAGGATTCGGGTTGCTATATATTCTTGGACTCACCTGACGTGAGTAATGTTTGATTCGGTTTGATGATTATCTACCTCAATATTAGTCATATACATACTCGTGTGACGTAACCATAAGGAGTTAAGGTAGTACAAATTTCGAGGACGAAATTTCTCTAACGGGGGGAGAATGTGACAACCCTCACATTTACAGGTATCCGTACACTAAATTAATATTTAATTCGTGCTTAATGACTGTGCTTGATTTCAACTGTGATTAAACTGCTTACTGTTTTCTGAGACATACATACTCATGCATCACATTTTATACTGTCACTCTATTATTTACACACAAACCTTAGTGACAAACTTGATGCACAAAGCATAGATAGCACACTAAACGGATAACCCAGAAAACATGCTGACAGTGCCAGCACCTAGACAGACACTATATTGAGGCCCTGTATGAGCTGGGAATAAAGTGCTACACTAGTAGTGAGTGTAGGGAGGTAAGGACCATAAAACTGCGTCACTAGGTGATAGTTATAGTGCCCGGAAGTGCCTAAAACATACTTAAAGTGCAGAATTCTGCACTAGTTAACCAAAATTCCGCATTTAACAATGCTAGTAAAGTGCAAAAAACTTGGCAAAATAGTCCTAGACACTTTCCAAAGTGTTGGTAATTTAATGTGTCACTAAAAACATATAAAAGACACTTTAAAACTTTATTTAGCACTTTAACGGATCAATATCCAACCGAACAACCGGACTTTACCCGGAACATAAAATTTTTGCCAAACACATTGTTTTTACTTCTCTGAGCTAGTTAGGGTCCCCGAACACCCTAACACACCTTATATTATACTACACACTATAATATGCTAACTAAACATTTCAAACATAACTAATTAGTTACTTCACCATTACAACCCAACCCCCCTAATACCCCCCCCCCCCCCATTATGGTTACATGTGGGGTGGGACACCCCCACATTTCTTCCATTATTTT
Source organism: Helianthus tuberosus (assembly GCA_030545235.1). Lineage (NCBI taxonomy): Eukaryota > Viridiplantae > Streptophyta > Magnoliopsida > Asterales > Asteraceae > Helianthus > Helianthus tuberosus. The sequence continues at coordinate 62,853,446 of CM060354.1, read as the reverse complement.
ATTTGAACATGTTGGAGGTGTAGGAACATTATACATGTTGGATAAATGTTGGACCGTTCCTTGACCCGAAAAGTCAATCCGAGTAACTCATCTTCATATATGAAGGCGGAATCAACATATAAGAAGTTACAACAGCTTATCCTTTAATTTTCTATCACTTTATTGCTTTTCAAATGAGATTTTGACAGAGTTTGGCTCCAAGCTTACACATTCAACTATGAGACTCTGATCCGCTCAAATGAACAAACTCACCTATATATACATGTTGTGGTTCGCTCATTTGACATGCCATATGAGCGATCCAGACTCTTGACGTATAAGCGGACCAGAAATAAACCCTATGAGCGGACCAGACTAAGTACATATAAGCGAACCATCTTAATATAATGACATATAAGCGGACCAGCTTGTAAAATACATATTTTAACACTTTTGACTCTCTGTTGACCATTATTAACTTCAGACTTTTTGTAGACGTAGTCAACAGACATTCCGTGCATCAACAGACTCCCCCTTGAATGTTGACGTAGTCTTTTAGCTCCTGAGTCTTCAGTCTTAGTCTTTTCTTCAACTCTGTCTTTTCATCATAAGCACTTTATCTTCAAATTCCCATTGATTGTTAATCCAGACTCCCCCTTTCACAGACTCCCCCTCTCAATATGCTAGAATCTGAGATATCTGGTTCAAGCTTTGACAAATAGCTTCCGTTGGGAATAATGAAGACCAAATCTGTTACTCAACCAACAAACATTACAAACCATCTTTCCATCATTAAATCACAAAATCAATCAGCTATAGCAATCCACTCAAGTATTCAGGTCCAAGTTAATGACCCTGATTACTTGATTAATCTACCAAGTCCAATTTAATGACCTTGGTTGATCATTTGACGAAACAAACTGATCTAAAACAACAATTTCAAACATTTTCTGAAAATAACAAATATCAAGTTAATGAACTTGTTTTTATCATTTCAAACAATTCAAACTTCTTCAAAGTAAGCTCTCCTCATTCTTCAGTCCAGAATCTCCTGCATCTGCTTCAAACATATAAGAATCCAACAATCAACTCTCTACTTTGGTTTGTCGGAAAATAAAGCAGAAATAAAATCTTTTTGGATTTTATAAAGTGATCTAAACTAAAAAAATGAAATACAGAAAACTTAAAGTGCAGAAATTAAACAAAGTAAACTATTTACAAACATATTTTTGGTGAGCGTGTCAGGGAATCATATCAGCTTTTCAGACAAATCACAAGTACCGTTAAGCTACATTACATACTCAGACTTAAACAATTTACCTCGATTGTCGATATACTGATCCATCTTAAATTCTCACACAAATTTCAACTTATTCAGGATACGATTTAGATGAATTAAGAACTTAGATCATTCATGTGTTCCACCTCTTGAATATACTCCCGTATCCAGAATCCCAATAATCAGTCTTACAGGTGAGAATACTACAATGATATCTGTATATAATTTAGGTATGCGAGGGCCGAGGGATCTCAGATCGATACTTCCGTATACGCAGAGAGATATCAGCTTCGACTTATCGGTGTGTCCCCTTTAGAGGATCTTTTTGCTTACAACAGCAACATATATCAATTTTATTGTTTCAGCATGCTGAGGGTTTAATGCTATGTTTCAAGCATTGTAGCAAGTATTAGCCAGGGACTAGGTCAGAACTACCGTTCAGCAGAAGTCCCGGAATAATACCCCAGATATCATAGAGTATAAAGACCTAGTATATCAGATTACGAGACCTTTCAAACGAGATTTCAGGGGTTACCTATATATCCAAGTAGTGTTCCCCACGAATTCACAAGTTTGAATTTAGGTTTATATCCCGAATAAATCTACTAAATGTACGAAAACCTATCGACACATCATTAGTTAGATTGTTTAACTCTTTTATACTTTACAAATCTTTAGCATACTGTAATCGTCTAGCTGATGTACTATCATTTTCCCTATATACACAAGCTCTTTTTCAGATTTTATCATGTTTTTGTATATTTGCATTTTTTACTGTTTTTGTATTTTCTGAAAAAAATAAACTATGTACAAACATCTACTCCCCCTAAATACCAAAACAAGTAAAAATTCGACAAACCATTGCAGATTGTTTCTCGTCTTCATCCGCAACAGTACCCTCATCAACGCCAATTATGCCATCCGACACCGACAAAAGCTTCATACCATTCAGTTTTAACAAATATTTAAACCGATTTTTATCAAAAGCTTTGGTATGTAAATCAGCTTTCTGTTCGTCTGTGTGGATTTTCTCAATTCGTATAAGCAAACACGAATAAAATGATGACAAATTTCGATGTGTTTCATTTTAGCGTGATGTAGTTAACTTTCTCAAACATCACAATCCCATTGGATAACATTCATTCACCAATGCGCCACTATCCATGATTCATCTTGAAATGGCTCTTGGAAGATCCTGCACATACCACAAGTTGATTTTAAAACATTTCAATAAAGATGCCGATTCATGCTTCGCAATCCAGGAAGCTCCGGCAAGTCAGACTGCTTATTCGTGTAGTTGTCTAAAATTGGCGGTGGAACTTTGTGAAAACCTACACCCGTTCCATCAGAAAACACATCCTCGCCATCTTTGTTTTTCCCTATAGGTTTAGGAACAATATGCTGCAAAACAAAGCTTGCCGATTTATAGCTGTTAAGCTTCAACTGGATTCGTTCATTCTCAATTTCAGCTTCTTGAACTTTAAGTTTCAGTTTAGCAATTTGATCCAGTTGTTCATTAATCGATTCTTCTTTTAATCTCAAAACAGCTCTTAGATGTTCGTTTTCTTTAAATGTTTTGCCATTACGATCATCACTATCTTTGACAATGTTTTTCAATTTCTCAAACTTTTCAGAAATTTGGCGATTTTCAAGAATTAACTTTTCATTTTCAGATTTTATTTTCTCACTTTCAGTTTTATCATTTTCAATTTGAGCCATTAATTCTTTGTTCCGTTCAGTTGAAGCTCTTACACTTTTGTCACGATCGAGAATCTGATTTTCAACATTTCTAACCTTAGTTGTCAGATTCTGAATTTTCTCATTGTTAAGATACGTGACAGTGCTACAAAAATTGCATTGTTTGGTGCAATTTTTGCAGTCAACATTTCCTTCAAACTTGTTACCTGACTCAATCTTGTTACCTGACTCATTTGTTGACACACTTTGACTGACCGACCCCTTTGACTCAGTAACAGAATTAGGATCTACCTCAAGTGCTTTTGCAGCTAGCACTTTATCAGCCATCACTCCCAGGTTCTTAGCTGTCAACTCTTGCGTAGTATCAATTATGCCTGTATCAACTTGCTTTTCTTTCTTCTCTTTTTCTTCTTTCTCCTTTCTCTCTTTCTCTTTCTCTTCTTCAATCATTTTCGAAGTTGGAGTTCCCCACCACTTATGTTGCCAATATTCATCTTCTTCTTTGTACTCCTTGATAATGGCTTCGATATCTAGCGTTTTGTCATCAATTGCAATGTTGCCATACCTATCAAGATAGCACTCTCTATCTGGATCCCATCTGTTTGCTCTTCTAGCTTCCAGAAAGATACCAGAAAGTCTGATAATCTTGGTTTCAGCAGTCATCTTCCGGTAGTGATACTTCTCTTCCTCAGTACGATCATCTTTCCATGGCTTAGGTTCATCATTGCTTGCCATGAATGCGTAACCCACCGCATCTTCTTCCGGTAGAACTTCCTTACTCCAATCATACCCCTCATCATCATAAATCACAGCAAGAGCCCTTGATTTGTCTCTGTTGTCTTCAACCTGCTTCAATCTAGGCGGCTCAGATTTATTCTGATGGTAGATTGCCTTCTTGTAATAATCATCTCTGAAAGGGTTCTCCGACTCATCAGCATAAGCGTTTCGGCATTCTCGTTTAAAGTGACCCTTCTGCTTACATTTGAAACAAGTCACCTTCGATTTATCGAACCCCAGCTTTGTAGAAGCACCACCAATTGTTTTTCTTCCAGTAATTTCCATGAAGCGTTGTGCACGTCGAACTGCACTTGCCATTGCCCAACGAATGTCGATCAGCTCCATTTCTTCAGGATCTATCTGATCGTAGTCTTCTTTCGTCAGATTTGTATTCCCGATTTTTCCAGCCACCAATCCTTCATAGGATTCCAAAACAGATGCCAAAAAGACCATTTGTTGCTTGGCCGACTCTGCATCAAAATTCTGTGCATTCTTCAAATCTATCGCAATATTGCAAGAAAATTTTGCATCAGAATGATTTGCAGAAGATGTAGATCCACTGTGATAACCACTATGGCTTCCACTGCTTTGACCACTTTGACTTTCTTTGCCGACTGTCGACACATTTTCAGCAGAAAATGCAGTCTTTGGAGAAGTAGCTTTCGGCATCATACTCTTTGGATAGTATAAATCCAGATTCTGCTGATAAGATGAATGATTAATCTTGTACGTCTTTTTCAACTCTAGCTCATGACTCTCGAGTTTTTCAATCAGCAAATCTAATGTCAGCTTTTCTGGTTCTTTGATGGTATTCTTCAGCATCATCGCATAATATCTCCAATCCATCTCATCAGGCAACGAATCGAACAATTTTTCGACAAGATCTTCTTCAGAAATGTCAATCTCATGTCTTACTAATTCTAGTTTCAGATGACCAAACCGTTCTATCATTTTACACACTGACTCGTTCTTTATACAACCAAACAGATCAAACTCTTTCCTAAGAAGTTTCTTTTTGTTTTTTACAATCTCTTTACTTCCAAGACACTTCTTTTTGAGTTTTTCCCATAAGTCTTTAGAATTAGAGTAATCTATCAGCGAAATGATGTCTTCACGCACCGATTGAAACAATAATGCCACACATTTTTGCTCAGCCACAAAATTATCAATCTCTTCAACTGATCTTAATGCTTCACCATTCTTCTTTCCTTGGGCAAAACCATTTTTCATACTTTTCCAGCAAGGAAAAGCAAATGCCATCAACCAATCTTCGAACTTTGTTGCCCACCTACTATAATCTTCTATAGCCATCAGCTTAGGAGGTTTGTTAAACGTTCCAAATGCGCTTTCGGATTCCCAAGCTTCCTTCTTTCTTTCTTTTGGTGGACTTTTGTTTGCATCGCTTGAAGAAGTATCGTTGTTTCCAGAACTACCCGTGAAAGCGTACATATCGCTGAAGGGATTCATGAAAATATCATCCATTAGATCGTACCTGCAAAATCAATCAACACTTAGAAAATTTTTTCGAGATTTTTGAAAATTAATCCACAAAATCGAACCAATCTGTCCACGTGACAGATAGGCGAACTAAACAGAAAGTGTTTGTTCGAGCGAACCAGAAAATCTGTTCGAGCGAACCAGAAGTTGTTCTAATAAGCGGACCAAACACAAATATGTTCTCTCGAGCGAACCAGAAAAAGTACGTTCGAGCGAATCAGCTTTTGTCCGTTCGAGCGAACCAGCTCGTATGTAACAGCGGATCAGAAAATGGTCTTTCGAGCGGACCAGCTAATGTCCGTTCGAGCGGTTCAGAATAACCAGGTCAGTGTCCAGATAAGCGGACCAGATCAATATCAAGTATGTTCACTCGAGCGGACCAGAAACTTGCGATGTCCGTAAAAGCTAATCACAAATTTTAATCAAATTATAGATCGAATTACAAACTGATACTTTCAAAGATTGTAATACAGTTAATTCCGATCACAATGAAATGATTTTCGTCCAAATCCGACCACTAATCCATTCCAGATCTAAATTTAAAGTTTCTGTCCGAAAACCTGATTACGTTTTTGAATGAAATTGATAGATTTTACTGTGTTTTAATGTTTGAAACTTATACGGATTGTTTAATAACAAGTTTCGGTCAATATACTAAAGCTTCAATCCATTCTGTCCGACAAAACTTGATAAAATCGAAAAAAATAAAAGAGAAATATGAGTAGAAATGAGATAATATCGCAGAATCAGCTGATGTAGTATGAGCTCCTCGTCCTGATGCTCTGATACCACTTGTTGGACCGTTCCTTGACCCGAAAAGTCAATCCGAGTAACTCATCTTCATATATGAAGGCGGAATCAACATATAAGAAGTTACAACAGCTTATCCTTTAATTTTCTATCACTTTATTGCTTTTCAAATGAGATTTTGACAGAGTTTGGCTCCAAGCTTACACATTCAACTATGAGACTCTGATCCGCTCAAATGAACAAACTCACCTATATATACATGTTGTGGTTCGCTCATTTGACATGCCATATGAGCGATCCAGACTCTTGACGTATAAGCGGACCAGAAATAAACCCTATGAGCGGACCAGACTAAGTACATATAAGCGAACCATCTTAATATAATGACATATAAGCGGACCAGCTTGTAAAATACATATTTTAACACTTTTGACTCTCTGTTGACCATTATTAACTTCAGACTTTTTGTAGACGTAGTCAACAGACATTCCGTGCATCAACAATAAACTTAAGACATGGATTATAAATAAGCACATAAGTCTTGATCTTTCATTTCAACACACACCAACAACAAGCTTTCTTCTCTCCTCCTCCCCTTGAAGCTTCGGCCGAACATAGCCCTATCACCACCACCATTTTTGTTTCAAGTTCAATCATTTTACATACACACAAAGGTTCAAGGAGTCCTACAACTAAGCTTGGTGCACTCGGAAGCTCAAGGACCACTCTAGTTTTCTTTTATCCACCACTTTTACGCCTTGTTCCTTCCCTAGCCTTGTGCTAGTAGTAAGTGCTTCTAATCATCATCTTGATCTTGTTTTTGGTGGTTAATAGATGATTTAATGGTGAAAAATTAAGAAACACTAAAGAACATGAACAAGTCTTAAACATAAAGTGTTAAAGGGTGGATAAAGAGAAGTTATGTGTGTAAATCTTGTAAATCTTGTGTGGTTGTGATTATTTGATGTTGTTTGTTAGTAAAAGTTGGATGGATCATCATCTAGACATGCTAGCTCATGTTGAAGAACATGAACTAGTAAGATGCTAGTGTTAGAAATATGAAAGATGATGAAACCATCCACCATGAACTTGAAACTTGAATAAACATAATTTTTCTTGAAAAGTAAGGTTATAAACTTGTAGATCTAAAGATCTACAAGTGGTTTTTCGGAAGAACCAAGTGAAAGATACTAGACTTGTTAAAAACCAGACCTTGTGTGAACTAAATACATTTTTAGAAGGTAAACAAGTGTATGAGCACTTGTGTAACAAGAAAATTTTACAAAGAAATATTTTTGTAAATCATGACTAGAAGTTGTTAAACTTCAAATTCTTTAAAAAAATAAAGTTTCTAAGAAACTAATCTTATTTTTAAAGATAACAAGACCTACTAAGCATGTTAGTAACTTACTACATATTTATACAAACTTTCAAGTTCATGAAGTTTATGATTTAGACTTATTCTTGTCAAATTTGATGATTAAAGATTGTATATTGTTGATGGATGATTGTTGAGTAAATTTTGAAAAGAAAATGATACGCTAGAAAGCGTGGACGCCTCCATTTACAAAGGAAACTCTGGCGAAATTTTTCTAGAATTTCAACACTTAGAAATATTTTTCTAACAAATGTTTACAAATATATTTTTAACTTGGTTTTCAAAATAAACTTCGCCATGATTTCTATTTCAAAAATTACCAAGTACCGGAGGTGGATTTTCGTAAATAAAACTTGATAAATATATAGTTAGAATATATATTTTATAATAAAACGATTGTGTGATTATTTGATTATTTTGTGAACTAGATATATTATTTTTAGGGTAAAAATAATATAACTAGGAAATGTTACGAAATTTCAATTCCAAAATAATACCAACGCTATCACAAATAAATATTTAAGTTACACCGGTATTGTTATTACAACGCGAACTCTAAAATGTAACTTATGTATTTTCGGGAAAATACTCTTATAGGTATATTTTGATAAAGTATTATTTTGGAAATTGCGTGAGATAAAATATAATATTTTTGGGAAAAATATATATATTTTGGAATTAAAATATTTTAGACAAGTGATTAAAAATATATTTTCTAAGCGGGACTTAAAATATATTTTCGGAATTATAAAGCATACATGTTTTTAAAACCCCCACCCTTGGGAAGGAGATACACTTATAAAATAAATAAGAAGTGTGAATACGGAATAGTTACCTAACTATTTCTCCAATCAAACGTTAAACCCTAAGCCAAGGCACGGCCATCCGTCTAATAGGAATTAGTACGTGTAGGTCGTCACGCAACAGATAGAGTTGGAGATTGACGTTTCTGGATACGCACTTCTGTGAGTTCATGTCCCCCTTTTTCTCTTAACTGTTTTCAGTTTTATAACTTCGGGGGTGAAATACATGTTACATACTGCTACAGACAATTACAAATGGTATGGTCAGCTAAGGAAGGAACTGTTAGATTATGTGATTGGATAGGTGAAATCTTAAGACCATTAGTGCTCGTAGTACGATCGAGGGATACAAGTGATAGGTCTATTTGAGCTTAACAAACCCCACCCATGCGCCCGCTGGTTGGACCATGTGGTGACCTTGTCTTGACACCACCCAAGCGCCCGCAGGTTGGACCATGTGGTGCATACATCTTAGCCTCACCTATGCGCCCGCAGGTTGGACCATACGGTGATTACATCTTACCCCATGCGCCCGCTGGTTGGACCATGTGGTGACCTCATTCTAACACCACCCATGCGCCCGCAGGTTGGACCATGTGGTGACTAGGCCCTATCCCCTCCCATGCGCTCGCAGGTTGGACCATGTGGTTACACAATAACTGATATGTTTCCTTATTTGCCTTCATACCAGAGTTTAGGGGTGTTCAAAACTATCCGTATCCGAAAATCCGATCCGAGATATCCGATATCCGAATCCGAAATATCCGAAAAATCGGATATCCGAAATTTCAAATATCCGAAATTCGGATATCTGAATTTTTCGGATTCGGATAGTGATTTTCAAAATTTTCGGATATTTCGGATATCCGAAATATCCGAAAATTTAATTTTCATTTTTTTTCGGATATCCGAAAATATCCGAAGTATCCGAAAATATCCGAAAAATATCCGAAAACTTATATTCGGATATCCGAAACTATCCAAATGAATATGAAAAAAATAATAAAAAAATAAAAATTAAATAAAAAGTTGGATTTTCGGATATCCGATTAACTATTCGAATCCGTATCCGAATTTCGGATATCCGAATTCCGGATATCCGAAATTTCGGATACGGATTCGGATATTGAAATCTGGTATCCGAAAATTTTGGATATCCGAAATTTCGGATACGGATTCGGATATTTCAAACGAACTTCGCATTGACCATTAATGGTCAACGCTGAAAGTCAAACAAAGTTTGACTTTCTGACTCGAAAAGCAATAAAATAAGGAAAAGAACGAAAGAATACTTACGAAGGGTCCCCGAATGCTAACCTCGATTCAAAAATCTCAGGTATGAAACAATAGTTTCAACTTAGAGTTTCTCAAATCAAAGTTCTTGTAAGTTTTGCATTGGGGTGATGGGGTATTTATAGTTTTCGGGTAACCGTTAGGATCGTTTCATGGAAAACGTGCCTTAATCCCATCCGTACATGTGTTGCAAAGTTGTGGTGCCTAAAAATGGTCCTTATCATCTGACTAAGCAATTGGGAATGTGTGGGTGAGGATCCAACAGCTGCAAACTGATGTTAGAAACATTTAATCTGGTCTGATAGTGGGAAGCGGCCCGCTTCAGGATCAGGCAAACACAATGCGGGCCGCCTGGCCCTTCTGATCAGCAAACATGTTTGAAAAATGACAGTTTCAGTCCCTGCACGTGTTTAAGGCCATTTCCGACACTTCTAAGGCCCGTAAAGCCAACTTTAAGGCCCTAAAATGTTGCCTAAACATTGTGGACATGAAACATGCTCAAAAATATGCCAGGTGTTGGTTCGTTTGGTCGTACGAACGCGATGTTCGCTTAATTACGACGGAATGCGCATAAGCGCGAAAAACGATCCATATGACGCAACGAATGGATTTTTGGCAAGCCAAACACTAAAGAATAATATAGTCATGCTTACATAAATTTTTGGATGTCCAGATGTATTCAGAACGTAAGTTATGCGCGAAAATGCAAACTTGTGCACTTTTTGACACTTTTAGTCCCTGAATAACCCAAAAGTTTATTTTAGCACACCGAACCCCTCAAAGCCTATTTCTAAGCTATATAAAGGATATTTAAGGTGTGTTTAACTTATGGTCATGTTCCGGAATGTTCGTTACAGTTCAAATTGGCATACTTTCACAGTTTGTCAAGTTTAGTCCCTGTAAACGAATTAACTTGTTTTTGCCATACCAAAGCCTTTAAAACTTATTTCTAAGTTATGTAAAGGTTATTTAAGGTATGTTGAGTATATGTTGATGTTCCGGAGTATTTGTCGCGTTAAACTGAGTACATTTACGCACCAGTTTGCGTATAACTCTCCAGAAAGCGATGTAGAGTTTGAAATTGAATAAAAGTCAAAACATGAAAAATGTAAAACACAACCAAACAAACATTGGGATCAAATAACATTGTTTTATTGATAATAGAACTGTTCATAGTGATTACAAACACAGTTGTTACAGTCTCCCCTACTTGTGGAAATTTCGTCCCGAAATTTATTTAGAGGAAACTCGTGGAAAAAGATGTGGATATTTCGCCTTCATTTGATCTTCGCGTTCCCAAGTAAACTCAGGTCCACGTTTAGCTTCCCAGCGAACTTTGACCAAAGGAATGCGCTTGCGTTTAAGCCACTTGACTTCACGTTCCATGATTTCCACTGGTTTCTCAACAAATTTCAGTGTTTTGCCAACACGAATTTCGTCAAGCGGTATGTGGAGGTTCTCATCAGCTAAACACCTCTTGAGATTGGATACGTGAAAAGTTGGATGAACATTTCCAAGTTCAGGAGGTAACTCAAGTCTGTAGGCTACCTTGCCGATTCTTTCGACGATCTTGAATGGTCCAACATATCTAGGTGCAAGTTTTCCTTTCTTTCCAAATCTGATCACACCTTTCCAAGGTGAGACCTTAAGTAATACTCGATCGCCGACTTGAAATTCCAAGGGTTTGCATTTTGGATCCGCGTAACTCTTCTGACGGCTCATAGCTGTTTGAAGGTTATCACGAACTTTCTTGACCTTATCAGTTGTCTCTAAAATGAGAGCAGGTCCAGTAAGTTGGGCCTCGCCAATCTCATTCCAGCAGACTGGTGAATGGCATTTTCGACCATAGAGAGCCTCGAAAGGAGCCATTTTGATGCTGGTGTGATAATTGTTGTTGTAGGAGAATTCAATCAATTTAAGATGTGAATCCCAGCTACCACCAAAATCGATCACACAAGCTCTAAGCATATCCTCCAGAGTCTGGATTGTTCTCTCAGATTGACCATCCGTTTGCGGATGATAAGCTGTGCTCAGATTAAGTTGGGTCCCCATAGCAGATTGCATGGTTCTCCAAAAATGAGAAGTGAAACGAGCATCTCTGTCAGAAATGATGTTCAAAGGAACACCATGTCGAGCTACAATTTCATCCACATAGATTTGAGCAAGTCTGTCAGCAGGAAAATCCTCACGGATTGGCAAGAAATGCGCTGACTTTGTAAGACGATCAACGACTACCCAAATGGCATCATGACCTTTCTTAGTGCGTGGAAGTTTGGTAACAAGATCCATAGTAATGTTTTCCCATTTCCAAACTGGGATCTCTGGTTGCACCAATAAACCAGAAGGACGCTGATGTTCAGCCTTAACCTTAAGACAAGTAAGGCATTTTGATACGTATAAGGCAATGTCTTTCTTCATACCAGGCCACCAATACTGAATACGAAGATCCTTATACATCTTATCTGAGCCCGGATGAATAGAATAACGAGACTTATGGGCTTCATCCATAAGCAAGGTACGAAGATCATCCTGGCTTGGGACCCACAAACGGTCCATGAAGTAATACGATCCATTGTCCTTCAGTTCCAGAGCAGGTGTTATGTGATAAGGAAATTCCTTATCCATCAATCCTTGTGAAACACAAGATTGTTGAGCTTGAGAAATGCGTGCTTGAATATCGGATCGAGCTTGAATAACAGATTGAACACGTACACAATGAAGCTTAGTACGTTCCTTACGACTCAATGCATCAGCTACGACATTCGCCTTACCAGGATGGTAGCGAATTTCGCAGTCATAGTCGTTTAAAAGCTCAACCCAACGTCGTTGCCTCATGTTGAGTTCTTTCTGATTGAAGATATGCTGGAGACTTTTGTGGTCTGTGAAAACCACACATTTTGTACCGTACAAATAATGTCTCCAGATCTTTAGAGCGAAAACAACTGCACCCAACTCAAGATCATGAGTGGTGTAGTTCTTCTCATGTATCTTCAACTGCCTCGATGCATATGCTATGACTTTGTTCCTTTGCATCAGAACACAACCAAGGCCTAATTTCGATGCATCACAATACACGACAAAATCATCATCACCCTCAGGTAATGATAGAACAGGCGCGTCGCAAAGCTTCCGCTTCAAGTGTTGAAAAGCTTCTTCTTGTTTAAATCCCCAATAAAAGGGCATTTTCTTCTGAGTTAGAGCAGTTAGAGGAACTGCAATCTTTGAGAAGTTTTCAATGAAGCGGCGGTAATAACCCGCTAGACCAAGAAAAGAACGAACTTCAGTAGGAGTAGTAGGCGTATCCCAATCCTTAATCGCACTGATCTTGGAGGGATCTACATGAATACCTCGTTCGTTAATAATATGCCCCAAAAACTGAACTTCTTTAAGCCAAAATTCGCACTTGGAGAATTTGGCGAAAAGTTGCTCTTTCTTTAGGAGCTCCAAAGTAAGACGAAGATGTTGCTCGTGATCAGCACGCGTCTTAGAGTAAATCAAGATGTCGTCAATAAAAACAATGATGAACTGATCCAAATAAGGTTTGCAGACCCTATTCATTAAGTCCATGAAAACAGCAGGAGCATTAGTCACACCGAATGGCATGACTGTGAACTCATAATGCCCATATCGAGTACGGAACGCTGTCTTGGGAATATCTTCTTCATGCACCCGAAGTTGATGATACCCAGAACGTAGATCAATCTTCGAAAAATAAGAAGCGCCCTATAGCTGATCAAAGAGATCATCTATGCGAGGTAGGGGATATCGATTTTTGATGGTAAGCTTGTTAAGCTCACGATAATCGATACACATCCTAAAGGATCCATCCTTCTTCTTGACAAAAAGAATGGGAGCACCCCAGGGTGAAAAGCTGGGACGGATAAAACCTTTATCAAAGAGCTCCTGAAGCTGCTTAGCCAACTCTTGCATCTCAGACGGTGCAAGACGATATGGAGCTCTGGCAACGGGATTTGCACCAGGTACGAGATCAATGCGGAACTCGACTTGGCGTGCTGGAGGTAGACCAGGTAAGTCTTCAGGGAATACTTCAGAATAATCCCGAACGACAGGAATATCTGAAATAGTCTTACCCTTGCCTTTCTCTTCTGTAACATATGCTAAGAAAGCCACATAGTTCTTCTGCAGATACTTCCGAGCTTTAAAACAAGACATGAGCTTGAGACCACCAGACGGTTTCTCACCTTGAACCTGTAGGATCTCGCCTGTCGAAAGCGGCACACGAACAATCTTCTCAGAACAAACTATCTCTACGTGATGCTTAGATAACCAATCCATACCCACAATGACGTCGAAGCTTCCAAGTTGCATTGGCGTGAGGTCGATAGGAAAAAGATGATCGTTAAGATTCAGCTGGCAGTTGTGAAGAACAGAATCAAGAATAATGGGTTCACCACTAGCAACCTCTACTGTCAAAGATTTACTTAGTTTCGTTCTAGACACGCGAAGCATCGGCTCAAAAGACAATGACACAAAACTCTTATCGGCACCCGAATCAAAGAGAACAGATGCAGGCTGATTATTAATAAAGAACGTACCGTTCACCACGTTATCATCCGCCTGCGCCTCTTGGGCATTCATGTTAAAGGCCCGGCCTCGAGCCGGAGCCTGATTCTGATTCGGATTCTGGTTGGCTAGCCTTGGGCACCGGTTCCTGTAGTGGGTCAGATCCCCCCAATTGTAACACGAACCAGGAGGAAAATGAGGTCGTGCAGCTTGACCTTGTTGCTGAGCAAGAGGCTGAGCAACTTGTTGAGCTTGGTTATGAACTGCCTGGTTCTGGTTAATAGGAATGCGGCAGTTGACAGCAAGATGACCAGATCTTCCGCAGTTGGTGCACTGACGACACTGGAGATGTGGTTGATGATGGCCGTTACACCTGTTGCACAAAGGTGCATTGCCAAAATAAGGCTTCTTGGCTAGTGGCTGCGCAGGCTGATTTGGTGCAGCTTGAGCCTGCGCAGTAACGACAAAATTTTGGGAAGCCTTTCGCTTCCTAGAATTCCTTGAGGAACCAGAATTCTTCTCATTCTTGTTTTCACCCTTCTTACCATCCCCTTTGCCAGATGCCTGCTTCTTACCCTTGTCACCCTTCTTATGCAGCTTTCCCTTACGAACCTGCGACTCAGTCAGTGTCGCTGATAACTCTATCGCCTGACGGAGTGTGGCAGGGTCACTACCAGTAAGGATGTCTTGTACTGAGTCAGGTAGGCCGTCGATGTATCTCTCGATAGCCTTGTCGAGTGGGGTAACCATAGTCGGGCAAAGCAAACTCAACTCTTCAAACCGATCAGTATATGCCCTGTGCTCTCCACTATCTTGCTTCAAATTATCAAACTCTTTCTCCAAGGCTCGCTGCTCATGACGAGGACAGAATTCCCTCATCATAAGGGCTCTAAGTTCAGCCCATGTCTGTGCGAGAGCAACTTCTGCACCTTGGTCCCTCATAACCCCGTTCCACCATGTCAAAGCCCTCTTCTGAAATACGCTCGAAGCAAACTCGACTTTGCGATTTTCGAGACACTGCACGTGGCGAAAAGTATTCTCTATGCTCTCAAACCACTGAAGAAGCCCAGTCGCTCCCTCAGAACCACTAAACTTGAGTGGTTTAGCCGAGTTAAAATCCTTGTATTTGCACGGACCATTGTTGTTGTTGTTGGCTTGTTGCCATTGAGCAAAAAGATTTGGGAATTGAGCAGCCATCTGCTGCGCAATAATTTCTGCCAGCTCGGCAGTAGCTATCTGGTTCTCGCGTCGAGGAGGCATTCTAAAAGAGGAAAACATGAAAGGAAACGAGTGAGATGATTGGATGAAAAGAATGAGATGATAAAAACAAGAATTGCAAACAGCATAGATGGTGGTCATTCGTCCGTATCACAAAGCAAACAAACGACACACAGTGACTAATCAAAGTAAATGGGTCAAAAATAATGTATAATGAAGACATGCTCGCCTATAAGTGAACACTCATCCCAAGAATTCCCAGGTAAGCACAACTGGTCTCGCGTCTGGTTGAGATGTATACGAAGTGCTTGCCAAGACAGAAAACCCAGAATACAGGCATTCACCCTTCCAGTTTGCACGTGTTCACATTATTTAAAACCCAAAACGTTGACGAGATTTTGAAAATTTGAAGGCACAAGGCCAAAAACCAAACTGAAAAGGGTTCAAAACCATATAATTGAGGGTTCAAAACCTTGTAATAATTTATTCAAAAACAGATGATTGTTTTTCAAAAATCGTTTCGGAAAAAAATTTGATTCTTGTTTTGTTAATCACCTAAGGATAGGTGATGTACATGTTTTAAGATCTAAACACAAGATAACTTGTGTTAGGGTCCTAGAAAAGTTATAGTCTAGGTCAAAGCATTACTAATAACCTAATTCCCTATAACCATTGGCTCTGATACCAACTCTTCTGTCACACCCCGACCACGTGTAACATACAGAACGTGGCGGAAACGTCGGGGAGTGTTGTAACAGAATTAATTGTTTCATAACCATGGCATACAAAGTTGTATTTATTTATCAACATAAGTGTTACATTGTTTCAAACAGAAATTAAAGAGTTAAGTACATAATTAAACATCGTCTAGCTTCATTTTAAGTTTCTAAGGCACAGGTCCGCCCTAGTGTCATGATCGTCATCCTACGGAAAAGCACCTGAAAACACATGTGAAAGTAGGTACGTCAGCATAAAAATGCCTGTGAGATACATAGGTTTTTGTGAAAATAGGATTCATGACTTAAGTTTAAGAAAATGTTTAGTCATGAACCTTGTAATTTGATTTGTTTTGTAAATCGCTTGAAAAACAATAAGTCCAGATGATATGTATAGATAAATGAATAATGTATGGTTAAATGAATAACCATGCAAAATGAGTTGTATAAAATAAACTGTATTGTAAACCAAAGTCTTGTGAAAACATGTTACTTGTGTAAAATGTATAAGTCCAAAATGAATGATTTAAATAACGCTATGATATGTAATATAATACATCCACTTATGTATAGGAAGTACCAGCGGCGTATCCACCATGATTGTATCATATTACTCACATCTCGTTACTTAAGTCACTTAAACCAACCAACAAAGTATAATGCCTATGTTTAAACCAATAGTCAAAAGTCCTTGTATAAACCATGTCAAATGTTGATAGCCCAAAAGTAGTCAAGTAATGTGTAACAAATGTTATGTATGGTAAGTAAAATAAGACTACTTAAACCATAAGTAAAAATGTACAAAACAAAGTATTTTGAATATATCAAAAAGTTATGTTTTGCAAAGTGATGCATGATACATTGATACAAACATTTATGTGGTAAGTTAACGCATACATTCAAGCCTTGAGACAGTCGGATAACCCTTTCAGTCAAGGTTATCAAAAGAAATGTTTTCGGATTCAGTCATTCCTTACATCCAAACAAACCCGGGATGTCAGGAATGGGATTTGTCAAGTCCTATGGTACCACTACTTACTCCCGAGCGGCGTAGCAAATGTTAATGAACGTAATAAAGACCCGTTTGTGCAAACCAAATGTCATAGCAGTTGCATACATGTCATATGAAAACAATGTACTAAGTATGCTAAGTTAACATACAAAGCAGAAAAGTCTTGTAAATCAATGTGCTAGCATGCTATCAGTCAACATACCTAGCAGAAATGTAATGTAAAATAACGTACTAAGTATGCACACAATGGACATACATAGCATGAAATGTAATAAAATCATGTACTATAATGTACTAACAAACATAGCCGGTATATGATGTGAAAACAGGAAAGCATGAAAGTAACAAGTAGGCACATGTGTTTCACCCCAAAACAGTTTGGAAAACAGTAAAAGAGGGGTCTATGTACTCACTTGTGATTACTCAGTAGTCCTGGAGTGACAAACAAACAATGATAGAGATCTCGGAATCAAACGGCACCTAATATAGGTAACTATGTTAATAAACCGGACCTAAATCGGAAGATCGAGTAGCATGAGGGTTCGTAAACCAAACGAGTGTAGAGACTCGTGTCATTTGGTTTAACAAAGCCTACATACTAAATGAAACCTAACATAAATGATTACGACCCATTACGACCCGTTTAGGAAGCTTATGCTACTTTAACGCGTCGTTTGCGTGAAACGCGTTCGGACCGCCTAACTAGCCCTATGACAAGTGTTATATGCCTAAACATGTTACATAATCAGTTATGTGACAAAGGTTTAGGTTACATATGCTTAATTACCAATTATACATGAAAAGGGTATTCTGGTAATTTACCTAAGGCATATAAACTACCTATCGTACAACTACTTAAACGATGTGACCATAGGGTATAACCTCGGAAGGTTATTCCCTACCTACTATGGTCACCTAATGTGTTTGGTCGGATCCTAATGATCGACCAAACTGGGTCGGGTTCGAAGGTATAGGCGATTTATTAGATCGCCTACCCTACGACCCTAGACAACGTGGTAATCAGTGGGCATAGTCCCAAGGGACTATGACCAACGTGATTACACTCACGTTGCGAAGTTCAAACGAACTTCGCATTGACCATTACTGGTCAACTCTGAAAGTCAAACAAAGTTTGACTTTCTGACTCGAAAAGCAATAAAATAAGGAAAAGAACGAAAGAATACTTACGAAGGGTCCCCGAATGCTAACCTCGATTCAAAAATCTCAGGTATGAAACAATAGTTTCAACTTAGAGTTTCTCAAATCAAAGTTCTTTTAAGTTTTGCATTGGGGTGATGGGGTATTTATAGTATTCGGGTAACCGTTAGGATCGTTTCATGGAAAACGTGCCTTAATCCCATCCGTACATGTGTTGCAAAGTTGTGGTGCCTAAAAATGGTCCTTATCATCTGACTAAGCAATTGGGAATGTGTGGGTGAGGATCCAACAGCTGCAAACTGATGTTAGAAACATTTAATCTGGTCTGATAGTGGGAAGCGGCCCGCTTCAGGATCAGGCAAACACAATGCGGGCCGCCTGGCCCTTCTGATCAGCAAACATGTTTGAAAAATGACAGTTTCAGTCCCTGCACGTGTTTAAGGCCATTTCCGACACTTCTAAGGCCCGTAAAGCCAAATTTAAGGCCCTAAAATGTTGCCTAAACATTGTGGACATGAAACATGCTCAAAAATATGCCAGGTGTTGGTTCGTTTGGTCGTACGAACGCGATGTTCGCTTAATTACGACGGAATGCGCATAAGCGCGAAAAACGATCCATATGACGCAACAAATGGATTTTTGGCAAGCCAAACACTAAAGCATAATATAGTCATGCTTACATAAATTTTTGGATGTCCAGATGTATTCAGAACGTAAGTTATGCGCGAAAATGCAAACTTGTGCACTTTTTTGACACTTTTAGTCCCTGAATAACCCAAAAGTTTATTTTAGCTCACCGAACCCCTCAAAGCCTATTTCTAAGCTATATAAAGGATATTTAAGGTGTTTTTAACTTATGGTCATGTTCCGGAATGTTCGTTACAGTTCAAATTGGCATACTTTCGCAGTTTGTCAAGTTTAGTCCCTGTAAACGAATTAACTTGTTTTTGCCATACCAAAGCCTTTAAAACTTATTTCTAAGTTATGTAAAGGTTATTTAAGGTATGTTGAGTATATGTTGATGTTCCGGAGTATTTTTCGCATTAAACTGAGTACATTTACACACCAGTTTGCGTATAACTCTCCAGAAAGCGATGTAGAGTTTGAAATTGAATAAAAGTCAAAACATGAAAAATGTAAAACACAACCAAACAAACATTGGGATCAAATAACATTGTTTTATTGATAATAGAACTGTTCATAGTGATTACAAACACAGTTGTTACACCCGAGCCGAGCTCGAGCTTGAAAAAATACAAACGAGCCAAGCTCGAGCTTTGAAAACAAAGCTCGAATCGAGCCGAGCTCGAGCCCGAGCTCACATAAGTTAATCGAGCTCGAGCTCGAGCCTGGTCAAGCGCGGGCTCGGCTCGGCTCGTTTGCACCCCTATTAGGCACCTAGAAACTCACATGGTCAACGGACCAAGGTACAGCGTAAGAAGCAAGGGCAAACGCCCGTTTGAACCAGCATGGCAGGAACAACAAGTCATCTTTCCGGTCGTGCGTGGGGGTCCACGCGCCACACGCCCCATTGTCATTACCGGCATCATAGGTCACTATGAAACAGAGTACGTCTTCATCGATCCAGGAAGCACAGCTGATATCATTTATGAACAATGCTTCAACCAGTTTGATGATGAAGATAAAGCGCGCCTCGAGTCTGTTGATTATCCTCTATCCGAATTCTGCAATGAGACGGTCTTCCCATTAGGACAGATCAGCTTCCCCATCACGCTGTCTGACGGGAAGCATTCAAGAACTACAAACGTCAACTTTATGGTGATGCCAGTCAACTCAAGGCATGACGTTTTAATTGGAAGAGAAACTCAAGGAGCAATGAACATGGTAACCACCACGCCCCACTCAGCCATTGGCTTTCCAACTGAGACGGGGGTGGCAATTATCTATGCAAAGAAAGAGGTGATGGAAGCAGAAGATGCGTGCCCATTCAAAGCAGCAAAAATTTCAACATCCGAGCCAGAAAAATGGGTTTTGAACCACAAGTACCCAGAACAGACGGTGACGATAGGCCACGCAATCTCACCAAGTATCAGGACGCACCTTAAGCAATTACTATTCAGGAACATGGACATCTTCGCCTGGGCCCCGTCCGACATGACAGGTATCCCGCGCGACGTCACTGAACATTATTTGAACACTTATCCTTCCGTCGAGCCAAAGGTACAAAGAAGGCGCAACCTAGGAGCGGATAAGACTAAAGCCATGAATGAGCAAGTTTGTGAACTGCTAAAGGCAGGCATACTGAGGGAGGTGCGCTAGCAAAGTTGGGTTGCAAACCCTGTTATGGTCGAAAAGTCTACCGGAGGATGGCGCATGTGTGTTGACTACATAGATCTCAATAAGGCATGTCCTAAAGATTGCTATTCACTGCCTGAGATCGATAAGAAGATAGACTCTCTCGCGCCATTCAGGTGGAAATGCTTTTTAGATTGCTATAAGGGGTATCATCAAGTCCAGATGAAGCTGGAAGATGAAGATAAGACAACCTTCCGCACGGACATCGGAATTTTCTGTTACACAAAGATGCCTTTTGGGCTCAAGAATGCTGGCGTGACCTACCAGCGACTGATGGACAAGATATTTGCTGATGACATCAGAAAGCTTATCGAAGTGTACATTGACGATCTTGTGATCAAAAGTCCCAAAGAGGACCAGATGCTAAAAGACATAGAGATGACGTTCAATTCTCTAAGAAGCATAAACATGAAGCTGAATCCAGCGAAATGTTCTTTTGGTATGGAGGAAGGCAAATTTATAGGCTTTGTGGTTACAAACGGCGGTTTCAAAGTCAACCCCGAAAAAGTTCAAGCAATTGAGCGGATGCCATCTGTAACAACCCTTGCCAAAATTATTATTCCTTATTTTAATAATGCACATTAGGAAACCCTAATTGAGACCCCCTAGTAGTATGACACGACCCGTAAATTTTCAAAACAGTCAAAACTAGGATCAGGACCCCCTAAAACTCAAGGGGGGTATCCCCTCATCATAATTATCCGTCTAAAATGGCTTCAAAACATGTAGTTATCGAAATTGTTGACTCACTTAGGCTATACATGACACGAGGCTACCCTATCCTAAAAGGGTAGCCGTCGCGCCACGTGCAGGGACTAGGAGGGCCTGGCGCGCCACACGAGGGGGGGGGGGCAAATTTCAGTATATAATGCAGGGGTTTGGCACTTGCATGCCTGTCTTAATTCGACGTTAAAATTCGTCACGTACGTTGAGTTATACACTATTTCGTTCAAACATAATCAAAGTCTCGACCATCTGCTATGACAACAGGGTAATAACTCGATCACTGCTATGATACAATGTCCGGTCGATTGAAGCCGATCCGATGGATGTTTAAGTGCTACCCAAATTCGGGCTATACTTTGTCATTCGTCATGAGGGTTTTGATTTCGTGAACTTATCGTAAATATTGTATTAACTTACTAACCTAGTTTCGTGTGCATTGTTATTTAACTAGGCTACGAGGCTAAATCAGTAGGCATAACTCTGTCCAGTTAAACTCGCAATGTGAGTCATTCTCTTTTTACCAAATTATTTGCAAAAACCCTAAATGTTTTCCGGTTATACGTTGCAGTGATTAAGTCTTTGCTAATCTTTAATTACTGGCAGTATGTGGGGGTTTTGTGCACATTACTACTAATGATTTATCACTTTAGGTGGGCGAGCCTAATCTAGTGATATGTCCACAGTCATAGATCCGGTCGAGTGACAACTGAACCAGCTAATTAATAGATAAGGGGCAAATGTGAAAACTCTTAATGCTGTAAATTATAACAATGTGTCGTTTTGTACAAATTGAATGACTCGCCAGTATTTCCCCGCTGATAAAATCTTTTTAAACATGTTTCAGGTGATTTACTGTGAACAAGGAAAAGTGCCGCGTAGCACTACAACTTGAAGGAAGTGGCTCAGTAAATAAATAAACACGTTTTTGTAAACCGGGGATTTCCCATTGAAATTCCTTTATTGTAAACTATGGGGTTTATCCCGAAACTTGAAATAAAATAATCAGGTGTTTTTAGTTTTAAAAGATCCTGTTAAAATTTCCACTGCCACATTAAATACGAATACCACGGGTTTTCTGTCCCGTGACATCCGAACCGGGAAACCGGGTCGGGGGACGTGACAGAAAAAGGTGGTATCAGAGCCACTGATTTAAGCCAATTAAGTATTTAGAAATACTTAATTTTCCAAATTGCCATTCTGTGATTCTGTGAAAATTTAATTTAATAAATAAAATTTTAACTTAAAATTTTGTGTGTTTCTTCATGTGTGCTAACAGTATGAATGAACTGTCGGAGGCACTCCGAAACTTTACTATCCATACCACCGATATGGATACAACCAGGACCCTATCCGGCTATCAAGCAGATACTGAGGAGCCAATAATGTTCCAGGCCCAGCCGCAGGAGAAACCAAAGCCTAAAAAGAGGAGGAGAATCTTGGACTGGAAACGCGGACGTAGGAAGAAGCCAGCTGCCCAGAAGGTGAAAAAGACTGAGAATCCGAAAGACAAAGGGAAAGGAAAGGAGATCGGGGAAAGTTCCGGGCAAGCCCAGGAAATGCCACCCTGGGAGGAGCTTGATCAAAAACTGGCAAATTGTGACCTCATCGGACCTGCCGATGAAAACCTTTTCAATTTCCCTGCCCAAGCACAACTTCCAATTAACCTTGAACCTGCTATTCCGGACCCTATTGTCAACCCACAACCTGTTACAGGCCAGCTGGAAGAGTGGTGGACGAGCGACTGGCACTTTCAGAATTTCATGAATAACCCCAATGTTTACTTTCCCTAGTTTGATCCTGAACCTACACCATTCCCACCTATGAGCACAGAAAACGTTGCCGAGTTACGCCGCTACGGTGAGGAGCTGGTGGATGCGGGCAACCGGATTCGGGAAGTGGGGGAAAACATTACCTGAAAATACGACGAGAGGGAGCGTCGTTTCTGAAAAGCCAGCTAACTATGGTTGTGTGATTGTATAATAATAATATGTAGAAAAAATATATATATTATAATATAAAAATATATAAAATATAATAATAATAATATAACAATATATAATAATAATTAAAAATAAAACTTTTGTAAAATAGATGGTTTGTATTGATGCATACTAGTATAAAAATATATATAAATGTCGCAAGGAAGACGATTTTGTCTATACGTGTTGATTTAACTGTGTGGTGATTGCCTTGTTATGTTAATTGTTATCTATTTTGTGCCAATAATTTATATGTATTGTTAATTATCAGATGGAAAACGTGGACAACCAACTGATAAATGAAGTTAACCAATCAGAACAACACAATGAAGATCATTTTCTTAATAGGCAAGATATAGAAAATATCGTTGCTCAGGGAATAGCCAACGTTATCCCTGCTATCGTCGCTGCTGTTAAGAACCTCGTTGAACCTTCCCAAGACAACCATAGTAAACGAACTCGTGACGATAACTTCAGTAACAGTGTGAATGGAGGCGGCAATAACGATAATAATGTGGTTCAGGCCCCAATACTTAAGAAAATGAAAGTTGTAACACCTGGTTGCACTTATAAAGAATTTCTTGCCTGTAAACCAGTTGAATTTGTAAGCAATGAAGGGGCGACTGCCGAACTGCATTGGTTAGAAAAGACCGAAGCGGTAATTAAAATCAGTAAATGTGCCGAGGAAGACAAGGTAATGTACGCATCCCACCTTTTCAAAGAAGAGGCGTTAGAATGGTGGAATACGGTGCTGCAAGCCAAGGGGAGTGACATGACTTATGCCATGAGTTGGGAGGAATTTAAGGGATTGGTGGAAAGAAAATTTTGTCCCGACTATGAAAAAGAACAAATGACAAATAAGTTCCTGAACCACCGGATGGTGGATTTTGATTGATTAGGGTATACTTCGAAATTTTTCGAGTATGCTAGAATTGTACCAACTCTGGCCTCGCCAGAACCGGTACTTATTTTTCGCTATATTTGGGGGCTAATTAGAGAGATTCATGATATAGTCAAAGCTGCGAGACCCCGCACAATCGACGATGCGGTCGAATTGGCCAACACTCTAACCGACGGACTAGTAGGCACAAGGGAAGAAAACAGGAAAAAGGAATTGGCCCAAAAGATTACCCAAGGTTTCCGTGTGGGTAATAATAATAGTAATTTCAAGAAAAAGGGAACCGGGCAGCCTTGCATACCGCCATTTTGCGGAAATTGCAAAAAGAAACATTTTGGAAAATGCAAGGAAAATTGCAATTTCTGCAAGAGACCAGGCCACCGAGAGGAGGAATGTAGGAAGAAAACCGTAATCTGCTACAACTACGGCGGAACAGGACATTTCAAGCCCGATTGTCCGAAATTGGTCAAGCCAGCTGATAACAAGGCCAAACCTGCCGAAGGAACTACTAAGAAGAATGCAAGAGCCTTCCAGTTGACTACACAGGAACCCGATCTGATTCCGGATGTGATAGCTAGTACGTTTCTTGTGCATGACATTTATGCAAAAGTATTATTTGACTCTGGTGCAAACCAAAGTTTTATAAATACTTCATTCTGCTGAACTCTTAAGCAACCTTTAACCAAATTTAGGCAGATTTATACGGTAGAAACAACAGATGGGAATTCGGTTAACATAGATAAGGTTTTGCACGAAGGAAAAATAGAACTCTCAGGCCATAAATTTTCTGCAAACCTGCTACCCAAGAATTTAGTTGGATTCGATGTCGTGCTAGGAATGGATTGGTTAGTAGCCAACCATGCTCGAATCCTCTGTGATAAGAATTCCATAGAAATTAATACCCCCACAGGAGAAGTAATTTTGATTTCAGGAAATAAGCCCCGTAAACCATTGAAGTTCATTTCAGTAATGAAAGTTGCTAGTTATGAACGAAAACAAGGAATAGTGTATATGATTTCGGTAATCATTAACACTAAAGGTAAGGAACTTAAGGAAATTCCCGTAGTATCAGAATACCCGGACGTATTCCCAGAAGAGCTACCAGGATTACCGCCAGATAGGGAAGTAGAATTTAGAATTCATCTAATTCCTGGAACTACACCAATAGCCAAGGCACCTTATCGGTTAGCACCCACTGAAATCTTAGAACTGAAAAAGCAGTTACATGAGTTGCTAGGCAAAGGATTCATACAACCTAGTTCATCCCCTTGGGGAGCACCAGTGTTGTTTGTGAAAAAGAAAGATGGTTCAATGCGAATGTGTATCGATTATAGGGAATTGAATAAGGTTACAATTAAGAATCGATACCCATTACCTAGGATTGATGATCTTTTTGATCAACTTCAGGGAGCCAGATATTTCTCTAAGATAGACTTGCGCTCCGGATACCATCAACTGAAGGTACAGGAAGAATACATACCTAAAACTGCTTTCAGGACTAGGTATGGACACTACGAGTTTACAGTCATGCCATTTGGACTAACTAATGCTCCTGCAACATTTATGGACATGATGAATATGATCTGTAAGCCGTATTTAGATAAATTCGTAATTGTCTTCATCGATGATATACTTATTTATTCCAAAAACCAGGACGAGCATTGTAAACACTTGCATGCACTCTTAGCTATGTTAAGAAAGGAAAAGCTTTACGCCAAATTTTCGAAGGGTGAATTTTGGCTACAAGAGGTGCAATTTTTAGGACAGATGGTGAATCATGAAGGCATTCACGTAGATCCCTCCAAGATAGAAGCAATCATAAATTGGAAGGCCCCATAATCAGCTACGGAAGTTAGAAGTTTCCTAGGATTAGCTGGATATTATAGGCGCTTCATACAAGATTTCTCTAAGATAGTTGTTCCCTTAACTAAGTTAACCTGTAAAACTATTAAGTTTGAATGGGGACCTAAGAAAGAAGAGTCCTTTAGGATTTTGAAGCAAAAATAAACAAATGCCTCAATTCTGGCCTTACCAGACGGAACAGAAGATTTTGAAGTCTTCTGCGATGCTTCTAAGTTGGGATTAGGATGTGTGCTGATGCAACGCAAAAAGGTAATTGCGTATGCATCAAGGCAGTTGAAGAAGCACGAGGAAAATTATACGACTCATGACTCAGAATTAGGAGCAATAATTTTTGCCCTTAAAATTTGGAGACAATATCTGTACGGAAGGCAGTTTACTATCTATACAGATCATAAAAGTTTTGTAACACCCCAAAAAACGGGTTTGGTAAGCAAACCACGTTAATATTACTGACGGGTAAAATACCGTTAGTGGAAAAAATTTACGCGGTAAATATTAGGATTTAAATAGTTAATACTAATAATAAATAAAAAGTGAATAAAAAGCTTTTAAGAAATAAAGTGATAGAAGGCCCGAGTTAACGGGACCTGAAATAAACTTGGTTATAGATTTCCCGAATCCACTAATTTAACTAGGAATGTTTAACCTAGTTAATAAGTGGGGAATATTGTTAGAAATAAGTAGGTTGTGCCCTACTTAATTAATTAACCAAACATGAGGGACCAAAATGGGGTAACTTGAAAATAGTTTTATTAAACTAAATAAAATAACACAACACACACACACAAGAGTGTGTGGTGCGTGTCTGGATCGAGCTCAGGGGGCTCCCATGGACCCAAAAACCCTAATTCACATATATTCATCAAATTGAAGGATCAAACCAAGTCCAAATCGAAAATTGAGCATAGATTAGTGATCCTCATCACAAGGGGGTTACAAGGTATGTAAAATTTGGTGTTAATTCTCTGTTTGAAATTCTCATGAAATTGGGAAATCTGAATATTGATGTTGCGTGTTTGCTATTTGGGTAGAATAGGGTCGATATAGTGTCTAGGAGTAAAACCTAGACAATAACATGTGAAATCATGGCTAAATTCTGAAAAATTTCATGAACACATTGAAGGTGATTCATGGGTTTTATGAGAAAATGATAAACACTAGGATGTAGAATGCTAATCTAGTGTAAATTGATGCTTAGAAACTGATTTCTGAAAATATGATGTGTAGTTCATGAACACTCGACATAGAGGTTTGAATTGTGGTGTAAATCTTGGTAAAGATGACTAGTTGGGAACTAGTTAGTAAATAAGTAATATTATGCACATTAGGTGTTTGTTAAAATGCCCGGATGAATGTTGACATAATGAAATTATGAAAGAAACGCGTAATTGGCTAACTCGACTAACTACGTGTAATACGAAATAATATGGGTTCTAAACGTGATGTTGATTGAACTTATTGTGCGTGTAATATGATTGAAGTTAGTTGACTATCGAAAGTCAAATAAACCAATATAGAAGTCGGATAGTAGTTCCGACATAGAGTTTGTAAGATGGGATGGTCGTATGTGATACTGACTAAACTAACCGTCTTACGAATTATGATGATAGTTTGACGCTTGACAAGCTAGGTGAAAGCTTGGAAAGGAAGCGGGTCAAACGAAGCAAATAAGAAGGAAAAGCGTACTTCGAATGCGAGGTAAGTAAAACTTACACCTACTTGTAGTATATGTGTTTATTTTTATAAACGATGAATACAATAAAGGATTAGGATCGAATCATGGGTTCCGACACGAAACGAAATGAGTCGGAACCAATAAAAATGTTTTAAACCATGAGTAACGGTGAAAGAGGCAAAATGGTAAATTAGTCACGAATTGGTTAAGAATTTGTAAGTTTTTCTTAAAGTTACCTTATAGCGTAACTAGTAATGGAAAATGGGTAAAAATGGAAATTTGGTCAAGTATTGACTAAAGTAAAATAAGTTTCAAAAGACACCCATAGCGTAAGCCGAATGGGTTAAAAATATAAGAAATTGACTTTAGAAAGAAAGAGGTCTAGTGAGAAAATCCGAAATGGGTCGGATGTGTGATTAGTAATTAAAAACCATGTTTTCGTTACCTATGAAAATGTTGAGTTATATATAGGC